>CM060928.1:58065000-59315000 GCA_030765085.1 Allium cepa
TCCCCAGTATTGAGATCTCCATATGTGATGGGAAATTCGGGCGTGATTAGAAATTATCCGGATTGCAAGGACTTCTTTGTAAGTGCCTTCGGTTCTGTTCGAGCCCGGACCAGACTTGTATGGATTGTATGTCTGACATTACAAATTGAGATATAAAGCCGATTTCTTTCAAATATATTTCTGTTGCTGGCGGAGAATTTATTCTCTTAGCTTAACACCCTTCTCTGAGACGTACGAGCTCAGAGGTTATATAGTTGAAGGTTATCAGCAATATACTCCCAATTTGGTAATGTGACATGCTGAGTGTTGCTGTAAATGATCATTGTGTTGATTATTTGTGATAGGATCTTTTATTTGATCGTCTATCCTGGTGATCATTTCTATGATCATTTGTTGACCCAAAGCATGTCTTTTGTATAAAGTATGTTTTTGTGGACGTGACTTCGTCGAGCCTCACACCCCGTGAATGGTCAAAACAGGAAAGATGCGGCAAGGTTATGAGGGGTAGCGCCCTTTAGGATATGTGCATTTCCTTCTGGAAAAGGGTGGTATCATGGTATGGAGCCCAGATACTTACTCATGTTGAAAACACTTTATGATTGTGTGAATTGATTGCGAGCGCTCGGTGAAAGGTCCCAAAGGACCGGGGGATGGCATATTCGGTCAGTTGTTACTCAGTTAGGGGTAACCCGGCCTTGTGTTGGTAGAGATCCGGTTTGGTTCTCGGGGATGTCCATCTAGAGGCATTCTCATGTGGCAATGGGAAGTTCCTTGGCCTGATCATTCGTTGGAAATCCAAAGAAACAATACGAGACTTGTACGGTTTTAGTTGTATAACCTGCTATGGAATGTGGCGGTAACCTGCTATTGAACATAGTTAGCTATAGTAGGCATAGTTCGAAATGTCTATGCTGGCTAAGATTTATATTCTACTTTCGAAATGAATTTTTCCTACACTATGCACTAGTAATATTATAAAATGTTCTTTTAAATGCGTATCAAGCATCTTTGACTATCATAAGGAGAAATCTCCTCCGATTCTGCGTTTGCATTGTGTGTGTGTGCGGGAGGCCTTATGGTAGTCTCATTTTTAAAAGCATTGCGAATTGACTTTAAAAATATTCCTCTATTTTTGATTTTTAAGATAAATAAACTGTTTTGAATTCTCACACCAGTCACATGACTGACTCGGAGTTTATTGTTTTCCTTCCTAAACTCTGGGTGCCCACCAATTTCCACACGGGCAGTCAAGAGTTAAGGTTTATCAGGATATTGTGGAATTCAAGAATTGTTGGAGGCAAGCTGGATGGCATGGCGTATTACTAGTTTATATAGTACTTTTCTTTCCGTTGCATTGTTTGATGTTGTACACTCTGATGATATGATGTAATGTAATGTAATAACTTATATAGTTCTTTGTTTAAAGATTATTCATTTATTTATTATATGTTGTTCCGCTGCGAATTGTGAGATTCCGATATTGTTCTGTTGTTTTCAGTTCCGTTCTATTTTCTGTTTTCTTTTCTCTCTATTTTCTACTATCTTCTTTCTTCTACTTCTTTTCTTTTTTTCTTAAAACCCATAACATTTCGGTTTTTCGGCAACGAAAAATCGCTATCGTTACATTTGGTATCAGAGCTGTTGGTTAAGCGACAACCATGGTTCTGTTGGGTGTTACTCATTAGAGATAGAGTCAGTAGTACTCTAGAATGAGTTTGAGTGTAATAATAGATATGAGCGCGTATTTGTTAGTGAATATAAAAATTGTTTTTGAATCGGGTAAATAAGATAATTTTGCCCAAAACTATTTTTGTATAGAAAAGAAATGATTTTCTATGAATTATTAAAGTATATGGTTGCATGATTATTAGGAAGTGATAATATAGAATTATTATCATTAGTATATGAAATTAAATAAGAAATAAAATGGATTGAATTCAAGTAAACTAACTTGATAAATTATTAATTCTTAGACTAATGAATTCAAATGAATTGAAATGTTAAATTGAATGAGAATGAATATGTAACTTCAATAGTGAAGTAAAAAATGTATAAGAAGCATATATATTGAAATTTTGTAATGAAATGTGCAAATTAGTTTGAATGTTGGATTTGGATGCTACTACTAGCAGGTTATACAGGTGTATAAAAGGGATTGGATTTTGATTTCAAAGATAAAAATTGAATTGCTCGACAAAAAGGTACGTATTTGAATTTCAGTATGAAATTTGATGATTTTCTTCTCCAGCCACTTGGCATTCTCTTTCCTTTTTGATTCTGAGGGGCCGTGGTGCCATTTTGTAGTCGTACCGAGCTAGCCGCGCAAAGGAGACGCTGGCGAAATTTTTCAAAAATTTAGAGTGTTAGAGAATTTTTAAGAAAATTTTGAAAGTTTGAAATTTGAATTTAAATTTAAATTTGAATCGTTAGGAAAACAATATTGATTGAAACTTATAATTGAAGTTGGAAAGCTAGTTGAAATGATAATGAATCTCTAGTAAAAAGGTTCGTTTTAGAAAGTTGATAAAACTATTTGGATAGTGAAAAATAATAGACGGGATAATGGCATTCTTCTTAACTTGTAATTTCGGGACGAAATTCTTTTAAGGGGGGAAGATTGTAACGACCCGGAATTTTTAACAATTTAATTTGAGAATATTTAATTAATTTTAAATATTTGAATGATGGTTTGAATTGAATTTCAAATTATCAGAATAAATTGGCGATTAAATTATAAATTTTAATCTATTGAAAGTTGAATAAAAATTTGATTCTTCAATTTTAAGCCAATTAAAAATATTTCAAAGGCTTGTAAAATTCATATTGATAATGCTAAAGATAATAGAAGCTTCAGAATTGAAATTGAAAGTGAATTGTTCAGTTTTGAAATTAAATCGTTTGAATCGATGTTTAAAATAGCCTTCCGAGGCACAGTCTCGGAATTCGACGAAACCAGTTCCATTGGGTCCGTAATATTGAATTATTCTCGGATTTCAAATTTCGTATTTTTCGGAGCTGTTATGTGATCACATGACGCGTAAACGCATTGGAATTTAATCGAATTCAATTTGAATCTTAATTTAAATATTAGTCAAATGCACCACGTTATCTTCCTAAACTCACGCCAAAAATTACGGCAAGAATCACGATAGAAATCGTGCCGAGCATACCTCCTTCACATTTAAATGTCCCTCATTCCTCTCGTTCGTTTTAAAAATCAAATGGCCGAAGCCTCAGTAAAAGAAAAAAAAAAGGGGCGAACGCGGTCTCGATCGAGCAAGCAAGGAGGAACGCGATGAGGAGTCGCGCGTTCGATCGATGAAGGCGGCACTAATTCGAGAGGGGTTCGCGGCAACACAAATCGAATGGGGGGAGGGCTCGATTCGAGCAACTCGATTCGGTCGAGGCTTCAACGCGGCGTCAACGAAATCAAGTGGCGCGCGCGTGATGATGAGTGCTTGCGTGGGGGTTGCAACGTCAGGGCACGGCGACTCGCGTGGGAAGGCGCTCGCTGGAGGGGGTAGCACACGCGCGTGCGAGATGATGGAGGTGGCAGCGGCGTCATCACTGATTTGGGGATTGTTGTAGTGGGGTGTCGCGATTTGATACTCGCGTGGGTTCTCTGGCCGTGGGCTTCGAGAAATGGCCTGGGTTTTGATTTTTACAGTAAGGTAATTTTGTTTACCATTTATTAATTTATGACATATATGAATTGGTGGAAATTAGTGGAAATTTAAACAGAAAAATATTTTTCTGTAGAAAGATATATGAAACAAGAAAAGTTTTGAAAGTTAATATTTGATTTTATAAACAGTTTATATGTATATTTTGTAAAAGGAAAATTAGTTAGAAATTTTACTTATTTGATAAAATGATTTATCAAAAGAAAATATTATTTATTATTGGAAAAAATGAGTAAATAAGGACTAAAGGATATTTTATAAAAGAAAATGTTGTTTAAATTAAATAGTTAGTTAATAAAATTTATTTAAATAGAAATTAAATTTGTTCGACAAAAATTGAATTTATAAAGAATAGTTTGAATTTAATTTTTGTTAAATCAAAGTATTAAAAAGAAATTGTTTGAAAGCCAAAAACAATTTATTAAAAAGGAAAGTTAGTTTGAAAGTAAAATGTTTAGTTAAATAAATTTATTTAACAGAAATTTGGTTGAAAGGAAAATAATTTATTTAAAATAAATCGATTTAAAGATATTAATTTAAAGTAAAAGAATTAGTAGAAATAAATTTTAAAGGAAATTTAATTTTTAAATTTTTTAGTTAAATAAATTTGTTAAAGAAAATTAGTTTAAAATTAATCCTTTGATACCATTAATTAAAAGTGTATCCTTGGTTAAAATTAAATTGTTTAGTTAACTTAGGGAATTATTTTGATTGCTAAATATTTTTAAGGAGAAAATTGGTTTAAAATTTAATCATTGGAAAATTAAATTTATTAAAGAAGAAACTGGTTTAAATAAAACCATCAGTTAATTTAACTATTAAAATGAAATCACCGATGAATCAAATAAATTATCAAATGAAAATTTATTTTTCGATTGATTCGAATATTAATAAATTGTGTAAATATTTATACAAGGTATAAATCAAGAAAATCGAGTCAAGATGGGAAATGGATTGCTAATAAAAGCAAAGGTGAGAACTTCTCACTCGGAATTTTGTTGTTTAATTAAATTTTAAATAGTTAGATTTAAAATTGTTAGCTGTGTTGATGAATGCTTGAATGATGATTGTTATATATATATATTGGATGTGAATAGACCCTATACGCCGTTAGTAAGCGGAGGTTATTTATTACACACATATACCGCGATATTCCACCTTGAAGTGGAATTGGTATTATATTATATATATAGCAATATATATATATATTGGCATATGTATATATTGCAGTTGATGATTTCCCGCATTGTATAGCGGATGAGACCCTATTGCGCCGTAAGTAAGCGGATAATATTTTATAAAATCCCATATACCGCGATATTCCGTCTTGAAACGGAATTGGTATTGTGCTAATGTCTGTGGATGCAGGGAAACAGGTTGGAGGGATCCAACTGGATTCCTCACAAATATTTGTTTGATTCATATATTGTGATATTTGATTGTTTATCATGGATGATATATGATATTAGAAAGTCGTGATTGACTATTTGATGTGTTGCATCATCGGATCCAATTTTTGAAGTTTAAAAATAACGATTTTTATTTTAAGGAATTTCTAAAGTGATTTTTTTAAAAGTATACGTTTATAAAATATTTTTGGAATTTATCCATCTTAAATAAGTAAACGTTATAATTTTAATATTATGAAAATTATGATTTTTGAGAGATACAGTTAAAAGTTGATTTTCGAAAAAATGGGGATTAATGATTTTATAAAATAGTTTAAACTGGGATTTCTTAATTCATAAAAGGTTTAAAATTAGGATTTATGAAGTTCGATTATATTATAAATCAAAATGATGAATTATAAAGGAGTTTAAAGTTATTTAAAAGAATAATATAAATTGATCCATATAAAAGATTTACAAATTGATATTTATATATTAAAAATATTTGAAGTGTAAAACGAGCTTTTCTAAGTGTTAGAATGAATTGTGAATGAATTTCATAAATGAATGAAATTTATAAGATTATAACGGTGAAGTTATAAATAGAATTTTATAAACAGTAGGTTTATAAAATTTATAAAGTTATTTAAAAGAATAGATTTGGATAAATAAATGAATCTTATAAGTTATAAGATTTATAATTATGAAGTTTAAAAGAATGTTTTTGTAAACGAATAAATTATAAGTGCTTGACTTATAATATGAATTTTTAGTATATCATTGTGATATGAATTGAGATAGGTTAATAAAGGAATTTATAAAAAAAGAGTTGATATAAAATAAATAGAAAAGGAATTTATAAACATTGTTTTATGAATCCGCAAAGACTTATCTTGATAAGTAAATTGTGAAATTTGTTAATGGAGTTATATTCATGTTTTAGACAGTGAATAGAAGTGATGAAATTTATTAACAAGGTATATTCATTTTATTTTTTTTGAATAGTGAATATTATGTTAAAGAAATTATTTTGGATGTGAGGTTTGAAATAGAATTAAAACGATCTAAAGATGTTTTAAAAGGTGTTGAAATTCGAAACCATAGATTTCAACATTTATTGTTGAAATAGATGTTTTCGAGAAATAAAAGGAAATGGTGGACTATAACACTGTTGTTATAGTAAATGATTTCGAAAGGAAATATTTGGTATAGTATTGGGATTTATATATCTATTTTAATTTTGAATCCCTATACTAGTGATTTTGGGTTGTCGTAACGATGTTTTACGCAACATTCGTTTTGGCCCAAATAAATATGTTAAAGAGAATAATTTTCTTAAAGAATGAAATATATACTTAATTTCGATTAGAGTATATTGAATATTTTCCAAGTGTTGAAAATAAAAGAATGTGAATTACTTATTTAATAAGTATGGAAATGTTTTCCAATATAAAGTGAATATGTTGAGAATTTATCTTTTTGAAGATAAATTGAAAATGAATAATTGGAAACGTATATTCATAGATATTTTAACATATGAATTCAATATGGAATTTATAAATGAAATTTGGAAAATAGGTTAAAAATAAATATTGATTTATTTTTGAAGAATGGAAAATATATACATCTTGTAAAGATATTTTTGGAAAATAAATAATTTGGAAAATTATTTGGAATCTGGTGATGTTGTGCATATCTATTGATAGTTCGATAACCGACTATCAATATTTACCTTTAAATAGGTGTTTGTTGTGATTTGCTTGAAATTGAATGTCACACTTATTTTTTTAAAATAAGCGCTCACTATTCGGGTTAACCGGGAAAGGACCTTGGGGTCGTATAACCCATTCCGAATATGGGATACGTCGTTATGAATTGCATTTGAAGATCGGTGTTGAAGACCGTATATTTTCAAAAACATAAGGGTTTCTTGTTGATTGTCTCTGCACTGGCTGATCCCCGGTATTGAGATCTCCATATGTGATGGGAAATTCGGGCGTGATTAGAAATTATCCGGATTGCAAGGACTTCTTTGTAAGTGCCTTCGGTTCTGTTCGAGCCCGGACCAGACTTGTATGGATTGTATGTCTGACATTACAAATTGAGATATAAAGCCGATTTCTTTCAAATATATTTCTATTGGTGGCGGAGAATTTATTCTCTTAGTTTAACACGCTTCTCTGAGACGTACGAGCTCAGAGGTTATATAGTTGAAGGTTATCAGCAATATACTCCCAATTTGGTAATGTGACATGCTGAGTGTTGCTGTAAATGATCATTGTGTTGATTATTTGTGATAGGATCTTTTATTTGATCGTCTATCCTGGTGATCATTTCTATGATCATTTGTTGACCCAAAGCATGGCTTTTGTATAAAGTATGTTTTTGTGGACGTGACTTCGTCGAGCCTCACACCCCGTGAATGGTCAAAACAGGAAAGATGCGGCAAGGTTATGAGGGGTAGCGCCCTTTAGGATATGTGCATTTCCTTCTGGAAAAGGGTGGTATCATGGTATGGAGCCCAGATACTTACTCATGTTGAAAACACTTTATGATTGTGTGAATTGATTGCGAGCGCTCAGTGAAAGGTCCCAAAGGACCGGGGGATGGCATATTCGGTCAGTTGTTACTCAGTTAGGGGTAACCCGGCCTTGTGTTGGTAGAGATCCGGTTTGGTTCTCGGGGATGTCCATCCAGAGGCATTCTCATGTGGCAATGGGAAGTTCATTGGCCTGATCATTCGTTGGAAATCCAAAGAAACAATACGAGACTTGTACGGTTTTAGTTGTATAACCTGCTATGGAATGTGGTGGTAACCTGCTATTGAACATAGTTAGCTATAGTAGGCATAGTTCGAAATGTCTATGCTGGCTAAGATTTATATTCTACTTTCGAAATGAATTTTTCCTTCACTATGCACTAGTAATAATATAAAATGTTCTTTTAAATGCGTATCAAGCATCTTTGACTATCATAAGGAGAAATCTCCTCCGATTCTGCGTTTGCATTGTGTGTGTGTGCGGGAGGCCTTATGGTAGTCTCATTTTTAAAAGCATTGCGAATTGACTTTAAAAATGTAACAACCCGCATATTTATCGATTTTTATATTTAAATATTTTATTTAAATATTTTATCGTTAATCGGATTTTGGTCCGAAGCTACTTTTTGCAAACGGTCAAATTAGGACTCGAGACCACTTCCATTGAGTTCGAAACGTCGTTTGCAATCTTCTAAGTATAAACATTGATATGTTTGGGGTTAGTGGAATTTCACCACTTTTTCACTCGAGCCTTTGGTTTAGACTTTTAGCCCATTAGGCCCAAGTTCCACCCCCCTTCTTCTTCATTGCTTCATTTCATTTCCTAACACTAAAGCTTCAACAAAAATGGTGAATGGAATGAGAAATTAAAACTCCAAAGTCTTTGTTTTATTGCAACTCCAACATTCAACTCCAAATTCAAGAAGAAGACATCGGATTCAAGCTTGTGGTTGCTTCTCCATTTGCCTTCAAGCTTTGTTCTTCATTTTCATTGAGTTTTGGAGCAAAGGTGAGATTTTTATCTCACAATTCTAGCCTATAACTATATTGGACTGTTGGGAATGATTCCCTATCATTTTTGCATGCATGTTAGCATTTGGTTTGGATTGGATTGGCAAAAAACTCCAATTTTTAGCGTTTTGTTGAATTTTCTGCACTTGAGTCGTTCTGGCCATTTTTAGGTCGTTCGGAGTTATGTCGTTCGTCCATGAGTCGCTGAGTCGTTGGACCCTTGAGTCGCTGAGTCGTTCACCCTTGAGTCGCTGAGTCGTTGGACCCTTGAGTCGCTGAGTCGTTGGACCCTTGAGTCGCTGAGTCGTTGGACCCTTGAGTCGCTGAGTCGTTCACCCTTGAGTCGCTGAGTCGTTGGACCCTTGAGTCGCTGAGTCGTTGGAGCCTTGAGTCGCTGAGTCGTTGGCCCCTTGAGTCGCTGAGTCGTTGGAGCCTTGAGTCGCTGAGTCGTTCACCCTTGAGTCGCTGAGTCGTTGGACCCTTGAGTCGCTGAGTCGTTCACCCTTGAGTCGCTGAGTCGTTCACCCTTGAGTCGCTGAGTCGTTCACCCTTGAGTCGCTGAGTCGTTGGACCCTTGAGTCTCTGAGTCGTTCGACCCTTGAGTCGCTGAGTCGTTCACCCTTGAGTCGCTGAGTCGTTCACCCTTGAGTCGCTGAGTCGTTGGACCCTTGAGTCGCTGAGTCGTTGGACCCTTGAGTCGCTGAGTCGTTGGACCCTTGAGTCGCTGAGTCGTTGGACCCTTGAGTCGCTGAGTCGTATGACCCTTGAGTCGTTAGGTCGTATGACCCTTGAGTCGTTAGGTCGTTAGACCTCATTTTATCTTCACTAGGTCGTACCGTTTTGGTCGGGGCGCTGCCCCCTGGACCCCCGCAACCTGACCGGGCAGGTCGAACCCCGTAAGCGGTGGCGTTGCCCCCGCACCCCCACCTTGGGGGGTTGCCACCCCCCTGGACCCCCCCTCCGTAGGGGATCTTATCTGAAAAACATTGAGCTGATTTCCTTGGATTTTATTCGCATCTCCGTATGCGATCTTTGTGACTGATTGTTTCTACACTTGCTTATGTGTTTTGTCACTTTATAATACAAAGGTTTCAATACTAGTAGTAAATATCAAAACTCTTTTAACAAACAATTTCAACTCTATTTTTAATAACAAAGCTCTTTTCTTAAACCGTTTTCCAATCTATTAGTATATACAAACCTTTACCTCACTCGGATGAGAAATCTAATTAAACGACTTAGTAAAACAAGTGGTATGAAACGCTTGCGTTCACTTCGTCGGTTAATTCTTGGACTTGTTCGATTGAACCTCTTGTGACAATTTTATTAGTGAAGATTTACAGTTTGTTCGTAAATATTTAAGTTAAGCAAGTGGTTATGGGACATGAAGCTAAACTTCTATATTTACTAGCTTAGTGTAATTGACACTTCTCGTTGATCTTGATGATCGCTTTATGAATTAGACTAGCAATTGCGCGATGTCTCTTTCATTGCAAGGTTAGGCTAGACACCACTTGTGTGATTCCACTCACACATACCTTTTTGCTTTTTGGTTAGCCTTGACCTCATTCGGGTGACTCAGACTCATCCATATGGGGTAGCTCCCCATGGTCTTCGGACCGTCATGTGATAGGCCTCTTTCCCTTTTTATGATTTCTGGATTTCTTGTGTTGATTTCTGGAATTTATCTCTTTGACTTGTCATGAGTACAAGTTTAGGGTATGATGCCCTCTTTGGACCTTTGAGAAGATTCTTGTGATATTGTTATATCTCTTATCGGTTGATCTCCTGTTGATCATTATTTGCATACTTATAGTAGTATGTCAGTATGGATATTTTATGTTTATGCCATATCTTTTATGTTATATCATGTCATCTGATATTTATAGCTAGACTGATCCGTTTATTATTTTCTTATAAATAATACTCGGGTCAGACCGAGATGTTACAGGTGCTACTGCTTGACTCCTCCCCCAGTGATTCACTACTCAGACTTTTGGTTTCTTGTTTAGATTAGCAGCTTTTGTTGTTTACACTTGAGATATAGACTCATGGTTGTATTCTTTTGTATAGCACGCGTTGCTATTCTTTTGTATTATCGTGGATCTTTTTAGACCACTACTCTGATGTACACTTTTATGTGATATATATTCATATCTCTTTCCGCCTTTGTGATATGGATATCTGTGATTGATTCGCATGTTATGCTTACTTCTATATTTGTTTCCGAAGATTATTTTATAGCCACCGTGCGATAAGAAATTACATGGATGGTCGCTCCTCATCAGCCTTATTCTCCGCGCTAGTTGACAGCACTACACCGTAGTGTTCTTGGCTAGCGTGGGTATTGAGGTGGGGCGTCACAGCTTGGTATCAGAGCCAAACTTCGGAACAATGTAGAATAATCTAGCAAGGATCATGTCCTAAGTCTTTCTTAGGAGTTGTGCCTTAGGATTTAATTCGAGTCTTCGTACCGATTCATCCTATTTTCTTTATGATTCCTTGTTTTTCCTATCAAGATTTCTTGATATTCATTTTGTGAATAACCTTCTTCTTCTTCCTTCTTTCTTTCTTAAGGAAGAGAAATGGTTAGTTCTAGCAGTCCTAGCGCTGGTCAATCCAGTAGCCCTTCTCTGGATGGCGCATTCATGTCTGCCCAACAACTTTTGGATCTTGTAAAGAATCAAGAGTTTATCTATGCTTTGAGTAAGAATACCACAAAGATCTTACCTTTGAAACTAGAAGTTCCTTTCGACCAGCTTGTAGATATCACTCTACAAGAGGAAGAGGCTGATAAAGGAATTGATAGTGATAGTGGGACTTCCAAGAAGAGGCATATTAAGTTCAAGAGCCTTAATCCCAATAAGAGAGTGAAGCAAACTACTTTTGTAGCAAAGACTCCAATCCCTAATCGTGGAGGATGCTACAATTGTAATTCTAAGGACCACTATGCAAAGGAATGTCCTGGGCCACTCTTTTGTCGCTATTGCAAAGATGCCAGTCATCATATTTCTGTCTGCCCCATACTTTTAACAAAGAAGAGGGTGGAACCAGAAACTTCAGTAGCCAAGCCTCCTACCTCTAGTCGTAAACGATGTTACAATTGTGGTTCCACAGACCATTATGTAATCAATTGCCCAGAACCTCTCTATTGCCGCTATTGTAAAGGCTCGGGCCATTACTTGTCTACATGTGCCAAGCGACCTAGCAAGAGAGAGGGAAGGCTAAATGCTTCTAATGAAACTTCTCTGGGTCAAGGTATTTCTTATTTAATCCTTGATTACATTTGTTTCGATTATCCGATTCGAGTTCTTTTTTTTATATAGGTTCGTCTCATCATTTTTATATCAAAAGAACTTGTTGATTTTCTTTCTTTTTATGCTTAGGGCTTGAGGACTTCTTTGAGGATTGCGAATCCAGATTAGTGGATCTGCAACACTCTACTTGCTTTTTAATGACATCGAAAATTATTACATGTGATTTTTCTTTCCGAACCGATTTGCGTATTGTGCAATGCTTATGTTTCGGAATTGATTTGCGTGAAAGGATTGGCTTAATCACTTTGAAGCCCATATTCAATTGTTCCGAATGGACAATTCCTTTTTCGACATTTTCAGTCTGTTAAGCAGATTCATATTTTTCCTTTGTGATTTCGATTTCAAATCGATGGCATCATTTTATTCTTTAAGCTCACATGTTGAATAAAGAGATATCTCTCTCATTCATATCGGTTGAGAATTCTCCGATATTTTTGAGTTTGTCTTAGGATCATTACCTAAGCAACCTTTTAAGTGGTGTTAAGGTCTTTCTAGTTTGACCTTGCCACCGAATTTCAATCACTACGAGTTGCGGAAGTTAGCCTTCCACATACCGCATTCCGCACTCATTATGATTTATATGAATGACATATTGTGTCATTCAGTTTATCCAGTTTATTTCATCCATTTTATAAATCAAGTATTCTATGGATATCTCAATAATTCCAATCTTGTATTTATTAATTTTGGATGAAATTAGAAATTTAAAATTTTACAAATCTTTTAAGAAGATATTTTAAATTCCTATAAAAAGGTAATTTTGTGTTGTATTGCCCATTTAGTGTTTTAAGATTTCTGGTCGATGCACTTGATCAACGCTATCGATAGGGATTTCCTAAACGCTTTGATTAGACAATCAGACACAATAAATTGACTTGTAAAATATAAATTTTTCTATAAAGGTAATTGTGATTTTTAAAGTTTTAGCTTTTTGGGAAAGAGGACAAAATTCCTTCTTTTCAATATTCTTATTCTTGTGATTCCCGAAGAGAACGTGCAATCACTTTTGCTTCTAAATCTTTAAGGCCGATCGAGACTAGGAATGCCACTTATGATCTGGTACTCGCGGCTATTGATTTTGCTTTCAATATTTGGCATCATCGTCTTTGGTGGAGAAATTTGTTCTCTACCTCAATTATAAATCATTGGGATATCTATTTCCCATAATTAAGTTGCGTCAACCGTATTGGCTCGAATTTCTTGCATCTTATGATCTTGATATTCTATATACTCCCTGAAAGGGGAAATCTTGTTGCCAATGCACTAGTCGTAAGCAACAAGTAGTTGTTTTCTATGGTGATATCCGAATGGAACGATCTCGAGACTCTATTCACTTGAGAGATTCGAGATCGCGAAATCCGATTTATATGCATCCCTTGTTTTATGTAGTCTAGAGGTTCCTTATTCTTTTTAGACTGCATTCTTGTAGCTCAAAGGGCTAGATTCTGTATTGGCTCTTCTTAGCCAATGTTGTAGGGATAAAATTATTATTGAAAGTTAGAAAGACTTCGATATTGATTTTCGTGGCGACATTTAAAAGTTTGGTAGACTTATCGTACCAAATATTTGTGATCTTCGTCAATATATTTTAGAAGATTCACATCGTTCCAAAATTACCATTCATCCTAGAAGTAGTAAAGTGTACGTAGATATGAAGCGACTTTATTATTTGGAGTGAATGAAATCTGATATCGCTAACTTTGTTAAGTGTTGTATGACTCGCCATCTTGTCAAGGCCCTACACTAAAGGCCTGGTGGGTTAATGCAACCTTTAGAAATTCCAATTTGGAAGTAAGACCAAATCCTCATGGATTTTATAGATGTCTTTCCCCGTTCCCGTTCGGGTCATGATAACTTATGGGTTATAGTAAATAGACTTACTAAATCCGTCCATTTTATTCCCCGTTCGGATTAACCGAACCGTTCCTCTTTTGGCCCAAACTCTTTGTTAAAGGAGATGTTAAATTACATGGAGTTCCTACTTCTATCGATAGCGATAGTGATCCATTGTTTACTAGTGGATTTTTGGAAGTGTCTTCAAAAAGCTTTAGAAATGAAGCTTAATTTAAGCACCGCTTATTACCCCAGTCCGATGGACAAGTTGAGCGTGTGAACCAAACTCTGGAAGACCTTCTTCGTGTTGTGTGCTTGATTTTTATGGAAGTTGGGAAAATCATATTTCTCTTGTTGAATTTTCCTATAATCATAGCTTCCAATCTAGTATTGGTATGGCATTCTTCGAGGCACTCTAAGGGAATTCTATGCTAATCTCCTTCTTGTTGGCTTAAGGTCGGTGAGAAGCTGGTTTTAGGTCCAGAATTTTACTCGTGTTTCACCTATGATAGGTGTTGTACGTTCCCGTTGATAGGGAAAGATTAGCGCCTCAATATATTGGGCCATTCCCTATCACCGTACGTATAGATTCCACGGCTTGTCGCCTTGCATTACCGGCTCAGTTTTCTGCTATGCATGACATGTTTCACGTTTCTCAATTACGGAAATGCCTTCGGGATTCCGATTCCATTCTTGAGCCTGCTGTTGTGGAAGAAATTGAAGTTTCGCCGAATTTAACTTATGAGCAGCATCCTATTCGAATTATTGCTTTGGAGGGTAAAGGGCTTTGAAATAAAGATGTTCCGCTTGTGAGGGTTCAATGGTCCACAAATCCTAAGGATTGCTCTTGGGAATCCAGAGAATTCATCGAGCGAACACATCCGGACTTGCTTACTCCTACTCTTTGAGGTGAACTTCTAATATCAAATTTCTTTAGTATTAATATGCTTTTATGGTTGTTACTTCTTATTTCCACCTTATATATTGCGAGGACGCAATTTCTTTAAGGAGGGGAGTCTGTAACAACCCGCATATTTATCGATTTTTATATTTAAATATTTTATTTAAATATTTTATCGTTAATCGGATTTTGGTCCGAAGCTACTTTTTGCAAACGGTCAAATTAGGACTCGAGACCACTTCCATTGAGTTCGAAACGTCGTTTGCAATCTTCTAAGTATAAACATTGATATGTTTGGGGTTAGTGGAATTTCACCACTTTTTCACTCGAGCCTTTGGTTTAGACTTTTAGCCCATTAGGCCCAAGTTCCACCCCCCTTCTTCTTCATTGCTTCATTTCATTTCCTAACACTAAAGCTTCAACAAAAATGGTGAATGGAATGAGAAATTAAAACTCCAAAGTCTTTGTTTTATTGCAACTCCAACATTCAACTCCAAATTCAAGAAGAAGACATCGGATTCAAGCTTGTGGTTGCTTCTCCATTTGCCTTCAAGCTTTGTTCTTCATTTTCATTGAGTTTTGGAGCAAAGGTGAGATTTTTATCTCACAATTCTAGCCTATAACTATATTGGACTGTTGGGAATGATTCCCTATCATTTTTGCATGCATGTTAGCATTTGGTTTGGACTGGATTGGCAAAAAACTCCAATTTTTAGCGTTTTGTTGAATTTTCTGCACTTGAGTCGTTCTGGCCATTTTTAGGTCGTTCGGAGTTATGTCGTTCGTCCATGAGTCGCTGAGTCGTTGGACCCTTGAGTCGCTGAGTCGTTCACCCTTGAGTCGCTGAGTCGTTGGACCCTTGAGTCGCTGAGTCGTTGGACCCTTGAGTCGCTGAGTCGTTGGACCCTTGAGTCGCTGAGTCGTTCACCCTTGAGTCGCTGAGTCGTTGGACCCTTGAGTCGCTGAGTCGTTGGAGCCTTGAGTCGCTGAGTCGTTGGCCCCTTGAGTCGCTGAGTCGTTGGAGCCTTGAGTCGCTGAGTCGTTCACCCTTGAGTCGCTGAGTCGTTCACCCTTGAGTCGCTGAGTCGTTGGACCCTTGAGTCGCTGAGTCGTTCACCCTTGAGTCGCTGAGTCGTTCACCCTTGAGTCGCTGAGTCGTTCACCCTTGAGTCGCTGAGTCGTTGGACCCTTGAGTCGCTGAGTCGTTGGACCCTTGAGTCGCTGAGTCGTTGGACCCTTGAGTCGCTGAGTCGTTCACCCTTGAGTCGCTGAGTCGTTGGACCCTTGAGTCGCTGAGTCGTTGGACCCTTGAGTCGCTGAGTCGTTGGACCCTTGAGTCGCTGAGTCGTTGGACCCTTGAGTCGCTGAGTCGTATGACTCTTGAGTCGTTAGGTCGTATGACCCTTGAGTCGTTAGGTCGTTAGACCTCATTTTATCTTCACTAGGTCGTACCGTTTTGGTCGGGGCGCTGCCCCCTGGACCCCCGCGACCTGACCGGGCAGGTCGAACCCCGTAAGCGGTGGCGTTGCCCCCGCACCCCCACCTTGGGGGGTTGCCACCCCCCCTGGACCCCCCCTCCGTAGGGGATCTTATCTGAAAAACATTGAGCTGATTTCCTTGGATTTTATTCGCATCTCCGTATGCGATCTTTGTGACTGATTGTTTCTACACTTGCTTATGTGTTTTGTCACTTTATAATACAAAGGTTTCAATACTAGTAGTAAATATCAAAACTCTTTTAACAAACAATTTCAACTCTATTTTTAATAACAAAGCTCTTTTCTTAAACCGTTTTCCAATCTATTAGTATATACAAACCTTTACCTCACTCGGATGAGAAATCTAATTAAACGACTTAGTAAAACAAGTGGTATGAAACGCTTGCGTTCACTTCGTCGGTTAATTCTTGGACTTGTTCGATTGAACCTCTTGTGACAATTTTATTAGTGAAGATTTACAGTTTGTTCGTAAATATTTAAGTTAAGCAAGTGGTTATGGGACATGAAGCTAAACTTCTATATTTACTAGCTTAGTGTAATTGACACTTCTCGTTGATCTTGATGATCGCTTTATGAATTAGACTAGCAATTGCGCGATGTCTCTTTCATTGCAAGGTTAGGCTAGACACCACTTGTGTGATTCCACTCACACATACCTTTTTGCTTTTTGGTTAGCCTTGACCTCATTCGGGTGACTCAGACTCATCCATATGGGGTAGCTCCCCATGGTCTTCGGACCGTCATGTGATAGGCCTCTTTCCCTTTTTATGATTTCTGGATTTCTTGTGTTGATTTCTGGAATTTATCTCTTTGACTTGTCATGAGTACAAGTTTAGTGTATGATGCCCTCTTTGGATCTTTGAGAAGATTCTTGTGATATTGATATATCTCTTATCGGTTGATCTCCTGTTGATCATTATTTGCATACTTATAGTAGTATGTCAGTATGGATATTTTATGTTTATGCCATATCTTTTATGTTATATCATGTCATCTGATATTTATAGCTAGACTGATACGTTTATTATTTTCTTATAAATAATACTCGGGTCAGACCGAGATGTTACAGGTGCTACTGCTTGACTCCTCCCCCAGTGATTCACTACTCAGACTTTTGGTTTCTTGTTTAGATTAGCAGCTTTTGTTGTTTACACTTGAGATATAGACTCATGGTTGTATTCTTTTGTATAGCACGCGTTGCTATTCTTTTGTATTATCGTGGATCTTTTTAGACCACTACTCTGATGTACACTTTTATGTGATATATATTCATATCTCTTTCCGCCTTTGTGATATGGATATCTGTGATTGATTCGCATGTTATGCTTACTTCTATATTTGTTTCCGAAGATTATTTTATAGCCACCGTGTGATAAGAAATTACATGGATGGTCGCTCCTCAACAGCCTTATTCTCCGCGCTAGTTGACAGCACTACACCGTAGTGTTCTTGGCTAGCGTGGGTATTGAGGTGGGGCGTCACAAAAAATATTCCTCTATTTTTGATTTTTAAGATAAATAAACTGTTTTGAATTCTCACACCAGTCACATGACTGACTCGGAGTTTATTGTTTTCCTTCCTAAACTCTGGGTGCCCACCAATTTCCACACGGGCAGTCAAGAGTTAAGGTTTATCAGGATATTCTGGAATTCAGGAATTGCTGGAGGCAAGCTGGATGGCATGGCGTATTACTAGTTTATATAGTACTTTTCTTTCCGTTGCATTGTTTGATGTTGTACACTCTGATGATATGATGTAATATAATGTAATAACTTATATAGTTCTTTATTTAAAGATTATTCATTTATTTATTATATGTTGTTCCGCTGCGAATTGTGAGATTCCGATATTGTTCTGTTGTTTTCAGTTCCGTTCTATTTTCTGTTTTCTTTTCTCTCTATTTTCTACTATCTTCTTTCTTCTACTTCTTTTCTTTTTTTCTTAAAACCCATAACATTTCGGTTTTTCGGCAACGAAAAATCGCTATCGTTACAACTATCAACAATGCATGACATATCTAAATATCCATAATAGTCAAACAGTTATCAATATATCACATCATGCGTTAATAATTATAATTTTTCATTGATGGATATCCATTTAATATTTTCAAATTCAATTAATAAAATAAATAAACCATACCAATGCGCTTTATCCAGCAGTCTTCAAACTCGGCTAATCTGGTGCCATGACATCTGGAATTCATCACGAATCCAACAGAAAAAATCATGTGTGAATAAGATTTTGTGTGTGGAAGATGTTCCAGTTATAAGACATGGGGTATTTTGGTAAATTAAAATCAAATTATTAAAATAACATTACCTCACCATCCCGATCAACCCCCCCCCCCCCCAAAACCCATTTGCCATCACGATCATCCATCACCGCACACCGTACAGCAGCTTGCACTCCAAATGGACCCGACTACCAATGTAACACTCCGTAAATTTTATAATTAGTTGTTTAATTAGTCAATTGTGCTCCAAAAATGGAAATTATGTAAATAACGGAATTTGACCATGAATGTTGCACTATTGCATTCATTCATGGCAGAATTATAAGCAACTTCCATGTTAGGAGTCTTGTGATCAAAGTCTAAACAAAGAAGTTATGGAGGATAAACGAATTTGGTATGGAAATAATTAAATTAGAAAAGTTAACATTTATATAATAATAACGGAGACCCATAGGTCAACAGCCTCATTGCGACCGGTGCCATGAATGGTCGATCAGTGCCATGAAGAGTCAAGTGGTTGAGACAGTGACTACTAGGGTTTGCCTTGGCCAAACGGTCTAAATTATATACAATTAAATCTAATGGTTGGGGTTGATTCGAGTGTCTATGAATTCTAGCCTAACCCAATCTTCTCTATTCATATTTTTCTAAAAGCAGCAGCGAAGCTCAACCATTTACTCTCCTCCACAATTTTTTAAATTATAAAATAAAATATTTATATTTATATATATGTACTATTTGGAGAAGAATAGAATCAAATAAGAGAAGACAAGTGAAACTACATGATAACGAGGAAATATATATCCATATTTGTATTTATATATTTATATTTCCCTTCAACCCAAATCTCTTCTCACATATGTAAGTCTAGTACACACACATATCCTTTTTATACATATTTCTCAAAATAAGAAGGAAATAAAGTTGAATCAAAGGCTTTACTTTAGATCTGGAGGTTTGGAATACTTTTAAAAGGTGAGTGGGAAATTTATAAATTGTTTACGATATTGAATCTATTTCGTTGCCATACGTTGGACATTTATGCATAAATGAATAAATGTATGTGAACCGTAGGCTAAAATTAAATGTATTAAACATCGCCTACATACTCGAAGGAGATCTTGTAATGACCAAATTTTTTAGTAAATTGATATTTGGAAATTTTAATTGATTTAAATAAGAAAAAGTTGTTTATAAGTTAACTAACTTGAATTTCAAAATATAGCGATCTATTTGATAATTAAACTATTGAATTTAATATTTGGAATCGTTTAAATAATTAAATCCTTAATTTAATATGAATAAAAATGATTTCGAAAGTTGATTTAAATTCTATTTAAATAAGAATGAAGATAGTAAACTTTTAAATAAGATTTAAAAGTGAATAAATTGGTTTTAAATTAATTTGTTCAAATTAACGAGTGAAAATAGCCTTACGAGGCGTTGTTTTGGATTTTGAAAAAACCAATGTCACTGGATGCATGATAGTGAATTATTATATGCTGATGAATTTCGTGGTGATTAGATGTATCGTTTTGTCATGCGAGAATGAAATGCGTAAAAATTAATCTCAGAAATTTATAGAATAATTGGGTTTAAAAAGTCATCTTCTGTATATGATCGAATTATACTTCGGGACTAGTTCCATTGTGTTCGGAATAGGTTCATTACAGATAGAACTTCAGGTGGCATGCCTCATTTAGAGTTCAAGATTTTCAAATGTTAAATCTTGACGTTTGTAAATTAATTTAAAATAATATATATACTTCCCACACCCATACCATACCTATGCCATACCACAACCCATACCCTTCTCCACGTTCGGCCATACTTTTCCCCCTTATAACAGGTCAAGTTAGATCAGAGAATAATATTCTCTATTTTATTCAAATTTAAATCATGGTCAAATCCAATGGTCCACGTTCATCGGCGCCACCAGAGGCCATTTCAGAAGAAGGTTCCAACTAGGAAATTGTAGAGCTCGGTGAGGTGAGTGAGATCAACGGTTGGATTGGGCTACAATGATCCCTAGGTAGCTCGATTACAAGATGAAAAAAATTCATTCATATTTGAATTCCAGTTCCTACGATGGTCGATAAGCGATGTGCTCTAAAGGGAATATGTAGAGGGAGGCGTGGGCGAGGTGCGAACGGAGTTTGAGGGCATGACATCGCCTGTGGTGACGACAATCGATGGATGAACTACCGTCAATCTTTAGTTTTGGGGGGGGGGGGTTCATTCTCTGACATGGTAACGCCGAAGGTGGCGAGAGTGGGTGCTCCTGGTTCATCTTGGCATGGGCGAGGTTTGGAGGCGATGCGACGAAAGATGGAGCTGAAGGTGTCAGTGAAGTCACAGAAAAAAGAGGATGACCGCTTTTTTTAATCGAAGTGATTAGGGGGAAGGGAAGAAGGATTAATTATTTAATTAGTTTGTAATTTAATAGTTAGTGGGTTAAAATTATATTTAAAAATTGAAAACTTATATATTTAGTAACTTTTGCATTCGAGATCCAATCGAGAGATGGATTTTTGTATTGCGCTTGTAACGATGAATGCTTCACAATGGAACTAGTTTGGGCGAATTTGAAGACAATTCAAAATTAGGCCAAAATCAGACGTCTTTTGATTTTAGTTCCAAAAGCAATGCCTCGGCGGCGACAGAGATTTCAGTGAGTTAAACTCACCTTTTTGGTTAACTATTTGATTTATAGTTGATAAAAATTACTGATTGAATGATTTAGGATGATCCACTATTTTATATTAGTTTTGTTAAATATGCGCTTTGCGCTATATGATTTTTGTTTGATGATAATAAACATATATACATTCATTTAAATGTATTTGTTAATATACTATTTATTTTCACAGATTAAATAAATATTTGCTGAATAAAATAAATAACACAGATTTTGAATTCAAACGAATATTTTATTCAAACAAATATTTATTACAATTTTGAATAGTACAATTTCAAGCTCTCACTATACATATACAATTTTGATTACAATTTCATCACATTTCATATTTACAATTCACCTCACTACATATCACTCACACTCGTATTTATCTTCAACTGCATTCCAATTTGAATCCAGCATCTGAGAAATCTGCAAAAATATTCACTAACGCAGTAAAATTGAAAATAAAATATTTTTGCAATTCAAAATAAAAGATGATTTTGAAAACATTGTTTGCCTCAGTTATTTGGGTTGTTCTTCATAATTTAAATTTGAATTCATCATACACGAACAACTTGTGACATACACAGTATATTACTGTATATGCCACAAGGCCGTGCACACCGATATATACACTTGATTGATTTACAGGGACAGGTGAGCACAGGTCAAACCCAAATAAAAAGTCGGGTTCAACTCACGTGCAATAATATAAATGTCACAATTCTCAGCACAAGGTCAAACCCGAGTGTTTGAAACTGGATTCAACACAGGTGCAACTGCAAATGCACACATGAATGCAATGATCAAAGTATACATGTATACTTATCGACCAGCAGCAACATGGACCACAGCTGTTACTCAACTCAGTGATACAAAAGACAATGCACCAGACAAGACTACACCAGAGGCAACACATGCAACAGAGACCAGGCTACACAACATCAAGGTGGAAACCAAGTATGCAAGTGCAAAGATAAATGACACAGTGTAAATGTAAATTCGACAAGCTGCTGACCAGAGGTGCAGACAACCCTAAGCAACATGAAGTAAATCAAGTCAGTAGCAACCTTCAAACACTCACATATATGAAGCATACAAGTACAGCCACAAACATGAAACAAGACTGAAACCAGGCAAAGACTTTACGCATCTTTCAGCTGCATGTACATCAGGTACAAGTGAACCAGATTGGAGCAGAGACAAGAAGATGCATACACATATAGGACTGCAATGGATGCAACAATAAACACAAGATTACATGAACACTATAGGCCGTAACAAACTGCAACAGCACCAGTATTCCAAGTCAAATGAACCATCAACTACAAGCAAGAATCTCGGCAAACAAAACAAACTCAACAGTTCCAGTTACAACAAAGACCAAGTGCAGCATCAGTTCGTACATGATTACAACAAGCAGTGCAGACCAACCCAATTGCAACAAACAAATGCATCAATATTTGTAAGTGATAAAGCAAACATGAAAGCTACAAGATACACAAGTTTACATCAATGCATGTATCTCAATAGCACACTCAAGACCAGACCAGACAAGTCAAATGATGTAAACAGTGAAGAACATGGATGCAGAGATTCAAGCCAGCAAATACAAAGACCACATGCCACAATATCGAGTACATGAAGATGGCATCCAACAATATTCAAACAACAACAGTATGCAAATGCATACATAATAGAGGCAGCAAAGAACAAAGTACATGATCAAGTGGAGCATCTTGTAAACTGAACAACTATGGACAGAGCTCGAGCACAGTTGAAGCTCAAAACATGAAGTGAATGCATCAGTACAGGAATGCAAGAAAGGACTCGTATAAGCCGTGAACAAAATTTCAAATTGATCAATTTACAGTGAAGATGGTCATGCCATAGTCAACAAGAAAGGCAACGCAAAAATCATTGACCAAGTTAAAATTCAAAGCCGAGAAAATTCAAACCAAGTCAAGAATTCCAAGCCGTGGTCATCACGTAATGATTCAATACCGTGAATGTTAAGCAACCAAAATATATACGTGAATTGAAGAAGTCAGCAATCATCTCAAACATCCAAGCTAAAATCAACGGCCGAACAAATTAATTGACAAATTCAAATCAATCTATACGAACGCAAAAATAGGAATTGGATTCCTATATAAAACCCTACATCATCATCGGCAATGATTCATTGAGTTCAAGCACGAAAAATCAAAAGAAGAAAAAGGCACAAATTACATACCGGAGAAATCGAACTCAATCATCAAAGAGCCGAAGTGAGCAACAACCAGAAATCGATCGAGCAAGGCAAATCTTGAACAATCACAGATTCGATCGAAGTAGTAACGGTTCTTCAAAGCCCTAATTTGAATCACGAACGAAAGCCCTAAAATTGAAAGAGGAACGGCCACCATTGTATACGCAACCAAACAAAGCAAAGAAAATAAAGAGACGGGTCGAATTGAAGAAAGGGCCGGCCTATTGTTTTAAAAGGGAGAAATATTTTTTTTATATAGGGGTTTTTAATTAGGGTTTAATTTTAATTTGCTTTTTTAATTTGTAATTTTCCTTTTTAAACCGTTTTAATTTTTCTAGTCGTGTGACTAGGGTGCAAACTACGGTGTGTAGTTTGGGAATTTGCAACTCGGTAGTTGAGTTGTGGTCAAGGTTTTGAGCGTAGAGTTAGGTTAGTCAATAGCGGGTATAGCGAGTTTACGTGTGTAAGCGAGGGACTATCTAATTTCTAGTAGAAACCTTGGGGCAGCACGTAGGCAGGGTTTTGCCGAAGCTGGATAAATTCTGTGTTGTTCCGTTCTGCATTTTATTATTCTGCTATTTATCTCTGTGCTGGTAATATTCTGTGATCTGTGTTAATATTAGTTTATAAGCTTCTGCGATTAATTTTTACAATTAACACTATCACCCTATTCACCCCCCCCCCCCCCTCTAGGGTGAAATCGATCCTACAAGTTTGTGTGGATATATTCCCTCTCTTGGAGTGGATGAGACCATATTACGTTTCCGTGTAAGAGCGGATAACCTTTTGTATACGATCCCTCCTCGAAGCGGTTGCTTTATATTATTTGGTTATATATATGGGTTGTGATGTAGAGGAATAGGTTGGAGGGATCCAGCAGGATTCCTCACCACTATTGATTTTATTTACACATTTATGTGCTGTTATATATGAGTTTTGATGCAGGGAGAACAGACTGGAGGGATCCAACGTGATTCTTCACTATTATTAAATTGTTTCAATAATATTCATTTTATGTGGATTATCGAATAATAAACCTGATTGTGGATACTATGGTTATAACATTGGTATGTTTTTGAAAACTAAAACCCAGTAGTTATAGAAAATCAATATCAATATTGGTTGAGCGTTTGGTGGCTATTGGCCTTTATTTAGTATTTTGAAATACTATAAACCACCAATTGAGTTAAGAGTTGGATTTTTGAGACAAAAAATGATTTTAAATCCAAAAATTGGGTTTTCAAAAATATATTAAATTAAAGATTTAATTTTCTATTTTGTTTCAACCTATTATTCTATCCTTTTCCAGGATATGTATTATATTTAACATTGTTTTTAAAAAGTCATATATTTGGATTTAATATTGTTTTAAAGTTACTTATGTATAATTAATATTGTTTAAAGTTATTTCTTATATTTAACGTTGTTTTAAAAGTTATTTATCAATATTTTAATATTTAGAAAAGCTATTCATTTTAAATAATTAAATGTGATTTGAAATTAAATAATAATTTATTCCTACTGTTGGTAATTAATTGTTATTACTTATAATAATGTCGAAATTAATTACTAGTGTTTTATTAATAATTTCCTTAAAAAATTTAATTATTATTCTAAGACTTTTAGGGTTAAAAATCATTATTTAATTATCTATAATGTTATCGTTAATAAATTATTATTATATAACAGTGTTTTAGTGTAAATGATATCTATTTAGTTATAAATGTCTTCGAGATGTAAAATAAAGGAGAAGTTTTACAAAATGGTTCTAAGAATTGAGGGAAGTTTATTTATAAGGTGAAAGAGTTTTATAAATGGTTAGGTATTTATAAATAAGGTTTAAAAATGGATTTATAGATTTATAGAAGGAGTTTATAAATGATATATGTATTCATATAGGATTTATAAATGATTTTAGAAAATGTACGAAAAAGTATATAAGTGACTGAATTTTATAAAGGGATTATAAATGGTTTTTCGAAGATTTAAAAAATGGTTTATAAATGGTTTTTGAGAATTGTAAGGAATTTATAAATGATTTGAGAATCAAATAAAAAGAAAATCTTTCATAATTTTGTAGTATATACCGTAGAGATAAGTATATAAGTGCATTTTCTAAGTTGGAGGTATAATGTGTGTGAATATACTTATACCCTTGAGATAAGTGTATGAATATTTTCTAAATATTGAAAATATAGGGATTTGCGGATATACCTTTGTAAAAGTATTTTTATACGTGTAATTTACAAAGTGATTTTAATGAATGGAAGATTTATTAAAGAAGACTAGTGGTTGCTTGTGTGCTTGACCAATGTTGGTTTTCCCTTATGGAATAAATCTTTGATTTGGATGTGTGTTTGTTGATAGTTAAAAAACAGACTACCAAATCTTATCCTAAATATGAAATCCTTCTTAATTTTGGTAGTACGAAAATATTTCCTACTTAACACCGAAGAGTTTTAACTCAGGAAATATATAGGAGAAACACGGGAATTATATGGTACAATTACCGTCGGTGGTGCTATACTGTACGTATAAACCCATTTTGTTCTTCTAGAAAAAATGATGAGGAGATCCATCCACTTAAACGGTTAGGGGTGATCCCCGCTCTTGTGTACTGTTTGATTATTTCCTAAAGAACAGGTATTGAGCATTCTGAAAAATCGACGATTGGTTTTTGGTGCGCCAGGGAAGCGGAAGAGGGTATTCGTAAGAGATGACTCAAAAACCATGACCACTCCAAAACCATATATAGTTCTATAGAGGAGTTTCATGATATATTGAAATATTGGAATTCATGTGTGGTTCTGAGACCCATTATGGTATGGGAATCCATGTGTGATTCTAAAATCTATTTAAGATATGGAAATCCATGTGTGGTTCCAAAATCCATTGGGGTTTGGGAATCCATTTGGGATCCCATGACCTATTTTGGTGGAAGACGTGAGCTGAAATGATGGACGTTGCCTCATGAGCAGTAATGACTAAAACCAGAGATAGAGGCATGGCCAGTAGGGTTGGCAAACCCATAGGGTGCAGTTAGCTCCACCTAGACATTACATACTGTTATTATGCATGCATGGGCGATGCATTCGGTCTTAGCGAGACCAGTTATGTTTTTCCTATTGTACATCACTAGGGATGTATGCTGCTACGAAAGGATATCTATGATCCTTGTATAGGAGGACCTTTTCTCGAAGTACTGAGGGTATCTCTATGGAATCCTGCATAATTAGTGGACGTGCCTTAATGATTTTTATTATATACCTAGTACTGTTGTGATGTGCACTCACGAGCATCACAGCTACTTAGTTGTTATTATTTTCACCCTTAAACGTTATTATAATATAAATGGGTTTTCTATAGAAAATGGTTTGTTTATCATAAGGTATCTGTGTTTATTTGCGGCGTGTTCTTATGAGATACCTTTAATTTGGAAGGTTTTTTATAATTTTAAAATCCAGTTGGGTTTGTTTTTCTCACGCTAGTTTTCTAGACTGACTTGGGTGTTATTTTATTATAATGCTCGGGTCAAACCGAACATATTTACAGATTTTAGTTAGATGCTTTGGAGCTTCAGGAGATGTGCTGGAGGCTCAAAGACGTATTCACATATATGGTTATTTTTCCGCCGCATTCGTTATTGTATTTATCAGCAATTTTAAGGTCAGGCTGTTGTAACTGTCCGAGCTGATATAAGTTAGCATACTTTGTGATATATATATATATATATTATAGTTTTTCTTTTGTATAAAGTTTTGTTGTATATTATAGATTATTCATTCTGTTGTGAGATTCAGTATTGTTTAGTATTCTTCTTCCTTCTTCTCTAACAATTGGGTTTCCAGCATTCGATTATTCGGCATGCAATACAATGGACGTATTAGTGTCGATTTTCGAGGGTCGAAAATCTCGGCTGTTGCATATTTGATTGGAATTATTGTTACACACCGATCTGCAATCAGTCCCAAAAATTATAGACATGAATATCGTTTAGATGTGAAATTTATTCCAGATCTGAATTGGGTTATAGATTATTAGTATGATTTTGATATTACCTTAATTATGTTGAATTGGATATTTACCATAGTTTAATTTGTGGGAAGAATATTCATTGGATTTTCAAAATTTTATTTGTGTTTCCAAATTGCATGGATGGTATAGCATTTGATTTAATAATGAATGTATGCAAATGAAAAGGAAGGGATGTGTAAAGTACAGATTTATTCTTCGTAGTTTACACTATCTATTCCAATAAAAAGAAAATAATCATTCCTTCTAATTTCAAACGAGGCAAACTTCCTTTTATTCTTGATCCTCTGTTTTAAAGTAATTAATGGAAATTACAATGAATAATCTTCCTAAGAAATGTAATTGCAACAAATTAAATATGGAAAAAAATATTCTAGTTAAAGATTTATGACTAGAATATATTTAGTAAGAGTAGATATTTATGTTATTTATACAAGCAAATAAATACTTAACTATTAAAGATGATTTATGCATAATGCTCAATTAGGATATTAGTTATACGTAGAAATAGGGTCGAATAATGAATAGGAAATAGGAGGAAAGTTTTGAAAGGTTGTAACTCTAGTTAATGGGTAATAATTGTGAAATGGATTTGAGCATTAAAAATAATTAATAGAGTAAATGGATTAGTGGAAATGTCTATTAGAATGATATTCTTTATCATGGACAAATTGACATTTATGGAAAAAGCAAAAAAAAAATAGATTTATGGATGATTGAATATTTAAGATAATTTATATAGCCTTAAATAAATGAAAGGAAGTTAGTAAGCTAAGTCCAATAACCCATTTAGGATGATAAAACCTAGCAGTAATAAAGCCAAGGATAATACGTTTAAGTTAGTAAAGCCTAGAATAATTAGTTGGATTTAATAAATTGAGACGAGAGGTCAGTAGAGTTAAATAATAGAAATCTGCCCTTCACTTTGAGGCTATCAGCAGTTGTGTGCACTTTCTATTGATGTGTGACATCTTTAACAATAGGAACTACAGAATAATTAATTGAGCTTAGAAGATTGGGATGCGAGGTCAGTAAAGTCACATAATGGAAAACCACCCTTCACTCAGAAGCTACCAGCAGTTATGTACACTTATTACTGATGTGAGACATCACCAGTCATAGAACCTATGGGAAACGATTGTGGGAATAACAAGCTCTTCTTAGGGACTAGAGGTATTAAGTGGTCATTTGAAAGCCCACCTCTTTCCTAATTATAAATTATTAAACAGTCCGAATTAATGATTAGGAGTGGTAGTGGATATCTCAGGAAGGTTTTGCATCGATTTTGAGATATTAAATGTCTGATATAGGGTCTGCCTCTCTCCTATAAAGAAGTATGAAGTGTCCTAGTGAGGTTCCAAGCGATGTCAGCTACTAGTAGGGAGTCCGCTTTTGGGGTTAGGTATTAAATGACAAATGCCTACCTAGAATATAGGTATTAAATGGTCAAGGGTCTGTCTAGTCCTTATTAATAAGGTATTGATTAGCTTGGGTATTGTCTCTCACAAGACTAAAACTTTAATGATAATAGACACATTAGTAATGTGACTATTATGTATTAGAAAGACATAATTGTTGTTCAAAGTCTTTGTAGCTAGGACCAATAGGAGCCCGCTTCACAATTAAAGCATTAAGTGGATCATAGACATACATTAGTATGTTATACTTGGGAAGGGTAGGTGGTGAATTGTGATAGGTACGAATATCATGTGTGCAATATTAGGTTAATTTGGTTAACCTTAAAATAGTAAACATAACAATTAAATGGAAACCAATTGGTATAAATTTATGTTATAGATACTGCATAGGTTTTCCATCACCAGAAATTTGTTCTGACCCCTCCTCACTACAACCAATGTGGTATATTTGAAGAACATGTCACTGGAGCTGGACGTGATTAATTGTTGGAGAAGTCTTCTTATCTCTCATGCTCGATACTGAAGTGGCGATTTGATATCCAAGGAATACCACTAATTCCAATGTAGTAGTCATAGTCAGTATTTATATCCTATTATTATTTCCACTCTAATTTAGATTTTATCAATCTTTGATATGCTCATGCTTCTTTGTAAGTACCAAATCCAATGATCTGTATTTTGATGGACTCTGGTTTTGATTTTTGTTGAAATTTAGTCCAATTATAGTATGGGTTGTTAAAACCAAGCTCCCCAGTCGCACCGATCGGAACCCATCACTCCACCCGCGATGCCGCTGCCTCGCTCCTTGATGAACCACACCGCTACCACTACCTAGGCAAAATTCCACGATTTCATATATCTTTAATAAGATCCAACCATATCGATGAACTCCACTCATCTTCCTCTACATTCCAGCAGCTTTCGATCGCTCGATAGTTGACGTTTCGCCATTAATCAAAAACCCCAAATTGAACAGCAGAAAATAAATAACCAATTTCTGGTCAACCAAAGCATCAAATGGAAAAACAAATCTATGATGCCTCTTTGTCTCGTCATGAGCTTCGAAACCATATATAATTCAATATGGTTTGAACACTTTCGATTTTAATCACTTTTTAATTAATTTTCTAATCACTATTAGAGAGAATTAAGACTGATTTCAGAATTATGACAGAAAAATAAAGATAATGTGACACCTAGGTTCTATAACCTCACTTATATTGGGTTATCAGTTGCGTATCTAGTTTGATGTGAAATAGCAACGCACTCTATTTAAATACTATGGCTCCTTTATTTCGCAAATCGTAACTCTGAATGCATCAAAACCATATATCAAACAGATCAGCTCGAAAAGAACTTCGCAATGTTCTAAACATGACACCAAATTCACCATTTTATTAAAAATTAATTTTATTTAAATTAATATTTTGTAGTTAATTTTGAAGGTTATTACATTCTCTCCTTTAAAAGAATTGCACCCTCGCAATTTGCTGGGCACAACCATCGATCAAAATCAATAAAGTCCCATCATGGGCTTAACCAAAAAATATGGAGAAGTGTACTGATCATGATCTACCATCTTTAACTGTAGTGCATGACAACAACATAACACAATCAATCATGGCATACAACAATTCACTCATAATATTGAATCCAACACACATTCTATAGTAATACCCATAATTCCACAATCTTGCATCCAAACTATAGTATATAAAAATAACACTCCTTCAATAAAGGTTAAAGTTCCAATAATGTATCAAATCCATATACTAGTCACAACATGTACCTTAGAAATCAAAATGCAACTACCCATAGTGATATACACAACAAAATCTAGATTGGTCCAAACATGCATGCATAATAAGAAAATACATAAATCAATAATCAACATACCTCATTAAAGTAAAGCATGCATGCACCCAAAAATGGTGATCATCACAACATCATACCAACAAATAACACATGTCTGCTAATCCCCATGCTACTACCCTTCCACCATAATATGTGTATCTTCCAACCTTTTGCATTACCATGATTTTCCCAAAGTATCACATCACTACGATCATTATAGAAGCCCCGCTTTACAATGACTTTCCTAAAGTCTCTTGCCACCATGATTTTCCCAAAATATTGCTTCAACACGACCTTCCATAGTTTTCGTTACCATGATTTTCCCAAAGTCTTTCTTTATCATGACCTTCCCAAGGTCCTTCGAATAAATGATAACTCTTTTAATAACCTCCCAAGACGACGACTCCCTATGACACAACTAGATTAAGTTTCACTCAGATACATATCCCATAGGTACTGCCTTCCTAAAGCAGGCCAGACTGTCCTACGATCCAGGGTACACGGGTGAACGTCCTCATACACCCAGCCCTATGAAACACCCATAACGTCCAGAGTTATCAATGATCCCTTAAGCAAACGACTTAATTTGAGACGTCACATCACCCCACCTTATTAAACGTGCCTCTTGAGATTATTCTAGTCCCATGTTATAGATTTCACTATAAGTACTCAATCAAATGCCTCGAGTTGTCAATTCACTAAAGTTCAAAACACTTCACTTGGCCTCTATGATTTTCTTGCACTTGATCCAAAGCAAACCATCATTTTCCCTAAGCATGGCCCAAATTAGAGAAAATCCCATCTTATCCACTTATCGGTGATTCAAATATACCCCTTATTACCTTATTAGTTTTTCCATTGCACATCCTCTAGAAAGTTAAAATTGGGCAACTACCTCCCTATAAAATAATTAATGGTAACAGACAATGCGTCCTTACATAAAATGTACACAATCGTAACAAGGCAAACAACAAACAACCAACAATTAAGTAGATCGAGGAAAGAACAAATAGTCAATCAAAAATATTATGCAGCCATAAAGAATCAACTCAAGAATGCATAATATAAACTAATAAGCAACCATTGTCAAATAAGTAAACCATAATACACTAGAAATAGAATAATTTAGTTCAAACAATCGTACCATTGACCATAAAACAAACAAAGTCAAATGGAATAGTCAAATTAATACTACTAATATCAACAACCAATAGAACAAAACAACCAATTAGAACAAAATGAACAATTATTACTAAAGTAAATATCTCTATACCAAACATCAAAATGGATTATCATAACCGCATGCCCCTACATTCTTTGGAAGTAAATAACTATATATTTATATAAAATATTAGGGTAAGCCACATAAAATAGGCATATATTTTACATCTTCGCAATATGTTTTGGACGAACTTGAAACTCAATTCACCATTCATCCCCATCTCGTGCTACCCAGTCTAGTTTTACAATCTTCAAATTGAGTTTTCCAAATAAATTACACTTCCAAAATTTTGTTCAAACCAAAAATTTTCCTTTTTTACCTTTTTCTCTGAAAAACTTTACTTTTTAATTAAATTATTTCCACCCTGTAAAATATTTTTCCAAACTATTTTACAAGGTATTTACTATGCATTTTGTCGTTAGAAGAAAATTATTTTAACACATATCCTCAGTAAGGTATTCATTCAAAATTGGGTATTCTCCCAGTCAAAATCCTTTATCTACAAAAATAGCTCCCCTTCAAACATCGTTTATCAAACCAACCGTAAGGAGGTTTGTTTACTGTTACTTGGCCAAAACCAAATACTCTGAAGCCAAAAAAAAGTTGCCATTGTTTCGTTTTTGTTTCCCGTCTGCTTCTCCTCCAAATTTTCTTCCGCTGACCGCGTATTCTCGGTTTGAAGCTTTCGCCTCGGTTTTCTTCGGTCAATTTTCCCCTTCACTCTCCTCTTTAGTTCTCTCCTACTCCTCTCCAGTCTCTTGCTTCTCGTCTTGTACTCCTCTCGAATGCTACTCCTCTCCAGTCTACCGCCTCTCGTCTCGCTCTCGACTGCGCGTCTTGTCTCGCTCCACATAAATATTTTCTTTTCTAATTATTTTTGATTTTGGATGCTTCAATAGTAGTTATGATGTATATTACAGTTTTTTTTTCTGCTATTTGATGAATTCATGAAAGAAATTAATGTGAAATGTCGACATTATCAAATCTAGAAATGCAAAAAACATCGGCTAAGGCTACAGTCCAGAACTAGTTGCCTTATTACAATGTCTTGTCCAAATTCCTAATGTCATTTCCAATTGTAAAATAGCTGTGATCAGGAGATCTCCAATCTAGATGCGGATATTGCCAACATTAAAACAAAACAGAAAATTCTTATTAAATGGAGAAATAATCTGAAGAATGAAAGAAACTTTTCTTTTATTGAAGCTCACACGCTGTTCTACTACCTACAGACTTCGCTATATATATAAACTCATTTAATAATTATTATTTCCTACAACTAAGGCATAAGATACTCATAAACCTCGCATAAAGAACTCTAAATCGGACACCTCGTTATTGATTGAAAATATATCCCATGAAAGAAGGATCATAAACTGACTTTGTAAAAACAAATAAATGACACAGTAAAACAACTAGTAAGTTGCACTAATTTGTAACACCCCTGTTAGTGCATACTTACGGCTGACCACTCCAAATGCAGCTCTAAAAGTTTCAAACTTGGGCTTAGCTAAAGCTTTTGTGAAAATATCCGCAACTTGACAATTTGTAGATATTCCCTTCAACTCTATTTCATGTTCCAACACCTTTTCACGAATGTAATGATGACGAACTTCAATGCGCTTTGATCTCCCATGAAATATTGGATTTGATGCAAGTTTAACAGCACTTTCATTGTCACATTTGATTTGTACAGCATAGTTGGTTTTGCACAACATGTCTTCCAATAATCTTTTTAGCCACATACATTCCTGTGCAGCCATAGTTGCTGCCACATATTCAGCTTCTGTGCTTGATAGAGAAACTATGGACTGCTTCTTGCTACACCAGGAAATCGCTGCCGATCCAGTATTAAAACAATAACCTGAAGTTGAATGTCTATCATTTGCATCCCCGGCCCAGTCTACATCAGTGAATCCAGTTAACAAGAAACTTTCAGCCTTTCTGTACATAAGACCATGATCAAGAGAGCTCTTTACATACTTCAAGATTCCTTTTGTTGCATTCAGATGAGAACTTGTTGGAAATTGCATGAATTGAGAAACTATGCCAACCGAATAAGCAATCTCAGGTTTTGTGACAGTTAAATAGATTAAACTACCGACAAGTTGCCTGAACTTTCTAGCATCTTTTAATGGTTCTCCTTCATTTTTCATCAGCTTAAGATGTGGCTCCATTGGAGTAGATTTTTCTTTTGACTCCTCCATGCCAAAATGGTGCAGAAGTTCCTTTGCATAACATGTTTGAGAAATAAAATATCCCTGATCCAACTTTTCAACCTGCAGACCAAGAAAACACCCAGCTTCCCCCAAGTTCTTCATGTCAAAACGAATAGATAAATCATGTTTTAACATGGAAATTTCAGTTTCATTATTTCCAGTTATTATCATATCGTCCGCGTACAGTAAAACCAATAAATGCACATCCGATTCCAGTTTAATGAACAAACTAGAATCGGCATCCGAAATTTTGAAACCACAAAAGATAAAATATTGAGCAATTTTACCATACCAAGCACGAGGTGCTTGTTTAAGACCATACAGCGCCTTCTTCAGTCGACGAACATGGTGAGGATTTTGTTTAGAAACATATCCTATCGGATGCTCCATGAACACTTCTCGATCCAATTCTCCATATAGAAATGCATTCTTTACATCCAATTGCCACAATTTCCAATCCTTAAAAGCTACAAGAGAGACTATAGTCCTAATTGTTACCATTTTTGCAACAGGGCTGAATGTTTCCTCATAATCAAGACCATAGCATTGGGAGAATCCACGTGCAACAAGTCGAGCTTTGAATCTTTCAAGACTTCCATCTGATTTCTTTTTCAAGCGGTAAACCCATTTACATGAAATAGGTTTACAATTTTCTGGTTTTGGCACCAACTCCCATGTCTGATTTTTCATTAAAGCTTCAATTTCTTCCTGCATGGCTGCTTGCCATTCTGGATGTTTTTGAGCTTCTTCATAATTTTCTGGTTCCTCATTCAATGCTCCAGCGAAGAAACAAGAGGTTACAGTGCAATGGTTAAGTTGTACCTCATAGTCTTTAAGGTGATTTGGTTGCTTTTTCTCCCTTGACGATCTTCTAGTTATCTGTTCATCATTTCTCAAGCTAGACATGTCATTTATAATTTGAGTTTCATCGTTTCTTTATGTAATGTTTTCAGGGGATGATTGATCAAATGCATCTTGATCATCATAAATACCAGTACCTTGAAAAGTTGAATTTTGAGTTGAACACAATGTTGATATTTCATCAAAAACAACATCTCTGGATGTGATAAACTTCTTTGTATTAGGATCCATACATCTCCACCCTTTCCTACACGAATCATACCCAACAAAAAGGCACTTCTTTGCTTTGGGATCAAGCTTGGTACGATCAGTTTTGGGAACATGAACATAACATATAGAACCAAGAACTCGAAAATAACTTACATTTGGTTTTAGATTATGCAGTAATTCAAAAGCAGCTTTTTCTTTACCTAGCCACGGAGGTAGACGATTTATCACATGACATGCACATTGAATTGCTTCAGCCCAAAGCTCACATGGGAGATTCTTATCATGCAACCAAGAAAGACTTGTTGAAGCAAGATGTGCCAACTTCCTCTCTGCCACTCCATTTTGTTGAGGGGTGTTAGGACATGTCAATTGTCATTGAAAGCCACTGTCCTCACAATATTGATAGAAGCCGTCCGACATAAATTCGCCTCCATTGTCGCTCCTTAAACATTTTGCTTTCTGGTTAAATTCTCTTTTTACCATACCATTGAATTCAATAAACTTGGATAGTGCTTCATTTTTTCCTTTCAAAAAATACACCCAAGTGTATCTTGAAAAATCATCCACCAACACCATGACATATCGGTTTCAAATATAGCTTGTTGTTTTTGTTGGTCCCATCAGATCTGTTTGAACTAATTCAAAAGAAGTTGACCTACGATTTAAAGAGTTTTTGAATGGAAGACGATGTGATTTTCCATATTGGCAACCTTGACAAATTACATCTTCATGTACATTTTTTAATTGTGGTAAGCCTTCTAATAACTTTTGTGAAGTGATTTGTTATAGCATTTGATAACCGAAATGCCCCAATCGAGCATGCCATATAGCTGCACTATCAGTCTGACTAGTCTTCTTTGCATATGCCTCTCCAGCTGATAGGACAAATAAGGAGCCTTTCTTCTCACCAGTAAGAACAATATCAGCTTCAATATTTCTCACATTATTCAGCACCTTCATGTCGTTTGGACTAAACAAAACATATTTTCCTGACTCGTTAATTTGAGAAACTGAAACTAAATTTTTCTTCAAACCTGGAACATGATAAACATCTTTTAATTTAATGATTTTCTTATCAGCACCCATTTTCACAACACCCTCTTTTGCTACTGGATAAGCTGAATTGTCGGCTGTGACAATTGCACGTTGTCCGTTATGTTGTTGCAATTCTGAAAACAATGAATCATTGCCGGCGACATGATGTGAACATCCAGAATCAAGAATCCATTCATGCTTGTAATCAACATAGTTAACTTGGGACTGTTCTGAAACTGATTTTCCAACAGCAAATTCTCCACCAGTTTCATCAATTGTAAAACATTGTTCCCAACTGATTTCATCTTCTTCTTCATCCGCACAAGCTACATTTGCTTTAGAAATTTTTGCACGACAATACCTTTTGATATGCCCTAGCCTTCGCATTTATAGCACTTAAAACTTTTTCTATTTTGTGAACTGTCGCTACTAGTGTTCTTCTTGCTAGTGTTACCTTCTGCATCATTTCCATTTAACCTTCCTTTTGAGAAAAGGACAGAATCATGCTCTGAAAAATCTTTGGCCATTTGTTTAGCCAAAACCTCTTGATTAGAGAGAAGATTCTCTAATTCTTCAACTGACGGTGCAGTTGCCCATCCTTGTATAGAAGTGATAAACGGTATGTACTCCATCTTTAAACCACGAATGAGATACCTTCTTAATCGAGCTTTGCTAATCTTTTCATTTGAATCCAATTCAGAAATTTCAGCACAAATGCTTTCACACGCAAAAAATATTCTTAAATTGACATATCTCCTTGCGTCGTCATTGCCAGTTCATTTTCTAAGAACTGTAACCTTGCTGAATTCTTTTTGGAAAATAACATTTCAAGAGTTTCCCAGACTTGCTTTGGAGAGTTGACATCTCGAACGTGATCAATGGACTCTTTGCTAATTGATGTCCTTAAAGCAAACAAAGTCTTCCCGCATTTGATCTTCCACTTTCTCCGTATTTCACTATTATCAAGAGTATCAGCTGGAATCTCTGCATCTGCACCAACAATTAGTTCCCACAAGTCTTGCCCTTGAAGATAAGCTTCCATACACATTCTCATACTTGTAGTTTGTTTCAACAAGTTTTTCCACACCATTATGTGTGTTAGCCTTACTTCCCCTATTAGCCAACTCCATAGAGTAAAAAAAATTCATGTTAATAAGAAATAACAAGTGGACCAGAACCTGGCTCTAATACTATAAAGCAAAACAGAAAATTATTATTAAATAGAGAAATAATCTGAAGAATGAAAGAAACTTTTCTTTTATTGAAGCACACACGCTGTTCTACTACCTACAGACTTCGCTATATATATAAACTCATTTAATAATTATTATTTCCTACAACTAAGGCATAAGATACTCACAAACCTCGCATAAAGAACTCTAAATCGGACACCTCGTTATTGACTGAAAATATATCCCATGAAAGAAGGAACATAAACTGACTTTGTAAAAACAAATAAATGACACAGTAAAACAACTAGTAAGTTGCACTAATTTGTAACAAACATGACCGATAGGAAGCTTTTGGTTACCACAACAAAGCCTTGATTGAAGTTATTTACTTCACGAAATTATAATTTTCAAAACAAATTACTTGGATTTTTAATTTCATAATTTGAATTATGATTACATAATTTCAGTAGCTAAATTGAGTCATGTATAATTTCTTAGTTTGATGCCAGTTTATCCGTTTATGTTGAAACATCATTTTGTCTTCCAATTTCAAAAAAAAATTCCCTGAATTGTGTATTAGTCTATTATATAAGGTAAAAATTTATGTTTTTTTGGGGTTTGGAAAGCAAACAATTTGAATATATTAATATGTGTAGAGGTGTCACATAGACTCATGCATTATTTTCCGTCCATTATCCAGGCGAGTGTTTTCTTAGACAGAAATGGATTTTGATTGACTGTTATATAACAAATTAACATGCAAATATGAGTTATATGATGCCAGAATGCGGGTTGTTGGTATGTGCTATCCAACACATGAATATGAATAAAGATATCATGTTTTGCAGTACATATTTCATAGCTCAAAAATAAACTTCATTTCTGATTATTGGTCAGTTTTAAACCTTTGCCTGGCAGTAATGGTTATAGTTGCAAAAAACATGTTTTTGTGTTAAAATGCTTTAAATAAATTACTCCTTTTCAGTCACAAATTATTGAGGCACTTGGAGCAACAGTAGAAAGATTAAGACGAGTGTCCATCACACACAAAGATCGCTTTGTCAATGTGGCAAGAAGGAGAGCTTCTAAAGCCAATAAACTAGCAGCAAAGCTAGAAGAAGATATTGAATCAAAATCCAACAGTAAAGGTGGCTTCTTTGCAGATCAATTTGAGAACCTAGCAAACTTCAGAGCCCATTACAAGGATACAGGCCCAGAAATATGGGACCAAACTTCAGGCAAATTGGATGCTTTCATTGCAGGAGCAGGCACTGGTGGTACACTTGCTGGAGTTTCTAAATTTCTCAAAGAAAAGAACCCAAACATAAAGTGCTTTCTAACAGACCCACCAGGATCAGGTCTGTTCAGTAAGGTCACTAGAGGAGTGATGTACACGAAACAAGAAGCAGAGGGGAAAAGACTGAAAAACCCTTTTGATACTATTACTGAAGGAGTTGGAATTAACAGACTGACAAAGAATTTCGCCATGGCTGAAGTGGATGGAGCTTATAGAGTTACGGATAAAAAGTCCATGGAAATGTCTAGGTACCTTCTTAAGAATGATGGGCTGTTCTTGGGGAGTTCATCAGCGGTCAACTGTGTTGGTGCGGTGAGATTAGCATGTGATTTGGGACCTGGGCATATGATAGTTACCATTCTTTGTGATAGTGGGATGAGGCATCTGAGTAAATTCTATAGTAATGAGTATCTTGATGCTCTTGGACTTGTGCCTTCTGCAACTGCTCTTGAATTTCTTGACCATTGATGGTAGAGTGTAGTCTGACTAACCTATGGCCTTATATTTTGCACTAGCGGGTACAAGTTTTCTCCAGGTTGTTGGTTAGTGTATCTTTACTTTGTTATTATTATCATATTAGTCCATTTTTAATGTCATTTTTAGTATATTTTTCGCTGAAGTGAATGAATTATACACAGTGTTAACCTTAACTGCTAGTTTGAATTTAAGCCGGTAAGTAAAAATTGTTACCGCATTCTTTATTTTTTGTATGCTTACTTTTTAAAGTTTAATACAGTTATCTATCAAGTCGTTTTAGTCCATAAGAACTTTTTTTCTGAAATTGTTTGCAGTTGTGATTTGTTATGTAAACATATCGTTTATATATAGTATTTTACCTTGCTATGTTGCAAACTGTATGCAGGAAGTTATACAATGAAGAAATTACTGATCTTTTGGCTCCTGAAGATCTTTCTAAAGCTGCTTTAGCGGAAAAGCAGAAAAAACCTCTGCCACTTATGGAAGATGGCAAAGGAGATGTTTTGGTACGCGGTCTCGAAGAAGAAATAGTTACAAGTGCAAGTGAAATATTCTCACTTTTGGAGAGGGGTTTAGCAAAAAGGCGCACAGCAGAAACCTTATTAAACAAACAATCCAGGTTTAGATTATGGCTAACTCCATATCACTATTATTACTGTTAAGTGCAACTTGTTTGCTGCTACTTACATCTGATTGTGTTTATTACACTTTTACTACAGTCGATCCCATTCTCTATTTTCTATTACCATTCATATTAAAGAAGCGACCCCCGAAGTTGAAGAGCTAATAAAATGTGGAAAGTTAAACCTAGTTGATATTGCAGGTTCTGAGAATATTTGCCGTTCTGGAGCTAGAGAGGTTATTATTTTTTCCATGCACTTATTCTATGCTTTGGATATCTACTATATTACTCTGATCCATTTAAAATCATTACATCAGTTCCTATCTAATTCCTTTTGAATCGCATCTTCGAGTCACTGATACGCCTCATCTCTGTAAATGGCTCATGTTTCATTGTTGTCATGGGCTGAACTCGGGATCCATTTCAAGGCACCTGCCTAACTTATTGATATAGGGTTGTAAAATACTAAATGAAATGACCCACACTCAGTTCCTGTATATGGCTTGAATCATCAGATGATATAACATCATGTGGACAATACCGTTACCTATTGTTTCAGCTTAAAAACTGTTTTATGTGCTACAAACATGTTCATCTTAATTTACTTGGCTTTCAAACATGTCTGGAGTTGTTTACCTCTAAATCTAGGTTCATATCTTTGAATACCTTTGTAATTTAGTCTTGTGCCGTCAGAGTGTACTGCTTTTATTTAATTCTTGTAGCTTTCAATTTTCGTGGCATACCCAAAAAAAAATGTTTGTTCAAACAAGCTCAATCATTAATAACCCTGAATCTTATTTGATATTTGAATATTTCACCATTTAGATATAGAAATCACATGCAAAATTATTATTTTTAAATCTAACAACTCCAATTCAACTTTACTCAAGTATACATGTTCAAATAGTTAAAAAAATGATTGGATCCACTTTGCAGTGCCTATAAGAAAAAGAACAGGGATCAACTTAATTATAAAAGCAATAAAATAGAAAAGCATACTAAGAGTTGTATTATTTCCGATTCAACACTTGATTAATTTTGTTAACAAGCATACATCAAACCATACCTCAAATAGTAGAATAAAAAAAACATGTGTAGTGCTAAGGGCCAACACTTTCTAATACCACCATTTGGTATTAGAAAGTGTAAAACGTGGTGTCCTTGTCACCACATAACCTATGGGACTAAGAGTCATGTTTTACATTTTCTAATACCACCATATGGTATTAGGAAATGTAAAATATGAGGCTCTTGGCACTACACTAAAACAATGTAGTTCAAAAGGCTTCAAAAATAAAAGCACCCAACTGCTATTAAATCATTTCATTTATGCTTTGTATATAAATATGGTATGCATTTTGTTTATTGTATTTATTAGTGTATTTGTATTAGTAAAGTACTGAATATTATGGAATTTCAAAACCTAATTTGAAGTGAAATTCGCGCAATTCTGGAAACAGAATCAAAATTTTGAACATTTCAAACGACCAAAAAAAAGATTGGAAAGCAGAATGTTAAATCTTGATCCAAAGGTTATACACATTAATCAGTGTTTCTAACTTGTTCGCTTTTTGCTTATGCTTATAACTTTCTTGTGTATTTACGACATCATACATGGACTATGCGTTGTTTGCTAAATAATCTGTTTCTGTTCATAAAGGCAATAGCTGAGCAAATTGAACAGATGAGTGTCACAATCGAAACAAATCAAAAGGTAAGGAAGTTTGGTGAATTTTTGATGAGTTGCGCGTTACCCATCATAACAGATGACATGACTACTTACACGTCCTTGCGTTATGTGTATACACACACATATATACACATACACATACATACACACACACACACATATATATATATATATATATATGTGTGTGTGTGTGTATTAGAACGCTTTAGTGGTTTTTTTTCTGTTTGTGTTGTTTGTTGGGTAAGGAATTCTTTGGAACTTTGTTTGATTTGTGGACCAGGACAATACTCTCTCTTTACGAGGTCCATCTAAAGTTTTTTCTTTAAACTAAAGGAGTTGTTATGGATCCCTCGTCTTTTCAGAGTTGGTATTGCCTAAATTGAGTACATGAATGAAAAAACAAAAAATCAATGTTATGTCTCAATTAGTTATTGATTATGTGGCGGAATCAAGTTTCTTGTTAGAAGAAATATCAACAATGCCAGAATCCGCAGTTTAATTTTTTTTTTTTTTTGCTTTCAGTAATTTTAGTTTATTTCTTATTTTTACTTCTGCAGTTTTAGTTTTTTCATATAATAATGGTATTTTTAAGTAATTTATTTAAACATTGTAGTTCAATAATATGAGATTTATTTATTAAATCAACTTTTGCATTAGTAGTCTTCTTTAATTAGGTATTGAAAAATATGATAATGTATATTACGGTGATATTTTTTTTGATTTTTTTTCCAAATTCATTAATACGTTAGAGGTACAAATAAGTTCAAAATTAAGTGTATATTGAACCTTCTTGATACATGTATGTCTGTGCGTCTATGGGTAGTTCATATCAATACATTAATAGCACATCATTAGTATCAAGTTGACCTACATTTTCAATCATTGATATAATTGAATTTACACAGTTTCAATTATTTTTATTTTTTTTAAATGAAGTTAATTTTTCATCAAATTAATAATAAAGAAAAAAATTAAACGAAAACATTTTTCTTTGATATCAAATACTACAACGGTCGGTTTCTCTACCGTTGTCTGCTAATTAAAATAAATATCATTCACATGAAATTTCTTACATCTAAAATTAGTATCCGACCAAAAGCTTTTCAAATTTTAGAATTTGGAATGTTGGTGGATTATGAAAAAACAATCTATCTCTATGGAAAATTCTCTCAAATGGGATTCAGACCAAAGGCAGACTTCTAAGAATTGGATTCACCGATAATGACCTTCGTTTCCTTTGTGGTTGTGCCTTTGAATCTAATGTGCACCTTTTCTTTGCCTGTATCTTCACGAACAAGTCAAGGACCGAGTCTGTCTTTCTCCAGGCTATATGTTTTCAGGTTTTGCGTTACTTGAAAAGATCCAATTCCTTACTTTACCCTTTATCCAGAATCGGAATTGGATAATCCTAAGTCATGTTCATATTCCCTTTGTCTCAGGGCTATTTTATTTTCATTATGATGGCCTTTTTCTTCTTGGCCTCCTTTTATTCTTTAATCTAGGCCTATTTGTCTTATGGCCTGTCTAACGTATATTCTACGTTACTTATTTTAATATATATTACAGCTAGGCACCCTATGCCTTTACCATTCCAAAAAAATTTCAAGGATGTTCTTTTAAACAAAACACTTTTTCTCGAATAAAAATGTTCCACTCACTCTTTACTCAAAAAGATATTTTTCAAAACATTTCTAACATAAAATCTTTCAAATATTTTCTCCATTAAGAAACTTCTTAAAGGTATTTTTATATGTTCTAGTATCTTTTTACTAAAATAGCTTTTTTCGAAAAAACACCTTCAAAACAAATTTTCATCAAATTAATTATTTAGTTTCGCCTTTTTAAAAATTTCATTAAATCACTTTATGTCCACAACATACATTTTTTACTTCTTAAATACCTTTCAAAATTCAAAACGTGTATATAAATTTTCAAGTCGAAATTCCATAAAAATATGCCCTTTTTAAGGTAAGGTTTTAATGTCGCGCGTGCGTCACTTAGGTTATAACCAGCACATAGCCCACCTATGAGTGCTCATCTACCCCATTTTTAAGTATTTATTTCCCACTCAAATGTCACTATAAATAATTAACATCTTAGGATGATGTACAAGTATGTTAAGAAATATGTTTATTTGTCTAATTGTATGAACTAATAGTAGCACTAATGTATCTTGTATTATGATATGATTATGAGTTGATAGTGGCACGAATACATCGCGATCGATGATTTTACATTAGTAGGAAACTAGTGTAATTGTTGTACTTGTGTGTACATTTGCATCGATGACAGAGGGCATTGTCCTTCCATATCTAAATTTCGAGGGTGAAGTTCTTATAAGGAGGGGAGACACCCAGATTTAAAGTTCCATAATATGGAATTAACAAATAATAATATTGACTAAATAATAATTAAAGGATAATTATTAGAATAATTGGCTATAAAAGAATTAGAAAAGGATGAAAGAAATTTTTATAATAAGATTAAGCTAGAAAGAAATTGTGGCCCAAGCCCAAATCATTGACCCTTATATCTCTACAACATGTCATTCTCCTCATTCACTTTTATTTTCATAAGAAAAAAGTAATAAACTTCAATTAGCCTTACAATAACAAGCTAAGGAGAAGGCAAACAACTCATCTTCTTTTTTAAAGTATAAAGAGGAGATTTTAATTAAGCTTTTCATTAAGGTGGGTAATCCTAAATGTATCTCATATCCAAATTTGTTTACATTTGGATTTCATATGTTTTTACTTAAATAATGATAATACTTTTTTGATTATAGTGGATAAATATTATGTAAGTTTGGTAGTTAAATGACATAGTTTGTGGTAGGTTTAAGAGTAAAACATTAATTGATCATTTTCAACTGGGCTGAAATTTTTATATGATATTTATTATGCTAAACCAAAGATGAATTTTAATTTTCATAATTTTTGAATGAGAAAATAACTTAATATGAATTTTTTAATATGAAAATAAGAAATTTAGTAGTATATTGATATTTAAAAATACTGAACTTAATATTTTGACCAGGAATTTTTATAAAAAGTAAAGAAAAGTGTTTTACACCTTTACGAATTTTTTGAAAATTTCCCACAATTTTTCAAACTCATATGAATTAAATTATAAGACAGAACATATCCTTAATTAATGAAGTAATTAAAGAAAGAAATTAGTTATGGAAAATAAAGTGAATCATGGTTTTTAACTGAGATTTATGTTACAATATAAAGGAAAAAAATAATAAGAAAATGACATGCGTAAAGAATTAGTCAAAAGTAGTTACTTTATCAAGTTAAAAGTCAATATTTTACTTAATTTCAGATTTTCCATTTTAAATATGTGATTGCCCTATTTTAGAAGCTACTTAGCTTCGCCTTTGTTAGCATATTTTTCATCTTTGATAGCCTTACTTTACACTATGGCTTATTTCTTCAGTAGCTACTTTAGAAGCTCGATAACATTTGGATCTTCGATAGGTTAGATCTTCAATAACTACTTTAGAAGCTTGATAGCTTATATTTTCGGTAGCTTAGATCTTTAATAGCTACCTTTAGATCTTAATAACATTTTGACCCTTAATAGCTTGAATACTCAATAGCTACCTCTGTGCAGCATCATCGACGCTCATTTTCGGATTTCGAATAGAGGATGTTGCTCATAAGTAGCATCAGAGTATCCTAAACTTGATCATACATTGATAAATAATATGAGTCGATTAACTCATAAGTACGTATATTCCTTACTCTCTAACTTTCAGTACATAAGTAACTAGCTAATGGCAATCACCCATATCATTGTATAAAAGGATAAATAATAAATCTCTCTTAATATGAATTACCAATGTCATGCTCATCTCTATGAACTGTTGTTATTCATTGTCACATCAATCCTAACTCTCAGACTATTCTTGGAAACAAGTAGTACCCAAGTTTATAAGTAAGGTGATAATACAAATAGATGACTTCAGGTTAGATAAAGTTTGGTGTGAGTGATTATATATCGAAGAATAATATAGATAATTATTCTATATGTAGATCATACAAGTACAAGAACCTGTGACGACCACCTCTACCTATGGTACCCCACATATTAAAGAAGATATCATGTTGAGCTAAAATGGTATCTAACCAAAGGAGGAAAGTGTTAAGGGAAAAGAACGAAGAAAATCAGTCGATAACCTATCATATATCTCTCATTACACAGATAAAATATGATACCAACATAGATAAAAAACCAGCAAGATGGTAACATAATTAAATGATTTCAAACTAAACATCTTTTGAATGCGGCATGTTTCATGTGATTATACATATCGAACATATACAAGCCATTACATCATAAGTACATCACCATCACGGACTGTAAAATATGAAAAAGTCTCTAATATGTATATTTGTGTGTATGTGCGTGTGTTTATATGTGTGTATGAATATGTGTAGATAATAGATAACCCCACAACTTTATAAGTGGAATAAGTAGCACCTTTAGGTATAGTAATATAGGGAAAAGCATAAGTCTTTGGCTAGTCTACCATACAGCTCTATGCACTGTATATCATAATTCATGATTCTCAACCCATTCATTAAAGAGTAGTTGTATAAACATATAAGTCGATATGCCGTAAGTAAGAGAAATATAGTGCAGAAAGTCATACCACAATGCTAATACATTCAATAAGTTAGGACATATAAACTTTACATGTTAAACTACCATTAGTATTAGTATACCACTCCATCCCACTACATACTGTCGGGTATCAGACTCGATAATACCTAACATCATCAAAGTCAACCATAGAAACTATATCTCTTATGACACAAATGACCACCATCAAAAGGTCAACAACTATTCATATTATGATCCATCAATGCTTGAACACCAACCTATCTGAAGGTTGGGACCTAAGCCCACATAGATAGTCCATAGATGTAGATCCATTTAGATGATCCTCGTTGAGCATCCCCATCTATTCCTTCTTTATGAGCATACATTAAGCCTTTGGTCATCACTGATTCATTGGCACACGCATCAACAGAAGAAACCCTTTATTCCACTCCACAATTCATCTCCATATAGGACTTGTCTGCTCAAACGAATTTGTGATGATCCATCCAATATTACTTGTAGTTAACGTCGATTGGCACTGACCCATGATAGATCGCTTTAGTCCACGACTTAGCTAAATTTTTGTCTTTAGTTGATTACTTTTTTATGGATCAACTCTAAAGTATCTAAATTTGTTTGAACTTTGGTACCGAACCAAACCATGTTGATCAATATCGATCCATGAGCTTAGCCGCATTTCTCTTCTTTTTGACTAGTGATTGGTCCCTTCACCTTTGGATCCGTATTCGATTTCCCCATAACAACCCATATGGTTCGATATGGGTCCATATCAGTCGGTGTAGATCCATACTATTAGGAAAAATTCTCTAAGTTGCTCCAGCTTGCATTTTTGCATCAACCAGTCTTTCGTCTCTTTGCATTGATCACGGTGCATACTCCAAACTGCAACGTTTAGCCCCAAACTCTCTAAATCCAATTCATAAAAGCGTTCTATAATCCAAAATCCACCTCTTTGTGTATTCGTCAAAGACCCTATCATATATGGTCTCCCTCATATTGTGAGATTTCTCCATCCATGGATACATCATAGCATCATTCAAATCATTCAAAATGAATGTTTTCATCCATCCAAACATACATGCAATTACAACATATAAAAACAGTCTTAGACTAACTATTGTAAGTCATTCAAGCATTTAAACATATATTAGCCTATACATATACATCTATATCATTCAAACACATGTTTAAACCATTCAAACCATTAAGATATCTTTCAAAGCTTGTTTTTAGATCAAATTTGAAATAAAAATCAAGTGTTAGTGTTGAAAAGTGGATACAAAATGTTGACAAGCACCATTGTCCAAGTGGTTAAGTGATTTGGCTTTGGTGCGTGAGGTCACAAGTTCAAAACTTACATAGCGTAATTCGAACGTTTATTGACATGTTGTATATAAGTACCATTTCAAAAAAAATGGATACAAAATGTATGTATATATATATATATATATATATATATATATTAATCACAACATATATGAGTGAATGATTGTAATGGCTAATCAAACGTGATTAAATCACCAAAATAGCTCCAAATGATGGTAAAACTTAAGTGGACAGCAAATCAAATGAACTTATCTTCCCAAAATGATGATTAATTGATCACTGATGATGTGTCCATTCTTTGGTCTCTTAATCTACTTATCTCTTTAAATGATAAGCTTTCTAGTTAGATGTTAATGGAGGTTTATGGACATTTTTAGATATGAAAATAATTGGTATAATGGATTCTCCAGCCCGCATTTACCCCTTTAACCCCAAAATTAACAATTAGGCCAAAATTATTAGGATTTTGGACTTAACTACTGATCTATCCAGTTAGGCCGAGAACTTGAAATAGTCATAACTCCCAAAGAAATTAGATAAACTGCTATTATGACACTCTATGTAATAAGGATACACTAATACTTTGATTTAAAACAAGAATCAATTCCTAATTCAATTACTACCAACATTTATAGTTTCTGTAAACTTTTTATCTCAAAAATGTAAACAACTTTGCCTTAAGTCAGAAAATGTAAAACTATAACATTTTCTAAAATTTTAGCTCATTTTAAGATCGTTTGATTATATAGATTATATTTTGCCTGTAACTTTATCTAAAAGTGTGGTCGTTGCAAAAATCATACCTGAATCTGCCAAAGTGGACATAAGATGGGCTTAACGCACTGTTCTCAAACCCTCATCCTATTCAACATTAGAATATAATATTATCTGCCTAATCCATAAACATACTATGCCATAAAACAGATGAAAATATTTAAGATGTCCAAGGTATAAAACCAATAAGTAAATACCGAATATAACACATAAGTCAACCTAAGCATCCTAGACCTTCATCATAATACAACTCATTATGTACCCAAACCCATGATGACCATAGACCAGTGACTCTATCCAGACAGAGATCAATGATTGCATCCATGTAATAGTCTAGTACTTGACCAACCCAATAGGCATAGGATTAGCAAGCATCCCGACTCTATCACCCTCAGCTCTCATGAATTAAAGTCAACCTTGAACCTTCTCGTCTTGCTAAAGCCGCCTTCCTTCGCCTATTTATCACTAGATCTCCCTTTTGTAACTCCAAAAATTAAAGTCCACTAAACACCATCGAAACTCTTGTGAACTCATAGTTGTATAAAGTCGAACTTTAAATAAATAAGTTGCACCAGTTTGAAGATTTAGTTCCAATTGCCTATATTACCATAGACTAGCAACGATCAATCCTCAATCAATCAGTGTCGATCATCTCAATATAGGTTAGTGGCAATCCATATTATATTGACCCGTATCAATTAATATTGATTGGTACCAGTCCATCTCATATGGAGCAATACCGATCCATGTGAGATGAACCTTAAATCTAGCCAATTATGCCTCAGTCGTTTGCTTCTTAGCCATATTATGTTAACTAATAAATTAGCGAACCTTGGAATAGACTAATTTGTTGCAAAAGCAAACACTATAAGAAAAACCATTTATAGTTGCAAGAATTGGTGGCTTTTCTTTCTAAATACAACCAAAAAGTATTTCCCTAAAAAATATAAATGCGGCTAAAAAGATTTCACGTTCCCTCTTTGCATCCGCGTAAAGTAAAAAATATTTCATGAATTTTTTTTATTTACTGTCACGTTTCCCTTCCTCTTCATTATTTAGAAACTTTTCTGCTCACGCTTTCATTTTCGCTCCAGCAAAATCTACCACACCCTCTAATAAAATCCACCTTGCTTCGTTATCATTGTTGCGGTAGACGTCCTTTATTTTACTCCTCTCCACATCGTCACGGTAGCCCTTCATAGATCTCTCCTCGCGGATTTGGTATGAAATTTTATAAACCGATTTTATGAGTCTACTGGATTTTATATGATTATGTATGGATACTCTGTACGAATTTCTACGTAAACCCTAATTGGAATAGTCGATTTAACCCTCATTGGAATAAATCCCAACTGGAATAATTGATTTTATATGATTATTTCGAGCTATTTTTTTTATAAATATTACTTATATTCTAATCATTTCCTATATGTTAGTGCGATGTGTTTGCTTTAATTGTATCCAATTTATGTTATTTTTTTATTTGCATTTACATGGTTTGCCTTTGAAAAAACTATCATTCCTCTTCAAGTTTCTTAACGAAGAGCTTACTGATCCTTTAGAGCTTTTCTTCTTTATAATTCTAGATGAATTCATCATACTCCAACTATTATTTTTCAATGCTTTGATCTTTTTATTTGATGGGTTTTCAGTTTTGATTAGATCCTCCAAACTCTTCACGCACGATAGTGATGTAAACGACTGTGATTTTCCTTCGTAGTGTTTTGATAAACCTCTCCTGAAATTCAAATGATTTGTTAGACAACTTGTATATGAAAACTTATGTATGCGTGTTATGAATGTTATGATACCATAAATTATTTACGTATGATTAATGTTTTAGACATAAAAAATAAAAAATAAAAGAAAGAAAGAAATTAAGAAAAAGAAATCTGAACAAAAAAAATGTTCTATATATGAAAAGAAGCAAAATCAGAACACAATTGAACAAAAACTTACTTCAAAGGAAGGAGAAGACATATCATAAAGTGATGAATTCGATGATGATAAGGAAGAATTCAAAGAACATGAAGATGAATTCAAATCGTCTATAAAATCTTCATCTTCAGATGAATTTTCGCCAATTGTATTGCAGCTATCATCATCTTCTTCTTCTTCTGATAAAGAGCTCAAATATCCATCGTAACCATTATTTTCTTGATATTCTTCTTCATCACCAATATGAGGATTAATCATATTCCCATGCTTTACTTGTGCCATTGCGAAAGAAACTGTAAGTAAAACTCAGATATAATCTCTATACTTGATTATAATTTTAGAAGCATGTAACTGAATGTTGAAATGAAGCATGTATATTTATATGTATAAAATATACAAATGATAGATAAGAATGAGTTTAAATAAGAAAAACGTATGTGTTATTTTTCTATAAATAATTTTCCGGCAGATGCGTTTACATGGTCACATGGATTTATCTCACTGATACATATCTATATGCGTTATATTTTCAGCAAATGCATCATAATTTAAGTCGCCGAACGAAGAAAAACAAATCTATGTAACCTTGTGAACGGGGTTTGATTCATGTGTGCAGTATCCTAAAAATAAAAACTACCTCTGTTATTTCATTCACTGCAGCACATGCTATCTCTGCTATTATTCATTTTATGTGGTTTATTGTAGTTTATTATCCTTACTATGGGTGTGTTACCAATGTTCCAGATAGTGCATTATTTATAAGATGCTTGGATGTTTTTTTGGGTGATAACTTCAACGACTAGTTATTTTTTTTGATTACAACAGATAACCAATTTATACGTCAAAGATTGGAAACTTATTTGCCTTCATATGTCGAAAATGGAAAAAGATGGGGTTTTTTTAAGCAGGTGATAAAACCATGATTAACTTAATATGTATTTTTAGAATTATAACATAGAATCTAATATTAAAGCTCAATTTTTTTATTTGTTTTACTTTTTTCATAGAACTAGTATAGAGTACCGACAAGGAGCAATGAATTTTGTGAATGCTGCAAAGAGGAATACAAGAAGTGTAGAAAATTTTTTATGCCCTTGCAAGGATTGTCGGAATCTTAGTCGTCATGATGAAAAAATCGTCGTTGAACATTTAATTATAAAAGGAATGGATCCTAAATACATGGGTGGTGTATGGTTTAACCATGGTGAAGAGATAAATGTCGAGAAGAAAACAAATACGTTTGATGTATATGATCTATTCAAGATGATTCACTATGAAGATGAAGATTTTTTGAATCAAGGTTTTTTTGATGATGATAAAGATAATGTTAATTCTCAAAGAAAAGAGGATGAGTTACTCAAGAACTTGGAAGATGCAGAAACTCCATTATATCCTGGTTGCATAAATCACACAAAATTATCTGCTATCACCGTCTTGTATAATCCTAAATGTGAGACTTGCTTGTCTGATAGTGGGTTCGATAAGCTTTTAACTATGCAACATTTATTTCTGCCAAAGGATAACGTGCTTCCTAAAAACTTATATGAAGTAAAGAAATTTCTTAGAGCATTCGACATGGGTTTTGAAAAGATACATGCTTGTGAGAATGACTGTTGCCTTTACAGAAAAGAATTCAAAGATTTATAAAGTTGTCCAAAATGTGGTTCTTCAAGATGGAAGAAAAATCAAGATACTGAAGAGGTTATACAAGGTATTCCAGTTAAAGTATTGAGATACTTTCCAATAATTCTGAGATTTAGAAGAATGTATAGATCTTAAAAGATGGCAGAAGATTTAAGATGGCATTTTAATAATACAAGCAACGATGGAAAAATGCGTCATCCCGTGGATTCCATGACATGAAAAATGGTGGATGAAAAGTATAAATCTTTTTCATCTGATCCACGCAATCATAGGCTTGGTCTTGCTACATATGGATTCAATGCATTTTCCATGTTGAGTTCGAAATATAGTTGTTGGCCGGTGATGCTTGTGACATACAATCTCTCGCCTATGTTGTGTATGAAGAAGGAAAATATTATGTTAACTTTACTTATTCCAGACCCAAAGCAACCCGGGAATGATATTGATGTATATTTGGCGCCTTTGGTGGAAGACTTGCATTATTTGTGGTGTAATGGAGTTGATGCTTATGATGCATTTAGTAAAATTTTGTTTAAACTGGATGCAATTTTGCTATGGACGATTAACGATTTTCCGGCTTATGGAAATCTTGCTGGATATCGTGTGAAAGGGGGGAAAGCTTGCCCATTATGTGGTGTCAATACCCATTCTCGTTGGTTGAATCATAGTCGAAAAAGCATCTACATGGGTCATAGAAGATTTCTACCTGCTTCAGATTCACGGAGGAAACAAAAGGCATTGTTTGATAACACCATCGAGAAAGGTAGTGCTCCTAGAATACTAACTGGAAGAAACATTCATGCGTTGTTGAAGGATTATCCAAATGATTTTGGAAAAGAAAAAGAAGAGAAAAGTAAGAAGAGAAAGTGTGTTTATGATAGAGAAGATGAAGATGATAATACTAACGATTCTACAAAAATGGATCTATCGATGTGGAAAAAAAGATCAATTTTCTTTGATTTGCCTTATTGGAAGGTTAGTGGTTAGTTTATTTATTTTTCATTGTTTTAATAGAAGAAAAACCCAATAATGCGTTATAGTTTTGGTTTTCGCAGAAGCTTCCATTACATCACAATATAGATGTGATGCATGTGGAGAAAAACATTGGTGAAAGCCTATTGGGCACGATGTTGCATGGTAATAAATCAAAGATGGAACCAATTGTAGAAAGGATTTAGAGGATTGGGGAATTCGAAGTGAGCTTCATGCACAACCTCATGGGAATACAACATATCTTCCACCGGCTCCATACATGTTGTCAAAATCTGAGAGAGAAATATTTTGCAAAAGATTGTACGATTACAAAGGACCAGATGGCTACTGTTCAAATTTGAAAAATCGGATTTCGTTGCAAGATTGCAAAATTAGTGGATTGAAGTCACGTGATTACCATGTATTAATGCAACAGTTATTGCCAGTAGCATCAGGAGGATTAATGGTAAAGAAGGCAAGAAAAACAATAATTCGCTTATGTTCTTTTTTCAACAAATTATGTCAACGTGTTCTTGATAGAGAGAAGGTAGAACAAATTAATGTTGAGATTATTGAAGTTTTATGTGAGCTTGAAAAATATTTTCCACCATCTTTTTTTGATATGATGGTACATTTATCCATTCATCTTGGAAAAGAAGCACTAATGTGTGGACCGGTTCATTTTCGTTGAATGTACCCATTCGAAAGATACATGAAGACACTTAAAGGCTATGTCAGAAACTATGCACGACCAGAGGGATGTATTGCAGAATCGTATCTTGCAAAAGAATCCATGATGTTTTTTGATGAATTTTTGAAAAAATCAGGACATATAGAGGAGAAAGAAGCTCGAAATGAAGATTATGAAAGCAGTGTAATACTCGAGGGACGTCCGATTTCAATATCCAAGACAGTTAAACTGTCAGTTAATGACAAAGAAAGTGCTCATTTAGCTGTGTTAATGAATATGGCTGTGGTGGAACCATTTATAGAGTAAGTGTATGTTATATTGTTTTAATTATTTTGATGTGTTGTAATCCTATATATAACTTATAATCAATTATTCAATACTAGTTTGCATTTGGAGGAATTGGAAAAGTCAGACCCACGCATGACAAAAAATGCGACCATACTTCGGGAAACACATACAAAAAATTTCGCCGATTGAATTAAAAGAAAGGTTAGTTAGATTTCAAATATATTCTCTTTTGACTATTAATCTTACTATAAAATATACATGCTAAATAAAATTTGTTGTAGATACCTATTACCTCCAAGGATCATGATGACATGTTAAGATGGATTGCTTTTGGTCCGAAGGATGATGCCATGTCTTACAACGGATATATCATCAATGAGCAACGTTTTCATATACAAGATGTAGAGAGAGAAACTCAGAATTGTGGGGTGACTTTTGATGCGACTACTATGTGTAGAGCAAGTGCAAAAGATATGTCCCAAGTGGTTGATGTGGTCACTTACTATGGAATATTGACAGATATGTTTTTATTAGATTACCATACATTTTCACGAGATCCATACATACTTGCATCTCAAGCAAGACAAGTATTTTATTCAAGAGAGAATGATGTTTCTAATTGGTATGTTGTAATGAAAGCACCATCAAGAAGTTTTAATGATTTAGAGGATCACGATTGCATCGAGGAAGATATCCAAGTCGTGGAAGGTAACAAAACAACCGAAATGGATGATGAAGATGTTAGTTTTGTTAAAGAGGATTGCGAAAGCATACTTGAGTAGATTATATGTTCTACTTGAGTAGATTATAAAATTTGTTGTACTATCATTTGAAAAGTGCATTACAATCAAGTAGTTTCTTTTCCTTGTTTCATGACAGCTTTGACATTTACCACCTTTGTTCTGTCTACTACTCAAGAATCAAAACCTAGCATTAAACCTTACATATATGTCATTTGAAGATGTATGGTTAGTTTCTGATTGAGGATCTTCATTTCTACTCTAGCATGCATCATTTCTACATATAACTCATTTTTTTCTATTTTAATTTTGTAATATATTTCTTTTTTGTCCGACTCTATTTGGATTTGATATGTCAAATCAAATTTAATATTATGTTTATGTTGAATTTAATTCCATTCCTATGCCAAGTTTGTTCCCTTGCAAATTTTGTTGAGTGTGTTGTGATTTTTTTATTAGATGTTAGGTGCCTTCATTTGTAAATGCAAGCATGGAAAACATATTAATATACATTTATAGAAATTATATGTTTTGATTATTCCATTATTAAGTATTAATGTGATTATTTACAGAGTTTACATTATAAAGTTCATATACATGTATTAATAACTATTATATTCAAGGTTACATAATAGATACTGTTAACTGTCCTTTATATGAAGTATTCTCAAAATAAGATACTGTTTTTTGTTTCATTTGCAGAAAAAAGATGCATTCAAGCTTTGTACGTACTCGCAACCAGAGAAAGGATGACGAGGAATATCAGAAGTATATGTCAAAGCGGAAGTATAATCCAAAGAAAAAGGTTAAGATTCCAGCTGGTGCTTGCACCGACAGTGAAGAATCAACATTCAACGCTAAGAAGCAAGCCATTGTTTGCAATGAAGACAAAGAACAAGAGCCACCTGTTACCCCCTCCAACCCAAATGAAGAAGGACTTCGCTTAGAAAATGAAATCCTTCCTGAACAAACTGATGATGCTGAGGGAGAAATTGGAAAAGCAAGTGAAGCTGAATCCAGAATTACATCTCGGAAAAGAGGCGGTAGAGGCCCAGCAAAAGCAAAAAGACTCCCGTTAAGCAGTCATGATCGAATTGAAGTTGAGTTCAATGATATAGGTATACCAATAGGGAAAGGGTCAGTACATTTATCCACTTTTCTTGGACCGCTTGTGCGGGAGCTGGTTCCATACACACTTGATGATTGGAGGAATTTAAGTGATGAGTTAAAAGTTGTTTTGTGGCAATTGATTCAGGTATGAGTTAAAAATTGTCATCTGTTTGCAAGTTGCTGCATTGCTACATTGTTACATCACGTATTATAGTTATGGATGAAAAAAATTGTTTGATGCATACATATGCCTGTTATTTGATTTTAATATCATGTTTTCATGTATTGTTGCAGATTAGATTTAAATTGGAAGAGGACTGTCAAAGGAAAGCTGTATTTCAACAAATGGGTGTAATTTGGAGATCTTCAAAAAGTAAATTGGTTCGAAAATTAAATAAAGCGGAGAACGAAGAGGAAAGACTAAAACTAAAACCTACCAACATCAAAAGCATGAATGAATGGAGAAGGTTCGTGAAGGCGAAAACAAGTCTGGAGTTTAAGGTAACACTATTCACTATTTTATTTGCTAAAACACTTTAAAAGTTAATGATTGGGATCCAATAACACATACGGTTATTTGCACAGCAGAGTTGATTATCATTTTCAAAAGAACAATTTTATTATCCAATAACACATATGGTTTTGTTTTAGTCTCAAAAAAAGAAAACATTTTGCATTTCATTTGTTTTGCATTTATGTTCACTGTGCATTTTTGTTCTTTGTTCTTGTGTGCATGTCAACTCAACACTTTCCATTTTAACTTTGTTCATTCTGTACACATTTCCTGTTCACTTGAATTTAGTTCAGTTTAGTGCTGTGTGTTTGGTTTTGTATTGTGTTATCTTGCATTAAAAAAATTGTTGGATTTGTTTTCATCTTGCATTGGAATTTTAACTAGTTTGCTATTACATTTCATTTTCTGGCTTTTGCGTTTCGTTTTCTGTTTTACGTTGCTGTTGCATTTCATACTTCAACAAGCTTGCATTGCATATACCCAAAAACAAAAATAAAACAAAAAACATTGCATTGCATCTTAAATTTTAGTTTTCATTTTTACATATCTGCTTCTTGTGCTTACTGTTTTCACTTCATATTATGTTCACTGTTTTATTTCATTTGTCTTTTAGTTTCTGATACATTGAATTTTCCTCTACTACAAGGAACTGTTTTCAAGTTTTTGTTCTCTATTTACAAAACAAAATATCCATGTTTCTTCTTTACATTGCCTTTATCAAACACTTCTCAAACAAATTCTCTCTATCACTCTTCACTTCCTCAACCAAGCTGCCATTATCCTATAACAATATATCAACTTCTCTCTGTCACTCTTCACTTTCTCAAACAACGAAGCTTCCATTATCCTATAACAATATATCAACAATATATCTTTCTATTTTACAGAAACGAAGTGAGAAATATTCGGCCCTTAGGGATAAACAACTTCCACACACAACTGGTCGTAAGGGAATGGCTAGATTGACCGAAGACATGGTTAGTTAATTAAGTATAGCTTTATTTAATATTATTTTATACCTGTCCGGTTTTTATTTAATGTTATCCTAAATTTAGAAAAAAGAAAGTCCAAGTCCATCGTCCATAACTAGAGCTGATGTTTGGATTAAATCTCACATAAAAAAAATGGTGAACCGGTGACCGCGGAAGCTGGAAATGCTATTGTAAATTTTTTTTATTTTATCTGTATATAAAAAATTGTAACAACCCTGGTTTTAGCGATTACCTGAGAGTTATACTTTAATACTCTCAGGTAATCGCTAAAACCAGGGTTGTTACAAAAATTGTCCGAAAGTACGATAATTTTACCATTGTACATTATCTATTTGTATTTATTTATGTAGGAGGAGATGAAAAAATTTGGTAGCCTATCACATTCCGGTTCGTCACAGAATGTCATTGGAGATGCTCATGTACATGTACTCGGACAAGATAAACCAGGACGGTTAAGGGCATTGGGAAGGGGTTGCACTTTAACTAAGCTAGATGTGGCCCAATCCAAAGATAAACAAGTACCGCAGTGTCGAGAGGAAATAGCAGAAATGAAGAGTATGCTGCAGGTTGATGAACCAGAAGGTAAACTATTAAAAGTAATTTATACATATAAAATAAAAAATTCAAAGCGCCATATAATTTAAAATACTAAAAAGAACAAATTTATTCTCTCTCACAAACTTATTATATGTTCTCTGCCATTTTAAGTATGGTCATTTTAATTTTAGCAACTCAATTTTATTTTTTTTCACTTGCTGGTTTCGGTAGCCATATTAATTTCATCCCATCATTTATAGCTGTAAAATACATTAGCTGATCATAGTCCATTTAATAGTTTTCGATAGTCAATTAAACGCCTACATTACATTTAATTGAGTGCTTTTAAGATTAAAATATCCTGATATTAGATCTTTGCTGCAGGGTGTAGAAAGTTCGAAAAGGAGCACATCTGAATTGGTAAAATTAATAATTATATTACTCAAGAAATAACATTAATTTTTTAAATTTTGATCCAGTGATTGCTATAAATTTTGGTTGAATAATTGCAGAGCAATGACGATGTATGTTCGATGTTGAATTGGGATGGAAACTGTGTAGTTGTTGCCAATGGGAGGGTGTTCTCCATGGACCTAACTGCGGTTGTCAATGGCATTCATCTTGGACTAAATGCTATGAGCGTTATTGTAGATATCGTGGACAAACGAGATACTTATTTATGGAGGCCTACACCTAAAATGGCAGTATTAGCAGACGCTGTGAATAAGGTAGTAGCTTGGCCATCAACCTGCATTAAGATGGCGCTGCGAGTAAATTTGAACGACGTCAGTACGGTAAATTTTACACTTCTCATACTAAACTGTTGAATTACACTTCTCATTGAAACATACTAAAGTTTTAGTTTTAGTTTTTAGATATTAGTATCCCAAATTAATCCATTTGTATATTTATTTGTTTGTTAAAATCTTAATAAAAATTTGAATAATTTTTTTATATTAACAGCACTGTCCACAATATTATGGTTGGAATTACACTTCTCGTTTTATAACTTGTGAATGAATTGCTAAGTAATTTGCTAAGTAGAAATTTATTTGTTTGTTAAAATAAACCATCTTTATGTTTATTTGTTTGTTAAAATTACACTTCTCATTTTATAACCTGTGAATGGTTTACTAAGTAATTTGCTAAGTAGAAATTTATTTGTTTGTTAAAATAAACCATCTTTATATTTATTTGTTTGTTAAAATTACACTTCTCATTTTTAGAGTAACAGCACTGTCCAAGACGACAAATGCAAGATTTATGGTTGGAATGAGGGTGAAGGAGTAGTTGCCGAAGGAAGAGTCTACTCTAGAGAGCCACAATATGTTGTTAATGGTATTCCGCTCGGTCCGTCTGCCGTTGTGATTTCGGTCGACAAAGTAATAAATAAAGATGCTTATTTGTGGCGACCCACATGTGATATGTCGTGCACTGGAGATGCAATTGGTAGGAAAGTAGCATGGCCAAAATCAAAAGTTGAAGCTGATAAAGAAAATGTAAATGAAAGTGTAAATTATACGACTTCTCCCATGAAATCTACACCCGTGGTCATGAAGAAATCAGATCATGTAAGTATTAATTTTCAAAATTGAAGAAATTACCCGTGTATGAAAGTTTATTTATTATGTGTATGTATATATTCTGCATAATAATCTCTTTTTTTCCAGCCAATTGCAAAGTGGACAAAAGATTGCAAATGTCAGTTGATCGATTTGGGTGGAACAAACGTAGTGGCTGAAGGAACTGTTGCATCAACCGATCCGATAACGCTTGTCTATTGTCGTCCATTGGGACTTAATGCTGTAAAAGTTTGGGTTGATACTGTGAGAGATGCAAATGCAGAGCTATGGAGACCAACATCGGCGTTGACGTGCATGGAAGATGCACTTGGCGTTCCCATAGCTTGGCCAACGGAAAAGTCATTCTGAAAACAAACTGAAAGGTATATAACTTGTTCATCATAAATGTTTTCAAACTTTGATTCTAATATCCTGACAATATTCCTAGATAATCGACTATAAAAATTAGTTATATTACTCAATAAATATGGTGTAGAGCTAGAAAGTGATTGAATTGGTGATTGAATGTTGTCAGTTTGGCTGAGGTTGTTGATGGAGTTAGGCTAAAATTCAGTGGGGGGGGGGGGACGGTTTAGGTCAAACAGTGGCAGGACTGTCAACTTGTCTTTAATTTTAACTTGGCATATTGTGGATTTTTTTCTATAGTATGAATGGGGAGGGGTTGTTGCAAGGCAGTCGATGGAAACTGCGTTGAAGTAGGGAAGTGATGCTTGTAGTAGACAGAACTATAATGACCGAGGTTGTTTGAATTTAAGCAGTTTGAAGGTGGAATAGTTCAAGTGAAGGTGAAGTTTTTAGAAGTAAGGGTGATATTGGTGGTAGGTTGTTTAAGGGATAGGGAGGGTTGTATTGTTTGTGATTGAGGAAGGAATGATTTTGACTTGGTGTTGGAGTGGCAGTTTGAGGAAGTTGTGATGATGGTTGTTATCAGGTTTGGGTGAGGTTATAGGGAGGAGGAAGTGTTGGAAGTGATGATCCAGAAGTCGGGGAACTGTCGGGGATGTTAGCAGTTTTGTGGTGGAGTTTTGGTGAAGTTGGGATGGTGGACATTTTGGCTATTGTCAGATTTGGATAAGTTGTGGAGTTAGAGTTTGTACTAAAGGGTTTGGTGTTGATATGTTGGCAGTGTGTTGTTAGGATGTAGGGTGGTATATGAAGCAAGTGTTAAAGAGGAGTGACTGGAAGATTGAAGGGGAGATTACCGAGTGGTCGAAGTGTGGAGATGATTGAAGTGTGGTCGAAGTGCATTTGTACTGAACTATAGAGATATGCAATGTACGAAAGGTTAGGTTGTAGTATGTTTGTTGAGTGATCAGAGGAGTTGCGGTTAGGTTTCAGAAGCACGGTGGTTTGATTGTACCAGTGATGAAGAACAGGGAAGATGGACGAGTTGTTTGGTAGGTTCGAATTTTTTTTTGGTTGTGTTGTGGGACGAGTTGTGGGTATGGTCGAAAGTTTGTATCAAATATGATTGTGAGGAAGTTTTGGTGGAGAAGTTGACTGTGTTGTGTTAGAAGTTGGTGTGAACAAGTAGTGTACAAGTAGAGGAAATGAAGGAAGGAAATGGGGATGTTATCAGGTGAACTTGCTGTTTTGAATGGAGTGCATGGTTGAAGAGGATGGTTGTCGTATGGCAAGTCTAGTGCACTGACTTCACAAATATGATGTAAAAGTTGTTGGATGATTACAATGTGCTTACATCAGTAGTTAATATGCAGAGGCATATTTGTTTGAAGTATTATAGTCTAAGGACATTTATATTTGTCCATTTTTGATCTTTGATACCTTCACCTCACAAATATTTAGTAACATGATTATTATTATTTACAGGTAGATAAACGTTTATGAAGAATTCAAGCAGCAGCACTGGTTTCTGATATGGTAACAGCACATGTATGTTGTTAGGTTGATTAAAACAGTTATGAAACTATTATGAAACTAGTATGTATGATAGCAGCACTACTTTAGCTGCATGTACTATTATGAAACTGTTTATGGTAGTTTGGTTGTGTAAACGTATGGTTAATCTTTTGTCTTGACACTAATATTATGATATAGTGGTGATTATGTAATTGCATTTGTTTGTGTTATTGTGGTTCATTGAATGTGTTATTTTTGAATGTGTATGTGTTTATATATTACGTTATTGTATAAGTTTTGAAGTACTTGAATTGGAGGCAAAATCAGATGCAGTCGTGGAACAGCAGGCAATAAAATCGAAACATACGATGGCGGAGAAAAACCGCCACCAAAAATATTTTTTTGTAGCATTTAAAAAGCGCTACAGAATCAGCAATTATAGTAACTCATATAATCTCCACGGCGTTCAAAAAATGCTGAAAAAATAATAATAAGTGCAACAAAAAAATAAGATAGTAAACGGCACCTTTTCGATGGCGTTACTTAAACGCTGTAAAAAAGTTCTTTAGTAACGTTTAAAAAACGCTGCCAAAAATTCATTTATAGCGGCGTTAAAATAAATGCAACAAAAAATCATGGATTTTTAGTCGCATGTTTTCTAGCAGCGTTTTTCAAAACGCCACCAAAACTTTTTGTAGCGTTTTTTGAGCGCCACTAAAAATCAAATTTCTTGTAGTGAAGGTTATTTGCTAAATTTTGTTGAGATTTAAATGGTGGACATGGCCAAGTTGCAAGGGAAGTGGTAGGCTCGCTATGAAATGACTAGATGGGCTTCCTAGGAATGGTAAATGGCATGATGTGATAAAGCAGGGCCAAAGACGTGTTGCGCTCAAGTAGGTTTTTTCTGGTGAGCTAGTTGTTGGAGCCATCTTGATTTGAGCTGGTCGATAGTGGCATGAAGTATTGTTGAAAAGGCAGACAGACTTATTTGGAGCCAGATTGAATGTGGGCCAGTTGAAGATCCGTTGGGTCAGCTGAAGATCCGTTGGATCGGTTTTGATTAGGTGGGTTGTGCTTTAATCGATTTGGTAATTACACTTGTGAGAAAATTAAGTTACACTATTCCTCTTAAGCTTTTCCTAGTCCTTTTCCATTACTATCTAAGTTGTTCTGTGCACTTCATTTCATCAATTTTATCGTTTTCCCATTTCATCAAACACTTCATATGCACCTATCATTTGAGTGGCCAATTGAATGCTTTGTTCTACTTTGGCACAACCTGATATAATACATCATTCCCTAATCATCTTTTTATACCCAAACATACAATCTAACACAATTAAATACTCATCAAATATATTGTATTAAATCATGGCATAAACATAGCAAAACATATATCGGACATCGGTATTCAACATAACTGGTATCCATAAGATCTAGCATTATTCTACATGTTTAAGAATCAATAAAAAATCATTCTCCAACCGTAATCCAACCCATATAGCAAGGATTTCATTCAAAACCATGTTATATCAAAACTATGTTAATATACGTAAACCATAAACAAATATAACATAATAAAGGTATCTAATCACTCACCAAATCACCAAATACAAACTCAAAATTCTAGATCTGATGTATGCAACACCCAATTAGTCCAAAAGTGCCCCAAATTGATTGTGGATGAGTGCCTATTAGTCTTTCCTAATCTCTTCTCCTTAATCTCTTTTTTACTAAAAAAAGATATTTTAGATTAATATTTGTGAAATTTGGTTTTAATGTAGTTTAAAATATGTTCTAGGATGAGATTAATAACTGATGGTGGTTAGAAACCTAGCTTTACTCTTTATTTCAAGAATGGGCTAATGGGCCTTAATTAATTACCCAATAACTCTATTAGCATCTATCAAAAACATAAAAACAACCATATCTCCTAAATGGCTAGGACTAATTGTATAATGATCAATTTAATAAAATGATTTTGATGTGATCTACTTAATGGAAAATGACTAAGCCTCTGGTTCGACTTATACCAAAAGTTATGACAAAACGATAGTTTATGTTTTAAAATGATTCAGACTTTCTAAAATAGCTTTGTCACAATAAAACTTAATTTTCCATAAGGTTTGCTTCACGAATATGTGTCATTTCTATTTAATTTACTACTAACAAATATGATTCATTAACCATGCTTCTCACCCTACTCTTAAATAAAGACAAGCATAACTCGGTGTTGTTAAAATTTATAATTAACATTGTCCAATCTTTCAGGCTCGAGAAGTAAAATATAGACAACATCTAATTCTTACTGAGATTATCCCATATCACATAAATGTGTCATGGCTTCAAGAAACTGTCTTAAGGTTATGGGAGTAGAAGCATAAGCATTCCCAACATCATTATGATGCTCAGGTTGGATACGATGTGGCATGGGATAGAGTTCATCGAAAATTACCATTTTGTTGGGTGTAACGGGTTGTTGATGAAGTCGTTATTGCCTATCTAATCAAAATTAGACATGACTTCTTCAATGCAGTCATCACTTCTTGTTTATGGATAGACTAAATGGGCACGTTCTATTTGCCAAGTTTCTCTAAAGCAAGTAATCAATCAAATCACCTATGTATAAAAGGCTTACTGCAATAACCCTAAAATGTGTTATGCCTTTGGTTTTCGCCTGATCCTAGAATGCAACATCACTACTAATAATTTCTATGTCAACATCCATTGAACCTCATCCATATTCATCAATGATTGAATCTTTGCACATTCCAAGATTGTTATCCTATTTGTGGAACAAAACAAGTTAGGATTTTTGGGCCTTTCATTTAGAAGTCATAATTTTATGTTTTAACGTATAGCTGCAGCTCTTGCCACGATATGCAATATCTTTGTTTTGGGCTGAGTCGTTTTGTATTTTGAGTTTTTTCATGTATGTGTATCCATGCATAGAATATCTATGTACATGTACTTATATTTAATTGTATACTCACCCATTATTAACGAGAATCGGTTCATAATATAAACTTCACTTCATATCTCCTCTTTCAATCAAGAACATCATCATTTCTAACTTTGTATCATAATCTATCAGTCTCATGGTACATTCCTTCAAGATCCAAGAACCATAAGATCTACTGAATATCATAATTAAAATTCATCAAATCTGCACCCCACTCTCAAATCTTGATCAACACTCACTAGATTTGCATCAACACCGTGACTGGAAAAATCAATTAACATCTAGGAACTGACTCGTCATTGCAGGTGAATGTAAACAATAACACATTACAAAAATTAATATAGATTCTTTAAAGACAAACATCAATCCACAAACTCAACCCATTGTTGTGTCTCATAATGAGAATAACTTCTTGTTATAGAAGTTCCAAATTGAGACTACCATTGGGGGATATGGGCTTGAAGGCCTTCTCAATGGTAAAACACTAACACCATCTAAATTCATCTTCGGTCAACAAGTAAAGCTCATTAGCAATTCTAACTTTGTAATACACTAGAGACAAGAGAATTTTTTATGCTCACGGCTCCTATCTTCCATCAGTACAAGCCTTCTATCTCAAGTTGTTGGTTGTAAGTCATCTCATGAAATCTCGACTACAAATTAGCAAAACTATAGCTCTCAATCTTCCACTAGAATCATGCATTACAGGATACAGTTGCAAAGCATTAGGACGGAAAATGTAATAATCAAAGAATATCTTGACAAGATAAAGATTTTGTGTGATCATCTTGAGTCCCCTATTCATAAGTTGATTGAGACTGAACATATACTCACCATTCTAAATGGCCTTGATAGTGAATATGAAGCAATGGCGGCTGTCACCTCTTCCGAGGAAGCATCTTCTACTGTATAATATATAAACTCCATACTTCTTGCTTATGAAGGCACAATTGAGCAAAAGGCCACCTCTAGTCAAGAATTCTCAATCCATTATGCCTCAAATTCAATAATTCAACAACAATCGTAAGAATGAATATACTAGTAAAGTGGAAGGGGCTCATAGAATCACTACACCAGAAATGACCTTTCGTAGCCTTGAAAAAAGCTACTAAAACTTTTAGAGCGTTTCAGTAAACACTGCGACACGACATGCAACTAAAAATCTAAAAGTTTTAGTTATGTTGTGGTATATTTACCAAAAATATACATACTGTACCGTTTCTGAAACCCTACAAAAGTTTTCTTTGGCAACGTCTATAAAATGCAACCAAAGTGCTACCTACACCCTTCATTTTTTTGTAGTGTTTTTGCTATGCTACTATATGTTTTTCGTTGCATTTTAGTTCAGTTACCATATTTTTTTGTAAATTGTTTTTTTCCATTGCACTTTTGAAACGCTACTAAAACATTGATCGATGTAAAGCACATTTTTAATTACTATTATTTGTTATTAATGGCTTGTATCATTTTCGACAATCACTTATATATAATAACCATATTAAAACCAACAATCAGTCAGATGTTCAAATCAACATCGATAATCACTATATTCAAATAATTGAAAAACACGTTAATTGCATTTAAAAGTATAATATCCATGATCATTTCAATGATAGTATTTCAAAAAAAATAAGCAAATCCACATACCACAACTATTTACAAATAAGTCTACACAACTAGTACGAACAAAATATTATAATATATAACAGTTAAAGTCTTGTTCATGGCTTAATTACCGACAATTCTTTGATGCGGGTGTTCTTCACTTCGGAAATGCTAATTACTTGTACACAAGTATAACGCTCAACAGTTAGCATTACATACAAGTCCTGATAATTTACTATACATGATGCACTTACCATAATATCTTATAGGAAGTAGTCGACAAGTGTAACTATTCAAAACCGTGTTCATCATGAAAGAATAAACATTCAACAATTTGACTACTTATAATTAGCCACAACTTATAAACAGAACAACTTGATTAAAAGTCCATATAACAAAAGCAAACAATTCAGGCTTCAGAAGCTTGCCTTTTGATACTTTTCAATAAAAAGGATGCTGGAACTGGAAGTGTAATCAACTATTCTGCTTACTAGTAGGCATCAGTTTGAATTCTAAATCAAACACGGGAAAGCAGCTTAACGCAAATGGTTGAACTGTAAATCAAACATAAGCAAGAAGCTTAACGCAAACACGAGCAAGTAGCTTACTAGTAGGCATCAGCTTGCCTTTTAATACTTTTCAATTAAAAGGATACTGGAACTGGAACTATAATCAACTAGTCTGCTTACTAGTATGAATTCTAAATCAATTTGACACAAGAACTTATAAATAGAACAACTTGAACCATTGAATACCAATACTAACAGTAAAGAATTTGGACACCATGGAGATTTATTGACAGTATGTATACATTATTATAGCCTTAACAATGATAATATCCAAATATCCCAATTACTGACAATAATAAATTTGGATAGCATGGAGACAACATAGAGAATTACTGAGGAAGGTGTTGACATTAATGTGTTTTTTCAATTATATGAATGACCATGACGGACATGAGTATCAGAGTAGTTTATCTCTCTATTATGAATTATAACTCATATATAAAAATATAAATGTAGAAAATATTAATGCAAAAAATCTACAGGGTGAAGAAACTACAAAAAATTGTAAAAGGCATCTTATGCTTCATACATGCCAGAAGGAAAATAGCTAAGTACACAAATGCCAGATAATTTGGAGTTTCTAAATCCAAAATTACCACGCATTATGGGTACAGAGGATTTCTACTTAATGTGGCTAAGCCAATTTTTTATGAACCACAACATGAGGATGATTAATGTTTTAGCATATGTTACTAAAAATATAAATTACCTCCATAACTTAAAAGGTACGAAATTTACACTTATCATAAGCTCCTCCTAAAAGAAATCCGAGGATCTAACTCTAATGTCAAATGAGTTTGATCACCTGAATGTTAAGGGCATGGACAGACCAAACAAAATAAATGATGTGCTCAGGCCCCTAACCATTTTTAAGCCAACTATTGTTGGATGGTGGTAAACAAATTGAGTGATGCAAATTTGCTTATTTTTAAAAATAAAATCCCAGTAAATTAGGATTTATTGACTAACAACTCAATGCAGAAAAAAGGGAGAATTCTAGTTATGTGGGATACCAAAGTATCGAGTATATCAATGATATCTCAATCAACACAACATTTTACTTTTGATGCACTCAACACGGGAGGTTTTAATATATGTTTTCCTTCTGGGACGTATGAGGCAGTATGCAGTTGTGAACTGGACTTTCCAATAATTAGAATACGGTAGGAAACTGGGTACTTCACTACTGAAGATCTGCCTTAGTTTATGACCATGAAAGACATATTGTTACTGGTTTTTTTTTTCCTATAACTGGAACACGATAGGAAACTGGGTACTTTATAGCAGTAGTGGGTATGAGTCTTAGTTAGCCCAGAAAAGGTCAGCTACTACTTTCAAGAAAATAATATCAGAGTAATTTACACAACACGGACCTAGAATTTGTGTATGAGTGTGTACATATATACAAGAGACGCATACAAGTACCAACTAATAATTACTATATAACTATATAGATAGAGCATGTATCATTAGATAAGTCGCTTATTTGTTTGATGCATTGTGGCCCCATGAAAGCCTAATGTTTTGCTTCCCGACTTAAATTACCGTCCAACGTTAGTAAAGCCTCTTCTGCATAAGCCCTGCATTATATAGATATAGTATAGCAGCATATTATATATACTGAACATATCTTTAGAACCAAACAAATGGCATAAGACCTCTGCATTTTAGGACACATTTGAAAAGATGATTTGCTAATTAGAAACAGTGTTACAATAGTTTGCAACTGCACCCCAAACATTATAATTTTCAAGGTCAAACAGAACCGTCTCCTCTATTAACCTCTCAATTCAATTTTATTTCAAAACAACAAACTAATATTCTAGCATAACTAAGAAAACGGTCTGAAATTTTATATAATACACGGTGCAAGCAAATATGCCAGAACGTGATGGTATAAATTATTCACGCTCAAAGTTGTAACATATGGAGCATAAAACTATGCACCGATGACTAATAAGCATAAAACCAAATTGGCCATAATTTTTGTAAAAATTAGCCAACCTGTTCATTTGTTATAAATTTAGTTAATGTTTGATCATCGTCGTTGTCGTCATCATCATTATTATTATAAACTTAATTATCATCATCATCATTATTAAAATGGTATTTTGTATAGAAATAGTTAACTTAGTTAAATTTTTATAATACTAATTTAATTATTATAAACTTATTTCATTTTTATAAAGGGAATTTTCACTTCAAGGGCTTATTTGTGCAGGGTAATAAGTTTTAAGGACGCCACTTCTGAAAAATTAAATTTAAGGACATTTTACAGAAAAAAGATGAAAGAATTTATCATTTTCATTTATATAGAAATAATGATAAAAGAATTTATAATTTTCTTATATAACTTGAAAAGATAAATAAATTTATCATTATGCTGTAAACTGTCCTTAAAACTAATTATTCAGAAGTGTTGTCCTTAAAACTCATTGTCCTGCAAATAGAAGCTCTTCAACCTAATTTCCACTTTTGTAAAACTCAATTAACTTGTTTAGTTTTTATAAAACTTAGTCAACTTGGTTAATTTTTACAAACTTAGTTAATTTATTATTATTTTAGTATAAACTTAGTTAATTTTTATCAAACTTAGTTTATTATAACTATTATAAACCTTTTAATTCTTAAAAAACTTAGTTAACTTAGTTAAATTCTTATAATACTTAGTTAATTTTTGTAACTTGTTTAGTATTTAAAAAACTTAGTTAATTTTTATAAAACTTAACTAACTTGTTTAATTTTTACAAACTTAGTTAATTTATTATTATTACTACTACTACTATCATCGTCGTCGTCGTCGTCGTTATTACAAACTTAGTTAACTTTTATCAAACTTAGTTTATTATTACTACTAGGAGTATTGGTATATGTGCGCATACGTGTGTATATGTATTAAACATTACATGTATGCTGCCTTTTAAGGTACCTTGAGTCCAAGTACACTAGCATTTAGAATGTTCTCTAGTGCACTAGCATCAAAGGCATTTTTGTTGTGCGGAAATTCAATTGATTCGCACAAACTCCAAAAACGCAGCGGAATGCTAATGCGCGGAAACAATAAAATGAAGGATCTAGCTTGTCGATTAATTACCAACCACAAATTCAATGAAAAATTATCACCAAAAAATTCAAAAAAAAAGGAGAACACAGAGATTTAACGTGGTTCGGATATGAATATCCTACGTCCACGGATCCAACAACTATTCTTTATTTCACTCAAGAAAGAGAGTACAAAAAAGAGAGATTATAAAATTATAGGTAGCAGAATGGAGAGACTAACCTATAATTAAAAATTGAATAATCAATTTATCCAAAGACTTACTTACGTTCAAAACCCCTAATTGATTGACTGCAGAAATTAGGGTTTACTGAAGAAGAGGATAATGGTGGATGCTCTCTCACACGCTCACACACATATGAAGAAGAACTTCCTTCATTTAAATTGGCATGAAAATGAAGGATGCTTGAAGATGAAGAAAATTAACTTCCACATTATGGGACAACCTTTCCAGATTACTTGATTTGATTCCAATGCACATAAATGACAAAAAATCTATGTTTCCATAAATTTCTATTGCTTAAATCAATCTTCATGTATAAACTTCTCTATCTTCATATAATAAATATGACTAATTGATTGATTAACAATTAATCAGTTTCCATTCTCTAAAGATACCACACATATCTTTCCTCTTTATCATTCCATATACAGCCTAATTAATTGATTGACTGAATCAATTAATTATTTTTTTATCTTCTTTGGAAATATTTGAATCACATAAATTCAACACTCCACCTTGATTCAAATATAACTATCTCTCTGCATCACCACATCTCGACAAATTGTTGGGTCTACGTCAACAAGTTCAATGCGAACTAGTATGGGCAATATTGTCCAAACAGAGCTTCCAAATCTTTCTCAAGCACAAGAAAGATAGTATGCACATCATCAAACATAATGCATACGAGAAAGTATCAAAATTCTTCAACAAATCCGATGTTGGAGACGAACATGTAGATACTAATCTTCGAGAGACAAATGGAGATTTAACAGCGCGCTTCACCTTCTCCATTCCAAATTGAGTGAGGACATACTCAATATTATCTACTCCAATCTCCTCCACAAGAATTTTGCTAGACCTTCCTAAGTCAACATCAATAGACTCACTAACAAGCTCCACAACATTATAAGCATAAGATGAAGAATCATCGCTACAAATATGCTTACAAACAGGGCCAACTGAACCAAAAGGCCTTTCCAGCAAGTGAGCTCCACCTAGAGTCTGAACCTCTATAATTTTGTCATCAACCATGGTATCATCGGAAATACCAATATCTTTCTGAATATGGAAACAATCTGATGACTCCAAATGTGTTTGGCAATTTTCTGTCCTCCCAATGTCATCACTTGATAGAGGCTTCACCTTCAACAAAGACCTCTCATCAAATATCGCATGCCTGCTTATCACAATTCTCTTAGTTGTTTTACACCACAACCTATACCTCTTCACTCCTTCTCTATAGCCTAACAAAATGTGTTTGTTTTCCTTAGGCTTCAACTTATCATGTCTCTCATTTTCTAAATAAGATGAACAACCAAACACTTTAAGGAATGAATAATCAACAGACTCTCTTTTCCATATCTCTTCTGGGATCTTCATATCTATGGCAATAGAAGGTGTGCGGTTGATGAGAAATACTGCCATAGATATCGCTTCTGCCTAAAATCCCACTTCTAGACCAGCAGTATTTCTCAAGCTCGTAGCTCTCTCCCACAATATCCGACACATGCTCTCCGCCACTCCATAACAACAATGTGACTCAACAGAAATAGAAAAATCTCTAATTACATGCTCGGACTCACAATAGTTAGTGAATTCTTGTGACATAAATTCACTACTATTTTCAACTTTGAGAACCTTCAAACGCTTCCTCGACTTCTTCTCTACCATGGTCTTCCACTTACAAAACTGGGCAAATATTTTGTCTTTGGCCTTTAAGAAATAGACCCAAACCTTACGTGAGAAATCATCCACAAATAAGACGAAGTAACTGGCTCCACCAAAAGATGCAACTGGGGTGGGTCCCCACACATAAGAATAAACATACTCTAGAAATTTTGTAGCTCTAGGTCTTCCAACATCAAATGTGAAATGCTTTTTCTTTCCAAAAGAACAATCTCTACAAGAGCTAAACTTCGACTGACAAACACCATCAATCAACCCACGCTTCTTCAATACTTCAAGACTCTCCTCATCAACATGACCTAAACGAAGATGCCATAACCGAGTAGAATCTGAAATATTAGAATCAGTAGAAACTACTGACTCTTCTAATACTGTCTCTCAATGAAGCACATAAATATCATTAACTCGCACCCCTTTCATTACTACTAAGGAACCCTTCGCCACTCTTAAATTCTCTCCATCTATTATTATCCTCATACCAAGTCTACTCAAAGCTCCAACTGATAACAAACTTCTACGCAGCATCGGAACATGTCTAACATCCGTGAAAGTCCTAACAACACCATCATGCATCCTAAACCTCACACTTCCAACGCGCACAACATGACAAAATGTGTCATTTCCCATATGAACTGCTCCGCCATCAATTTTCTTATAACTGACAAAATAGCTCCTATCTGGCGTCATATGACAAGAGGCTTCAGAATCAATCACCCAACTTGTATGCTCTAAAGGTGAAATACTGACTGAAAGTAATGATGTATTACTATCACTTCTATCCGCATATGATCTAACTGCTGGCAAAACTGAAGCTTTCTCCTTCTTCTCTCTCTTCTTTCTAAGAGTTGGACAATCACGTATGAAATGTCAATTCTTCTTACAGTAATAGTAAGCTCCCCTTCTAGGACCCTTGTAGTGGGACTCATGCATATCTCTACCTCCAATGTGCTTTTGGCTTTTATCTCTTCCTTTAGATGAACGAAGTTGTTACTGAAGAACACCGTCACTAGTCTTCACCTTCCATGTCCCAAAAACTCCTTTTCTAACAAATTTGGTGATGCCATAATTTTTCATACCACTACTGAAAGAATTTGTCATTGATAACTAATCTAGAACAAGACAGCTAGCTCCGATACAAAACTGTTGTGCGGAAATTCAATTGATTCGCGCAAACTCCAAAAACGCAGCGGAATGCTAATGCGCGGAAACAATAAAAAGAAGGATCTAGCTTGTCGATTAATTACCAACCACAAATTCAATGAAAAATTATCACCAAAAAATTCAAAAAAAAAGGAGAACACAGAGATTTAACGTGGTTCGGATATGAATATCCTACGTCCACGGACCCAACAACTATTCTTTATTTCACTCAAGAAAGAGAGTATAAAAAAGAGAGATTATAAAATTATAAGTAGCAGAATGGAGAGACTAACCTATAATTAAAAATTGAATAATCAATTTATCCAAAGACTTACTTACGCTCAAAAGCCCTAATTGATTGACTGCAGAAATTAGGGTTTACTAAAGAAGAGGATAATGGTGGATGCTCTCTCACACGCTCACACACATATGAAGAAGAACTTCCTTCACTTAAATAGGCATGAAAATGAAGGATGCTTAGAGATGAAGAAAATTAACTTCCACATTATGTGACAACCTTTTCAGATTACTTGATTTGATTCCAATGCACATAAATGACAAAAAATCTATGTTTCCATAAATTTCTATTGCTTAAATCAATCTCCATGTATAAACTTCTCTATCTTCATATAATAAATCCGACTAATTGATTGATTAACAATTAATTAGTTTCCATTCTCTAAAGATACCACACATATCTTTACTCTTTATCATTCCATATACAGCCTAATTAATTGATTGACTGAATCAATTAATTATTTTTTTTCTTCTTTGGAAATATTTGAATCACATAAATTCAACACTCCACCTTGATTCAAATATAACCATCTCTCTGCATCACCACATCTCGACAAATTGTTGGGTCTACGTCAACAAGTTCAACGTGAACTAGTATGGGCAATATTGTCCAAGCAGGGCTTCCAAATCTTTTCCAAGCACAAGAAAGATAGTATGCACATCATCAAACATAATGCATACGAGAAAGTATCAAAATTCTTCAACAAATCCGATGTTGGAGACGAACATGTAGATACTAATCTTCGAGAGACCAATGTAGATTTAACAGCGCGCTTCACCGTCTCCATTCCAAATTGAGTGAGGACATACTCAATATTATCTACTCCAATCTCCTCCACAAGAATTTTGCTAGACTTTCCTAAGTCAACATCAATAGACTCACTAACAAGCTCCACAACATTATAAGCATAAGATGAAGAATCATCGCTACAAATATGCTTACAAACAGGGCCAACTGAACCAAAAGGCCTTTCCAGCAAGTGAGCTCCACCTAGAGTCTGAACCTCTATAATCTTCTCATCAACCATGGTATCATCGGAAATACCAATATCTTTCTGAATATGAAAACAATCTGATGACTCCAAATGTGTTTGGCAATTTTCTGTCCTCCCAATGTCATCACTTAATAGAGGCTCCGCCTTCAATAAAGACCTCTCATCAAATATCGCATGCCTGCTAGTCACAATTCTCTTAGTTATTTTACACCACAACCTATACCTCTTCACTCCTTCTCTATAGCCTAACAAAATGTGTTTGCTTTCCTTAGGCTTCAACTTATCATGTCTCTCATTTTCTAAATAAGCTGAACAACCAAACACTTTAAGGAATGAATAATCAACAGGCTCTCTTTTCCATATCTCTTCTGAGATCTTCATATCTATGGCAATAGAAGGTGTGCGGTTGATGAGAAATACTGCCATAGATATCGCTTTTGCCTAAAATCCCACTTCTAGACCAGCAGTCGTTCTCAAGCTCGTAGCTCTCTCCCACAATATCCGACACATGCTCTCCGCCACTCCATAACAACAATGTGACTCAACAGAAATAGAAAAATCTCTAATTACATGCTCGGACTCACAATAGTTAGTGAATTCTTGTGACATAAATTCACTACTATTTTCAACTTTGAGAACCTTCAAACGCTTCCTCGACTACTTCTCTACCATGGTCTTCCACTTAAAAAACTAGGCAAATATTTTGTCTTTGGCCTTTAAGAAATAAACCCAAACCTTACGTGAGAAATCATCCACAAATAAGACGAAGTAACTGGCTCCACCAAAAGATGCAACTGGGGTGGGTCCCCACACATAAGAATAAACATACTCTAGAAATTTTGTAGCTCTAGGTCTTCCAACATCAAATGTGACATGCTTCTTCTTTCCAAAAGAACAATCTCTATAAGTGCTAGACTTCGACTGACAAACACCATCAATCAACCCACGCTTCTTCAATACTTCAAGACTCTCCTCATCAACATGACCTAAACGAAGATGACATAACTGAGTAGATTCTGAAATATTAGAATCAGTAGAAACTACCGACTCTTCTAAGACTGTCTCTCCATGAAGCACATAAATATCATTAACTCGCACCCCTTTCATTACTACTAAGAAACCCTTCGCCACCCTCAAATTCTCTCCATCTATTATTATCCTCATACCAAGTCTACTCAAAGCTCCAACTGATAACAAACTTCTACCCAGCATCGGAACATGTCTAACATCCGTGAAAGTCCTAACAACACCATCATGCATCCTAAACCTCACACTTCCAACGCCCACAACATGACAAAATGTGTCATTCCCCATATGAACTGCTCCGCCATCAATTTTCTTGTAACTGACAAAGCTCCTATCTGGCGTCGTATGACACGAGGCTCCAGAATCAATCACCCAACTTGTATGCTCTAAAGGTGAAATACTGGCTGAAAGTAATGATGTATTACTATCACTTCTATCCGCATATGATCTAACTGCTGGCAAAACTGAAGCTTTCTCCTTCTTCTCTCTCTTCTTTCTAAGAGCTGGACAATCCCGTATGAAATGTCCATTCTTCTTACAGTAATAACAAGCTCCCCTTCTAGGACCCTTGAAGTGGGACTCATGCATATCTCTACCTCCAAGGTGCTTTTGGCTTTTATCTCTTCCTTTAGATGAACGAAGTTGTTGCTGAAGAACACCGTCATTAGTCTTCACCTTCCATGTCCCAAAAACTCCTTTTCTAACAAATTTGATAATGCCATAATTTTTCATACCACTACTGAAAAAATTTGTCATTGATAACTAATCTAGAACAAGACAGCTAGCTCCGATACCAAACTGTTGTGCGGAAATTCAATTGATTCGCGCAAACTCCAAAAACGCAGCGGAATGCTAATGCGCGGAAACAATAAAAAGAAGGATCTAGCTTGTCGATTAATTACCAACCACAAATTCAATGAAAAATTATCACCAAAAAATTCAGAAAAAAAGGAGAACACGGAGATTTAACGTGGTTCAGATATGAATATCCTACGTCCACGGACCCAACAACTATTCTTTATTTCACAAAAGAAAGAGAGCATAAAAAAGAGAGATTATAAAATTATAGGTAGCAGAATGGAGAGACTAACCTATAATTAAAAATTGAATAATCAATTTATCCAAAGACTTACTTACGCTCAGAACCCCTAATTGATTGACTGCAGAAATTAGGGTTTACTGAAGAAGAGGATAATGGTGGATGCTCTCTCACACGCTCACACACATATGAAGAAGAACTTCCTTCATTTAAATAGGCATGAAAATGAAGGATGCTTGGTGATGAAGAAAATTAACTTCCACATTATGTGACAACCTTTCCAGATTACTCGATTTGATTCCAATGCACATAAATGACAAAAAATCTATGTTTCCATAAATTTCTATTGCTTAAAACAATCTCTATGTATAAACTTCTCTATCTTCATATGATAAATCTGACTAATTGATTGATTAACAATTAATTAGTTTCCATTCTATAAAGATAATACACATATCTTTCCTCTTTATCATTCCATATACAGCCTAATTAATTGATTGACTGAATCAATTAATTATTTTTTAATCTTCTTTAGAAATATTTGAATCACATAAATTCAACAATTTTCAGGCACCAAACCACCCCAAAAACCTTTAAAAAAACAAGATCAAAAAATTAGAATTAGATTTTTGATTATTTTTCTACTAGTTCAGACACAAACTATATTTTGAATATTATGTAATTATTACATTAAAATAATAGTAAGCACCGGAGAAATGTGAAAAAAATTAGATTCAAGGTCATACCAACATCAACAAGGATTTTCGAGTGTGCAACATCAACCTATTATAACAACAGACGATGCATAAGTAAGAAATCTATCCAACTACAAAAATTGATATTAATTGGAACATTGAAACAAAAATAAATAAACCTGGACTTTCAATGATTCTAAAGATACCGTTGAAGGATAACTATTTAGCGGTATGTCAATTAATGTTGTTATGCCACCAGAGATGTAAAGTAAATTCATGCTTTGGACTAAAACCTTTTAGAAATCTAACCCATAGAAAGAATTATTGGAACTTACACACTAAGTAAATTTCCTATCTAGTAGCACATCATTTTATATGCAACATTATCACAGCCATTTTCCTTCTACGAGGAGTTTGAATCCACAATAATATAGTTTACTAAAGAAGAATCATAAAAGATTTAAAAGCTGAGTTGAACTTAAGAGCAGAGGTAGTACTAAATATAGCTATAGAAGATGCAAAAGAAAATAAAAGAAAAGAAAAATCTGTAGTAGAACAGAATACAGATAACCTGTACAATTAGCAGGAATGTGCAAATTTATTTTTCCTGATGTAAAGTAGTGGATGGCTAAATGACTGATTATCAATAAAAATTTCCCTTTTCTTTATTTTTTTAAGGTACTTAAGAAGAAATGAAAAAAAGTGGTGGGGGAATATAATCAACCTAAAAATCATTTGGCGAAGTTCAAACTAAAAGAATTAGTAGCTTACAGGAAGATTACAAACTGAAGAAACAGAATCAGTATAAATATGTTACATAGGCTGCAAAATTATTAAAAATAGCTCGAATTATAAAATCCACGTAGATCTTTGAGCATACCTACAGCTGCTACTTTAGTCCCTAAGGAGAATCCTTCCCATTTAGCTCTTCCAGGTTCATCAAGGTGTGCATGGCCGAAAGACAAAGTTATATAAATGATACTTCCGCATAGCTGCAATATTCATTTTTGATTTTGGTACTCCTACTCCAACTCAGTTACCATTAATATGCACAAAGATGAAATTATACATAACAGGATTATTTTCATTAAAAATCAGTCTCTTATAAATAGTAATTTCGTGGCACAGGCTATCCTCTACGTATAACAACTATCATTCAACACTTTAATGCTTAATAATTTTAATTAAAAATAGTCAATATAACATGTGAAAAAAACTGACAAATAACTTCAATTCAATGTCTGGAGATAATTAATACTTTGGTACTACAGGTTATTTGAGAGCGTATAATAGCAATTTATCGACATGCATACAAATAACAAATATTAGTAAAGCAGTACATATAATCCATCTAACTTACACATCAATCAGGCCCGGCATAACAATAGCATCTCCATAGCATAGAACATTCCCAGCCAGAAGATTATCTCCTTCAACCACACATACACAATAATTCCATCTTTTACCTCCACTCATATTACCCAAGGCAAAATTTAGTATATGTGTGTATGTATGTATATGTAAGTATGTGTGTGTACGTATATATGTATGTGTTTGAGTATAGATCACCTATGGAATACCTATTCTTTCTAGATTTACAATATAAGGCATGGGAGCATCAACTCCAGTTATTCTCTCAATTGGAGCGTCAAGATAATCAAAAATTTCTTTAACTAATGATGTCATGAAACCATAATAAACCAGCTAACTTAGTTGAAACTACAAAGATACCCTGCAAATGCATTAGTTCTTCAAGTTGAGGATGCTTACAAATAGAAATTAGATCTAAGTTCAATATATCAAAAATTCATCATTTATTTGACACAAAATATTATAATTAGCATACCGAAGTTCATTTTCAAAGAACACAACAGGATCAGGATACCTAATGGCAGCTTTAAGTAAGCCACGAGCATCTTCTGATGAATAAGGACTCGGTATTTCAAGCCTGGGATAGCTTCATACCAAGCCACATAGCATTGTAGATAAAAGTTTAATACAACCAATAGAAGTCATAGAATGCAACTGGAAGTTTGATGCAGCAGCTAGAGAAATTCCTAAAGGTAGAGCCTTGAGGCAGTTCGGAGTACGAACCTAGAAGTTTCGGTTACGAATATAAAAATAGGAATATATTACCTGAACCTTGAGGTGGTTCGGAGTGCTCAAATTAATATCTTAAGGTAATTCATGCAGTAGTTGAGATCAAGTACTTCAAGATAGACGTGGATTGCAAAGTGTAGAGCAGGTAGGCAGTGGCTGTTGTAGGCTTGCAATAGCTGATGTACTTCAGGAGCACTTGCAAAACTGAATCATGGACTAAAGCCAGACGCGAGCTCATTACAATATGGAGTGTGGCTCACTTCATATTCTAAGCTTAATGATTTCTGTAGAAGGTTTTTCATTAAGTTCAATCTATTTATTCATAGCAGATAACATGGAGTTAAACTTTTTTCAATGAATTGAATTTTTTGTAGGCAATACTAAAATTTGATGGCCCATTTGTCCTTATATATTATATTTTCATATTTACAGGTAAAATAGATGAAAAAGGAGTAACAACACAAAGTACATACATAATTGACTACAGGCAAAAACAGATAAAGACTAAAACAATAATAAACTCGAAATAAAACGAGTCTTTTTATTTTGATAATGGTTAATTATATTTGAAATGGATAACAAATAACTTGTGATGCATCAATATAGGTAATGGACGACAAGCGAAAACGAATGAAGACAAAAAAAATATATGAACTTGAGATAATATTAATCGTTTTATTTTCGTAATGTATTCATATATTGGTTTTGTTAGTGAAATTAGCCACAAGAAGTATACAACAATTTGTTACTATTCATAATACAATACTTATGAACATTATAATGAGTGGCTTAAATATTGTTTTTTCAAAAATTACTAAGAAAACTTACACAGAGAGTGTTATACATGTAAAGTGGAATGGTTGGATAAAGAGAAATAAGCATGAATATGTCTGTTACTCAGACAAATTGAACAGTTGGCATTTGTAGTTTCACAACGAGAAACTGCATCAAAGTGATAATGAACAAACAATCTACGTCTAATGGTATTTGCAAGATAAATTTAACAAATATACTAATATTGTGTGTAGTGGTTTACAGTAATAACCAACAATTACATTTCAAAATCATGTCCATAAACTAATTATACTGCTATAATATTTTATATTTACTGCTTTCTGTACCAAAATATCCAATGATGTAAACAGGTTTTCAACAACAACTAACGACTTAGAAAGAATTTATATACCTATCATTAACCTTCCAGATGAATATATGAAATAAGGTTATCCAAAAGATATCTTTTACCAAATTAATTCAACAAACGTAAAATTTAAGAATGAATCTTCATATACATATATGTTCATAAAATAATCACATCAAAATATAATGGGATAGAATCAAAATCAATTTGTTTGACCGAGAACGACTTAAATTACTGTCACCGACAAACCAATACAACGTGAATAAAACTGAAACAATGTCATTAACATCAGCCGCAAAGTCATTTGCATCAATATGATTTTAGTTCAATCAATTTCATGACTGATCTTATCAACAATTAGGTATAACAATTTAGGATAAAGCTAAAAGTGATACGCCAAACAACAAAGTACGGTTGTCAAAACCAAAATCATACAAAATGCAGTTGAATTTTTGGCGACACTATATGGGGATTTGTAGAGGTTGGAAGTAGCTTCGTAACAGAGAAGACGGTTCGCAAATCGGAATTCGGAGGTGAAGGTTATAAGAGAAAATGCAAAGTGGGGAAGTTTGGGACAAAAACTTATTTCAGACGTCTGACCCCTTTTTCAGACGTCTGATTTGGGGTTGAAATGCTTCCAGAGCATTTCATCAGACGTCTGACCAAATGGGTCAGACGTCTGAACTGGAGCAAATGCACTCCAGTGGGTTAGACCAGACGTCTGACCTTCTGGTCAGACGTCTGAAACGGCTTTCGTCTGTTTTCTTTTATACGGACTTGGTGAAAAAATTTTGATATCCACAGGGACAATTTCGGAACATTGTCTAGGATTTCTATTCTCCTATATAAGCCAGCCTCAGGTTTCAGATCTATGAGAAGCGTGCAAGCAACTGCAAGAGATCAGCCTCCATCAAATTAGGGTTTATCAAAACCTAATTTTCTTCAATTCTTTTCTCCACAAATCAATTCTAAATAGAATTTTGATCATTGTATTCAATCTCTTGTACTCTTCTCATCAATATTAATAAAAGCTCTCCCTTAAAGTGGATGTATACTAACACAACGTTAGGGGAACCACTATAAATGGCTGTGTGGTTTATTTTTCGTTATTGCTTTGATTTCTATATTGCTTGTTTGAGATTGTAATTGCTTTTGGGTCGATTGAGATTGGAATTGAGTTATTGAAAGGTTGTTTTTACACTATTTATCACGATCTCGTCTTCCGCTGTGCTTGTGGGGTTTCGATTTGAGTGGTCTCTTATTGGAATCCCACAACAACAAATGCTACCGAATAAACATGGATAATCATAGCTGATGTGCCTAAAAATTATTATCTCGTCATATAAATGCAGATAATGATTTATGACTTAGGACATATGGATGATAATATGATATTTTCCCTTTATTGTTCGACTTTGATTTAAATCATAATTTACGCTTGTTAATTTATCCATTAGAATTAGATTATAAATTCTAATTATCTACTGGAAAAAAACGTAGAGGAGCTTGTAACAACAAAAGTTATCCAAGAATTATATTAAAAAAGAATGCAACTTAATAGTTAAAATGCTTTGAGAAAAAGAAGAAGAAGAAATACCTATAGGATAGCAGAATCTTGCCGATGGTGGCAATAAATGACGGTTCTCAAAACTATGGTTTATAATTCTTTTAGAATGAAACTTTTTTCAAGGTATCCATAAATTATTGTAGCAGTAACAAAGTTTTATAAACTAATTCAACAAAAAGTGTCGTTGAGCTCCCTTATATGAATATGCACTACTTTTTAATATAGTTATGAGTTTGAAGTAGCCATAATTTTTTTTTACAGATTTAATTGACAAAGAACAAAAAAGAAAAGCATATAAGCTATCTAAATATTTATTGGTATTGTTGCACCACTAAAACATTAAAGTGCTCCAAAATTTGTAGTTATAAGAAGGAAATACTGAATTTTGAAATAATACTATAATGACATAAAATGGAACTTTTACTAACAAATTAGTTGCAAGCAGTCCTTTTGTAAAGCAAATCAAAACGAGAATAACTAAATTAGCATTAATAAAAAATAAAAATACATTTATATTCATTTTCTACATTGCTGTTGTACATATAATATTATAGCTTTAATAATACATTTTAAAGGAGAGTTATTATAGTTCGAATCGGATTTTGTATAGAACTACATAGTGTTGAATTTGGATGATTCAAATATTTGTTAAAGAGGAAAGAAATTGATTAATTGATTCATTCAAATCAATTAATTTGGCCGGTATATGGAAGGATATTTTGAAGGAAACTAATTAATTAGTCAATCAATTAATTAGTCAGCATATTTGCTATATAATGATTAGGCATGGAGAATAAAGGAAAGATATGGAAACCAAGATTACGCCATCTATTTGTACTAAAATCAAATCATGCAATTTGAAAAGATATCTGGGTAATCAAAAAATTGATTTTCTAAATCTTCAAGCAACCCTTCATTATCAAGTCTATTTAAATGAAGGAATTTCATCTTCATATGTACAAGTAAGTGTGTGAGAGTATCCACCATTATTCTTCCCTCTCTTTTGTACTCTTTTCTTTAATGAAATAAAAAAAAATTGTTGGGTCTCCGTGCACGTTGGATATTCATATCTGAATCACGTTAAGTCTTCTGTATCTCTTATTTCTGTGGGACTGCATAATTTTTTTAAGTGTCATTGGTATCTAAGTAGGCAATACTAGATCCTGATCAAATAAATCATTTCCGCTCAAATTAAAACAAATTTCACTATAGTATGGTATCAGAGCTAGTGTTATTGTTTTTGTTTGGATATTAATGGCTACTTCTAGTAAGTCTGTTGGTAGATCTGTTGTCAATTATGGAGTAACACTTTTTTATGGAAAAGGAGATTTTGGTACTTGGAAGAAGAAGATGGAGGCTGTATTGAAGAAGGAGAAGACTTACAAGGTTGTTTTTGTGCCTGAGAAATTGAAAGGTATTGTTGCAGCTGATTTGGAAGAGATTAAAGATGAAGCTCTCACAACAATTCAATTGAGCCTTTCAGATGAAGTTCTTAGAGAATTCTCTCAGAAGAAGATGGCAAAAGAACTATAGGACACATTATCTGATGATGCCAAGACAAGTCTCTCACTAATCGGATTATTCTTCAGCAACAACTCTATTCGTTCGAGGTGAAACCTGGGGCCGATCTCATGGAGCATGTAGATGCTTTGACGACTTTAATTATGAACCTGAAGGCAGCGGAAATTGATATTACCGACGAGGCTCAAGCTGTGATCCTCTTATGTTCCTTGCCTAAGGAGTATACTGCTTTTGTTAATTCCATGATTTATGGCCGTAGTAAAATTAGCCTGTCTAATGTAAAGGCTGGTCTTCATAATGAAGTATTAAGAAGTAGATTGGCGAGCACTAGCTTGGATAGTGATACCGAAGGCTTATCTGTTTAGAGAGGTAGAGGACAAAGCAGGTCGAAGAAAGGTGGAGGATGGAATTATTCACGGTCTCAGTCTAGGGGGCCTAAGAATTTGACTTGTCATTATTGTAAGAAAGCAGGGCGCTTCATAGCACAATGTCCCAAGCTTGAAGGTAGAAGAAAAGATCCAAAGCAAGCCTCATCTTCTACAGTAGAGAAATCAGATATAGAAAGTGACATCGATGTATTTACAGCTTCTGGCTCTTCTGGGAAGAGCAACTTATGGCTGATTGATTCTGGCGCATCCTATCATATAACACCTGAAAGGAACTACTTTTCCACTTACCATGAAATTGATGGAGGAGAAGTTCCAATGGGAAATGATGCTTCTTGTCGTATAGTGGGTGTTGGTAGCGTGATGATTAGGATGTTTGATGGTATTATTCGTACGATCACCGTGTACCTGATTTGAGGAGGAGCTTGATCTTTGTTGGTGCATTGAATAGACTTGGCTTGAAGATTGTAGTGGAAGGAGAGAAAATGAAAATATCGAAGGGTTCCATGATTGTTATAAGAGGTGTGAGGGCAAGAAATCTTTATCTATTTAAGAGCACTACTGTAATTGATGAATCAGCTTCTGTTATATCTGTTGCTTCAGATTCTTCCAGATTATGGCACTTATGGATGGGTCACATCAGTGAGCTCAGCATGGATGAGTTTAGAAAAAGAGGATTGATTGATGGAGTTCATCATTCAAAACTTGATTTTTGTGAAGAGTGTGTTCTTGAAAAGCGGACGAAGATTTCTTTTGGTATAGAAGAGCATAAAGCAAAAGCTGTCTTGGAGTATGCTCATACAGATGTCTGGGATCCCTCCCCTTATCAGTCTTTAGGTGAAGCTAGATATTTTGTTTCATTTATAGATGATTTCTCTCATAAAGTATGGGTATACTTTCTTCAGTCAAAGAGTGAAACCTTTGCCAAGTTTTGAAAGTGGAAATCTATGGTTGAGAAGCAGACATGGAAGAAATTGAAAGTTCTCCGTTCAGATAATGGCGGTGAATTTGTATCATAGAAATTCATCGATCATTGTACGTCTAAAGGCATTAAGAGGCATTACGCTACATCAGGCGACCCCCAGTCTAATGGATTTGCAGAAAGGATGAATCAGACATTATTGGAGAGAACAAGATGCCTCAGACTGACTGCTAAATTAAAGAAGGGATTTTGGGTTGAAGCTTTATCTATGGCGGCTTTCCTCATCAACCGCATACCTTCTACTGCCATAGATACGAAGATCCCTGAAGAAGTATAGAAATGAGAGCCTGTTGGCTATTCATTTCTCAGAGTGTTTGGTTTCCCAGCTTATGTGCATGAGAGCAAAGGGAAACTGGAACCTAGAGCTCGCAAGTGTATTTTTTTAGGTTATAGGATAGGAGTGCAGGGATATAGGTTATGGTGTCCTATTAGCAAGAAGATCGTTATGAGAAGGCATGTGACTTTTGATGAGAAGACTATGTTGAAGGTGAAGCCTTCCTCATTGGATGACAATAAGCGGACGGGTGAAGAATACCAGACACAAAGCAAGTCATCTGTTGATTCTTTCCATAGACGTTCAAATAGTGTTTCCGATGACACCGTGGTTGATGAGGATAACATTGATGTTGGTACAAAGGATCAAACTCAAGGTGGAGCTCATTCAGAACCTAAGCCTGTCAGACAAAGAAGAAAGCCTAAGTGGCTTGATGAGTTTGTTGGATTGAGCATCGAAGATATTAACTTCGATGATATGCCAACATATACTTTGAATGTTGTCCATGATGAGCCATGTGATTATAGAGAAGCTATCACATCAGTTAACAGTTCCAGTTGGTTAGTTGCTATGGAGGAGGAGATTGAATCATTACAAAGAAATCATACTTGAAATTTGGTGTCTCTTCCCAACGACAAGAGAGATATTGGATGCAAGTGGATCTGTAGAATGAAAGATGGTGAAAATGATAATCTCAGATACAAGGCAAGGTTAGTTGCGAAGGGGTATGTTCAGAAGAAGGGGGTAGAATATCATGATATCTGTTCTCCAGTGGTTAGGCATACTTCTATTCGTATTCTTTTGGCATTAGTTACTCATTATGATATGGAATTAGAGTAACTAGATGTCAAAACTGTATTCTTGCATGGTGATCTGGATGAGGAGATTTATTTAAAGTAGCCGAAAGGGTTCATTGATAGTAACAGACTAGACTATGTTTGCAAACTCAACAAATCTCTATATGGACTGAAGCAGTCTCCTAGACTATGGTATAAGAGGTTTGATAAGTTTATGCTTTCACAGGGATACTCTAGAAGTTTCAAAAACCAGTGTGTTTATTTCAGGAGATGTGATGGTGATATGATTTATTTGTTGTTATATGTTGATGATATGCTGATTGCATCTCAGAGTATGGTCAGAATTAAGGAGTTGAAAGCGGAGCTCAGTAGAGAGTTTGACATAAAGGATTTGGGAAAGGCACAAAGAATATTGGGTATGGAGATAAGCAGGGATAGGAAGCTGAGAGAGTTAAGGCTCACTCAAGCGCAGTACATCGAGAAGGTCCTCGCTCGATTTGGAATGGAGAAAGCTAAACCGGTTGGCACTCCATTAGGCACTCATTTTAAGTTGTCAAAAGACTTATCTCCCTCATCGGAAGAAGACAAGAGGTATATGGCTGATATACCTTATTATAGTGTTGTTGGTAGTCTTATGTATGCGATGGTGTGCACAAGACCAGATTTGGCCCATGCAGTAGGTGTTGTGAGTCGATATATGTCTAACCCAGGCAAAGAGCATTGGCAAGATGTGGAGTGGATTCTTAGATATCTTCGATGCACTTCTTCGGTGGGCTTGTTATATGGTGGAGTAGATGGTGACATCTTTCTTAGAGGATACTCTGATTCTAATTATGCTGGGGATAGAGATGCTAGGAAGTCAGTGTCGGGCTATGTTTTTACACTTGGCATAGGCTCGATTTCATGGAGATCAAAGCTGCAATCTATCGTAGCTTTATCGACTACCGAAGCAAAGTTGATATCGATCGTGGAAGCAATAAAGGAAGGATAATACTCACTTCAGTTGTTTGATGATCTTTCAATAGCAGACAGCAGAGCTATTTTCAGCCAGTCAGAGTGTGATTTATCTTGTAGAAAATCATGCTTATAGTTCACGGACGAAGCACATTGATTGTAGAGGTTTCTTTCTTATGCTTGAGGAAGAACGAAGCAAGATCAAATTGTTGAAGGTGGGTACTTTGGATAATCCTTCAGATATGATAACTAAGTCACTTCCAAATGACAAGTTTGGGCATTGCTCAAACTTGATCAGTTTGATACCTGTTACTTGAGCGCCATAGGACGATGGACCCAACAACTTATATGTCGATTGCTTGATGATAAGGTGATGAAGAGAGATTTTTATATTTGAATCAAGGTGGAGTGTTGAATTTTGATGATTCAAATATTTGTTAAAGAGGAAAGAAATTAATTAATTGATTCAATAAATTTAGCTGGTATATGGAAGGATATTTTGAAGGAAACTTATTAATTAGTCAATCAATTAATTAGTCGGTATATTTGCTATATAATGATTAGGCATGGAGAATAAAGGAAAGAAATGGAAACCAAGATTACGCCATCTATTTGTACTAAAATCAAATCATGCAATTTGGAAAGATATCTAGGTAATCCGGAAATTAATTTTCTTAATCTCCAAGCAACCCTTCATTATCAAGTCTATTTAAACGAAGGAATTTCATCTTCATATGTACAAGCAAGTGTGTGGGAGTATCCAATATTATTCTTTCCTCTCTTTTGTACTCTTTTCTTTAATGAAATAAAAAAAGTTGTTGGGTCTCCGTGGACGTAGGATATTCATATCCGAACCACGTTAAATCTTCTGTGTCTCTTATTTCTGTTATTATTTCTATGAGACTGCATAATTTTTTAAGTGTCATTGGTATCTAAATAGGCAATACTAGATCCTGATCAAATACATTGCTTCCTCTCAAATTAAAACAAATTTCACTACACATAGACACCAAATCTCGTTAAACAAATACTGAATTGAACTATAATGTATGAGAGCATTCAATTATACCATTGCGATGGTAAGCTGTACCATCACCAAATGCATTGAATAAAAGGAATCCTGAGAGATCAGTGCAATTATCAATTCGCTTTCGAATGTGATCAAGGAAGAGGTTCCCTTTGCCAATTGCAAGACAGAAAAGTTAATATCAAAAATATACCAACAACTGCAAAACAGATGCTGACTACGAAGAGGTATCAGAGAATTCAGAAAGTATTAACAAGGAACAGTTACTCAAAACCACTTGTAACTAAAAACAAACTCGTTTTTCTTACTTCAAGTTTCATTTAAACAACATTACAATATATTTTAGGCTTACTAGTAATAAAATTATTTCAATAAGTTAATAATATATACAACACACTAATAGCCTTCCAATACTCCATTATCAATAAGTGGTATGGCATGGTTGAACAAATTATTTTGCTAAGATATTGGTCCAGACATGTTTATTTTTAGTAAATTAAACTTTACTTAGATTAAGTCACAACTAAAAGGAAAAAATAAGGGACATTTAACATTTGTTAATCATCAAAAATAAATATTACCTTGTAAAATGCTAAAATCTACCAACCTCTTTATTATGTTTTGTATGGTTGCATGTATTAGAATCATAAATTAATAAAATGGATTGCTCTAAACTGTTGAATATTGCTGCCATATCTTAATAAAATGGCAAGATTATACATAAGGGAGTGATCATAAGTGGCACAAATATTACTAAGTTAGATACAGCGGTCAAAATATATCACAAATAGTAATTTGTCTAATTAACTGATGAAGTTAATATGTATAAATGTACTAAGCTTGCACAATATATTACCAATAAATTTGAATAATAATGTTTCCACGACTCTATTTTTAAAACCAAGTGGAAATTGACATTTGACACAAGTATAATAAATGAGCGGAATGTGTCAACTCTCATCCTCCTCAATAACATAATAATAGATAAATAAACAGAATATACTTTTTGAAGAAAATATTAACAAATATGGAAGCTTTCGAACTCGGTTTGTAGCACAAATTCGAATTAATTGTTTTGAAGAAAATATACGACAGGGCCAAAATCAATGACCTTAAAGTACATCCCTTAGTTCTGATTTGTTCTTCTTTATCCATGCTTAATTATGTTTCTGGGTTGCAAATAAATTAAACACCATTAAATTAAGCGTGAGCAACATACTCAAATTCAACCAACTGTAAACTAATAGTTAAATAATAAAAAATGTAATTAAGATGAAAAATTAGAGATTTTGTAGAAGAATCCTTACATATGAAGTGTGAGACTGAAATGGCAGAAAGAAAGGAAATCATTACCTAATGTAGATGAATCAAAAGTAGATTTTCATACGGAGGCTGAAAAATGCGAAGAAGCGGATGCGATGAAAGAGGAAGAATCCTTTAGGGTTTTTCTTATTATTTGGATGGAGAACAAATGGATAAGAAGTCAAGGGAAATAATGGGGAAATGCAGCCGCCAAAAGAAAGTTAACCCGCCTTCAAATAATTTCATTTTATTATGGGTAACACAGGCTGTGTAGAGTTTATTAAATAATTTTTATTACTTTAATTAGAATTAAGGAAGCACTTAGTTATGAAATGCTTCCTTGAACTGCTACTAAATTTTTTTCCTGTAGTGAATCATAGAAATGATCAAACCTATGGTAAAGGTGACACCTATAGAAGAACTAGAGGAAGGGGAATGAGTGGCAGTAATAGACCAAGGTGCCAAATCTAGGAGAGATTTGGCCATATTGCATTAAAATGCTACTTTAAGTTTGACTCGGTCTTCTCAAACACTCAACAGACTTCATCAAATCAAAGCAGTCAGGGAGATTACCACTTCAATGCAAGTTTAATCCAACTTAATCAAGAAACCAAAACTACCCCCAAATGCTTCATTTTTTGTCAAGACGATCTGGTTTAATTGGATAGAAATGAAGGCATTCAAGATGAAGAGTGGAACACAAACTCAGGTGCCACTAACTATGTCACAAGCAATCTGCGGAACCTAAATCATGATGGAGCAATGTATCATGGTAAGAATTCTATACATAAGGGAATGACACTCCATTAAGTATAACTTACATAAGAAATGAAAACATTAATTCACACAGAAATGATAGGTCGCTATAATTAAAGAATCTCTTGAGTGTGCCTCAAATCGAGAAAAACCTTATTAGTGTCTCTCAATTTGCTAGAGAAAATGAAGTGTTTTTGAATTTCATCCAGAAATATGTTTAGTAAAAGATAATACGAGTATAGATGTATTATTGCAAGGAAACCAACATGATGGAATATACAAATTCAACATAGCTCCTTAGCCAATTTTCGAAGACAAAACAGATGCGGCAACTTGTCCAAGAGAAAATCTGAAGAAATCATTGTTATTTGGCATAAAACATTAGACCTCCCAAGGGTAAATGTAGTGAAAAATATACTGAATAAAATAAACCTTTCTTATAAGGTTGTTGAGTCACCATATGTATGTACTCTGTGTTTAATAGGAAAAAGTCACAAGCAACCATTCAGTTTGTCCAAAAAATTAACAACAATCTACTATAACTTGTAGAGTCAGATCTATAGGTTCCTACACCTATAGACTCTGATTATGGGTTTATGTATTATATTACTATTATAGATGCATGCAAAAGATATACATGGATATATTTCTAAAAACAAAAATCTAGGGCACATGAAGCAATCGAACAGTTCATCAATCAAGTAGAGCGGCAACAAGAATAAAGACACTTTAAACTGACAGGGGTCAGAGTTCAAGCCATTAAAGGACTTCTTTGATACCAAAGGCATAATGCATAGGTACACTTGCCCATACACATCTCAACATAATAGGATTGTACATACACACAGGCACATTATATAATCCAGGTTAACTTTGCTTGCACAAGGATCTCTATCCCTAAAGTTTTGGCTTAAAGCCTTCTCCACTGTTGTGCATCTCATCAACATCTTGCCTACAAAGTTGTTGAAATACAAAAGTCCATCTGAGATATGGAACAAAACTAGACTATAATAGCTTAAGAGTATTCGGATGCTTATGCTTTGGCTTGTTAAGCCTTATAATGTTAACAAAATCAGTATCAAATCATCCCCTTGCACTTAGGCTATGGAAATAATCAAAAAGGATATAACTATTTGACTAGCAGTGGCATAATTATTTTTCCAATAGTAAGATAAGTACCATAAGAAAAGTTCATAATCTACATAAATCTGTACCATCCATGCCAATATGCACAAGAGAGCATGTGTAGCAAGCCATGCCTTTCACTGATAGCACTAATGAACAATTTCACTCTACCTCAACACCCAGAAGCATAAAAGAAAATAACATAGAAAGCCTTGAAGAATCCAATCATTTGCAAACACCATGCTGGTACCCGATAGCCATTAAGAAGGTATAACTAATGACATTCCAACCACCATTGTTAATAATACACTAGCTAATAAAAAAGGACATCACATGATTACTAAATGAAAGAAGTGAATTTTTAAACCAAAAATACACATGAAAAGTTACACTTCTAAAGAACTTAAAACATATGAGCAAGCCGTAAAGCATATTGAATGGAAAAGTGCTATGGAGGGGGAATAATAGGCCTCTATAAAAACAATACGTGGGGCCTTGTCACTCCACCTAAGAATAAATCTGTTAGTTCTAATATTGGGTCAACATATACTTGAGTAGTGTTTTTTAACTAGTCAAGTATGTTGATCATAAGTTGATGGATATAAGCTTTGAACTCATGAGATGACATTATGTAATTGCTTTATTGTCCAGGTCCTTTTATATGAATTAGAAATTACGGACGGTATTGACAGCCATTAATGCTTTCTAATCAAGTTTATTTACAAGCTAAAAAAGAAAATAAAAATGAAGAAGAAGATCCAATCGGAAAATTCATCCATTTTTGGAGGTTACCATTGTATTTATAAAGGATTCTACAATTGAATTGGCACCACATGTCTCTTAGAGTAAATGAATGGTGGATTGTGATTTTTTAAGGAAGAGATGGCGTTGCAGGGAGATTGACACATGATGGCTTTAAAGAACTTTTAGAAAAGGCTATTGTTATATTAAGTCATGATAGCTTTAATTGTTTTCATCGTAAAGGCTTTATGGAACTTCCCACGAAGGTACATTTACAACACTAAGTGGTTTCCTTATGAACTCTTTGTGATATTTTAGAAAGAAATTTCCTTAGTGATAGCTCTTTGAAAGAATCTTAGCGAAAGATTTATGGATGTCTATTGGCGATGGCTCTTTGTAAAATTCCTAGCGATGACACTTTGAAAGACTCCTAGCGATAGCTCTTTCAAAGACTCCTAGTGATGGCTCTCTAGAAGACTCCTAGCGATGACTCTTGATTTCCATTTGAAGATTGCCAACTAAGTACAACTTCTCATGATAGCTCTATTAAAGCTTATCATAATAACTTTAGGAAACTCTTCACGTAACTTTAAATGGACGTTCTCAAGTGTCTTTTAAAGATCCTTCGTGATGACCTTATCAAACCTTCCACGATAGCTCTCCTTTGAATATTAGCTTTTGCGGATTTTTTTGGATGCATTGGTTTGATTACCTCGGTTTGTCATTTGGATATATATTTTGAAGGTGTACTTAGATTGCTCTCGATAGCTTTCTATCTTGTTAAGCAACTGCTTCAAGACCTACCACAATAGCTTTGTTATTTCATGTTTAATGTTGTCACTTAAAAGTTTTTTGGCAGATTGCTCTATAACTCCTCATGATGACTTACATGCGATTCTTCATGATAGCTTCATGGAACTCTTCCCGATAGCTCTACTTTAACACTGAGAATAGCTCGCGATGATCTTTATAAATTGTTTTGTGACTACTCCATTTACTAGTAATAGCTTCTTGTACGGTGGTCCATTCTTGGAATTTTGGGTGTAACTCATGCCCCTCTCCTTGTATAAGAAGTTTCTTATGCTTTAGCTTAAGAGAACTTCTATCCTTGTATTGTTCCTTTTTTTTTCTCAATTTGCTATTCCCTGGGTGCTTCATCTTTCATTATTGATTGCTTATGCTATATAGTGTAACTTCTTCTCCTTTTCATTATGACTTTTTAAAAAGGATTCTCCAAAATGCATAAATTTTATAACCTTTAGAAAAAGAATTTCTCATGAATTTACTCAAAAATACACATATTCATAATTCTTATTGGGAAACCATCTAATGTAAAAATCAAATTTAAGTATATATTGAAAAATGAATCTTTGAAGAATGGGTTCTTGGAAGTAAGGAAATTTACTTAAAATCTTTTGAGAGTAATTTAGATTAATGTTGTAATAAGACAGATTTTTTTTTGAAGTTTTGCAAAAATACATTTTGTGCTTTTCCTACCCTGAATTTGGTTGCTTATTGAATCAAGAATTCAGCTGATCATCCTTCTTTGGATGGTTATTTTCGTAGACTTCATTCAATTATAGACTTTTCATTGGTCATATTCTTTGGATTGATGCTTTGATCAGGCCCAACGACGAGATTAAAGGCTTAATTGACTATCACTCTTCGGATGGTTGCTTTGGCCAGGCCTGAAGTTAGGACCTAAGGCTTTCCTTCCATCTTCCTTGGATAAAATGCTTTGACCAGGCCTGGTAATGACACCAAAGGCTTAATTGACCATCACTCTTGGGATGGTTTCTTTGGCTAGTGTAACGGCCTGATATTTTCAACCATTCGCATCCACACATGTCGGATTTGAATTGCTCAAAATACTAGATTGTTAATTTATATTTGGCAAAATCAGCATATATAGTAAATAAATAAATCACAGAATCACAGACATAGAGTAATATACAATATACAGTGGAAACAAAAGAATAGTAGTTCATGAAGCTAATATATATATAACAGAGTTAAATAAGATACAACGGAAGTCTCAAATATAATAATCAATTGCAAGATTGTGAGAAATAAGGATTACGGATCTTAAGGCTAGAATAAACACTAGAGGGGGTGAATAGTGTTTTAAGGAATTACTAATTCTTTTTGAGTTTATATTAACTTGAACACAAATGTATGCAATATTCATACACAGATATGATCACAGAATCAAACACAGATGCAGATGTAAAGTAAAAGCAATAAAGGAAAGAACACACCGGAATTTATACTGGTTTGAAGTTACCCTACATCTAGTCCCGCAACACAAGTACGGATTTTCTTTCAAAATCGGTTCTTACAATTACACCCTCGATTTCAAGGCCACGAGGTACACCACTCCACATTCACAATCCTCAGGGTAGAGATACTTGATTTTACGGGCAACAAGTTCATCCAATTGATTTCCTAGGATACAATCACACCTTTTCTCGCTTGATTGATTTCCAAGGCTACAATCACACCTTTTCTCACTTAAATAATTACAAAGAAGTCCATAACTTTGAATAGCACTAGGATCTTTTTGAGATAGTGATAGAGAATCAAACCAGAAATGATTTAGTTAGATTCAATCGTGATTTCGGCAGAGTAATGGTAAGAATGTGTATATAGAAAGGTGGAAGAAGAAGAGAAGCAAAATCAGAGAAAATATGAATATAAATTCGTTCAAAACACTCCCTATTTATAGTAGAACAACAACCATGTCCATTCGTAAAAGGATATGACGAATAGATACTTCTTTTGAAATTCAAATTTTTGAAATCAACTGCCACTTTGTCGACAAGGAGTCCTTGGTGTTGTCGATGGTAATTTATTTTTCTTTGAAAATAACTTCTATCTTGTATTGAAAGTATTTTAAACTTTATAATAAACTTAACTATAATTAAAATACATAAATATGTATAGAGAATAATATTTTGGTATATATAAAATTTTACTATATATTTAAATCTAAGTATAAATATTTAAAAATTAAATATATTGTAATTAAAAGATAGTTTAAAACCAAGGATAATTTGATATTGAAAATAAAGTGTATTTTAAGGCTAAAAGTATTAAAACCAAGATAGATGTTTTTTGATTCTTTTAAAAGGAAGATTTTGAAATCATTTTGAAAAAAAGATATAATTTTGTAAAACATTTGAATAAAAGTTAGTGGATACAAAAGAATGTTCCACTATATTTTTCATAGGTTCCATCCTACTTAGGGTTCCATCCCTTTAATGGGCTTGAAGTGGATTCCATTCCACGAATAAAATGGATTTTAAGATGCCAGTGCTTTTCTAGGAGTTTTAACAAAATTCCTAACCAAATTACTTATGTTGAAATTTTGAACTCTTGATAGTCTTGATACTCATGAGTCTTGAATCTTGATATCTTCGATCTTGAGTTTATCAGTTCTTGAATCTTTATACTGTACAGTCTTCATTCTTGGTATCTGCATGATTAAATCCTGCATATACATATATATCTAAACTATAATGCTAGTATTTATATTTTATAATCTTATTCTAAGGTTGTTGTCATCAAAGCATCTTCTCCGGGACCAACAATCTCCCCCTTTTTGACGATGACAACCTTTGTTTATAAAATATTACTTCTATCCTAATAACTCCCCCTAAAACTAATAATTCCCCCTTAATCTATGCCTAACTATCCTATTTTATACTTCTCCCCCTTTGTCATCAGCAAAAACTAACTCCAAACTATATAACTCCCCCTTATTCTTGTAGTAAATTGCATGCACTAATAAAACATACAATGGAGTATATAATAGATAGATTAAGAGATAATTATACTAATAGACATGATAACTAATCAAAGATCACATAAATATCAAAGTGTATTTATACATATTATGTTTTGCACACCAATTATCAATCCACACCAAGCCAAATCAAGTCAAATCAATCTAAGCAAATAATGTCAAACAAAACAATCAAATAAAATCAAACATTACGAGGAACTTCCACCCATCTTCTTCTCTAAATATAGGGCCTGCTTTAATGACATCCCAATTTTCATTTTCATTGGTGAGAGAAACTAGAGGATGTGCTTCATTATCATCTTTGTGCAGGGAGGAAATCATCTATCGTATCGTATCGAAATGCTTTTCTTGCTCCTTGAACATCTGCATTTGACTCAACTCTAAGTGACGCTTATTATGAAGAATGAAAGAAAGAATATTCTTGAAAGAGTTAAGGGTTTCTTCAATATTCTCGATTAAACTATCAATTGGATTGGCCATATTTGAGTTTGTGAGAAGAATTAGAGGTAAAGTAGATAAGAAATAATTTTGAATGATGAATTCTGGAAGAAATATGTATTTATAGGTGTAGAAATTCATTTGAAATGAATAGACACAAGGTAGTTATTCAAATTTTCAAATTTAAAATGACAAGTCATTTCTGACCAGTACATGTCGAAATGGTCTAGGGGGTTGTCGACAGGGGTCGGTTAATTTTGATGACTCATTTTGATTTTGTGAATAATTTTGTGTATATATATAATATACTAACATTTATTCTAGAGATAGGATGCTAGATAACAGAAAAGTAATTCAATTTCATTTCATAATAGAACGGTACAATGATTAAACATTAAGAACTACATGAACATTCAAATTAAAACAAACTAAAACAAATACAACATGATATGAAAAGATAGAACTAGTTAGAGGATGACGAAGATGAAGATAATCCAAGCTTCTAGTGGACTTTGAGATAAACTTGTTCATCTTGGATGATATTTTATCCAATTTCTTACTAATGAATCGTTTAAGAATCCGTTGATTCTCAACAATGGTCTTTTGATTTTTGAGTAAGGTTTTGTTGGTTGGATTAGGAGGATAGTCAATACTTTCCAAGGATGTTTCACCTTCTTCTTCTTCTTCTATTTCCATTTCATCCCCTCCTTCTTCTTCTTCCTCCTCTTCCATCTCCTCATAAGCCAAACGCTCTTCCTTTTCGGCAAGAGTCTCATATGGTTGAAACACAAATGGAATTTTCATAAGAGAAATGTTTGAATGATTAAAAACCTTTCTTGAAACAAATTTTTCTCCTTTGAAATCTACTCTAAAATAGTTAAAAATCCGAGTGAGATATATTCCATGATACAAAGTGTTTTCACCCATTTCAAGATTTTTAGGACGAAATTTATCCAAAATAATTTGCATCCAATTAATATCATAATTTCCAAAAATAGCAAAAAGTACTTTGCAAACTTTTGAAGTTGGATTGTTAAAAATTCCCGATCTTGTGGTCAAAGTATGTTGTAAAAGAAGATTAACAATTCTAGCTTTTGGTCGAAAGTTTCGATTTTTGAATTCAAAGTTATCATTTCCTTCAAAAATGTGATGAAATGTCTCACGATCATTTTCATCGATATTAAAACTAGAAAGATCCATTCTCGTGCTCTTGCAATTGAGAATGGTACCCAAAAGATCACAATTTAAAATGATTCTAGTGCCTTTGACACTACTTCAAATTTCATCATCGTTTTCATTATAAAATCCACGATTGAGATTTGCATAGAAAATTTTAACTAGATTTGGATAACAAACAAAATCATTTTATGAAGCATCAACAAGACTAAGAACATGGTTGTTTGCAAAAAGAGAATCAATGTCATAAGTAGAAATATCTTGAAATAAAGTAAACTTTCCGGGATGGACTTTTCCATAGTTAATATAGTTGATGTATGCTTTTATAGCCTCCGGATCATTGAAAAGTTGCTCTTTTATCTTTCTAGAAATTCTCGCTGTGGAAGGGTTGCTTGAAGAAGCCATTAGAGTAGAGAGTAGAGAGCTTGATATTTTGAAATAAAAGCTTGAATTTGAAAATGAAAGTGAAAAGTTGTGATAAGTGATAGTAAATAAATAGATTCTCAAAGGACATGTTCTCTGGTCAAATGGTGACTTTTCAGAGAATTGAATGAAGTGAAAAGATGGAAGGAAATTCAACATTTGAATTCAAGTTTTGAATTTCAAATTTATGTACCCTTGTCGACAACGTTGGGGGACCCTTGTCGATAGGTGTCTCTGAATTTCCATGATTTATTTCTCTTAAGTATTATATATATATATATATATTATTTTTAATGTCTATATATATCTGGAATATTACTAGAATTATAATATATTCCATAAAATATTATGATACTATTAAAAAATAAAACAATAATAGAAAAAAATAGTAAAAAAATAATAAAAATAAAAATTTTAAAATTCAAACAACGCACCAATTCAAAATCAACCAATCAAGCATCCAATCCTAAGCATGCAATTTCAACTAATGTATTGTAAACGTGTACCTTTTTCTGAGTCAGTTTCTCTGAATTCATCAGAGTCATGAACTGCCGTGAAACACATATTTGAATTATCTGTTTTCTGATCATCGCTTGAAGATGAGTCTGAATCATCTAGAGTAACAGTAAATGCACATTTTCGTTTCTTTACACAATCATTATTTATAGGAAGACTTTGCCTATCTGGATGTGGATAGTCTCTTTTGATATGGCCTGGTTCGTCACAATTGAAACATTTGATATAGTTTGGTGCTACATTCTGATTTCCAGAGTTTTTATAGTTGTTTCTCTTGAGATTATTCATCTTTTTGTATTTCAGAAATTTCCGAAAGTTCTTGGTCATAAAGGCTATCTCTTCATCATTATCGCTATTTGAGTCTGATCCATCAGTTAATGCATTGAATGCAATTGATTTCTTTTCAGATGCTTTGCTTTCTCTTCTCCCAATCATTTGGACTTCAAACAACATTAGATTTCCAATTAATTCTTCTATCTTTAAGGTACTGATGTCATTTCCCTCTTTGATCGCAAGTGTCTTCTGATCCCATTCTGGAGTAAGAGAATTTAAAGTTTTTCTGACTTGATCTTCTTTCGAAAATTCATTTCCCAAGGATATTAGAGAATGCACAATATCCTGAAATCTACTATACATATCTGAAATAGACTCATTAGAATTCATTTTAAATAATTGAAACTGATTTGTGAGCATGGAAATTTTGGTCTGTTTAACTTTGCTTGTTCCTTCGTGAGTAACTTGCAAAGTTTTCCAGATTTCATATGCAAACTTACAAACTGACACTCTATTAAACTCATTCCTATCAAGTAAACAAAATAGAATATTCACAGCTTTTGAATTATTTTGTGCAACGGTCTTTTGCTCAGCAGTCCACTGTGCACAGTTGTGAGTTCAGAATATTCAGTCTGTGTGATATTCCAAGTGTCTAGTCCTACAGATTGTAAATATATTTTCATCCTACATGCCTAATATGCATAGTTACTGCCATTAAAAAGTGGTGGTCTGACGGTAGACTGACCTTCTACAAATAAACTAGAGACAGGGGTAATAGAACCAGTGTTGGTAGCCATTTTGAATTTTTTTTCAAAAATCAGATTATGAAACTTTAAAAACCTTGCTCTATTATCAAATGTGAGAAATGCGGATTACGAATCTTAAGGCTAGAATAAACACTTGAGGGGGTGAATAGTGTTTTAAGGAATTACTAATTCTTTTTGAGTTTATATTAATTTGAACACAAATGTATGCAATATTCAGACACGGATATGATCACAGAATCAAACACAGATGCAGATGTTAAGTAAAAGCAATAAAGAAAAGAACACACCGGATTTTATACTGGTTCGGAGTTACCCTACATCCAGTCCCGCAACACAAGTATGGATTTCCTTTCAAAACCAATTCTAACAATTACACCCTCGATTTCAAGGCCACGAGGTACACCACTCCAGATTCACAATCCTTTGGGTAGAGATACTTGATTTTATGGGCAACAAGTTCACCCAATTGATTTCCTAGGCTACAATCAGACCTTTTCTCGCTTGATTGATTTCCAAGGCTACAATCACACCTTTTCTCACTTAAATAATTACAAATAAGTCTATAACTCAGAATAGCACTAGGATCTTGTTGAGCTAGTGATAGAGAATCGAACCAGAAATGATCTAGTTAGATTCAATGGTGATTGCGGTAGAGTAATGGTAAGAATGTGTATATAGAAATGTGGAAGAACAAGAGAAGCAAAATCGGAGAAAATATGTATATAAATTCGTTCAAAACACCCCTATTTATAGTAGAACAACAACCATGTCCGTTCGTAAAAGGATATGACGAATAGACACTTCTTTTGAAATTCAAAATTTTGAAATCAACTGCCACTTATCGACAAGGGGTCCTTGGTGTTGTCGACGGGCCTATGTAAATTTTGGTAATTTATTTTTCTCTGAAAATAACTTCTATCTTGTATTAAAACTATTTTAAACTTTATAAATATACTTAACTATAGTTAAAATACATAAATAACTACAGAGAATAATATTTTGGTATACATAAAATTTTATTATATATTTAAATCTAAGTATAAATATTTAAAAATTAAATATATTATAATTAAAAGATAGTTTAAAATTAAGTATAATTCGATATTGAAAATAAAGATTATTCTGAGGCTAAAAGTATCAAAACCAAGATAGATGTTTTTTTATTCTTTTAAAAGGAAGATTTTGAAATCATTTTGAAAATAAGATATAATTTTGTAAAAATTTGAAAAGTTAGTGGATACAAAACAATGTTCCACTGTATTTTTCGTAGGTTCCATCCTACTTAGGGTTCCATCCCTTTAACGGGCTCGAAGTGGATTCCATTCCATGAATAAAATGGATTTTAAGCTGCCAGTGCTTTTCTAGGAGCTTTAACAAAATTCCTAACTGAATTACTTATATTGAAATTTTGAACTGTTGAAAATCTTGATACCCATGAGTCTTAAATCTTGATATCTTCGATCTTGAGTTTATCAGTTCTTGAATCTCTATACTGTACAGTCTTCATTCTTGGTACCTGCATGATTAAATCCTGCATATATATATAAACTATAATGTTAGTATTTATATTTTATAACCTTATTCTAAGGTTGTTGTCATCAAAACCATCTTCTCCAGAACTAACAAAGATCAGAATACATCACTGGAATCAACTGAATAACTCCAAGCTGAAAAGATGTAGATGGATCTCCAAACGAAGCTCCAACTTCAAAGGTGAGTATCAAAAGCTGTATCACTCAGTCTGACCCAAGCGTAAAGAAAAGCACAAACACTCGAGTCAGGATTAACATTCTTATATCAATAAATCCAACTCAAGTGAAATAACAACTGAAATACAAGTAACTCAAATGATGTTTGGGATAACCATCCTCTAAGGATCCATTAAACTATCTACTATATAGTCATATACGCTATTACAGTAATGTCTAAAGTAAAGTAAACTTACTTAAAAATATCGTTAAGGCTTTACATTTTCCACCTTAACACATATATAGTGCTAATAGTCTATACAGTACCATAGTCCTTCCTAATCGGGAGGCCACCAGAGGATACTCCATAGGTACGACACAAATCAGAACTCATACAAGGTGCGCTAGGGTAGGTGACACGACACAACTAGGCAATGCCAGGGTAGATATACCAATTACGCATCCGGACTGGTGGTAACGCATAGCAGCCACTACCGCCCACCTCGAGCCACACTCTCAAAAATCAAAGGTGCACCCAACCAATCACAAAGTAATAGAATGGTATCAAAGAAGTGTGTCCGATCAGAGGAGCTATCTCATTGGCTCGGAATCGCTCCTGTTTAAGCCATCTTATGCCAACTCACGGGAGTCGGGTCCATGTAAATACCTCAATAGGACGTCGCCACCATACTACTTCATTATGGAATCTCCACCTCGTACACAGTTGTTAAAGTGGTTTTCGGAGTTGGCAAAGAGTATGACAACTTCCAATCCCGGTCTCTTTAACAACCAAACGTTATTATAACAACGCGATCATTTCAAAATAGTTTATACTTTAAAACCAAAATATCATTGCCTTTTCAGAAACCATATAAATACGATATCTTTTTCATTTCAAAACCAAATACGATATCATTTCCATTTCAAAACCAAATACGATATCATTTCCATTTCAAATATATCATTTTCCAAAATCATAGCATTTTTCAAAGTTATAACACTTTCGAAACTAAACACTTGAAATTAAAACGCTTTCGGAACATAATACTTGAAATCATAATACTTCCCACTTAACCGATTTAAATATTAAAATATTATATATAATAAAAAAATTCCTCAAATTTCACAAATTAATTCCAAATCAACTCGAATTCCAAAATTCAAATTTAATCAAATCTCAAATCATTAATTCCAATTTATCTTCCAAATAAACCATTCCAAATTATATCAATTTCAAATATAGATTTGAACTACAAATAAACCATTTCAAAATATATATTTCAAAGCTTTAAATATTCTATAATTTTAAAACTAAATGTGATAATTTTATATATATCTTAATTCAATTTACTATTATTTAGTTTTGAAATATTTACTTAATAAATTCAATATGATTTAAATAAACTCAAACTTGAAATTTTATTAATCACTTAAACCAACATCAAGTTATAAAATCATATCCCTTAAATCTCAAATTCAATAAGTTCCAAATCAATTTTAATTAAATATAATTCTTAATTAAATACAATTTCAAATCAATTTCAAATCCATCTTCTCAACCTTAATTTATTAAAATCATTATAAACTCTATATGAAAATATAATTTAAATAAATACTTAACCATATTATATTCTAATAAAATCAAACTTTATTATTAAACTTATGTTATATTAAACAAATTTATACATGGCTTAAATTTAATAATTTAACTATATATAAAATAATATATATATAATATCAAAAATCAATATTTATTAAACCATATATTTCTTTCCAAAACCATAGAAACCCTTTTCAAAATATTTATATATAGACCAGTGGTGTCTGTATATAATTTTCTATCTCATGGTCAAGTAATACAGATATTTATCATTTCAATCCATAATTTAAATATATACGGGTATATATCATTTCAACCTGCAATCCTAAATTCAATTCAAGTGAAAATCGCTTGGGTTTATCATTTCAACCCATAACGTTTTTCTTCTATTCTAAAATCCGTTCGGGTATGTATCATTTCAACCCATAGTGAATTCTATAGTAACAGGGAACTTGCAGAGTGATAACAGATATGAAAATAATATAACATGCATATATCATCAGTATAAATAACAGATAATGGTGTCAAATTTTACAGGTGAACTGATATAGATAACAGCATATGTATAGCAATGTAAATAACTAACAACAGCATATTTCAATTGTCGTTTCAATTGAAATCAAATTTAATAAATATAAGAACATTAATCGTGAGTGATTGCTCACCCTTCGAGGCTAGATAGACTAGACAAGGAAGTGGCATTACGAAATGCAAACATGACTTTTAAAGCAAGCTAGATTGACACGAATCGATGAACAGTGCTGATAAATCAGAATTAACGAGATCAAATCAGAACTAGACCGATGAAAACAAATTGAATCAGTTTTGATATAAACTGAATATATATATATATATATGCAGATTGTTGCAATTATATTTATAATACTTCCTCTATAATACACTATATATGATAAACATGTATATAATATATATTATCAAAGAAAAATTAGACATATAATATGAAAAACAGCATAAATAAACAGCTTGTACAAACTTACATAAACTTTTTAATTAAACCGACCTTTAAATCTATATATATAGATGCTCACATCATCATTCAAATACATAAAAAATAAAACACGAATGTACCTTATATTATATGCTTATAGAAATATGTTTATAGTAATATATACTGCTTCTCTGTTCAATAAAATATCTAGTCTCAACTCTTGTATATAAATATACTTACTTTATATAATATTGTTTAAATTCCAACAGATTGCTTATAAAGACTTATATATACTACAAAACAAGTCATAAATTTCTATAAAACCTTTATATAAAATATATATCATATAAAATTATATATATATATATATATATATATATATATATATATGAAAACAACAGCTTCACTGTATATATTTATATAAACTTATATATTCAAACAGCTTACAACTATATAGTAACAAATAGGCCTCATGCAACTTTAGAAGCACATGAATATCATATATATCCACTATGAATAAACTTCCAGGTTATACTTACATATTAAATCAATTATACATACATATATATTATTATTAAAACTGGTTTCTAATACAACATAGTTTAAGTAATAGTTTAACATATTACATATATCTCTGATAACCTCTGTGTGTGTGTGTATATATATGTACAACGACATATAATAAAATACATATATACGTATATATATTACCTGCTAAGAAGTAAAAAAGATGGATAGCGGGGAGATTGAGTAAGGAAGCATTTTGGGGGAGAATAGATTCCGGAGTGGAATCATCGGCCAGTGTAAGACGAGGCTGTTGAGCGGCTTCGGCGGCTAAGGCCGATGGGTTACGGTGGTGGTCTGAGCGGGGGGTGGTGAATCGAGCTTCGGGTGGGAAAGGAGGATAGGGAGACAGGTGAACAGGGAAATGATGTGGAGAGGCGAGGAAATGACTTCGGCAATAGAAAGCTTCAGTTTAGAAATAAATAGAAAGAGTAGAAGAAGATGAAGCAGACTTAAGTGGAAAAACAAATAGCGTAATTATTTTGTATATTGGAACAGATGAACAGTAAACAAGAATTGAAGGTACAACCAAGAATAAATATAAGAATGTTTAAAGGCCATACGTTTTGGAGTCTATTGAAAAGGAATCTATTGAAAAGGAAATGGTTTTTGGGTTTACACGGTGGAATATAAAAACGTAAGGAAAACCAAAAGGTTTAAAAATCGGCACCGATACGAAATCGTTTGTCGCAGATTCCGCTATGAAGCAGACTTCAAAACACAGAATTGAACACACCGCCGAGATCAGCATGATGAGATGATCAAAATGGTACAAAGATATCAGTGATACAATCGAAATATCAAAAGCCTATATTCGGTACCGAAAATGTTGCCAATTTGCCGAAAATAAGATAGGCGGAGCAATGGTGATTGAAATTTTGAAAAACGAAAGAGACGTCTCACTTAGAAGATGATTTACAAATTTTCTATATAAAAATATTCAGGTCAGAAAAATATTTTATTATCATCAAATATGAACTGATTTGAATTTAAATAAAATTACACAAGAAAATAAACTTTCATATTATCAGATGAAAATTTACCATTTACTATTTTTAATTAGACGTATTCCAAATATTAAGTTTTTATTTCAAAATTTTACTATTTCAAATTTCACAAAATTGAATTAATTAGATTAATAAACCACTAAAATTTACGGGTCGTTACACTCTCCCCCACTCAAAACTTTTCGTCCTCGAAAAGGAAGGAGGTAGGAGAATAGAGACAACCAAAAAGAAAAATAAATTGAGAACAAATAAAACAATTAATTTAAACTATATAAATTTCAATTAAACAAATTAATATTCAATAATTGATTTTTAAATTCAAGGTATTTCATGGAGTTGATTTAATTTCAACTTATTAATATTTGATACCATAAAGGTTCTTTCAAAACAGAATCTTCTTCAATTTGTCTTATTTACTATCCAATCAACTTATTATTCTATTTATATCTATTAACATATTATAACTAAAATATAAGTGTATAACATTTGTCATAATCACTCAAATTTTTATTTATAAAATTATTAATCATCATTTTACATTGTAAATTATTCAATTACATATTCAACTTCTAAATGGTTTAGGTAGGTTATATTGGAATGTAACTGAGTATTATACAAGTAAATTTTTCCCAATTCAAATTTTTTCAAGTTTAAATATTTATTCAAAATTTAGATTTCATTTTATAATTGAAATCAACCTTAACATAAAATTTAAGAATTATATTTCCGATTAACCTCAAACAATTTAGAGATAAATATACACACACACACACACACACACACACACACATACACAGTATATATCAAATAAATTTATAAACATATACTTATATATAGTACATCAAATCATACTTAAGAAATTCAATTCAGATTTATTTCAAAACAAAAGTGTAGAAAAGCTACTGATGGTCTCTCCACTCTGAAAATCGAAAATGAATGTCGATGATGCGGCTGCCATCATCGAAATTATTTTCCAGTGACAAAAGAGGAGTGCATTGATTGAACCATTTAAATTCTTTAGAAACGATTTATATTCAAATATACTTCCAATAATATGTATTTTAAAAATTTTAAAACCAAAGTTTGGAATCACCGGAAATTAAATTCTCAAATTCTTGATATAAATTTATTTGGGTTCCAAATCAAATTATAAGCCAAGTTTTATAATTTCCTTTATTTATATGTTGGTAAAATCAATGGTTTATAAAACAATAAATGAAAATCGAACATTATCATTTCTGACAACCAATTCATTTAACAATTATCTTTTAGAAAATTATACTCACATATATAATATAATTATACAAAAATTATTTTATTTACTAAATTTGAAAACTATATTGTGTCAGTTTGCTCGGTTCAAGTGTTTTTAAAATCCCATCGATAGCGTTGACCAAACGAATCGATCGGAAACCCAAATCAACATCAACAACTCAAACAACACAATATATCTATATATATATAACATTTTTAATACTAATTTACAAATACGCTTCCTCGTCGGACGATACAAGGATGGATTTCAAAGCAAGGATGGAGATTCAAATTGATGGACTCAAATCAAAGAGAATTTTGATTCGCAGAAAGGTTTGAAACAAAGATAAGATAATTAAATAACAAAATAGGGAGATGGATAAGTTTATATAAATCGCGGGCATCCTTAATTAGGTCGACCATGACTTTAAGGATAATGTCGATACAAACTTCCGAGGCAAACCGACATTCGATCGCAAAAGATAGAATTCAGGCATAGCAAAAGATAGCTAGCATCGTAAACCGAGGATACAGAAATCTCCGGTAAATCAATGTCTATTGTAAAGGAGTTTTACCCCTTTTATAAATCATTCGAAGGTTGGCGAGAAATATACAAGAATAGGGAGAGATCATTTGAAGTGGAGTTATGGGATACTCCAGAATCAAAAAAAAATACGAATAGAGAGAGACAAGAATGAATTTCGGAACCGAGGGTAGTTCCAAAATTCAAAGGAAACCGAGTCAAAGAGGAAGGGATTCAAGGTCGAACGAAAGTGATTCCGTAATTAAATTTACCCTATATTTTGAGTTTTTCCTAAAACCAAAGCTTTGATACCAAATTTAACACCCCGATATTTTCAACCATTCGCATCCACACATGCCGGATTTGAATTGCTCAAAATACCAGATTGTTAATTTATATTTGAAAAAAGTCAGCATATACAATAAATAAATAAATCACAGAATCACAGACAGAGAGTAATATACAATATGCAGAGGAAACGAAAGAATAGTAGTTCATGAAGCTACTATATATATATAACGGTGTTAAATAAGATACAACGGAAGTCTCGAATATAATAATCAAATACAAGATCAAAGTGTATCACTAGAATCAACTGAACAACTCCAAGCTGAAAAGATGTAGATAGATTCCAAACGTAGCTCCAACTCCAAAGGCGAGTCTCAAAAGCTGTATCACTCAGTCTGACCCGAGCGTAAAGCAAAACACAGACACTCGAGTCAGGATTAACATTGTATATCAATAAATCCAACTCAAGTGAAATAACAACTGAAATACAAGTAACTCAAAGGATGTTTGGGATAACCATCCTCTAAGGATGCGTTAAACTATCTACTATGTAGTAATATATGCTATTATAATAATGTCTAAAGTAAAATAAATTTACTTAAAAATAGCGTTAAGGCTTTACATTTTCCACCTTAACACATATATAGTGCCAATAGTCTATACAGTACCGTAGTCCCTACTGATTAGAAGGCCACCAGAGGATATGAAAGAAATCAAAACTCGTACAAGGAGCGCTAAGGTAGGTGACACGGCACAACTAGGCAATGACAGGGTAGATATACCAATTACGCATCCGGACTGGTGGTAACGCATAGCAGCCACTATCGCCCACCTCGAGTCACACTCCCAAAAATCAAAGATGCACCCAATCAATCACAAAGTAATAGAATGGTATCGAAGAAGTGTGTCCGATCAGAGGAGCTACCTCATTGGTCCAGAATCGCTCCTGTTTTAGCCATCTTATGCCAACTCACGGAAGTCGGGTCCACGTAAATACCTCAATAGGACGTCACCACCATCCTACTTCATTCTGGAATCTCCACCGTGTACACAGTTGTTAAAATGGTTTTCGGAGTTGGCAAAGAGTATGACAACTTCCGATCTCGGTCTCTGTGACAACCAAACATTAACACCGCGGTCATTTCAAAATAGTTTATACTTTAAAACCAAAATATCATTGCCTTTTCAGAAACCATATAAATACGATATCCTTTCCATTTCAAAACCAAATACGATATCATTTCCATTCCAAAACCAAATACGATATCATTTCCATTTCAAACATATCCTTTTCCAAAATCATAGCATTTTTCAAAGTTATAACACTTTCGAAACTAAACACTTGAAATTAAAACACTTTCGAAACATAATACTTGAAATCATAATACTTCCCACTTAACCGATTTAAATATTAAAATAGTATATATATTAAATTGTTCTCCTCAAATTTCACAAATTAATTCCTAATCAACTCGAATTCCAAAATTCAAATTTAATCAGATCTCAAATCGTTAATTCCAATTTGGCATCTAAACAAACCATTCAAAATTATATCGATTTCAAATACAGATTTGAACTACAAATAATCCATTTCAAAAAATATATTTCAAAGCTTTAAATATTCTATAATTTAAAAACTAAATGTGATAATTTTATATATATCTTAATTCAATTTACCATTGTTTAGTTTTGAAATATTTACTTAATAAATTCAATATCATTTAAATAAACTCAAACTTGAAATTTTTATTAATCACTTTAAACCAACATCAAGTTATAAAATCATATCCTTTAAAATCTCAAATTCAATAAGTTCTAAATCGATTTTAATTAAATATAAGTCTTAATTAAATACAATTTCAAATCGAAGACAAATTCGTGTGTGCTTTTACAACGGGATAATAAGAATGGTGCGGAGAAGATTATAGGAATCAATGGTAAACACAGCAAATAGGTGCTTGAAATTACCTAAATTCACTAATCGGAGTTAACAATTGGATGGAAAAGAGCAAATTTTGCAAGCTCGAGTATGGTAAGGGCGGCAGAAGTAAGCGATCAAGTAAGTAAGGAGAAGCGGGCTAATGGATTATATAGGTGGGAAAGAAGAAGGCGTATCGGCACATGAGTTAATTCGCTTGTTAGGTCGCCCGCGACCTAGAGCAAGTACATCGAAGCACACGACCTATGACATAGGCGTGTACTTCGAGGGGCAAGTGTTAATATCGTTCTGTTTCATGACCCCGCGACTTGAAGAAGTAAGCGACCTAACGACCTAATATGGTAAGCGACCTAAGTATACGACAACCTAACAGTACATTGCAAGAGAAAGACTCAACGGCTTAACGACCTAAAAGACTCCAAAGATTCGATAGATCAACGACCTACGACTAGGCGAGCTAAAGATTGACTCAAGAGATCCTACGAGTTAATGACCTAGTGATTCCATGAAGGTTGCGACCTACCAGGCTAAAGGAATAGCGACCTAGCGACCTAGTAACTAAGACGACCTAAGCGACCTAACGAGTAAGCAAGCTAACGAGTTAGCGAGCTAACGAGGTAGCGAGCTAACGAGGTAGGGAGCTAACGAGGTAGCGAGCTAACGAGTTAGCGACTTAACGAGCTACAAACTTCCCTTTGTTATATCACCCAGTTATAGGTCGAGCAGGTACTAAGTCGCTACTACTCCTACAACTAGCCTAGGTCGCTCTACTAGGTACCTCAGCATGACTAAGTCGCCTACCTCTCTTCCATAAGTCGCTGCGACCTACTAACCCGCTCAGATTGACCAGGTGCAACAAGGATGAGCTGTAGCTCGTATCCCTTAGGTTGCTAGCGACCTGCAACCTACCCTTAGGTCGTTCGCGACCTGCGACTTAGCCCTGATTTTCCCTATAAATACCCCACCTACTCCAACTGAAAAAGGACTTTGGCTCATTTCTGGAACGCCTATACTCTACTGATTTCTCGACTCATCCGACACTTCAAACACAAAAGACACTTCAATGAACTTCAAGAAGAGATCTAATACATTCAACATTAATTTGAAGAATTCTCCTACATCGGAGTTCTAGCTATTTGTCTAAGTGGTGTTGTAATTGGAGATTGTTGTATAAGTTGTAATTGAATCAGCAATAAAGGAGATTAAAGTGGACGTAGGCTTAACTTGAAGCCGAACCACTATAAACTGTTGTCTCTTTACTGTTTTTTCTGTGACTTTTCTACTTACTTCTAATTCCCGTATTGACGGGTGGTGCTTTCACTTTATCTCTACTTATACCGGGGTGTTAGTGTTCAATTTTAGCGTTAACATTTTTGGTGATTTCACTGAGAACATCGAACTCAGTGTGTTTTCATCATTGCTTCGCAAAAGTTTGTTGAAAGAATCTCTCTCAAAACCAGAAGTCTATCAGAGATTTTGGCTCCTGGAAGAAAGCGCAGATCTACTAGACCCGGTGATGTCCATGAAAATACGGCCACTTCTCCTTCATCAAGTCAAGCAACTCCAAGTGTTGGAATTACACGGGCAGAGTTAGATGCTGCATGTTTGGGTTATATCAGCAAATGGAAGCCCAGAACACTTTAATGCTTGATAGGTTGAATGCTTTGCTCGGAGCTAACCGTCAACCAGTGAATAATGAAGAAAACTTTGCTGATGATGTTCATAATCCTAAAGAGAGGAATATTCCTCAAAAGGCAGCTATCCCCACCAAAGAATCACCTCCCCAAGCTGGGGGATCAAGACCGCAGCCGAGACTCCGCGAATGTTTGTCCAGGCAAATTTCCGAGAAAATGGCTGAAATCTGTCCCGTAGAGCCTTTAAACGATGAGGAATACCTCTCAGGTATGGTTCGACAGATCATGGAAGAAAGTATGCAAAGGGAAGAAGATGAAAAAGAGTGGGGTTTTGCTCCAAGCAAAACTCCGTTCACCAAAAGGATTCTAAAGGCGGAATTTCCAAGGAAGTTTCTTCCCCCTACCATCCCGGTTTATAAGGTAACAAGTGACCCTAACCAATTCCTATATAAGTATGACTGGCACATGACTGGTGCTAGAGTATCAGATGAGATCAAACGCCGGTACTTTCCGGTATACTTGGAAGGAGTTGCTCTACTCTGGTTCACAAAGTTACTGGTCCGGTCTGTAGACCAGTTCTCCGATTTAAGTCGGAAGTTTAAAGAACAATTCAGGTTGTATGCTTCAAAGGCGAAGGACATAATGTCATTGTCCAACCTGAAACAGAATCCCGAAGAATCTACTAGATCTTTCTTAAACCGCTTCAACATAGCCTTGGCTGAAGTCGACAATGCAGAGCCATGAATGGTTTTGACCTACTTAATGAGGGCTATCGATAAATCGAGTGAGTTTGGGAAATGGTTGAAGATGAAGGAACCAAACTCGCTTGAGAAATTCTATAAGAAAGCTGACGAGTTCATGCGCTTGGAAAGCCTTCCTGCGCCAGCGAAAGTGGCATTGACAGAGGTTAAGAATAACACTGCTGCTCCTACCAAAAAGGAATTCGGAAGTCAGAAGAGGGAGAATAACAGTGGGAAGAAGCAGAAGGATGTGAAGAAACCTCGCTTCTCAAAGCCTTCATATTTCACTCCTTTAACCGATACTCCGGAGAATATCTTTTTTGCTACCAAAGATAACGTGGAATATACTAAACCACCTGTGATAAAGCTTGGGAAAAAGGCTGTTCAAAGCGGGAGATTTTGTCGGTTTCATAATCAACCCGGTCATGATACTAACGAATGTCGTCATTTGAAAAGTTTGATTGAAGAACTGATGAGAGAGAACAAGCTGCAGCAATATGTTAAGAGAAATAGGAACAACCCTGCTTCATCTACTGAGGGCCAGCAACTTCCTGCTCATCCATCTGGCTCGGGTGAGAGGACTACTGCACATGAATAAGAAAGGCCTGTTATTAATGTAATCACGGGAGGTCCTCACACGGCAGGCAGAAGCTGGGGCGAGATAGAAAGATATGCTCATGCTTTGAAATATACCCCAGCAGAAGAGAATGTTTTTGTGTTGGAAGACGCTGCACCTTTGAAGCAGCAAAGAACTTTTAATGATGATATTGTGTTCAGGGCCAGGGACCCTATGGGTGTTGAAGCTCCTACCATGGATCCCTTGGTCATCTCTGCAGGCATCAGGCTTGCTATTGTAAGAATGGTGCTTGTTGATTGTGGCGCCTCTTGCAATATCCTCTTCAAAAAGACATTCGATCAAATTAAGATTCCTATGGCCGATGTTCAGGCTTCATCGCAGAAGATTGCTGGGTTCTCTGGGGAACCAAAGCAGCCAATTGGAACTATTGACTTATTTGTTGAACTTGGAGAGGGGCAGAAAAAGGTGGTTCGAAAGAAGACTATTGTGATTGTTGACGGATTTTCTGCTTACAATGCCATCCTAGGCCGGCCAACTCTTGCAGCATTCAAGGCAATTCTCGCCCTGTGGTGCCTCACTATGAAGTTCCCCACGGATAATGGCGTTGGTGTTATTAAAGGGGATCAGAATGCTGGGAGAAAATGTTATCTGATAGAGTTGCGGGAAGCAAGGAAGAGAGAGATGGGAAAGGATGCGGCAGCTCCACTCCGCATCAAAGAACCAACCTTGTAGCAATTACAGGGTGGACCCTGCACTGGCGAGCATAGTGGAGCACGAAAAGAAATGGATCCCAGAAAAGCTAGTATAGGGGAGAATAGAGTGGTTCCAGTGGAAGTAACGGTGCCAGTATCCGTTGATCCGAAAGATCCAAACAAGGTGCTAAGTGTGGGTTCGCAACTTAGTGTGAAGTTTCAGAATATTTTGATATCATTTCTGAAAGCAAATCTGGATGTATTCGCTTAGAGTCATGCCGATATGTGTGGAATATCTCCAGAAATCGTGGTACACACTCTGAATATTGATCCAAAATTTACACCTGTGAAGCAGAAAAGATGAACCCAGGGTCCAGAAAGGTCAGCAGCATTGAAAGAAGAAGTAGATCGGCTCATGGAGAATGGCTTCATCAGAGAGTCCACTTATCCGAATTGGGTTTCTAATCCGGTGCTGGTTAAAAAAGCAAATGGAAAGTGGAGAGTTTGCATCGACTTTTCGTATTTAAACAAAGCCTGCCCCAAAGACTGCTTCCCGTTACCCAGGATTGATCAGTTGGTGGATGGAACAGCCGGGCATGAACTGTTGTCTTTCATGGATGCTTAATCCGGATATAACCAGATCATGATGCATGAGCCAGATCAGGAGGACATGAGCTTCATCACCGATGTCGGTCTTTACTGCTACAGAGTCATGCCCTTTGGACTGAAGAATGCAGGGGTAACTTACCAAAGACTTGTTAATGCTATGTTCAAGCCATAGATTGGAAAAACTATGGAAGTTTACGTTGATGATATGTTGGTGAAATCAAAGAAGGCAGTGGACTATATGGATCACTTGGCAGAAATGTTCGCAGTCCTCCGAAAGTATGGGATGAAGCTTAATCCTTTGAAATGTTCATTCGAGGTAGAGTCCGGGAAATTCTTGGGTTTCATTGTGAGTGCTAGGGGCATTGAAGCTAATCCTTCTCAAATCATTACTCTGAGAGAAGTCAAAGCCCCTAGGACAAAGAAGGAATTGCAGAGCCTCAATGGGAAAGTTGCTGCTTTGAGTCGGTTTATTTCCAAGGCCACGGATAAATGCATTCCATTCTTTGACGCTCTAAAGAAAGGAAGGAAAAACTTTAAATGGACTCCGGAATGTCAGAAAGCTTTCGATGAACTAATTCGTCATATGGAAGCACCTCCAATGCTTTCTAAGCCTAGCAGCGGTGAAGATCTTTTCATATATTTAGCAGTTTCGTCTCATGGTCTCAGTGCAGCATTAGTACGGGAAGATGCAAAAGTTCAGCGCCCGGTCTACTACATCAGAAAGAGATTCACTGGGGCAAAGATGAATTATTCAAAGCTAGAAAAACTCGCCTATTGCCTACTGATAGCTTCCATAAAGTTGAGGCCATACTTTCAAACTCATCCTATCAAAGTCCTCACTGACCAGCCTCTAAAACAAGTCCTATTTCGCCCTGAGACTTCGGGTCATCTACTGAAATGGAATATTGAACTCAGCCAATATGATATAACTTACCATCCCCGAAGAGCAATCAATGGACAAGCTTTAGCAGATTTCATTGCAGAATACACAGATAAAGGTGACAGCGAGGAAGAAGTAACTGAGGACATCCCGACCCGATGGAAATTATATGTTGATGGTGCAAGAAACGACTATTGTTCTGGAGCTGGGGTCGTGCTTGAAACCCCTAAAGGGCGATCATTGTGCTACGCATTGAGATTGGAATTTCCTTTGACAAATAATGAAGCAGAATATGAAGCTCTTATTGCCGGCTTGAAGATTGCTAAAGAACTGAATATCAAAGTGTTGCAGATCTTCAGTAATTCCCAGCTTATTGTATGCCAAGTCAAGAAAGAGTTTCAAATGAAAGGAGGAAATCTGACCCCTTACTTGTCAAAGGCCTGGGAACTTCTCGATGATTTCGATCATTACACGATAAGTCATGTACCCCGGGAAAAGAACATGAAGGCTGATTCTCTCGCAAAGTATTCAAGCACTGGCGAGGCTCAGTTACTGGGATTGGTTCCTGTAGAAGTCTTGTCAGCCCCAAGTACCGATGAAATGGAGATTGACTGGATCATGATTGTTTCTCAAGATCAGGAGTCGTGGATGACTCCAATCAAGGAATATCTACTTAACGGCTCCATTCCAGAAAATTCAAAGGAGCGTCAGAAGCTGTTAAGGAAAGCCTCAAGATATGTAATTCAAGACGGTCGGTTGTACAGACGGGGATTCTCAATGCCATTACTCCGATGTGTAACCAAGGAAGAGGCTAAGACAATTTTAGCTGAAGTGCACGGAGGAGAGTGTGGGGATCATTCAGGTGGTCAAACTCTAGCAAAGAAAATTCTCCGCTATAGGTATTTTTGGCCAGACATTAATCGTGATGCTGCTAGCTACGCCCGAAAGTGTGACCGATGCCAGAGATTTGCAAAAATCCCAAGAGCACCTTCCACCAAGCTAACGCAGATGGTCAGTCCATGGCCATTTGCTATTTGGGGAATAGATCTCATTGGGCCTTTGCCAACTGCCAAGTCCTGAATCAGATATGCTATTGTTGCTGTTGATTATTTTACTAAATGTGCTGAATCTGAACCATTAGCTACTATTACCTCTAAAAGATGATAAACTTTGTGACTAAGAATATCATTTGCAGGTATGGTGTGCCTCAAAAGATAATCACAAACAATGGTACCCAATTCGAAAGTGAAGAGTTCTAGAATTTTTGCAAGCAATTCAAGATCCAAAAAAGCTTCTCAGCAGTGGCTCATCCACAGGCAAACGGGCAAGTGGAAGCAGTAAACAAAATTATCAAGTCAACCATCAAAAAACAGTTGGAAAAAGCAAAAGGTGGTTGGGTCGATAAGCTTCCACTAGCACTATGTGCATACAGAACTACCCATAAAACTGCGACTGGGCACACTCCATTCTCATTAGCATATGGATCAGAAGCAATGATTCCGGTGGAAATAAAAGTCCCTTCACACAGAAGAATTCATTTCAACCAAACCGAAAACGAAGAGTTGCAACTTGAAGTATTAGACTTCCTTGATGAAAGAAGGGAAGAGGCTCAGCTCAGAATTGCAGCTCATCAGCAAAGAATTGCCAAGCACTTCAATTCCAAAGTTCGCCAACACATCTTTGAGATTGGGGATCTAGTCTAGAAAAGGATCATGACAGCAACATGAGTGTTTGCGCCAAACTGGGAAGGGCCGTATGTCATAGGCAAAAAACTTCTTGATGGAACTTTCAAGCTGACAGCTGTCAAAGGAGACCCAATTCCAAGAGCTTGGAACAACAATCACTTGCGTCCATATTTTACTTAAAAGCTTTGCTTAAGTTTGTAAAAATGATTATGGATGTATCATTTTTGCATTGTAAACCATTGTAAAAGCAGTATGAATGAATAATAAGAACTATAAAGTGGATGTAGGCCCAGTTCTTGGCCTAACCACTATAATTCTTGTGTTCTCTACTATTATAAAATGCCTGTTTTATTTCGATGTGTAAATACCTTAAATGTATTGCCAAAATGTCGATTATTGCAGGCCCTTAAAACAAAGCTTACCCATCACAAGGCCAAGTGATCCTTGAAATCACTCAATAAACAAATGTCATGCCACAAAAATTCCAGATTCCAAATCCTATATAAGGAGTGCTTCATGCAAACAGTTAGTGATTTCGTCGGACTCGCTTAACAATGAAGTACACTTCTTTGGATAAGACAAACTACTTGCAAAAGAAAGGAACATGTGCTTGAAAATGATAACAGGGAATCGTTGATGAGCAAATGACAAGCAGACAGAAAACAGCCAAAAGGGAGTCCTGCCTCTCAACAAAAAGGTTGGTGGAACCACCGGAGGGGCACCTTCCCAAAGCGAAGGCACCAGGCCCTTGCTAGCTGATTGCGATCGTTTGTGCAAACGAACATCCGGTTGGATAGCTTGCGTCCGCCCCGTGGATCCACTAAACCGTGAGATGCAACCTTCATGGCAAGCCAACCACCCCAAAGACCTCTTCGGAGGCAAAAGACCTCTTCGAAGGCACAAGCCCTCTTCAGAGGCACAACTCTTTGGAGGATAAAGCCCTCTAACGAGGCACGCCAAAAAAAGAAAGTTCTCTTCTCAACCAAAAAATATTGGTGGAATCACCGAGGGCCCTTGTTAACTAGCCGCGATCGTTTGTGCAAACGAACATCCAATTAAGTAATTTATGTCTGCCCCGTGAATCCATTCAACCATGAGAAAGTAACTTTTAGGCAATCAAATAAAGACCTCTTTGGAGGCACAAGCCCTCTTCGGAGGCACAAGCCTTCACCAAAGGCACACCTGCCCTCTTTGGAGACAGAAGCCCTCTCTTGAGGCACCACAACCCCTCTTCAGAGGCACTCGCCTTCACTAAAGGCACACCAGCCCTCTTCGGAGGTAGAAGCCCTCTCCCGAGGCACCACAAGACCTCTTCGGAGGCACGTCCTAAGAAAAGCATTTTTAAGCGAACGAAGCAAAAAAGCGCTCCAACGAGGCACAACAAGAATAAAAAAAAGAGAAAGCCCTCTTCGGAGGCACACTGCAACTCTCAAGGGAAGGTCGATTTCTCCATCTTGAAAATATTCTTCCCCAGAAGTTGTAGTGCCAATTCAAAGCCTTCTTTGGAAACTCGCTTCACCGCGTAGGAGAGTATCCTTATCAAAAAATAAAAGTGACTATCTCCGAAAGTGAAGTGTAATATTTCCAAATAAAAGAAAGAGAAGAATTCTCCAATACAAGGCACACTCTACTAAAGCAGAGTAACATTTCCTAAAAATGGAAAAATTATTCTCTAAAGAAAGAGTGCAAGCCTTCTCAAAATGGAAGAATTGTTCTCCAACTTAAGAGTACAAGTCTTCTCGAAACAGAAGAATTGTTCTCCAACTTAAGAGTACAAGTCTTCTCGAAGCCGAAGAACTGTTCTCCAAAGTTTTACCAAATAAAAGAAATTGCAACAAGCCGTGGTATGGGGGCAATACAATACAATATAGCTACATTAATAAAAGCAACACTCAAGCAGCATACCACAAACTTATTGCAATGTCACAGTGAAGAAACTTGTGCGAAAATAAGGAATAAATGCATTCACAAATACAGTCAAAAGATTGTACAAGTAAAAACAATAATTTCATTCCATACTATAAATTTTTTATACATGTGCAGGTTTCAAAAGAGCGGGGACCGACGCCCGCACAAATCCCGGTCAATACAAGCCTTTATGTACAAACAAAAAGCAAAACAAGAAGAGTAGAGTGAGACTCATTATTTCTTCTTCCCGCCACCTTTAGAGCCCTCGCCTGGCCTAATGGTTAACTTTGGGAGCCGGCCTGGACGAGTCGGGAAAGAAGGAGATAGAGGTGCAGCTGGGTCTACTTCCACCTTCTCTTCGCTAACAGAAGCGCTTTTCCTTCTCCTCTTCGAAGTTACACGCTTCCCCTTCTTCCTTGAAGAAGACTCGCTGCCTGGAGTGATAAGTGCAGACAACTTTGTGTCATCATGAAGTTGCTCCGGAGTCTTTTCACCTTCTTCAAGTTCCTCAGCCTTTTGCTCTTGCGAAGCAGCAGGGTCGTCCAAGCCTTGAAGAGCTTCTATCAATTCTTCTTGCGACCCCGGTTGAGAAGCAGAAGGAGGAGTAATTTGAAGAGACGGAGGCGGAACAGCTGGAAGAAGAGAAGTCTGCGTGGCACTTGGCGTTTTCACTATAGAAGAAGAGAAGTTAAAGTCAGTATTCCCTGCAAAGAGAGGAGATAGTGGCGCGTCAAGGTTTAAGTAATAATCAAAAAGTTCATCAAGCCTATGAGAAGCGAACAAGAAGTCAACTTGAGCTAAATCAACGTTGAAGTTACCTGGAGAAGTTGGCTTTATCACGTCAACTTCAAAGCCTTGTGCTTCAGCGCTTTCTTGATCCTCATCTCCATTATGAGCAGTTACAATTTCAATGTCAGCTTTGGCAGGAGGCGAGGAACGGGAACTGGAGCCAATGATGTCAATGTCGGTCGAAACCGAAGGAAGAGTCGGGTCGGTCGAATGTGCATTCCCTAAAGGTTCTCCTTCCGTCGTTCCGGCTCGCTCTTTAGCAAGTTGCTCCTTCCCCTTGGCAAGGGCGGCACGTGCATCATCATTTAGATAGTGTGCCTCAAGATCTGCTTCAGCATAGCCAGCGCCTCCAAACATATCAAGTGCAGCTTTCTACACTTCGGCCAAGGTAATCTCGTATTTCGGACCCAAAAACGAAAGGCTACCGTGCCCCAAGACACTATGTATGTAAAACTCGAATTAGGTAGAGCTGATGTTGGCTTTGGTTGCCTCATGAGATTCTTCGGCTGCTGCTTTGCCGGCGATAGCTTCATCACGCTCTTTTTCAACTTCAGAAAGTCGAACTCTTAAAATTTCAATCTCCAAGTTCTGGGAGCTGGTTTTTTCTCGCAACTGAGCAACATCAGTTCGGTAGCTTTCTACAATTTTATGCTATGCTTCGAATTTGGCTTCAGTGTCTCTTTGCCTGGCATGGGCATCTCTCACCTGTTTTTGAAGCACTTCTTCCTTTTGAGTGTAGGAAGTGGAAGAAGTGGCAAGCTCTTCTTTGAGCTTTTCAATTTCTGCTTCAAGATTCTCATTGTAAGCGATGATGTTTTTCATCTCTGCATCATGATGGTCGAGATTTTTCTTCCACTCGGACTTATCGCTCTCCATGGTTAACATAGCCTCGAGATTCAAGCGATCCACCCTTTGAAGCTCGTCAACTAGCTTTTGCCATCCAGACATTCTCTCAATGTCAAGTTTAACGGCGTCGAGATTCCTTAGCATGGCTTGCTTATCAATAGGAATCAAGTCCAAGTCGAAGCGCACTCCTTTTAAATACCAGTGTGGAAACCGGCTTTGGAGTGCAGGCGGGGCATTCTGAATTTGATACGGAGGCTTGTTATTGATCGTTTGAATATCAGCTCCTTGAAGGGCAGGAGAGCTGGAAGGGATTTCCAAAGAGATGGGAGCTGCGGGCTTTTCAGAGATTGCAGGCGCCGGCCTTTCGCTAAGCTTGGCCCACTTACTTGGATCTTCAGCGATGCGACTTTTCCCTTTTTCATCGTGAGATTTTCCTTTGTGGGAATCATCACCTCTTTGGGAAGAATCATTTCGTTTATCCCTTCTCCCATAGCGCTCCTCATAAGCCCGCCTCTCGCGAGCTTTTCTTACGGCTCTTTCTTCATCAGTTTCCCTCGGGGCAGGAAGATACCGCTTGGGATCATAAGAGTCGTGCCTTCCATAGCACTGAAAATCATCATAGTAAGAGCCGCTTCGTCCCATTGGAGAACCTGAAAATGAAGAAGAGGCAAGTTCAGAAATCTTCAAAGCAAAGAAGTTAAGTGCACAAAGTTGCTAAAATGCTAAGTGTGTGTGGCGTGTGAACTACGCGCGTCAAGCTACAAACCACTCTTCGGCTTAAGAGCTATCTCTTGGGTTGATGGAGTTGTTTGCAAAACTGATGTCACTTCAACTGCTGGAGAAACAAGTTTAGAAGCAGTAGTATCATCTTTAAAGAGCTCACGTGAAGTAACCACCAAGTCGCTCAACCCCTCAAAAATGTCATCACCGTCATGCCTAGCGGGACTCTTTCCCTCAGCTCCTTCATCAGCAGCCTTGCCGGAGTGTTGAGGAGGTTCCTCTTCTTCGATAACCGGGGGAAGTACAGATTTGCCGGATGAACCCGCAACGTCAACGGAAGCAAAACATTTCATCAATGAAGCCTCGACAGTAGGTTCCTTCGGTGTAAATTCTTTGGCGGAAACTGGGGCATCTGGAGTTTCTGCTTGAGAACCAGGAGCATCATGAAGCTGGGTAGATCGGGAAGAATGCAAAAGTCCGAATTGATGCAAAAATTCATCCTTCAGCAAAAATTTGATGCTTCTCTCCTCAACCGCCACAGCACTTAGCCTTTCAAAAGTCGGCTTATGGCTGGAATCTTTAAAAAGAGGAGGAAGTGCTGTAAAAGGAAAGAATGAAGTTAGCACTTAACAACTCGGATTTTGGAAAGTTCGGAAACGGAAAGAACGGAGATAGGCAAGCTTAATTCCTACTCTCCAAATGCTGTAAAATCCTGGGGGGCAACGGACGAAGAAAAATTGGTTCAGAAACCCGTGGGCGCTTTCGAGAAGATCGGTGATCAATTTACGGTTCCTTGCGCTTCTCACAAGTATTATAGAAGGATGATCTTTATTCTTCGCAAATGTGCATAAGTGACAAATCTCTTCAAAGCTTGGAAGACGGTCGAGTGTCCTCCTGAACAGTACACACAGTCCCATCAAAATGGCGTAGCCATTGGGGTGCAACTGGAAGGGAGAGATAGTCAATCGGAGAAGAAGCTGTTAAAAATATCATTAAAGGGAGGAATAGCTCCACTCAAGCACATCTGACGATTAACTGCGATGAAACCAAGAGGTGGCCTGTCAGTAGTATCGTTTACCCCAGGAAGCAAAGCGTCTGCCTCAGCAATACCAAACTGAATACATAATTGGTTGAACTCCCGTTGATTCAGAGTAGTTAGAGTTCTTTCCGGGGGATCATCCAAGGGGTTAGCTATTGGGAAGACCTCTCCAGCTCGCCCTACTATCTCTTCTTGAGAAGTCATTCTACACAAGGAACTTAATATTCAAATATGAAGGTGCACGTTTCGTAAATGTGTGGAGTGTTGTGCAAAACTAATAAAATGACAAGCAAATATAACTGGAATTAAATCAATAGGTATTTGTCGATTATAAAATTTCAGGGCTTGTTATTTTAGGTCCAAGTACAAGTGCGGTGTTGATGCAAACAAATCATCTTTTGATTAATTTTGCTTTGCTTTAATACTTCACTTGAATTTGTTGATTCATAGCACTTCATTCGTATAATTTCTTTAAGTTGATTATTCTTTATCGACTAATCTGTCATTCGGTGTGGGCAGTCAGTGGCAGTATATTCGTCCTAGTTTTCTGCAAATGTTGTGTTTAATAGGTTACTAGCATTAAAGTTGATATAATTTGTAAAGAAGTACAACGAATTCAAGAAATTCATTCTAGCTGTTCAAGTTGGAAATTCAATCAGTTCTGTCAAAATTTTACATATGTCCAAGGGGAACTTTCTTAAGTCTCATTGTTCAAGTCAAAGAATTCAAGGCAGGGCAGTGCAAATCTGGTTAAGTCCTAGGTCGCCTGAATGCACGCGCAACCTAAGAAGTTAAGTTACAGAGAGCTTAAGTCGCAAGTAGCTTAAGTCGTAAGTGGTTTAAGTCGCAGGAAGTTAGGTCGTAAAGATGGATAAGTCAGCCAAATCTGTTGGGTTATAAAGGTTATTAGGTCGATCAGATTTATTAGGTCGTGTCTGAAGCAAATCAGCAATCTCAAGCTATCTCCCGTCAAAACCGCTGAGCCCTACTCTCCAATTATACTTTGCCACGCATTCATTGACCATCACATCGCCTGAAGCATTATGATTAAACCCATTAACTCGATTAACCATGAATCCCCTTCTCTTCTCGAACCGCCGAAAGCCTCATCTCCTCATTTGGGTCTCCAAGAACCATCACTAAACTTCTCGAATTCAAAGCACTTACTAACTTCAAAGCAATCGCCGACGGTTCGACGAAAATCGAAGACAAATCCGCGTGTGCTTTTACAACGGGACAATAAGAATGGTGCGGAGAAGATTATAGGAATCAATGGTAAACACAGCAAATAGGTGCTTGAATTACCTAAATTCACTAATCGGAGTTAACAATTGGATGGAAAAGAGCAAATTTTGCAAGCTCAAGTATGGTAAGGGCGGCAGAAGTAAGCGATCAAGTAAGGAAGGAGAAGCGGGCTAATGGATTATATAGGTGGGAAAGAAGAAAACGTATCGGCACGTGAGTTAATTAGCTCGTTAGGTCGCCCACGACCTAGAGCAAGTACATCGAAGCATACGACCTATGACATAGGCGTGTACTTCGAGGGGCAAGTGTTAATATCGTTCTGTTTCACGACCCTGCGACTTGAAGAAGTAAGCGACCTAGCGACCTAACGACCTAATATGGTAAGCGACCTAAGTATACGACGACCTAACAGTACAGTGCAAGAGAAAGACTCAACGGATTAACGACCTAAAAGACTCCAAAGATTCGACAGATCAACGACCTACGACTAGGCGAGCTAAAGATTGACTCAAGAGAACCTACGAGTTAACGACCTAGTGATTCCATGAAGGTTGCGACCTACCAGGCTAAAGGAATAGCGACTTAGCGACCTAGTAACTGAGATGACCTAAGCGACCTAACGAGTAAGCGCGCTAACGAGTTAGCGAGCTAACGAGCTAGCGACTTAACAAGCTACAAACTTCCCGTTGTTATATCACCCAGTTATAGGTCGAGCAGGTACTAAGTCGCTACTACTCCTACAACTAGCCTAGGTCGCTCTACTAGGTACCTCAGCATGACTAAGTCGCCTACCTCTCTTCCATAAGTCGCTGCGACCTACTAACCCGCTCAGATTGACCAAATGCAACAAGGATGAGCCGTAGCTTGTATCCCTTAGGTCGCTAGCGACCTACGACCTACCCTTAGGTCGTTCGCGACCTGCGACTTAGCCCGGATTTTTCCTATAAATACTCCACCTACTCCAACTGAAAAAGGACTTTGGCTCATTTCTGGAACGCCTATACTCTGCTGATTTCTCGACTCATCCGACACTTCAAACACGAAAGACACTTCAACGGACTTCAAGAAGAGATCTAATACATTCAACATGAATTTGAAGAATTCTCCTACATCGGAGTTCTAGCTATTTGTCTAAGTGGTGTTGTAATGGGAGATTGTTGTATAAATTGTAATTGAATCAGCAATAAAGGAGATTAAAGTGGACGTAGGCTTAACTTGAAGCCGAACCGCTATAAAACTGTTGTCTTACTGTTTTTTCTGTGACTTTTCTACTTACTTCTAATTCCCGTATTGACGGGTGGTGCTTTCACTTTATCTCTACTTACACGTTGGGTGTTAGCGTTCAATTTTAGCATTAACACTATATAAAAATATTCAGGTTAGAAAAATATTTTATCATCATCAGATATGAACTGATTTGAATTTAAATAAAATTAAACAAGAAAATAAACTTTCATATTATCAGATGAAAATTTACCATTTGCTATGTTTAATTAGACGTATTCCAAATATTAAGTTTTAATTTCAAAATTTTATTATTTCAAATTTCACAAAATTCAATTAATTAGATTAATAAACCACTAAAATTTACGGATCGTTACGGCTTGACCCGAAGGAGGGACCGAAGGCTTTCCATCTTTCACCCGTGGGTATGTGTTTTGATTAGGCCCGACTAAAGGCTTACTTGACCATCCCTCTTCGGATGGTTGCTTTGGCTAGCCCAAAAGTGAGACCAAAGGATTTCGGTTCATCTCCTTTAGATGGTGCTTTGACGAGGCCTAGTGGCAGAATCAAAGGCTTAATTGACCATCACTCTTTGGATGTTGTTTTAGCTAGGCGTAAAGGTGGAACCAAAGGCTTTTCGTCCATCTCCTTTGGATGTGAGTTTTGATCAGACCCGGTGGCAGGATCAAAGGCTTAATTGACCATCACTTTTTGGATGGTTGCTTTGGTTAGAATCGAAGGCGGGACTAAAGGCTTTCCATCTATCTCTCATGGACGGTTGCTTTGACCAGGCCCGATGGTGAGATCAAAGGCTTGATTGACCATCACTCTTTTGAAGGCTGACTCAAAGTTAGGACCAAAGATTTTCCATCCATCCCCTTTAGATGGATGATTAGGCCAAGCCCGACAGTGGGATAAAAGGCTTAATTGACTATCACTCTTTGGATGACTAGGCTAGGACAAAGGCTTTTCATCCTCTAAAGGATGTAAAGGATGCCTTTGTTCAACAAACCTTACCAACCTTGTCAGGTCAAAAGTTAAGTTTGAACGATTGCAATTCACCTCCAAGGGAAATAATTTAGATGGGATTCCTTTTTCATTTGATAGGTTATTCCAGATAGTTTTCTTTATTCATTCAATCTTGCAAAATATGGTCTCAAGTGTTAAGCATTGCATGTCCTTTATATCACATTTCTATCGGGATTACTTAATCGGTATGTCCTTAGTGGGATTACTTCGTCATTTAAAGTGGACATCCCCAATTTAGTCCAAGGAGGCTGTCTTCAGGGTCCTTCATGTTTTCCATTATTTTCCTCAAAATTAAGTCTCCCTTTTGAACGCCTTTTCTCTCAATTTTAAGTTATATTATTTTGAGATCTATTGTTTATATTCACGGTTCGAATAACATCTTGATCCCTCAATTCGTTAAGCGTGAAGTGATTCCTTTTTCAAGTCTTGATTTGTCCCATAGGTATAAGCAATTCTTCGACATGAAGGGGCTTCGACTTTAACTGGTGACATTGCCTCAAATCCATAGGTTAAGAAGTATGGCGTGTGTTTGGTAGCAGTTTTTACTGATGTTTCGTCCACCCAATTTCTTTTGGCTTTTCCCAATCGTTTCTTCAAAATTTTCTTTATTGTTTTGTTTGATGCCTCTACTACCTTGTTGGCCTTCAAATGAGCTACCACTGATTTTTTTTGTGATTCCATTCTTTTCACAGATGCTAGCGAATTCCTCGCTTTCGAATTGGCCTTCAAATGAGCTATCGATCAGATCGATTCCCTACATGTTAAAAAGCTATGGATTAGAAATGGTTGTTAGGTTTCTCAGAGGGAGTCATGGAATTTTAGAGAATTTTTGGCGTTTGTCACACCTTTTGACATATTTCATGGCTTCTTCAGCCATGTAGGGCCAATAATACTTTTGCCGAATTACCTTCTTAGTCAGTTTTATCCCATTGTAATGACCTCTAAAAAATCCTTCATACGCTTCCATCAACAATCTCATGCCCCTGAATATCCCTTTCTATATAATATTCCATTGACTATAGTGTATGATATGGCTTGGTATCATAGTTTTTTCTCTTCCTTCTTTTCTTCTAGTAGGATTCCCTTTTCAACATTTACGGCCAAAGGTGTCATCCAATGATGAACTACCCAAGAAGCATATATAAATCCATTGTATTCAATGCTCTAAAGAGATAAGATTGAATTCATTGCAAGAATAGGCTCTTCGACAAAGACCAACTATGTTGAAGACATGAAGATAGGCCAATTCAATAGGATTAGACACTACTTCGCATTAAAGTCATATCTAATCACTTCAAAGCTCATCAGTCCCGCATCTCCTTAAAGTCATTTCTCACTCACACTGCTTGTCATTACTCTGTAAGTCATCAATGTCGCGTCACTTCAATAAGGAAAAAAGATGGTGTCAAATGTAAACGAAGAGACCTACAACCACGCTAAAGTAATAGAGCCAATGCCAAAGGGTGCTCTTCGACCCAATTGTACATCATCACTATTGACAAAGACATGAGAGCTGCAATACACTGACACTGCCTTCTATTGACTTTGAAGATATACAAAATGAGACATAAGGAGGACATCACTGTTCATGATTAGTGGTGTGAAGAGGTAAAGTATAGCAACTCCAAAGGTCAACAATGAATGTCGAAGTGGTCCTAGCGCATCTCATTGATACTAAACATCGCAACTCACCAATCACAAGCTTATTATCAATCATCATGAAGTGTTGCACTTCACAGCTCTTCGAAGATGTTTCACTGTGCTCCAGTAATGTTCGACATGAGACTTCATCGGCATGTGTAATTAGCATTTGAAGGACGTAGCGTGTCTACACAAAGAGATATTGATGTTAGACCCTATTAGTATACACAAAGACTTTAAAATTACACTATGATAACATCAAAAGGATGCAAAGTAGCACTGCCCTTTACTGTTGTTCAACATAGCACTTTGATATTCATATCACTTGAATGACACCAAAATTATACTTGATAAAGACACCATTGCCACCATGAATGTTGCCACATAAATTTTTGTCGCATACCTCCAAACTAATATAGGCGAAGACCTAACACTTAGCAACATTAAAGACAAAAAAGACCTTATCGACTTCATCGCGCCAAGGTTCCACCCTCATCAAAGACTTTGCCACCTCACCTCTATAACATGACCTTCGGGGTGCTGCTTTAGAGGATCGAATTTTCTCTCCTTATTACTTTTCTTCCTAAGCATTATAAACCCTAAATTGAATTAGGGATTTAGTCGATTGCAATACTTGAACCTTGTACACATAAGGAATTGGAAATCAAACAATTGCATAATGTATTGACATAATCAAAATCAAAGTTTGCATACTTAATTGACCTTGAACTAACACTTGGACGTCGTCGAACATTTTAACCTAATTCTCTAAGATCATATTGACTTGGGTGATAATTTTTCTATAATATATTAATTCATACTATTCATTACCTACGAAGTGACAAAGTCTTCAATGCAAAGATTGATTACTTACTTGGAACAATGCATGCATCAAACTATAACTTCAATTAACCTTGAAGAGAACAACCTCAGCTAGCTTCAAAGAGCCTAACCTTTGATTAACCCATCTTGTACATGATTTTGGGTGTTGATGATTTTACTAGTTAACATTTTAGAGCTAGAAGGAGGGCTCGAACCTTCGATCCTTTATAGCTTTCTCCACAAGCTAATTGTGTGAAAATTCTTTTGTTTAAGGAAAAATGGTGAGAGATAGGGAAAATAATAACATCCCAAACTTCAACTTAGAGAATATGGAGATTGGTCAACCCTCAACTTTAATAATACTTGCAGGCAACGAGACCAAAATCTAGGATTTAATACAACAACTAATGGTAAGGTGAGAGCTTCTTGAAGAGGATCCATATCAATAATCTTCAAGGGTGATAAAGCTTTTAGAAGGAGAAGATGAAGTGCAATCCCCAAGTAAAATTCTAGATAAAGAACAAGACAAAAACCAAGAAAGTCAAGCAAATTTTCGTCATGCTTCAAGCTTTGAAAATTGAATGGATTTATATAATGCTTCTTGGGTAGTTCATTATAAGGTTTTCCTATAACTTTTCACGAAGCAACTATTAAATGTATTAGAATTATCAGGAAAAGACCATTTATTCATGGGAATAATTCTCTTATGAATTCGTAGAGCAGTTTTAAATATACAAAGACTCAACTATGGACTCGTTAGCTAACATCAACCAAATACTAGGAGAATTTCTTGGCAAATACATAAAGAGATTTAATGCAAAGGTATTAAAAATAGAAAATGCGACCGACAAAGACAAACTGATAGCAGTTTGATTAGGGTCAATTGAGCAAACTCCTTTTTGGAAGGAGCTTCATGTCAATGGATATAGCCCGAGCTCCTCTCTTTCGCAGCCATCACCTAACCGCAATCACCCTCCTCTCCACCTTGCCCCCAACCTAACCACTCCATCGCACGACTCTAACTCAACCTCCGCCCTTAACCGTCTCCTCAGCCAGCTGTCCACCATCCCCGTAGCTACTCCGCGACCAGACCTCCACCTGCGAACCCATCACCGAAACTCCTCATCGTCTTCACTGAACTTGCCAGCACACCACCTCCTCTACCTTCCTAAACCTGCAACTAACCTCCTCCACCTTCACCGCTTGTAGCCGAACCCATCAGCGATCGTGATGAGAGTTTGTGTGCTTGGCCGTGCATGTGTTGTGCCGTGCGTGTGTTGTATATTAAAAAAGAACAAAAAAGCAACGTGCTTAGCAAAAAACAAAATAAAGGGAAGAAAGCAAAGAGGCCAATGTGCAAGAAAAAATAAAGAGCATGATTGCAGTGAAAATATAGTAGAAGGCCACATGTAGGGAAAAAAGAAGGAAAGAAGTAAAAAAGGAGCAAGGAAGGAAGCGAGCCATCTCATTGAGCATTGTCATCGCAGCCGCTGTCTAAATTGAGCACATGGTCGCTCGTGTCGATGTTTTTCCATTTAAGTTTTGTGCACGGAAGGTGAATGACTTTATAAATTCACGATTGGAGACTCATTCATCTTTTGCATATTCATTAATACGTTCATGTTATTATGTGTTATGTTGTGACCTTCTTGCTTAATATGTTGGCTTACGAGTATATGTGGTAAAAAAACAAACAAACAAACAAAGATATTGTACTATATATAAGAGAATATATATTGGCATTGGTTTCATGATTTTTCTACGTGTTTCATGTTAGAACAAGGTAAAAATATTCTTTGAACAAATTTTATAGGAAAATTCATGTATTGTCCTATCTGTATATTACCCACTTTGAACAAGTTCAATATTTAAGTCATTGGAAACCTGGTTAGTGGTGCGCATGTATGTTAGTGGTTATATGTGTATTTAAGTGAGTATATGGGTGGTATTGTGTCTGCATCCATGAGGGTCTGCATGCATGTCATTTTGTGAACGCTCTATAAATTCACGGCTAAAGTTCATCTTCCTAGACATTTGAAATCCTCCACTGTTAACTAGGTTAATGCTTTTTTTGTTCTATATTTGCATGCACTTGATCCATGACTTTAATATATGGTTCATGCTTACTGTTGTTGTGTATTGCATGCATGTGTTCCAGGATTTTAAGATATGCTTGATGTTGCGGTGTATTGCATGCATGTGTTCCAGGATATTAATATATGCTCCATGCACTTGGAAAAAAGTAGGAATTTGTTCTAAGTCTTTAAATGTTATGCGTGTTTCAAAATTTGGAACAAATTTTATTTCTATGTCACTAAATATGGATATGAATATCTGCATGGGTTTTCAAAGTGTGTAGGCGTATTTACTATTGAAATTTTCATGATTTGTGTATATATATACATATATAGATGCAACCGACACCTTAATGTTATACCCGTCACCTTATGTTATTGTCATATTAACTTATTAGACACTAAAACATGAATCGGGAAACGAGTTGAAATGATATATACCCAAATTTAAATCACTTGGTATAGGATAGAAAATTTAATGATAAGCATCGATTGGTCAAATGAAATTTATTTTTAATTAATATTTAAAATTTGCTATAAAGGAATAGTTTGGAGATTTAACTTGAATTTATAAATTCAGAATTTAGGTTGAAATTAACATTAAATCTTGAAATATATAAAATTAAATTATATTTTAAATGAAATATCAGTCGTACTATTTTAAATTTCAAAATTAAATTAAATTGTTATGTTAAATATTTATGATATTTAACTCGTTAAGTTTATTAGTTGAATAAATGGAATTAGTTAATATTGTATATGTAATTAAATTCTTAAAAAAATATTTAATTTAATTAAAAGGGAATTCTGATTGATTTTATTGAATTAATATCTGAAGATTAAACAGAATAGTTTTAAATTAAGGTTTAATTAAAAGTGTTAAATTAAGTACTTAAGTAAATTTCTTAATCCAGAAGTTTAATTAAATTGAATATTTAATATTAAAACTTTTGCTATTAACTTTGTTAATTTGAATAGTTATTCAATTTGGCTAATTATGTAAAGCTGAAATACCTGTTTAAAATTGAATCTTTAGATTCGAAATCTAAATTCATTTAAGTCAACGAGGAGATGTTATTTGGAAATAAGCGATGTTTTTATTTAATAAAATAACATATCAGTGGGTAAAATGTTACGTTGGTCGTTAAAAGGACTTGGGGCCTCTTATTGACATACTTTCTGTCAATACTGGAACCACTTTAACAACTTTATACACGGATGAGACTCTAGAATGAAGTGGTTGGTTTTGGCGTATGCTGTTGAATATGAAGAAAGAGAACAATGATGGAAAGACCCCTACACTTGTGCCAATTTGAAAAGACTAAAACAGGACTGCTTGATAGGGCCAAGCGGCTAGCCCCCCTCCTAGCGGACACACTTCTTCATATTTATATCCTTACTTCGGTTGTTGTTGGTGATTACACATCAATTATAGGAGTGTTGGATGCGGTGGGCGGTCGCTGCGGCGATGCGTTACCACCAGCCTTGCGACTCGAACTGGTAGTATTCTACCTTGGGCATTGCCTCATGTGCCTTGTCATACTTTTATCTTTATACGAGACCACTACGATTTTGGTTTAGTGTTGTCATATCACGACGTATCCTTATCCTCCGACGTACTACTAGGGCATTATATGCAAACTGTATGATAATGCTTAAAAATGCATTAAGAGGGATTATGTAAAGCCTTAACGCTAAGAAAAATATTTATTTTACCGCTGGACATTACATATATAGCGTTTCCTACTATATATAGATAATTTGACGGATCCTTAAGAGATGGAAAATCCCATAACATCTCTTGAGATGCTTTGTACTTTTCACTTGAGTTAGACTTACTTACATGAGAACTTCTAATCCTGACTCGAGTATATTGTTTTACTTTATGCTTGGATCAGCTTGAGTATTACAGTGTGTGAGCAGTGCTATTTTAGGAGGCGAAAACTTAGTCGAAGACTCCACTCTATCTAGTATTAGTTACCTCTTTAATTTTGGCTTGTACCAGTAGACTCTTATGTATTTCTAATATTGTATAATTAAAAGCTAAACTCTGATGTATTTTATTTAGTAGCTTCATGAACTACTATGTATATTATTTATTTACACTGTGAGATCCTGTATTATTTTGTGTGTGATTTGATGTTTGATTCTATTTTAAAACACCAAATTGATAATCCGTCAAATTTGAACGGCTTAAGTTGGACATGTGTTGTTTATTATCAGCTTGAGTTGTTCAAAAAAGAAGGTTCGTTATAGTTGGTATCAGAGCTTTGGTTTAGTGAATACCTTAGCCGGAGGGGTAAACTCATTAGGAATAGGGTTAGTAATGCCTAATAATGAGTAGAATCATTCTTGAGAGAGTGTATTTTGAAAATGTAAATGTGTTAAGATCCAATCTATTTTCAAATTTCCTATCAATTTTAATCCTTCTTCCTGATTATAAATTCGATTGGTTAGGATTTCTTTTATTCCATAATGCTTTTCCATTTTCTAAACCTATCCTCGACTTTTTAGGATGAGCAACAGAAGGAATGCTCTGGTCGAGGAAGAGGAAATGGCCCTGTACCAGATGTTGTCGCACCGGTTGCACCGGTTGTCAGTTAAGTTCACCATGCTTGGCAAAGAGTACGCATAGCATGGTGGTACTAAATTCTCAGGGTCCGAAGGTATTATTGAAGCTCAACAATAGCTTAATATATTGGAAATAATCTTTACAGGACTTGAGATTTCTGATTCCCAGAAGCATCACTTGGCCGCTTAGCAGTTGTAGGATGCTGCCCAATATTGGTGGGAATCTATTACCACCCACGTTGAGGAAGAAAACATCACTTGGGCACAGTTCAGGGAAGTTTTCATAACCCAATGGATGCCTGAAGCTGGAAAGTTTCGGTTATATCGCAACTTTATGGATCTTAAGCAGGAAAGCATGTCATTTTCGGAGTATGAAAGGAAATTTAACAAACTATCCAACTTTGGACCAGGTCTGATTGATACTCCGCTTAAGAAGAATGTGAAGTTCATAGTTGGCGCTCCTCTAGAATCTTATGACCGTTTAACTACCCATATTCATGGCTCTTTCACTAGCCTTATTGATATGACCCTCAAATATGAAAACTCAAGTTTGAAGGGAGCATCAGTTGTTCACTTCTCAACTCCTTCAGCAGCTTCCAACAATTCTAAGAAGAGAAGGTGTAACTTTCAGCAACAGAGGAGGAATTGGAGAATACGAGTGGGATTGGACATTCTCAGAGAAAGCCCATTGATATCTCTTCTATCACTTTCTTCAAGTGCGATTAGAAGGGTCACTATGCCAATAGTTGCCCAGTTGCTGCAGGAGCGTCTGTTCCACCAGTTTAGATGACTAGGCGAGACCTTTGTCATATTTGCTTGCAGCCTGGCCACTTCAAAAAGGATTATCCCACTCAGAAGAAGGAAACTCCATTAGGTGTCTTTGCAGTTTCTGCGTCTACTCCTAAGGATGAAACCACCAACACAATCCTGCAGGTATCTTCCATAGCTTGCCGTCTTTTTCTGTTTTTGTTTTATTTGACACTGGAGCATCCCATAGTTTTATATCTACTGATTTATGTGACAAACTCAACCATATTTTGAAACCTGAACCTGCATCTTAACCTTTATGTGTATCAAATCCTATTGGGGGTCCTGTAAATCTTAGTACAATTTGTAAAAGGGTCAGACTCTTCAAAAATGATATACACCATTTTACATGGGATTTTTATATTCTTGGTTTCATAGGATTCGATATTATGTTAGGCATATATTGGATGACTACATTTAATGCTCGTATTGCCAGCAAATCTCGAACGATTTCTTTAATAGATGATGGTGGAAATCGCTTGGTAGTAGAGTGTAAAATGCCTTTTGATTTCGTCGGAAGTTTTGTTTTCTCTCTTAACTCTTGTCCGAGTGATCTTAGTATTACTCCCTTTGTCCAACACTTCCCTGATGTTTTCGGTGAAATTAATTCTTTGCCACCTTAGCGAGAACCTGAATTTTGAATTGATCTCATTCCTCGAGCTAGGCCTGTCGTACTCACTCCAAGAAGAATGATACAAAAAAGAAATTTAAATTAAGGACCCAAATCGAAGATTTATTCTCTAAAGCTTTGATTCGTCGTAGTCATTCGAAATGGGTGCGACAGTGGTTTTTGTTACTAAATTCTACGGTTCACTGAGAATGTGCGTCGATTATAGAGAGATGAATAAACTTACACTAAAAAACAGATATCCAATGCCTCGTATTAACGACATGTTTGATAAGCTGCATGGAGCAAAGGTATTTTCTCATCTTGACCTTGCCACCGGTTTTTACTAGCTTAGAATTGCTAAGGATAGTATTCCCAAAACCGCTTTCCAAACTGAAGATGGATACTAGGAATGGTTAGTTATGCCTTTTTATTTAACTAATGCCCTAGCTTACTTTGTCGATCTCATGAATAGAGTATTCCGGGAGGTTGTAAACAAATTCGTTCTAGTTTTCGTTGACGATATTCTAGTCTTTTCTAAGACTAGAAAAGAGCATGATGGACACCTTGAATTTGTTCCTGAAACTCTGAAAGGTCATCAATTGAAAGCTAAATTTTCTAAATGCCATTTCTGGCGAGAAGAAGTCATATTTCTTAGGCATGTGGTTTCGAAAAATGGAATTTCGGTTAATCCAGCCAAGATCGCTGTAATAAATGATTGGAAAACTCCTACAGATGTTCGTAGCTTCTTAGGCTTAGCTGGTTATTACAGGAGATTTATCGAGAACTTCACTCGAATTTCTTCACCACTCACAGCTTTGACTATAAAGAATGTGAAGTTTGTTTGGAGTGAGAAGTGTAAGGAAGCATTTGACGAACTAAAGTGCAAGCTAACCTCTACCTCTATTCTCACTATTCCGAATGGAAGTGAAGGGTTAACAATTTATATAGATGCTTGTCGTGAAGGATTGGATGCTATTTTGATGCAGCGTGGTAAAGTTATTGCTTATGTTGGTCATCAATTGAAGACTCATGAGGTTAATTATGCAGCTCATGATCAGGATTTGCTCGCTATTGTCATTGATTTGAAGTTATGGAGGCATCACTTTCTTGGAACAAATTTTGAACTCTTTACGGACCACAAATCACTGAAGTATATCTTCACCCAGATGGATATGAACTAGAGACAAGTTAGATGGCTCTAATTCTTAGCATCATATGACCTCCACATCAACTATACTCCCAGAAAAGCTAATGGTTTGGTCGATGCTCTAAGTAGGAGCAAAGCCATGTTATGTCAGAGTGTTGCTTCTCTAGCTTTTATCGACCGTATCTCCGCTAAGAAGGATGAAGATCTAATGCTTAGGCGTATAAGTTCTTAGCAGGAAGGATAATACCCAAGGAAAATAAGGCACAAAAATCGATAGAAATGAAATTCTAAGAATTAAAAATCAAATTTGTGTTCCGAATGTGGATAGTTTGAGACAAGAAGTGCTTAAGGAAAATCATCAATCTAGACTCTCTATTCACCTAGGAACCATGAAGATGTTTCATAAATATGAAAAAGTTATATTAGTGGAAAGGGACGAAGAGAGATATTTCTATGGATATTAGTAGATGTACCACTTGCCAGCAAGTGTAAGCCCGTCATCAAAAAACAGCTGAATTATTGCAGCCTCTTGAGATTCCAAAGTGGAAGTGGGATCAGATTTCTATGGATTTTATTGATGGACTACCGAGGGCCAAAAAAGGTAACGAGAGCATCTAAGTTATTGTCGATAGATTGACAAGTCTGCTCACTCAGTTCCTGCAAAAGGCAACTCGAACTGCCTTGAGTTTAGCCGAGCCTTATATGAAAGCGATTGTTTGCTTTCATGGTGTTCCGCCTAGCATTGTATGTGATCGAGACCCTATCTTCACTAAAAATCTCTAGAAAACTTTTTAGGAGACTCTTGGTACTCAATTAAATCTGAGCACAACTTATCATACTCAAACGGATGCCCAAACCGGAGGGGTGAATCAGATTTTAGAAGATCTTCTTTGAGCCTATGTTTTAGATTTTGGAGGATCTTAGGAAGAGAATCTCCATCTCGTTGAATTCACCTATAATAATAGTTATCATGCGAGCATCAAGATGGCACCGTTCGAAGCTCTTTATGAACGATCGTGTAAATCTCCATCTTGTTGGGTTGACTCGAGGAATTGACTTGTTCTTGGTCCTGAAATGATTTTAGAAGCTTTTGAGAAAGTCGAAGATATCAGAAGAAAAATGAGAATTGCCTAGAATCGACAGAAGAAATATGCAAACAGAAGGAGAAAAGACTTGGAATTTGCAGTTGGAGACAAGTATTTCTCAAAATTTCGCCTTTGAAGAATGTAATCCAATTTGGAAGGAAAGGGAAGCTCTCACCTAGATTTGTTGGTCCTTTCCACATCTTAGAAAAGATTGGTAATTTGGCATATATGGTTGACTTGCCAAAGAAACTATCGGGTGTGCATAATGTGTTTCATGTTTCACACCTTCGCAGATATGTGCACGATCCATCCATGACTATCCAGCCAGCATTGTTTGAAGAAATGGATGTTGAGTCCAATCTCACTGTATAGACAAAGCCACTTCGTATAGTAGGCAGAAGCACTTAGCAGCTTAGAAGGAAGGTTGTAAATCTCATCAACGTTCAGTGGAGCATGGATGATCGAGATTGTACCTGGAAAACAGAAGAGAGTATCAGTGCTTCAAATCCTGAATTGCTAATGCTGGATATCTTGTCCATGCCCGAATCTATTTCTATCTTTCTACTTATCTTTTTGATTCTCTCATTCCGCTCTTTTCGAGGACGAAAAGTTTTGAGTCGAAGAGATTGTAACGACCTGAATTTTTCAACGATTTAAATAAGGATTTTAATGAGAAAATTTAAAATTTTAATTTATTTTTAATAATAAATTTCGACAATGAAAACAGGATAGTTGAAATGCGTCCACTGAAAATAAGCCGACGAAATTTATTTTGCATCAAAATTTGTTCGAAACTCAGTCAGTATATTTTTTGGTAAGAATTATCAAATTTTGAAATATAAATATTTTGATATAGAAATGATTTAAAAGAATTTCTAATTAAAACGTCAAAGTTCGTTCCGTCCAATTCTGACCTTTGTAGCTCCGTTTATAAGAAATTGTCGTTGTCTAAATTTGAAGCGGTATAACTAGCGACAAATGGAATTGTGTTACGAATGTCGGAGCGCTGATTTTACTACACCATTAGATCCGTCTTGTTATGCTGATCTCCATGATATATTCGTTTTCATATTTTTGCGTCCGCAGTAATAGGCTAAATGGGTAAGATAGCATTATGTAACCGTGCCACGAAGATATTTATTACCGTCACATTTTCTCTGCTGCATTTTTTCCTTCCCCTGGACATGTCGCACGCGTGCTGTCAAAACATTTATTGCGCTAATTAATTTCAATGTTCACTTTCTTCTACTTATAGATGCTCTCCTTCTTCTGCTTTCCACATTTCTTCTTCCCTGTGCTTACTGCTTGAAAAAAAAACCAATATATAAACAAATATATAAACTACACTTTCTCCACGTAATCTCTTTCCCCTCTTCCTTTTTTTCTTTCTTTTTTTTCCCTTTTTTCCCCCGCACGTCTAACTCAAGCAACACCTCAACCTGCCACCCGCCTACCTTCCTAAACCGCGGCTTAGTCCTCCGCTCAGCCACCCGAACTTTGCAGCAAACCCATCAGCCCCTTAACCTCCATAGGTCCACCATCCCCTGCCGAAACCGCACCAGCATCTAAGACCCTCCACCTGAGCTCCCCTCTTTCGCAGCCATCACCTAGCCCCGGCCACCCTCCTCTCCACCTCGCCAACAAGCCGAACCACTCCATCATGTGACTCCAACTCAACCTCCACCCTCAACCGCTGCCTCAACTAGCTGCCTACCATCCCCGAAGCCGCTTCACAACCAGACCTCCACTCGCAAACCCACCATCAGAACTCCCCTTCGCCTTCACCGAGCTCGCCAGCACACCACCTCACCTACCTTCCTAAACCCGCCACTAACCTCCTCCACCTTCACTGCTTGTAGCCGAATCCATCAATGACCGAGAGGAGAGTTTGTGTGCTTGACCATGCGTGAGTTGTGTTGTGCGTGTGTTATATATATAAAAAAATAACAAAAAAAGTAACGTGCTTGGGGAAAAAAACCAAAAAAAGGGAAGAAAGAAAAGAGGCCAACGTGCATGAAAAACAAAGAGCATGGTTGCGGTGAAAATAGAGTAAAAGGCCACGTGTAGGAAAAACAAAAGAGCAAAGATGGAAGCGAGCCGTCTCATCGATGTATTTAGTTTAGTAGCTTCATGAACTACTATGTATATTATTTATTTCCGTTTGGAGATTTTGTATTATTCTGCGTGTGGTTCTGTGTTTGATAATCTGTCAAATTTGAACGGCTTACGTTGGACAGGTGTGGTCTATTGTCAACTTAACTTGTTCGAAATAGACGGGTCATCACAACTATCTTTACTCATAAAAATTTCTAATTTGATTTGTATTTGAAATTGATCATGTACTAACAAGAAATTCGAGTGTCTTTACATGTTAAAACAAAAACAATTCACTATACATGGAAGGATCCGAATTTCCCTGTCAAGACATGATCAATCTTTGGACTTCTTCGTAGAAAAGACAGATCAACTTTCCAGAATGAAGTAGCTCTCTAACTCAAAGCTTGAATCAATCAACCTTTCATCATAAGCCAACTTATTTGGAAAGGTAAATAATCAAAATATTCCCTAATGAATGGATTCTTAGAGAAAAGCTTGCTCTTGTCTATAAAAGTCTATTGATTCATAAATCAAGACTTTTTAAATTTACAAACAAGACATTCTTTTTTGTTAAGTAAAACCTAAAGAGGTATAATTATATTTCTCGTGTAAAGAAGGAAGTAAACACACCAACCATATTTTCAAAAAGTCATTTTATTGCCAAAAGGAATTTTATAAACTTATCTTCAGGAAGAATTACTTCCAAAAATCAAGAAGGATTTTTCTAATTATCCTATGGGTCAGGGAAAAACAAATGTTCATCTATTTTGAAAGAGATTCATACAATCTTCAAAAATATTACTTAGATTAGTTGATACACACTAAACATTTTAGCTAAGCATATCCCAACAAAAGCATTTTCAAAGCTTTCCAAAGTAATTGACAACAAAATCCTGTGCATATATTCCGAAGGGAAGTTTTCAGAACTATCAAGAATCGTCAACAAAAACTCTAACTAGAATAGCCTATTCTCGCTTAAAGGACTATTGATTCATGGATCATGATCACTCAGTCTATTATTTGGGATTCCAGTTTCTATCATGATAATGATTTAAAAACCTTCCCTAATGGAAACACTAAGAAAAGACATCTTTATCAAAGGCATCAAATGTCCCAAAACCATTTCAAAAAGGAAAACCAATTTTTAATGATTTCTTAGCTAAGGAAATCCTATGTCAAAAGTTCTATGAACAAAAAAGGGTTTTTCACAAATATTTTGTTTGGCCAAAAATTATTTTCACAAAATAATTTTTTCAAGCGCCTTCTCCAGAAGCACCTCCTAGAGAGAGGAACTAAAGTCTCCAACGTCCAATCCGAAGCACCTCCTAGAGGGAGGGACTCAAGACTCTGATGTCCATACAAAGCACCTTCTAAAGGGAGGTACTAAACATCCGACGTCCAATATAGAGCATTCCTAGAGGAAGGGACCAAGACCTTTGACGTCCAATCCGGAGCACCACCTAGAGGGTGGGTTAAAACCTCCAACGCTCTTTTGGAGCACCCTACAGGAAAAGGGACAAGCGCCAATTAGTAACTCTCAACCTAGCCAAAGTCCATATAGTGACCCACACAAAAAAGAGGAATACGAGTAAGTAAATGGACGAAGATGTCCATGGCTCAAAGCAAAGGAAAATCCCAAAAAAGGGGAGCAAATAAGAACAAATGAAGAAGTCATGATGCAGTGCGAGATAAAGTAAACGACTTACCTTAAGTCGAAACCGCTCCACCTTAAATCGCGAACGGCAACCATACGTCGCCTCGCGACCTAACCCCAGCAACGACCCATCGTCCATCGCTCCACGACCTAAATCCATCTCCGACCTATCGAACGTCGCTACGTGACTTAAATCCATCAGCTCGCGTCTCCTCCTTAGGTCGAACGAAGCCTTGAGTCACGACGAAGCCCTAGGTCGCGAACGACCTCCACTAGATCGCGACAAGCTTAACGCGCTTCTCCTTCTTAGGTCGAACTAAACCTTAAGTCGCGAGCAAATTCTAGGTCGCGAGCAATCTTCCTTAAGTCGCAGCGATTTTCTTTGATTCACGAATCACCTCTTGTAGGTCGCGAACGACATAAGCAATCTTCCTTAAGTCGCGGCGATTTTCTTTGAGTCGCGAATCATCTCCTGTAGGTCGCGAACGACATAACTATGTTGCTGAAGATCCTTAGGTCGCATGAAGCGTGCTGCAGAGTACTTTATTAAGTCGCGGATGTATGATAACTCGTAGGTCGTTTATATGTTGTATGTTGTATGTTGTTAGCTCATGTGTTGTAATTTTCTTAACTTGTGTTGCATTTTGTTGTGTTAGGTCGGTGAAAACTGTGTGTGTGTGTGTTGTAACCCTATAAATAGGGATGTTGTGTCATTTGTAAAGAGAGTTGAATTTTGAATAAAATTTTGAGTGCTTTGTGCCTCTTTTGAAATTGAAAGTTGAGCGTTATCTCCTTTCTCCATCTTCGGTAATTCGAGTGCGCTCGAATTAACGATTTTGAAGCCGATTCACGGAAACTTTGCGCAAGATCAACGTCGAAGAATCGTAAATATTTTAACACGGTATCATGCGCGATCAACGTGTTGGAGATAGCTAGAATCCGGTATCTCTTGAGATCAACGGATTTGGATGTTTGGTATCACTAATTCATCGATTCATATTGCTTCATCTAATCGTTCATCGATTAGTTTGACATGAAATCTTCATTTCGTTGTCATCTGTTACAATCCGCTGCGTCAGTTTTGGTATCAGCGCTAGACTTAGCCAATCATAGCTAAGTCGAACCTGTTGGTACCGAGTTAAAGTGTTGGAGTTAAAGTCGAGCCAAATCAAAGCAAGCCGAACTAAGTAGAGAAGGAACCGAGCTTGTTAGAGATATCATGCCTCCGAGATGTGCTAACCGATTTCAAAATATTGGAGATGTGTATAGAAGAGAAGAAGCTGAGCAAATGGAACAACGTATCCATGAAAAATTCGATGAAGGTATTGGGAAGTAGGAGAAATTAATGATAGATATGAATCAAAGTCAAAGGAGAAAGTCGCCAATCTCGAACTATGGTGGAAACAAAGTTTCTCCATCGGTTACGGAAGCGAGGAGGGTGTCTCCACAATCTGTTCGAGATAGAAGAGAGTCATCAGTTCAACAAGGCGTGAACATCATGAGTATAGAGATGAAGAGAGAAGAACTCCACGGGAGTATGAACGTGAGCCATATCGTGATGCTGAAAGACATAGTCGAAGAGATATGCATGATCATAGAGATGTTGATGGCCGAGATCGATATCGAAGTACATTTGATTATGATGAAGAGAGTGACAGAGGAAGTATTCAATATCGAGATCGAGACCAAGTACGACGTCAAAATCGGGATGTAGAAGATGATCGTCGATGGGAGTCGGGGATGAAAACTGAAATTCCAGAATTCAAGGGTGGTATGCAAGCTAAAGAATTCCTTGATTGGTTATCTAATGTTGAAGAGATTTTTGAATTCAAAGAAGTTCCTGAGTCTCGCAGAGTTAAGTTGGTTGCTACTCGGTTGAGAGAAAGAGCTATGGCATGGTGGCATCAAACAAAACTTACACGGGAGAGAATGGGCAAATCGAAGATTGTCTCATGGGAGAAGATGAAGAAATTGATGAAGGCTACTTTCTTGCCTTATAATTATCAATCTCTTATGTATCAGCGATTGCAGAACTTGAGACAGGGAACAAAGTCTGTGAATGATTATGCGGATGAATTTTATCAACTGATTGCGAGGAATGATATCATGGAGACAGAGGAACAATTGACCACTAGATTTGTTGGAGGGTTGAGAACGCAGATTCAAGATATGGTGAATATGTTTGATCCGAGATCTGTCGCTGAAGCACATCAGAAAGCACTTGCTTGGGAGAAACAAGGGAGACGAGGAGGTGGTGTGTTTACAAATTCCAACAATCAAGTGAAAGGGGCTAGTAGCAATGCTAATGTTTTCAAAACAGTCAATAAACCGGTTGTCAATGAAGCTGTTAAGACCAAGGTCAACAACAATTTCAAGTGCTATAACTGTCTGGAATTTGGTCACAAGAGCAATGAATGTCCAAAACCTAAGAAGAGAGTAATGATTGCTGAGGTTGAGGATGCAGAAGCAGAATGTTCCAATTCACCGCAAGTTGAGGAGGAAAAAGAATTGTCGGGAGATGAGGGTTGTAATTTAATGATGAGTAGGTCTTGTTTAACACCAAAACAAGAGGATGATTCTAGTTGGTTGAGGAGCAACATTTTCCAGTCAACATGCACTATTCTGGGAAAAGTTTGCAAGTTTGTTGTAACAACCCTGTATTTTGTAATTATTTTATTGTATATTTTAATTATTTTTAATGTAAGATTTTGATTTAAAAACTTATTTTACTTATTTGAAATGATTAAATTTATTATTTAAATATAATCTTAATTTTTTATGAGTTATAATTCCAAACTTGTGTAAGTTGAATATTTGCCTGAAATGCTGATTTTGGTCAAAATAGTCAAACTGTGACTTTCAACTTAAAATTTTAAAAGTTTAAAAAAATTTAATTTTTTCTTTTATTATGAAAGTACATAAAATTCTAAGAACACCACTTTTCGTTTCGTTGAATTTGGATGTAAATTGTGAAAGTTATATCCTTTACAATATTGTGCGTATATAGGGTTATTTAACAATGACTATTTTAAATTATATAAATTACTTCTTCTTTGTTATATTTTATTTTAATATGTGATAATATGTTATATTATGTATATTTTGATTTTTAAGTATTTTTAAAATGATAAGATAATTTTTCTAAAGTTTATTTGAATTTATTTCAATTTATAAAGCCTAGTTGGTATTTACTGCATTTTTCTTTATTTAACTTTCTATTTAATAAAAATTAAATTATTATTTTACCTTGAAAATGTTTTAAGACCATTTTTGATTCAAATTTTTTGTTTTAATATTTTTTTATGAAGTAATAAGTTTTCCAAAGTCATTGGAGATCTTCTTGTAATTTTTATGTCAGGGTTGCTATTTTTAAGCAATTTCTTTTTTCCTTTTTCTATTTTACTTAAAATAAATTATTTATTTTATTTTATTCTTACTTAGTTCCGGTTTTAAATAACATTTCTGAGTTTATTTTGTTTTTATAAAATTAAAAAGAAAAGGAAATACAAAAGGTTTAGAAAGTTAAGAGATCTTAAAAGCCTGAAACGTAAAGGCGTTTTATCCGTTTCTTTTTGCAATTAATACATCAATTTATCTTAGCCATTCCTTTTCTCATCCTTTGCAGCCGACTCCCTCATATTATTCACGAATTTTCAAGCTCCAAAACCCTTAAAATCATGGCCTCCATCTTGAGAAAAAAATCTGGTAATGGCTACATCTTTTTTCTACCTTTTTCTTCTCATTTTCTATGTATGTTGCCTAGTTTTCTATGCTTTCTGGATTGGCCTCTACCACCCACCATCACCACCATACTCTCCACCTTGCTACCACCACTACACTTCATCTTAGCCTCTGTCCAGATCTGAAATTGACATGGCCAAGACTCCATGAACCAAAACTCCACAAAAACAATGCATAAAGCCTTGAAACATTCATGATAGCCACCTTATCACTTCATATCTTTATCCACCACCTTGGCCACCACCATAGGCCGCTACCACCACCTTTTCCAGACCTCCCCACACCCCTCCATCTACCATCCAAACCTGTACAAGTATGGCCAAGCCCCACTTGACCCAAGGCCGAGCCTTGTTGTGCTCAAAAACTTCATATATGTTGCCTTGACCAATTGTATGCTTCATGTTATAACCCTACCACTCCATACTCCTTCTAGCCGTGAGTTATGGTGCCAAACCTGAGCTATATCATCATCATGGCTGAACCAAGAACCTCCTAGGCCAAGCATTTGAATGGTTATAGCAAGGTCAAGTAATTTATTTCTTTGTTGCTTCGTATTTTCATTGTTTCAACGTTGTTTTGCGTTGAATATTTATGTGTATATTGTCTTGTTTTGGTTATTGTTTACAAGACAAATATCAAGGCTCTCCATTCATTCAAATCAAAAGTCATGCTGTATCGTGCTTGTCATACTTTTGGAACCGCTTTTGTGTTTGTTATTTTGGTCTTCAGCTTGAAACAGTGAGTCTTTCTCACTTTGACATTTATACTTATGAAAAGTGAATTGATGACAAGTGTTTAGTAATAAAAAATGTTTATGCAAGTTAATGATGATCATATGATATGCTATGCCATGTTATTACCATGTTAAAACTGTTTATTTTCACCTGACATCTGATATATGACTGTATATTGTGATATTGACCTTGTTTATATTATTTCTGCATATGATCACACTACAAGTTCCCTGTTAAGAAAAAAATGTTATGGGCTGAAATGATAAGCCTGAATGGTTTTAAATTTTTTATTTTAACATGGGATTGCGGGTTTGAAATGATAAAACCCGGATTTTCTTTGTAAATTACGGGTTGAAATGATATATTACCCGTATCACTTTACCTAGCGTAGAAAATTTTATACAGGCCCGTAGTTAAAATATGCTTTTCTAAAAAATTTCAATTATTTTAGAAATTTAATTATTATAATATTTTGATTTGAAATTTAATAAAAATAAAATTTTTGTAAAATATTATTGATTTTCTGAATAATTGTAAGTGAAATGAATTAATGAAAAAGTTAGAAATTTTGAACGTAAGTTATTTTGGAAATTTTGATTTAATTTTAATTGGAAATTTAATTGAGTATGAAATCATGATAAATTTATGATAATTTGAATTTAAATGAATTTAAAATGATTTTTTATCATATTTATGATTTTTTTATAAAGTTGAAATGTGAAATGAATAAATATTTTAAGTTGAAACTTTGAAACATAATTAGAATTGGAAATTTATGAAATTGACGTAAAGTGAACTTTTAGTTAAGCAAATAAAAATAAAACTAAGTTATATTTGAGAATTTGAACTTAAGTGTTAAGTTGAAATTTAATGTAATGGATTTTAAAATTGAACATTGCATTTTAATAAGTGGATTATTATTAAATCTTGATTTTTGAATGGAAATTTAACCCTGTAAAATCATGAACTTGAGGATAATTAAATGATGTTATAAATGTGAAAATGTATGACTTTATAAGTTAAAAATGTTTTAATAAAAATATAACTGGTTGAGAAATTTTATTGAATATTTGAAGTTAATTGACTGCATTTTTGAAATGATATTAATTACAATGTAAATACTGTAGTTGATGATAATGAACTAAAAAAAAAGCTATTGAAAAAAAACTATTATAGAAATTGTTGTAAGTACTATGATTTTTGAATTTAACTAAGTTTATTTGAAATTTAAGAAAACTCTATTACAACATTTTTAAATGTCTTTTGTTAAATTGAACTGTTTTGAATGTAACTTTCCGTAGAGTTTTCTAAATGATGCGAAAAGTGAATTTTCACTGTTTTGATAAACTTAAGTGAATAAATAAACTTTGGAAGTTGAAATTTTTGGAAATTTAATAATTTAATTATTAAACATAATAACTTCATTGAAATGATAAAAAAGAACTTTTGGAATATAAACTGTTTTGAAATATGAATTGAATGGTATTTTAGATTGAATAAAATGAATAATGATTTGAAATGAATGAAGTTTGAAAAGATACGATATTTTGATATATTAAAATGATTTGAAATGAATTTTTGAAAGGATATGATATTTTGATATATTAAAATGATTTGAAACGAAGTTTTGAAAGATATGATATTTTTGATATTAAATGATTTGAAAAACGGAGTTTGAAAGATAGGACATTTTGATATTAACATGATTTAAAAAGAAGTTCTGAAAGATATGATATTTTGGAACTGAAAGGTAGTGTTGAAAGGGTATGAAAATTTAATATATTGAAATGGTTAGAAATGACTTGATATTTATTTTGATAAATATTTGAATTGAAAGATATTTTACGATGATATATTGAAATGGTTTTGGAAATGATTTAATCTTTATTTTGATAAAGATTTGGATTGAAAATGATATTTTATTTTGAAGTATAAAATATTTTTAAAGTTATAACTACAGGTTATAATAACGATGGGTTGTTATAGAGACCGAGATCGGATATTGTCTTATAGCCGGCCAATACCGAAAACCACTTTAACAACCATGTACGCGGTGGAGATTCCAGAATGAAGTAGGATGGTGGCAACGTTCTCGAGGTATATATTACGTGGACCCAACTCCCGTGAGTTGGCATATATGACTAAAACAGGAGCTATACCGGGCTACACCGGGCTACACCGGGCTACACAAAGGGTCGCACCCTTTCATCGAGCATGCTCCATCAGAAACCATTCTATTACTGTTGTGATTCGATTCGGTGGCGCCACTTTGATTCGGGGGTATTGTTCGAGGTGGGCGGAAGCTGCTGGCTTGCCGTCACCACCGGTCCGGGAGTGCAAACGGTGTATCCACCCTGGCATCGCCTCGCGTGCCGTGTCATATCCTTATATCGAGCCCACTATGATTTTGGTTTTAAAGATCCGACCGCGTTAAGGTTCACCATCCCCTTAACTCTATTTTCTATATGATTATACTTTACTGATTAGACACTACCGTATATAGCGTATATTACTACATAGTAAATAGTTTAACGGATCCTTAGAGGATGGGCGGTCCCAAACATCCTTTAAGTTACTGATGCATTTTGTTACTGTTCACTTGAGTTGATTTACAGTTTATAAGTATTTATGTCCTGACTCGAGGGTTTTGTGTTTTTCTTTACGCTCGGGTCAGATTGATTGAGTTAGCATTCAAGATTCACCTTCGGCGGTAGAGCTTTCCTTGAAGATCCAACCATCTATTTTGTTTCAGTATCCAGTGGTTCAGTGATGTATCTGATTTGTACCTGATGTATCCTGTTACTCTTCTGTTGCATCTTATTTAACTCTGATGTATCTCATATTTTATATAGTAGCTTCATGAACTACTATCTCCTCTTTTACTTCCGCTGCATTATCATTACTCTATTTCTGTGATCTGTGATTTTATTTACTGTATATTCTGAGATTTGCCAAATTTTTATTTACAATGCGGTATTTTGAGCAATTCAATTTCGGCATGAGTGTCTACCCATACACTTATAATGGATGCGAATGGTTGAAAATATCTGGTTGTTACAGTTGGTATCAGAGGTTTGGTAGCTCTATGCAAAAACTCAGCATATGGAGTGAATGCATTTACAGAATCACTTTCATTCGAGTTTGAATCTCTTCCTTTTTGACTCAATTCCTTTGAATTTTGGAACGTTCCCTACGGTTCCAAAACCCATTCGTATCCCTCACTATTCATCTTCTTTTGGCTCTTGAGTACTCCATAACTCCGCTTCGAATGATCTTTCTAGTGAGTCGGCGGTCACGCCAATTTCAAATTGAATTGAAAAAGAGGGAAAACTCTTTTACAATTAGCATCGATTCACCATAGATTTATATCTATCCTTGGTTTAGATGCTAATATCTTTTGTTATTTCAAACTCTAACTCTTGAGATCGAATGTAGATTTACCCCAGAAAAATCCACATTTGATCTTATTCTTTAATCCACGGTTGACCCGGTAAATGTTGCCCGTGATTTATTTAAGCTTATCCACCTCCCTATTTTGTTATTTAATCATCTTGTCTTTTGTTTCCAACCTATATTCAAACATTGTGAATTATACTTGTAAATATATGTTTTTTTTATATATTGTGTTGTTTGAGTTGTTGATGTTGATTTGGGTTTCCAATAGATTCGTCTGATCAACGATATCGATAGGATTTCTAAAACACTTTGACTGAACAAACTGACACAATATTATTTTAAAATTTTGGTCGATGAAATAAATTTTGATATATAAGTAAATTTATGAAACTTAATAAACTGATTTAGATTGATTATTTGAAAATGATAATACTTAATTTACCATTTATTATTCTATAAATGAATTTATAGATAGTTATAAATGATTTGGGAACTGAAAAGAATTTAGAACAAGAAATTTGAGAATTTAATTTCTGATGGTTTCAAACTTTTTGTTTAAAGTTTTAAAAAGGGGATATATTATTTAAAGTATTTTCAAATAGAATTTGTTACCAAAGAATTTTATAGTGCTCTTCTCTTTGTCGCTGGAAAATAACTTCGGTGATGATCGCGACATCATCGACGTTCATTTTCGAGTTTCGAAGTTAAGAGACTGTTCTATAGTCTTGCTACAGCTTTGTTTTGGGGAATTTAATTTGGTTTGAATTTTCTGAAATATGACTTGATTTATAATATATATGTATATATATAGATATATGATTGAAATTTGATTTGACATATTTTGTATATATTATTACTTATCTCTAAATGGTTTGAATGTAATCGGAAATTTAATTCTTAAATTTTAGCTTGAAGAATAATTTCAATTGTAAAAAGAAAATCAAAAATTTGGATAAATGATTCAAACTTGAGATAATTGAATTGGAAAGTTTTATTTGTATAATACAATTGCATTCCAATATAACTTACCTTAATTTCAGAAGTTAACAATGTAATTGGATAATATACAATATAAAAAGATTTTATAAATAAAATCTGAGTGGTTATAGTAAATGTTATACATTTAAATTTTAATGATTAACAGGGGTAAATATAATAAAGGGTAATTGAATAACTTACAATAAATTAATTTTAAAAGAACTAAGAATAAAAGAAAGTAGTTATAATAAGTGTAAGTATGTTTAACATAAGTGATAAATATATTGAGAGGAATAAATTTAATTTTGATTAGGAATAAAGAAGAATAAAATTTATTAAGTACATTGTGAGTGTAAAAAAATGATTATTTTTCAAACCCATGGTTTTAAAAATGGTTAATTTTAGATGATTGGATAATAAGATAATGAAATTTGAGATAGTTAAGATTTATTTAACTTGTGTAAAGATTTATTCTCTGTTTAAATTGAAATCTCCATGCTTTCAAATTCATTTCCTTATTTTGTTTTCCAAACTATCTTTTGGTTGTCCTTATCATCCTTATCTTGCTATAGACCGGTATAGGCATCTTTCTATAATCTTTCTGTTTAGAAATCTTTCTATAATCTTTGATAGACCTTTGGTAATCATTTTGAATCCACCTTATTCGTGCTTGTGTTCTTGATTCTGGAGGATCTTGGAAAGATCACCTCCACCTTGTAAAACTTACCTATAACAACACTTATCAGGTATAACTTCAATCTTCTTTTCATCTTATCTTAATCCTATTTCACTCTATCTTTTCTGTGCCCTTCCATACCTCATTCCTTTTCGGGGACGAAAAGTTTTGAGTGGGGGAGAGTGTAACAACCCTGTATTTTGTAATTATTTTATTGTATATTTTAATTATTTTTAATGTAAGATTTTGATTTAAAAACTTATTTTACTTATTTGAAATGATTAAATTTATTATATAAATATAATCTTGATTTTTTATGAGTTATAATTCCAAACTTGTGTAAGTTGAATATTTGCCTGAAATGCTGATTTTGGTCAAAATAGTCAAACTGTGACTTTCAACTTAAAATTTTAAAAGTTAAAAAAAAATTAATTTTTTCTTTTATTATGAAAGTACATAAAATTCTAAAAACACCACTTTTCGTTTCGTTGAATTTGGATGTAAATTGTGAAAATTATACCTTTTACAATATTGTGCGTATATAGGGTTATTTAACAATGACTATTTTAAATTGTATAAATTACTTATTCTTTGTTATATTTTATTTTAATATGTGATAATATGTTATATTATATATATTTTGACTTTTAAGTATTTTTAAAATGATAATATAATTTTTCTAAAGTTTATTTGAATTTATTTCAATTTATAAAGCCTAGTTGGTATTTACTGCATTTTTCTTTATTTAACTTTTTATTTAATAAAAATTAAATTATTATTTTACCTTGAAAATGTTTTAAAACCATTTTTGATTCAAATTTTGTGTTTTAATATTTTTTTATGAACTAATAAAATTTTCAAAGTCATTGGAGATCTTCTTGTAATTTTTTTGTCAGGGTTGCTATTTTTAAGCAATTTCTTATTTCCTTTTTCTATTTTACTTAAAATAAATTATTTATTTTATTTTATTCTTACTTAGTTTCGGTTTTAAATAACATTTCTGAGTTTATTTTGTTTTTATAAAATTAAAAAGAAAAGGGAATGCAAAAGGTTTAGAAAGTTAAGAGATGTTAAAAGCCTGAAACGTAAAGGCGTTTTATCCGTTTCTTTTTGCAATTAATACATCAATTTATCTTAGCCATTCCTTTCCTCATCCTTTGTAGCCGACTCCCTCATATTATTCATGAATTTTCAAGCTCCAAAACCCTAAAAATCATGGCCTCCATCTTGAGAAAAAAATCTGGTAATTGCTACATCTTTTTTTTACCTTTTTCTTCTCATTTTCTATGTATGTTGCCTAGTTTTCTATGCTTTCTGGATTGGCCTCTACCACCCACCATCACCACCATACTCTCCACCTTGCTACCACCACTACACTTCATCTTAGCCTCTGTCCAGATCTGAAATTGACATGGCCAAGACTCCATGAACCAAAACTCCACAAAAACAATGCATAAAGCCTTGAAACATTCATGATAGCCACCTTATCACTTCATATCTTTATCCACCACCTTGGCCACCACCATAGGCCGCTACCACCACCTTTTCCAGACCTCCCCACACCCCTCCATCAACTGTCCAAACCTGTACAAGTATGGCCAAGCCCCACTTGACCCAAGGCCGAGCCTTGTTGTGCTCAAAAACTTCATATATGTTGCCTTGACCAATTGTATGCTTCATGTTATAACCCTACCACTCCATACTCCTTCTAGCCATGAGTTATGGTGCCAAACCTGAGCTATATCATCATCATGGATGAACCCAAGAACCTCCTAGGCCAAGCATTTGAATGGTTATAGCAAGGTCAAGTAATCTATTCCTTTGTTGCTTCGTATTTTCATTGTTTCAACGTTGTTTTGCGTTGAATATTTATGCGTGTATTGTCTTGTTTTGGTTATTGTTTACAAGACAAATATCAAGGCTCTCCATTCATTCAAATCAAAAGTCGTGTTGTATCGTGCTTGTCATACTTTTGGAACCGCTCTTGTGTTTGTTGTTTTGGTCTTCAGCTTGAAACAGTGAGTCTTTCTCACTCTGACATTTATACTTATGAGAAGTGAATTGATGACAAGTGTTTAGTAATAAAAAAATGTTTATGCAAGTTAATGATGATCATATGATATGCTATGCCATATTATTACCATATTATTACCATGTTAAAACTGTTAATTTTCACCTGACATCTGATATATGACTGTATATTGTGATATTGACCTTGTTTATATTATTTCTGCATATGATCACACTGCAAGTTCCCTGTTAGAAAAAAATGTTATGGGCTGAAATGATAGGCCTGAATGGTTTTAATTTTTTTTATTTTAACTTGGGATTGCGGGTTTGAAATGATAAAACCCGGATTTTCTTTGTAAATTACGGGTTGAAATGATATATTACCCGTATCACTTTACGTAGCGTAGAAAATTTTATACAGGCCCGTAGTTAAAATATGCTTTTCTAAAAAATTTAAAATATTTTAGAAATTTAATTATTATAATATTTTGATTTGAAATTTAATAAAAATAAAAATTTTGTAAAATATTATTGATTTTCTGAATAATTGTAAGTGAAATGAATTAATGAAAAGGTTAGAAATTTTGAACGTAAGTTATTTTGGAAATATTGATTTAATTTTAATTGGAAATTTAATTGAGTATGAAATTCTGATAAATTTATGATAATTTGAATTTAAATGAATTTAAAATGATTTTTATCATATTTATGATTTTTTTATAAAGTTGAAATATGAAATGAATAAATATTTTAAGTTGAAACTTTGAAATATAACTAGAATTGGAAATTTATGAAATTGACGTAAAGTGAACTTTTAGTTAAGAAAATAAAAATAAAACTAAGTTATATTTGAGAATTTGAACTTAAGTGTTAAGTTGAAATTTAATGTAATGGATTTTAAAATTGAACATTGCATTTTAATAAGTGGATTATTATTAAATCTTGATTTTTGAATGGAAATTTAACCCTATAAATTCATGAACTTGAGGAAAATTAAATGATGTTATAAATCTGAAAATGTATGAATTTATAAGTTAAAAATGTTTTAATAAAAATATAACTGGTTGAGAAATTTTATTGAATATTTGAGGTTAATTGACTGCATTTTTGAAATGATATTAATTACAATGTAAATGATATTACAGCTATTGTAAATACTGTAGTTGATGATAATGAACTAAAAAAAAAAGCTATTGAAAAAAAAAACTATTATAGAAATTGTTGTAAGTACTATGATTTTTGAATTTAACTAAGTTTATTTGAAATTTAAGAAAACTCTATTACAACATTTTTAAATGTTGTCTTTTGTTAAATTGAACTGTTTTGAATGTAACTTTCCGTAGAGTTTTCTAAATGATGCGAAAAGTGAATTTTCACTGTTTTGATAAACTTAAGTGAATAAATAAACTTTGGAAGTTGAAATTTTTGGAAATTTAATAATTTAATTATTAAACATAATGACTTCATTGAAATGATAAAAAAGAACGTTTGGAATATAAACTGTTTTGAAATATGAATTGAAATGGTATTTTAGATTGAATAAAATGAATAATGATTTGAAATGAATGAAGTTTGAAAAGATACGATATTTTGATATATTAAAATGATTTGAAACGAATTTTTGAAAGGATATGATATTTTGATATATTAAAATGATTTGAAACGAAGTTTTGAAAGATATAATATTTTTGATATTAAATGATTTGAAAAACGGAGTTTGAAAGATAGGACATTTTGATATTAACATGATTTAAAAAGAAGTTCTGAAAGATATGATATTTTGGAACTGAAAGGTAGTGTTGAAAGGGTATGAAAATTTAATATATTGAAATGGTTAGAAATGACTTGATATTTATTTTGATAAATATTTGAATTGAAAGATATTTTACGATGATATATTGAAATGGTTTTGGAAATGATTTAATCTTTATTTTGATAAAGATTTGGATTGAAAAGGATATTTTATTTTGAAGTATAAAATATTTTTAAAGTTATAACTACGGGTTATAATAACGATGGGTTGTTAAAGAGACCGGGATCAGATATTGTCTTATAGCCGGCCAATACCGAAAACCACTTTAACAACCGTGTACGCGGTGGAGATTCTAGAATGAAGTAGGATGGTGGCGACGTTCTTGAGGTATATATTACGTGGACCCAACTCCCGTGAGTTGGCATATATGACTAAAACAGGAGCTATACCGGGCTACACAAAGGGTTGCACCCTTTCATCGAGCATGCTCCATCGGAAACCATTCTATTACTGTTGTGATTCGATTCGGTGGCGCCACTTTGATTCGGGGGTATTGTTCGAGGTGGGCGGAAGCTGCTGGCTTGCCGTCATCACCGGTCCGGGAGTGCAAACGGTGTATCCACCCTGGCATTGCCTTGCGTGCCGTGTCATATCCTTATATCGAGCCCACTACGATTTTGGTTTTAAAGATCCGACCGCGTTAAGGTTCACCATCCCCTTAACGCTATTTTCTATATGATTATACTTTACTGATTAGACACTACCGTATATAGCGTATATTACTACATAGTAAATAGTTTAACGGATCCTTAGAGGATGGGCGGTCCCAAGCATCCTTTAAGTTACTGATGCATTTTGTTACTGTTCACTTGAGTTGATTTACAGTTTATAAGTATTTATGTCCTGAATCGAGGTTTTTGTGTTTTGCTTTACGCTCGGGTCAGATTGATTGAGTTAGCATTCAAGGTTCACCTTCGGCGTTAGAGCTTTCCTTGAAGATCCAGCCATCTATTTTGTTTCAGTATCCAGTGGTTCAGTGATGTATCTGATTTGTACCTGATGTATCCTGTTACTCTTCTGTTGTATCTTATTTAACTCTGATGTATCTCATATTTTATATTGTAGCTTCATGAACTACTATCTCCTCTTTTACTTCCGCTGCATTATCATTACTCTGTTTCTGTGATCTGTGATTTTATTTACTGTATATTCTGAGATTTGCCAAATTTTTATTTACAACGCGGTATTTTGTGCAATTCAATTTCGGCATGAGTGTCTACCCATACACTTATAATGGATGCGAATGGTTGAAAATATCTGGTTGTTACATTTGTTATTGATGCTGGAAGTTGTGATGACATTATCTCTTCAGAAGCTGTAAAGAAGTTGGCATTGAAGACTGAGAAGCTTCCTAAGCCCTACAAGTTAGCTTGGTTGAGGAAAGATGGGGAGGTGAAGGTTAGTAGAAGAGCTTGTGTAACTTTTTCGATTGGGAAGAAATACAAAGATGATATTTGGTGTGATGTGGTTGATATGGATGTATGTCATCTGTTGTTGGGGAGACCGTGGAAGTATGATAGATCTGTACAACATGATGGACGTACCAACAGCTACAGTTTCATGTTTGAAGGTACTAAAATCACTTTAATTCATAAAAAGCAACAACAGAAGGAAAGCAAGTTGGAGGAGAATGAATAGTTGAAAACTTTGCTATCTTTGAAAGAGTTTGTTAAAGAAGTCGAAGATGAACCTGAAGTGTTTTTGTTGATCGGACGTGAAAGTAGCGAGGAGGTTGAAATTCCAGAGGAAGTCAAGCCAGTGTTGGAGGAATTTGAAGATGTGTTTCCTAAAGAGTTGCCAAAAGAATTACCACCGTTGAGAGACATACAACATCAGATTGATCTTGTTCCAGAAGCAGTGTTACCACATAGACCACATTACAGAATGAGTCCAAAGGAGCACGAGGAATTGGGAAGGCAGGTGGAAGAGTTGCTTGAACAAGTACGCGTCCAAGAAATTTTAAGTCCTTGTGTAGTACCAGCCTTGTTAGTGCCAAAGAAGGATGGAACATGGAGGATGTGAACTGATAGTCGGGCATTGAACAAGATTACGGTGAGGTACAGGTTTCCAATGCGCAGATTGGATGATTTGTTAGATTAGTTGAATGGGGCTACTATATTTTCCAAGATTGATCTGAAGAGCGGATATCATCAAATTCGAATTCGACTAGGGGACGAATGGAAGACAGCTTTCAAGACACGGGAGGGGTTGTATGAATGGCTGGTAATGCCATTTGGTCTTTCGAACGCACCAAGTACTTTTATGCGGGTGATGAATCAAATTTTTCGACTGTTTATTGGAAAGTTCGTGGTGGTATACTTTGATGATATATTGATATATAGTGGAAGCACGGAGGAACATCTACAGCATTTGCGGGAAGTGTTGATGATACTTCGACAGGAGCAATTTTATGCAGCAACAAAGAAGTGCGTGTTCATGACGTATAGTGTTTTTTTTTGGAGTATGTATTGTCCAAGGAAGGTATTCAGGTGGATCAGAATAAAGTTGAAGCAATCAGAAATTGGCCACAACCTAGGACGATAACAGAAGTTAGAAGTTTTCATTGTTTAACATCGTTCTACCGAAGATTTATTCCACATTTCAGTAGCGTGATGGCACCAGTTACTGATTGTATGAAGGGGAAGCAATTTTCATGGTCAGAGGTAGAAGGAGTTGCTTTTGAGGGAATCAAGGAACTTTTGACGTCAGCACCAATTCTAGTTTTTTCGGACTTTCAGTTGTTGTTTGAGCTACATACTGATGGATCTAAGGTTTGAATTGGAGGGGTGTTAAGTCAGAGGGGTCATCCTATTGCTTATTTTAGTGAGAAGCTTTTGGGAGTCAAGATAAGATATAATACTTATGATGTAGAATTTTACGCTGTTGTGCAAGCTGTGAAGCATTGGATACACTATTTGTTCCATAAAGAATTTGTTTTATATACTGATCATGAAGCGTTGAAACATTTGAAAGGGTAGGACAAGATTGCAGCTAGGCATGCCTCGTGGATCGAATACTTACAACAGTTTACATTTGTTGTGAAACACAAATCGGGAGTTACAAATCGAGTGGCCGATGCATTGAATAGGAGAAATCATTTATTGACTATGATGAAGGTTGAAGTGACGGGGTTTGATATACTTCCAGAATTGTTTGTTGAAGATCCTTACTTTGCGAAGTTTATAGACGAAGTCAATAAAGGGAAGACGGATGAGTTTGTGTTAGTGGATGGTTTTCTTTTCGAAGGAAATCGATTATGTATTCTACATTGTAGTTTGCGAATGAAGATTGTGAAGGAGTTACATAAAGAAGATCATGTGGGTAGAGATCGTACTTTGCAGTTGATTTCTCAATCATATTTTTGGCATTCCATGAGAAAAGAAGTTGAAAGATTTATGGAGAGATGTCACATATGTCAAGTTTCCAAAGGGAGGGCTACGAATGCAGGATTGTATATGCCATTGCATGTGCCTACCAGACCATGGGTTGATATCAGCATGGACTTCGTTTTGGGTTTGCCAAGAACTCAACGTGGAAATGATTCCATATATGTGGTGGTAGATAGATTTTTGAAAATGGCACATTTCATAGCTTGTAAGAAGACCTTCAATGCTGTCCGTGTTGCTCAGTTATTCTTTAAAGAGATTTATCAATTACATGGGTTACCTGAGACCGTTGTTTCTGACAGGGATACGCGATTTCTAAGCCATTTTTGGATGAGTTTGTGGAAGATGGTTGGAACGAAACTGAATTTTAGTAACGCTTATCATCCGCAAACAGATGGGCAAACGGAGGTGGTGAATAGATCATTGGGAAACTTGTTGAGATGTCTTGTGAAGGATAATTTGAAGAGCTAGGATGTGAAGTTATGTCAAGCTGAGTTCGCACATAATCATGCTGTTAATCGAAGTATTGGATTCAGTCCATTTCAAATAGTATATTCAGCAATGTCGAAGGGACCGTTAGATTTGTCGATAGTGCCACATCAGAAAGAGATTGTTAAATGAGCTTGTGATTTCGTGAATGAGTTGCAGGAGCATCACAGGATTTTTCATGAACGGTTGCTTAAGTCAAATGAGAAGTATAAGCAACTGGCAGATAAGAAGCGAAGGAGTGTGGACTTTAAAGAGGGTGATTTTGTTTACACAGTATTGACAAAAGATCGTTTTCCATTTGGAACTTACAACAAATTGAAAGCTCGAAAAATTGGTCGAGTAGAAATCTTGAAGAAGATCAATGATAATGTTTATCGGTTGCCGGATGAAATCCATACTGTCGACGTTTTCAACATCAAACACTTGATTCCGTATCAAGGGCATAAGCTTGTCGAAGAAGAAAAGGATGTGAATTCGGGGACGAATTCTTTTCAACCAGGGGAGGATGATGCAGTGCGAGATAAAAGTAAACGACTTACCTTAAGTCGAAACCGCTCCACCTTAAATCGCGAAAAGCAACCATACGTCGCCCCACGACCTAACCCCAGCAACGACCCCTCGTCCATCGCTCCACGACCTAAATCCATCTCCGACCTATCGAACGTCGCTACGCGACTTAACTCCATCAGCTCGCGTCTCCTCCTTAGGTCGAACGAAGCCTTGAGTTGCGACGAAGCCCTAGGTCGCGAACGACCTCCCCTAGATCACGGTAAGATTAACGCGCTTCTCCTTCTTAGGTCGAACGAAACCTTAAGTCGCGAGCAAATTCTAGGTCGCGAGCAATCTTCCTTAAGTCGCGGCGATTTTCGTTGATTCGCGAATCACCTCCTGTAGGTCGCGAACGACATAAGCAATCTTCCTTAAGTCGCGGCGATTTTCTTTGAGTCGCGAATCATCTCCTGGAGGTCGCGAACGACGTAACTATATTGCTGAAGATCCTTAGGTCGCATGAAGCGTGCTGTAGAGTACTATATTAAGTCGCGGATGTATGATAACTCGTAGGTCGTTTATATGTTGTATTTGTTAGCTCGTGTGTTGTAATTTTCTTAACTTGTGTTGTATTCTGTTGTGTTAGGTCGGTGAAAGCTGTGTGTGTGTGTGTTGTAACCCTATAAATAGGGATGTTGGGTCATTTGTAAAGGGAGTTGAATTTTGAATAAAATTTTGAGTGCTTTGTGCCTCTTTTGAAATTGGAAGTTGAGTGTTATCTCCTTTCTCCATCTTCGGTTATTCGAGCGCGCTCGAACCAACGATTTTGAAGCCGATTAACGGAATCTTGTGCGCAAGATCAACGTCGAAGAATCGTAGATCTTTTAACACGGTATCGTACGCGATCAACGTGTTGGAGATAGCTAGAATCCGATATCTCTTGAGATCAACGGATTTGGACGTTTGGTATCACTAATTCATCGATTCATATTGCTTCATCTAATCGTTCATCGATTAGTTTGACACGAAATCTTCATTTCGTTGTCATCTGTTATAATCCGCAGTGTCAAGTCCAAATCCCAAAGAGTGGCTTAAGTTGAAAAGCCAAAGAGAAAAAGGATTAAGGTGTCCAAAGCCGAAAAGAGACAAATGCAAAGATATGAAAGAGCCCGAAACCTAACGAATCAGCAAAGAGAATTAATCGAAGAATAAACCCTCACTAGAAAGTTAGAATATCTCCCATGTAAGTCATAGACAATAGCAGACCTTTAATAAGACTAGACTATACCTAGAAAGAGGGAACCTTCAAAAGAAGGTCTATATAGAAAATATCAATAAATTAGTTAGGCCCCTTTGAATGCCAAACAACTGAACGAAACTATCTGCTGAAAACAGAATTACTTGTTGAACGGTTGAATGGTTGAACGGAACTACTTGCTGTATGGCTGAATGGAACTACTTGGTTCTAAATTTAATTATATAAATAATAAATACCTTAGCAACTACATATCTCCAAATAAAAAACAATTCTTTAAATAACGGAAATTTTGAAGAATTAATAAGGCTACAAATTAGCATCGGAGAGAACCACAAAACTTTTGCTTTACGACAACTCGAATTGTTAACTAGATGGTTTTTTGATTCTCTTTTGCCTCAGAATGGATTTATGAGTGTCTTATTGTAAAACAAAATTGATGAATTTTTTGTTAAATTTCTAATCTTTTTGACAAATGGATTCAATTTTCTTGTTAATCATGATTAGTTTTCTGGGCTTCTCGTTGGATTTCTGGTTTCCGTATGTATTAAGACCACTCTTATTATCAGATAAAATTCCAACAAGCTCTTGATTGGGACTTTTGATTTTGATTTTCTTATTATTATTTGGAATTTTCTATTGAACTTCTGGTTTTCTTTTGTAAATCAATTTTTCATATTGTTACTGGATTGAATTTTTGGCCATCTATCACTATCAAACAGGAATTTCTGGACTTCTATTATTACTGCTAGATATAGATTTATGGTCTTCTATTACTATCACTGTATGTGGATTTTGTCTTCTTTCTGTCACTTCCCAGACTATTTTCTAGTATTCTTGTTATCAGATGGAATTCTGAATTTCTTATTACCAAGCAGTTTTCTGACCTTCTTATTACCAGAAGATGGAACATTGGATTTCTTATTACCAGAAGATGGAACTTAGGATTTCTTATCATTAGATGACATAATAAATTCTTAACCTCCTCATTACCAAATGTAAGTCTCATGTCCGAAGATAAAAATTACAATGAGAAGCAAGCAAGCTGTTGCATGACATCTTGCACAAAATCAAAGTTTTTTAAAACAAACTGTGTGATACGTTTGAAGTAACTTAATATTGAGAGCCAATCTCCAACAATCCAAGAAGAGTTAGTTCAAGAGGAAAAACTTTAAAACCCATACTAGTCTTCTCAAAGAAAATTCTTTCCTATCCCTCTATTTGCCTACCAGGTGATATTATTCCAAATTTGGATATTCATTCTTGAAAGCACGTGAGAGATTTACTAGATATCCAAACAATAAAAAGTTTAAAGTTTAAAAGCAATCTTGCAACTAGTCAATAACTATTGAATGACTAGTGTAGAGTTCATAAGGAAAACTAAACTTTTGTGTTGACTAAAAAGAGAACAAATAAATGCTAAATCCATAATAGGAAAAATAAATCCATAAGTATGAACTAAAAATTTTGGTGGTAATTATAGGATGTTACACCAATAAAACTATGTCAAATAAATAGGTTAATATAAAACACCATATGAATTACACCATAAAGCCAAATACGGTAATATTAAATCATACATTAATATTAAAGCAGATGTATAAAATTTGAAGTTTTAAAGTAAATTTGATAATTTGAAAACCTCGTTTGTTTGATTTTAAATCGCAAGAGAAAGAGAAAAACCATTAGAGTGAATAGATTTAAAAGGCTAAGCAAAGCAAGAAAAATTCATGGTTTTACCCTAAAGAGTAAAAAGCTTCTTTTACACAAGGAGGAGGTAATTATCCACATAATTTCACATGAAGATATGGTGTTGGATTCAAGGCTCTAAAGAGATGAGATTGAACCTCGTTGTAAGAGGAGGCTCTTCAACAAAGACCAACAATGCCAAAGACATGAAGATAGGCAAATTCGATAGGATTATGGCGCCACTTTGCATCAAAAACATATCTCATCACTTTAATGCTCATCAGTCCCGCATCTCCTTAAAGCCATTCCTCATTCACACCACTTGTCATCACTCCGTAAGTCATCAATGTCGCGTCACTTCAATAAGGATAAAAGATGGTGTCAAATGTAACCGAAGAGACCTACAACCAGACAAAAGTAATAGAGAGCCCATACCAAAGGTTGCTCATCGACCCACTTGCACATCATCACTATTGACAAAGACAAGAGAGCATCAACACCCTGACACCGCCTCTTACTGACTTCGAAGATATACGAAAAGATACATAGGTAGGACATCGCCTTTCATGAATAGCGGCGTGAAGAAGTCAAGTGTCAGCAACTCCAAAGATCAACAATGAATGTCAAAGTGGTCTTAGCGCATCATATTAGTACTAAGCACCGCTACTCACCAATCACAAGCTTATTGTCAATCATCGCGAAGTGTTTCTCTTCATCGCTCTTCAAAGATGTTGCGCTATGATTCAGCAACGCTTGATATGGCACATTGTCAACATGTGTTATCAACATTTAAAGGACGTTGTATGTCTATGTGAAGAGAAATTGAAGTTGGACACTATCAGCATTCACAAAGACGTTAACACTATACCATGATAACGCCAAAAGGATGTGAAGTAGCACCGTTCTTCGCTGTTGGTCAACATAGCACTTTGATAGTTCTATCGCTTGAAGGACGTCAATATTATGCTTGGTAAAGCCACCATTGTCATCGTGAATGCTGTTGCCTAAGTTATTGCTGCACATCTCCAAAAGAATCTTGGCGAAGACCTAACACTTAGCAACATTAAAGTCGACAAAGACCTTATCTACTCCATTGCTGAGGTTCCACCCTTGTCGAAGATCCTGCCACTCCATCTCTATTAATACAACCTTAGCATTGCTATTTTAAAAGGATCGAATTTTCTATCCTCGTTTCTTGTCTTAAGCATTGTAAACCCTAAATTGAATCAGGGATTTAGTCAATTGAAATACTTGAACCTTATACACATAAGGAAATGAAAATCAAACAATTGCATAGCCGATAGACATATTCAAACTCGAAATTGCGTGCTTAATTAAGCTTGAACTAAGATTTGTACATCGTCGAACATTTTGACCTGAGTCTCACGAGCATATTTACTTGGGTGATACCTAGCCTATAGCATGTTAATTCGTACTATTCATTACCTTTGAAGTGACAATGTATTCAACACAAGGAATGATTACTTACTTGGAGCAATGCATGCATCAACCTATGACTTCGATTAACCTCAAAGAGAACAACCTCAGCTAGCTTCGAAGAGGATAACCTCTGATTAACCCATCTTTTGCATGCTTTGGGGTTTTAATGAATTTATTCGTTAATAAACAATTCTCTTATAAATCAATTTTTTAGCAACTTTTTTACCTCCTCTTTTAGTGTTGCTTTATGAGTCTTATCGAACAACCTTTTCTTCTGCCTTATTGGAATAAATTTCGGGTTGACGTTGTTCACGTGGAAAATTACAGATGGATCAATTCCTTCCATGTCCGCATGGGTCCATGCAAATACATCGATGTTTGATTGCAAAAATGAGATCAACTTCTCTTTGGTTTCTTTTCTCATCCCATTACCTATTTTCACTATCTTGGTAGAGTTTTAAAGGTCTATTATATTTCTTCTAATCTTTCCAATGGTTGTGCATTTTCTCGATTATTTCTCGACTCTATGTTTGAATTATTTCCTTCAAAACCCCATTCTCATCATTAATTTACTTTGTTCAATTTGACATACTTTCTCTTTCTTGTTTTGAAACCACTTTCCTTATTGATCACTCGGCGTACTGCTAAAGGAATGTTTAGGTTATTTTCCTTAGATACCCATTCTCAGGGACTAGTATGCAAGGGCTTCTAGTTTTGATCATATTTAATTGACTCAGGTCCATAACAAGATCCATTTCTTTCATTAAACTACTCAAGTTTCGCAAAATACATTTCACAAGAAAGAACTCACCACAAATAGTTCTCCATACCATCTTACAAAGAAATTTTACCAACATATGTTTTGGTGATACAAAAGTATTGATCTTATCAAGAGCCCGCCTTCCAAAGAACACATTGCAGCAAGAAGGTTAGTCCATGATCATGAACAAGGTCTCAAGCATCCTTAAATGCGGGGGAGTGCCAATTTGTACAAACAATTTAATTTGACATACTAGAGTAGAACCTTTATTATTGGATCCAAAGAAAGGCTTCAGGATAGGTTCAAGCTTTTCTTTTGAAATCCTCATTTGTTCAAAAGCACCTTTGAATATGACACTTACTGCAATGCTCGTGTCTATTAGAATTTTGGACACAAATGACAATTTTATTTGAGCAGTTATCATAAGAGGGTCATTATGGGGTTGTTGGGATCCTTTCAACTCTTGAGGAGTTATAACCAAATATGGCAGCTTGATTGCGCTTTTGAGGGACTTCGATGGAGTCTCATCGCTTAAAGATTAATTACCTCTTTAGCTTCTTTCACATACCTACTTGTTGCTCCCATGCTTAATTCTACTGTGTGTAGTCCTCCATGGATCACATCAATATGATTCATTGGCTTTAGCAATCCAGGCGAAAGCTCATTTTCGATGATGTTAGTGTGGTTGATGGGTGGCTTTTTGTTATGGATGGGTTTTGATCGACCTTCATGTATTCTGTGAGGACTCCCTTCCTATCATGTTCTCTATAATTCCTACCCGGACTCTTCACTTATCCATTTTGTGACCGTTCACTTTATATTAGGCACAGTAATGGCCTCCATTGTTTTATTCTAGATTCGTCTATGCTTTAAATGAGTCGAGTAATCAAGTTCGTCTTTGTAGTAGCATATATATAGGAGATAGGCGGATTTAGTTAGACAAAATTCGCCTTAGCAAACTCTTTCCAACTTTCTTTCTTATTTGGGACTAAAAAGTTTCTCTTCTCCCCTTAATTCCTCATATTATGGAATTTCTCTTCCGTTTGTACAAACTTATCGGCCTGGAGTTGAAAATCTTATAGATCTCGACACCTATGAATGTATAGCTCTTTCCAGAATGGTGTGTTTTAGATCAAACCAGATTAGACTTCCATTAAATTCTATCTATCTCTCTACTCTTTTAGCTTCTTCATTAAATCACTTCAAATAATCTTTCAATAATTCTCCTAGTTTTTTTTATGTTAGCCAGCAGGCTCGCATCAATTATATGTTCTTTCAAAGTTCAAAATTGAGCTAAAAACTCAAATGAGAATTTTTCCCATAAATAGATTGTCTTTTCTTTATAACGCCAATACCATTTTGCCACTGCTACAAAGAACGTGGTCGAAAATAATCTACATCGCATTATGCATGTGGCATTATATAGATCCATTTGGCTTTCAAAGACCATTAAGTGATCATCCGGATCAGTAGTGTTGTCATACTTAATAGCTTGGATCTTAACATAAGTAGGCAATGGTACTGCCATGATCCTTTTGGTGAATTCTACACTTTTAAAATTGTTGTTGGTTTAGGATCCATCATTCCTTTTCTTTTAATTCAGCCATGTCCTTTTTCATTTTATCTGCCAAGTCGCTGATTCTTCGTCTTCATAGTTTTCTTGCTTTGGCTTGTAATACATGCGCGAAGCGAAGCATGCAAATTGTGATTTCGAACTTCTATTCAGCTTTTGAGTAAGAGGACTTTCTTTCTTCTTTTGTGCTCCTAAATTACTCCTTCCAACATTTTTAGTTCTTATGTTTAACTCCTTAGCCTTTTTGGGCGGAGAATTAACCTCCTCCCCCTTCGTCTCTTTTACTATCTTTGTTGAATATTTTAGTGAAACTAAAGCTTCAATAAGTGCGTGACTTTCAACTTTCTTTTCATAGCTTGAAGTTCATGCCTCTCCTCTGGTGTCTCTTGAGCGACGTACATTTGCCCTTCCTTCACATTTTCAATGTCAAACTATGGGGTCACATTGTCCTCGAGATGAATATGACGCGCAACTCCTTTTATGCTTGGGCATTAACTTCTTCGTTGATTTTCCCTTGATATAAATGCTATCGTTGGTCGATTCACAAGGCCTTTAGTTGGGTTCTTAATTAAAGCACCATTTAGTTTTAGTACTAAAATTGAGGCAAGATAATTATGAATACTTTAGCAGTGTTAGTACATAATGCATTCCTAAATGGTGACTTGCAGAAAGAAGTGTACATGGCATAACCAATGGGTTGAGAATGATTGTGAGCAGCACCTAGTATGCAAGTTGAACAAAGCCATCTATGGGTTAAGGCAAGCATTTAGAGTCTGGTTTGAGAAGATGAAAGGAAAACTAACAAGGTTGAACTACCAAGCAACCAAATCAGATAAATCCCTATTCATTAAAATCACTGACAGGTGTATGTTGATGATTTCATTATTATTGGAAGCAACGATGTTGAAATACATAAGCTAACTCAATATCTAAATAATCAATTTAAGCTGAAGGACCTTGGGAATCTGAGTTACTTCTTAGGCATTGAAGTCAAGTGCTCCAACGATGAATTGCATCTGAATCAAAGGAATTATATTCAGACTGCTCTGAAAAGAGCAAATGGACAAGGCCAAAGCATTGCCTACTCCAATGATTAGCAATCTTCACTTGTTCAAAAACAAGGAGGATCCAATTAAAGACCCACATCACCACAGAAGCATTGTAAGGGCCTTATAGCATATCACGATTACCAGGAGATTTTATTCATGCTAATTGATGCAAAATCCCCTGACTGAGCACTAAAGGGTTTTAAAAGAATTCTGAGATACCTGGTGGGGACAGTATACCACGGCATAAAGCTCCATGTAAACAAGTAATTATATATCAATTCATATGCTGATGTTAACTAGGCTTCTGATGATGATGACAAACGCTCCACAATGGTCATTGTGTATTTCTTGGGAAAACCATTGTGTCATGGTGTTCCAAAAAGAAACCAAGAATCTCCAAGTCAAGCACTGAAGTCGAGTACCAAAGTGTAGCAAGTGTCAGTTCGGAAATAATGTGGCTGAGATCACTATTACCTTGAGGTTTGTGATCAAAGAGGCTTCAAAGCTATTGTATGGTGCGACAACTTAAGCAATATTTCCTTGTCTGGCAATCTTATTCTACACTCCAGGACCAAGCATATTGAGTTAGACTTGTATTTTGTTAAGGAGCAAGGAGATGAAAGAAATCTATGCATCAATCACATTCCAACACTTTATTAACATGTTGACATTCTTATAAAGCCCCTGCCACTTACACACTTCAGTAGACTGAGAGGAGAATTAATTGTTGAACCCGGCTCAAGTGAAGAAAATGAAGTTGAAGTGAAGAAGGAAGCAATATTAGAAAATTAAAAAAAAACTAAAATGACAAAGAGAGTTCAATTTAAGGGAAGGAATTAGACGTCATTTTGTATTTTTGGGCTATGTCATGTGTATGTATCAGTGCGCAAAATATTGACGTGCATATGCTTATATATAGTTGTGCACTCACCCATATTATTAATAAGAATCGGTTCATCAACTGATTTTCACTTTATATCCCTTCTCTCTGTAGTGATTTTTTTTAATTTGAGCGGAAGCGGTTATTTTTTCAGGATCTAGTATTGCCTATTTAGATACCAATGACACTTAAAAAGAATTATGCAGATTCACAGAAAAATAACAGAAATAAGAGACAAGAAGATTTAACGTGGTTCGGATATGAATATCCTACGTCCACGGAGACCCAACAACTTTTTATTTCACTAGAGAAGAGAGTACAAAAGAGAGAGGAAAGAATAATGGTAGATACTACACTTGCTTGTTCATATGAAGATAAAGTTCCTTCATTTATATAGTGATAATGAAGGGTTGCTTGGAGATTAAGCAAATCAATTTTCTGATTACGCAAATATCTTTCCAATTTGCGTGATTTGATTTTAGTCTAAATAGATGGCGTAATCTTTGTTTCCATATCTTTCCTTTATTCTCCATGCCTAATAATTTATTTCTTCATATAGCAGACTAATTAATTGATTTACTAATTAATTAGTTTCCTTAAAAAATCCTTCCATATATCAGCTAAATTAATTGATTTGATTGAATCAATTAATTAATTTTTTTCCCTTTTAATGAATATTTGAATCATCCAAATTCAACACTCCACCTTGATTCAAATATAACAATCTCTCTTCATCACCTTATCGTCAAATAATCAACATATAAGTTGTTGGGTCTAGCGCCCCATGACGCTCAAGTAACAGGTATCAAACTGATCAAGTTTGAGCAATGCTCAAACTTGTCCTTAGGAAGTGACTTTGTCATCATATCTGAAGGATTATCCAAAGTACTCACCTTCAATAATTTGATTTTTCTTCGTTCTTCCTCAAGCATAAGAAAGAAATCTCTAACATCAATGTGCTTCGTCCGTGAACTATAAGCTTGATTTTCTACAAGATGAATCGCACTGTGACTGTCTGAAAATAGCTCTACTGTCCGTTGCACCATTGAAAGATTATCCAACAACTGAAGTAAGTACAATCCTTCCTTTGTTGCTTCCACAATCGATATCAACTCTGCTTCGGTAGTCGATAAAGCTACGATAGATTGCAGCTTTGATCTCCATGAAATCGAGCCTATGCAAGGTGTAAAAACATAGCCCGACACTGACTTCCTAGCATCTCTATCCCCAGCGTAATCAGAATCACAGTATCCTCTAAGAAAGATGTCACCATCCACTCCACCATATAACAAGCCCACCGAAGAAGTGCCTCGAAGATATCTAAGAATCCACTTCACAGCTTGCCAATGCTCTTTGCCTGGGTTAGACATATATCGACTCACAACACCCACTGCATGGGCCAAATCTGGTCTTGTGCACACCATCGCATACATAAGACTACCAACAGCACTAGAATAAGGTATATCAGCCATATACCTTTTGTCTTCTTCCGATGAGGGAGATAAGTCTTTTGACAACTTAAAATGAGAGCCTAATGGAGTGCCAACCGGTTTAGCTTTCTCCATTCCAAATCGAGCGAGGACCTTCTCGATGTACTGAGCTTGAGTGAGCCTTAACTCTCTCCGCTTTCTATCCCTGCTTATCTCCATACCCAATATTCTTTGTGCCTTTCCCAAATCCTTCATGTCAAACTCTCTACTGAGCTCCGATTTCAACTCCTTAATTCTGACCATACTCCGAGATGAAATCAGCATATCATCAACATATAACAACAAATAAATCATATCACCATCACATCTCCTGAAATAAACACACTGGCCTTTGAAACTTTTGGAGTATCCCTGTGAAAGCATAAACTTATCAAACCTCTTATACCATAGTCTAGGAGACTGCTTCAGTCCTTATAGAGATTTGTTGAGTTTGCAAACATAGTCTGGCCTGCTACTGTCAATGAACCCTTCCGGCTGCTTTAAATAAATCTCCTCATCCAGATCACCATGCAAGAATGCGGTTTTGACATCTAGTTGCTCTAATTCCATATCATAATGAGCAACCAATGCCAAAAGAATACGAATAGAAGTATGCCTAACCACTGGAGCAAAGATATCATGATACTCTACCCCTTTCTTCTGAACATACCCTTTTGCGACTAACCTTGCCTTGTATCTGAGATTACCATTTTCGCCGTCTTTCACTCTATAGATCCACTTGCATCCAATAGCTCTCTTGTCGGTGGGAAGAGGCACCAAATCCCAAGTATGATTTATCTGCAATGATTCAATCTCCTCCTCTATAGCAACTAACCAACTGGAACTGTTAACTGATGCGATAGCTTCTCTATAATCACAGGGCTCATCATGGACAACATTCAAAGCATATGTTGCCATATCATCGAAGTTAATATCTTCGATGCTCAATCCAACAAACTCATCAAGCCACTTAGGCTTTCTTCTTTGTCTGACAGGCCTAGGTTCCGAATGAGCTCCACCTTGAGTTTGATCCTCTGTACCAACATCGATATTATCCTCATCAACCACGGTGTCATCGGAAACACCATTTGAACGTCTATGGAAAGAATCAACAGATGACTTGCTTTGTGTCTGGTATTCTTCACATGTCCTCTTATTGCCATCCGATGAGGAAGGCTCCACCTTCAACATAGCCTTCTCATCAAAAGTCACATGCCTGCTCATAACGATCTTCTTGCTAATAGGACACCATAACCTATATCCCTTCACTCCTCTCCTATAACCTAGAAAAATACACTTGCAAGCTCTAGGTTCCAGCTTCCCTTTGCTCTCATGCATATAAGCTGGGCAACCAAACACTCTGAGAAATGAATAGCTAACAGGCTCTCCTTTTCATACTTCTTCAGGGATCTTCACATTTATGGCAGTGGAAGGTGTGCGGTTGATGAGGAAAGCCGCCATAGATAAAGCTTCATCCCAAAATCCCTTCTTCAATTTAGCAGTCAGTCTAAGGCATCTTGTCCTCTCCAATAATGTCCGATTCATCCTTTCTGCAACTCCATTAGACTGGGGGTCACCTGGTGTGGTGTAATGCCTCTTAATGCCTTTAGACTCACAATAATCGATGAATTCCTGTGATACAAATTCACCGCCATTATTTGAACGGAGAACTTTCAATTTCTTCCCTGACTGCTTCTCAACCATAGATTTCCACTTTCGAAACTTGGCAAAGGTTTCACTCTTTGACTGAAGAAAGTATACCCATACTTTACGAGAGAAATCATCTATAAACGAAACAAAATATCTGGCTCCACCTAAAGACGGACAAGGGGAGGGACCCCAGACATCTGTATGAACATACTCCAAGACAACTTTTGCTTTATGCTCTCCTGTACCAAAAGAAATCTTCGTCTGCTTTCCAAGAACACATCCTTCATAAAAACCAAGTTTTGAATGATGAACTCCATCAATCAATCCTCGTTTTCTCAACTCATCCATGCTGCGCTCACCGATGTGACCCATCCGTAAGTGCCGTAATCTGGAAGAATCCGAATCAACAGATGTAACAGAAGTCGATTCACCAATTACAGTAGTGCCCTTTAGTAGATAAAGATTTCCTGCCCTCACACCTCTCATAACAATCATGGAACCCTTCGATATCTTCATTTTCTCTCCTTCCACTACAATCTTCAAGCCAAGTCTACTTAACGCCCCAACAGAAATCAAGCTCCTCCTCAAATCAGGTACATGTCTAACATCGGTGATCGTACAAATAACACCATCAAACATCCTAATCATCACGCTACCAACACCCACCATACGGCAAGAAGCATCATTGCCCATCAGAACTTCTCCTCCATCAATTTCACGGTAAGTGGAAAAGCAGTTCCTATCAGGTGTCATATGATAGGATGCGCCAGAATCAATCAACCATAAGTTGCTCTTCCCAGAAGAGCCAGAAGCTGTAAATATATCGGTGTCACTTTCTGTATCTGATTTCTCTGCTGTAAAAGCTGAATCTTGCTTTGGATCTTTTCTTCTACCTTCAAGCGTGGGACATTGTGCTATGAAGTGCCCTGGTTTTTTACAATAATGGAAAGTCAAATTCTTAGGCCCCCTAGACTGAGACCGTGAATAATTCCGTCCTCCACCTTTCTTCGTCCTGCTTTGGCCTCTACCTCTCTGAACAGATAAGCCTTCAGTATCACTATCCAAGCTAGTGCTCGCCAATCTACCTCTTAATACTTCATTATGAAGACCAGCCTTTACATCAGATAGGCTAATTTTACTGCGGCCATAAATCATGGAATTAACAAAAGCAGTATACTCCTTAGGCAAGGAACATAAGAGGATCACAGCTTGAGCCTCATCAGTAATATCAACTTCCGCCGCCTTCAGGTTCATAATCAAAGTCATCAAAGCATCTACATGCTCCATGAGATCAGCTCCAGGCTTCATCTTGAACGAATAAAGTTGTTGCTGAAGAATAATCCGATTAGTGAGAGACTTGTCTTGATATGCATCCGATAATGCATCCCATAGTTCTTTCGCCGTCTTCTTTTGAGAGAATTCTCTAAGAACTTCATCTGAAAGGCTCAACTGAATTGTTGTAAGAGCTTCATCTTCCATCTCTTCCAAATTAGCTGCATCAATATCTTTCAATTTCTCAGGCGCAGAAACTACCATGTAAGTCTTCTCCTTCTTCAATACAGCCTCCATCTTCATCTTCCAAGTACCAAAATCTCCTTTTCCGTCAAAACGTGTTACTCCATAATTGACACCAGATCTGCCAACAGACTTACTAGAAGTAGCCATTAATATCCAAACAGAAACAATAACCTGGCTCTGATACCAAACTGTAGTGATTTTTTTTATTTTAATTTGAGCGGAAGCGGTTATTTGTTCAGGATCTAGTATTTCCTATTTAGATACCAATGACACTTAAAAAGAATTATGCAGATTCACAGAAAAATAACAGAAATAAGAGACAATAAGATTTAACGTGGTTCGGATATGAATATCCTACGTCCACGGAGATCCAACAACTTTTTATTTCACTAGAGAAGAGAGTACAAAAGAGAGAGGAAAGAATAATGGTAGATACTACACTTGCTTGTTCATATGAAGATAAAGTTCCTTCATTTATATAGACTTGATAATGAAGGGTTGCTTGGAGATTAAGCAAATCAATTTCCTGATTACGCAGATATCTTTCCAATTTGCTTGATTTGATTTTAGTATAAATAGATGGCGTAATCTTCGTTTCCATATCTTTCCTTTATTCTCCATGCCTAATAATTTATTTCTTCATATAGCAGACTAATTAATTGATTTACTAATTAATTAGTTTCCTTAAAATATCCTTCCATATATCAGCTAAATTAATCGATTTGATTGAATCAATTAATTAATTTCTTTCCCTTTTAATGAATATTTGAATCGGTTCATCAACTGATTTTCACTTTATATCCCTTCTCTCAATCAAGAACATCATCATTTCTAACCCTTTCAATATCGTGTATGTTAGTTCTGAACTGGTAATGAATATATCTTGTCTCCACACACCTTTATTTGGTGCAACAGAAATTAAGCATTAACAAATTTTTAGGTTTTAAGATCCGTATATTCGCAGATTTAATTTTGTTGGAGGAAGTAGATGTAGTCGTTCGATTAATGTGTGCACCTGAAAGTTTGGATGTGTTTAAGATTGTGGTTGGGTGGAGTTTAGGTAAGTAAAAAATCCTTTTGGTTAAGATATGTTGGGTTTAACATTTACGTCATATCCAACCAGTCAAATTTAAAATAATAAATTCTCCTGGTAAATCGGTAACTTTTATGTGTAACTATTTCCAATGCGTCGATTGTACAAAAATATAAATAGTTTTTCATATAGTAGTTTGTGTGTTCACAAATGAAACTTAACATATACCATATATTTAAGAATTCTCTTTCTCACATTCATTTATGGCTAATAAAATGACATTGGCTAAATGAACATAAAATTGGATAACCTTATTAAGAATTTTTGTAAAACTTGTACAAAAGTGGAACCACAAAACCCTAATTTTCCATTAACTTGTTACCGTGGTGGAGAAGCTTTTATAGCAATCAAGAAAAGCACCGTAAGTTAAATAAAGCACAATTTCATTTTCATCTTCAAAATCCACGATCTAAACTCTTTACTTCCGTTGTAGTTAAATGGTTTAGAAAAAATGTTATTAGTCTAATCAAAAGGTGATGCGATTATGTCCTAGGTTTAAAAATAAATCAATACGTCCAATCACTTACACGAACTAAAATGAGAATAGTATCTAGATTCATTTCACCTAAAAACTAAAATCAGAAACAAATCAAGCACCATAGAAGATTCATAGTCACTAATCTATATTATACTATTATTACCGTGTTAGGTTTCAAGAGCGCACAAGCCGTCTAAAGTATTTTGTGAAATGAACGGTCATGTTTTTTATTTCTTTCTATTCATAACCTTACCTACTCACTTTAATACATAAAAACCATAAGTTACTTCTATCCATTTCGTAAAACCCTAATTCACAAATAAGGGTGACAATATCGACCGATGTGGAAATCAACGATTGCTTACTTCCTTTGTCTGTATGCAAACTTGCACCGTAATTTGCGCATTTGCATATTCCTCCTCTAATCCCCTAATTATTCAGGTAATTCTCAAATCTTTTATTCTGTTGTTTTTTATTTTCAAACTTGATTTAACTTCTTGATTGTTCAATTTGCATATGTCTTCATTGTTTGCCTCAACTTCTTAATCTTCGGAACGGACGTAGTTGCTTCATCGCTTCTCTTCGTATGTATTCAGGTATCGTTATCCTTCCTTGGTATTCTTTTGATTATTATGTTATCCATATTTAGGATTTGATGATGGTCTGGATTGGTTTAAAATACTATGAATAAGCACGCGACATATCCAAATTTTGGCTAGCTAATGTACCTTCAACAAGTTGCCTGACCTTCTTTTAACACATTTTTTAAATAGCAACAGGGAGAAAAATTATTGAAATAATTTTTTGCTATCAATATTAGACCACATGTTGTTCTTATTATGCAAGCTTATGTTTGGTTAAATTAATTTTCTTACAACACATATTGTATGTATTTTTATTTTTTTAAGAAAGAACGGGAGCATTTTCGTTATTTTGCATCTTATTGTAAAAGCTACATCGCAAAACGGTAGATTTTATTTTTTTTACAACCAGTAATTACTATACTTTATCATTTTGCGTATTTATGCTCTGGTCACTAAACCTAACTTTGTTTTAGACTGTAGTTCACCTTCCTTGCTATTCTTTTTATTTCTTTACGACCAGAAACTTATTTGAACTTGGTCTTATTTAAGAATTAACTCCATAAGTTAATGTAAAATTTATTAAACTTGAAATTTAAAAGGTATGATATTTATAACTGGATTTTCTTAAGATGAATTAAATGAATATTTCTAGTATAAATGAATTGAAGGAAACATTTAGTTACTGGTAATTTGAGTTTTATTTAAATGATTATGATTAATATGCAAATATTTCAAAACTAAAAATAATAGGACATTGAATTGTTGAATAGTAATTTTCCAACCTTAGTTTTGAAATTGTTTAATACTCAAAGTTTGAAATATATTGAAATTGAAGTGGTTTATTGAAACTGAAAGTGAATTGAAAATTTATGGATTTAGATTTAATATAAAGTGAATAAAATTGTTAAGTCGTGGAAATTATTTTACTTCATATAGTAATTTTAAACTCAAACTATTTTAGTTTATATACAGTTTGAATATCCAAACTATTTGAGCTTTGGAAGTTATGGTTTTGAAGCTATAAAATTCGAAGTATTATGTTTTGAAAAGTTATACTTAAGCGTTTGGTTTCGAAATATTATAATTTTGGAAGTTCTATGATTCTAGAAAAGAGATATATTTGAAATAAAAACAATGTTATATTCATTTGGGTTTTATAAAAATAATATCATATTGATTTGGGTTTTTAAAACGGAAATGATATCGTATTTATATGGTTTTGAAATGGATATTATATCCTGGTTTGAAGTATAATTATTTTGAAATGACCACGGTGTTATAATAACGTTTGGTTGTTAAATAGACCAGGATCGAAAGTTGTCATACTCTCTGTCAACTCCGAAAACCACTTTAACAACCGTATACGCAGTGGAGATTCCAGAATGAAGTAGAATGGTGGCGGTGTTTCCTTTGAGGTAAATACGTGACCCGACTCCCGTGACTTGGCATAAGGTGGCTAAAATAGGAGCGATTGACGGACTAATGAGGTAGCACCTTTGTTTGGACACATCACTTCGATATTATACTCTGACTTTTGGATTGATTTGGTGGCCACTTTGATTTTTTTTTTGGATGTGGCTCGAGGTGGACGGTAGCTGCGCGCTACGCGTTACCACCGGCCCGGAAGCGTAATTGGTATATCTACCCTGACATTGTCTAGTTGTGCCGTGTCACGTGCCCTAGCGCACCTTGTACGAGTTTGGTTTTCTCTCGTAGCCCGTGTGGTATCCTCTGGTGGCTTCTCGATCATGAGGGACTATGATTTGGATGGACTACTGGGACTATTACGTGTTAAGGGGAATATTGGTCACTCCTTAACACTATTTAAAAGTAAGTTTATTTTACTATAGACATTATTATATTAGCGAAATATTACTACATAGTAAATAGTTTAATGGATCCTTAGGAGATGTGAATCCCGAGCATCTCTTGAGTTATTGCACTCACGTTAGACATTGGATAGGAGATGTCAATTCCCGTAAACATCTCTGACGTCGTTCCACTCATATTATTTATTGTTGATTTAACTTACATAAGATCTTTTAGTTCTGACTCGAGTGTTTTGTCTTTTCAATTCGCTCGGGTCGGCCTGAGCATTTCAGGATTTGGAAGACCATATTCTAGAGGACGAAGACGAAAATTTATTATTATTTATTATTATATTACACTACACACTTTATTCCGCTGCATTAATTATTATTCGCTGGTATGTGTAACTCTGATATGTATTGTATAAATATAATCAAATATTTTGTAAAATAGATTCATGAACTGTATTTGATTATTATATTTTATCGTTCCGCTGCAAGATTCTGTTTTGTTCTTTTTCTTTCTCTGTTTTTTCTTATTTACCCCATAACAATCCGCCCTTCTGTATGGTTTAAGTCTGATGTGTGTGGTTTATCGTCGATTTAAAACGTACTAAAAGGCGTGGCGTTACATCTGGTATCAGAGCTTTGGTTTAGCGATAAACCTTAGCTTTGTGGGGTTTGACTCTTTACTAATAGGGTAGTAATACCCTAGGATGAGTCACTGAGAGTATATATGAGAGAGCGTATTTGTTAGTGTTATAAAAAGGTTTTAATATTGTGTTAATCTGTTCCGTTTTGTATTTATAAATTCTGGTTGGTGCATGGGACGCTATGACATCAATAGGGATTTCTAAACATTTAATAGGACAAACCGACATAATATTTGTTTTTAATATAGGTGAATGGAATAATTTTGCCTGCTATATTTTCTATACATAAAATAAAAATTTATAAATGATATTTATATTTGGTTGCAATATATTGGTTGTTAGGTAATGAAATTTATAAATAATAGTTGAAATAAGATTTAAAATAAAATAAATCAAATTGGAAATTTTAGAACTTAAGTTTTGGGGTTTTGAAAGTTTCTTTTGAATGATTTTGGAATATAATAATATTATTATTTAGAAGTATTTCTGATATAAATATTTCAATAGATTGAAAGAATTGTTTTAAAGAAATTTTGAAAAGAAATAAGTTTTGTACTCTCCTCTCTGTCGCTGGAAAATAGATTCGATGATGAGTGCACGCATCATCGACATTCATTTTGGAGTTCCGAAGTGGGAAGGCCACTGTAGTAGTTTTATTATGAATTTATTTTGATAACCAAATATAAATTTTAATTGTTTTAAATATAGTTGGATATATAAATAAGTCTATCCATTATTTAATATGATTTGAGATTTAACCCGGTATTTAGTTCTTAAGTTTCCATTAATTAATGTTTCAATTATTGTAGTGAATTGGAACGTAGGTAATTAATAATTGAAACCTCTAAAGGAAATAAGAGATTTAATGCTAAGTATAAATAGAATTAAAAAGGGAAGTTGAAATTGTGACCTATAAAACAAAAGATGTGATCATTGAACATTATATTAGTATAAAGAAATGAGAAAGACATGTATAACTTTCAATTACATTCTTCAAAAGAATATATATAACTTACCAAATACAAAAGTTGAAATGTTAAAAGGAAAATGTAATGGGAAATCTTACAAGTAAAACTTGAGGCAATGAAAGTGTTCAATGGATTTGCTTTATAAATAAGAATTTAATGTTATAATTGTTATAAACTTAAGTTATGACTGAAATGCTGCTAACTAAATATAATAGGAAGGTTATAAATAAATGATAATAAACTTAAGTAAATGAATTAATATGCAAAGAAATTGAATTAAACATGAGTACTATAAATAAATGAAAATGAATATTTGTAAGTAATAAATGAAATAAATATTGAATCAATGAATAGAAATAAAAGTTTGTAAGAAGTAAATGAAAATTTAAAGGATGAATCATTATATAAATAAAAAGGGAATGAAATAATAAATTTTATGAGATGAAATTAATAAGAATAAACTTTAATAATGTTAGAATTTGTTGTTGTTTTGGTTTATGGTTGTTTGGGCATGGATACTTTAAATTTTTTTGGATGTATGAATAATTTATTCGGTTTTATCTAAGACTGTTGAGTAAATGGTATACTTAATAGTTTATTTGTCGTTCTATACAATTTAAAAGTGCCTAAACCTGAACTAACATTTGTTTTGTTTAATATGAATGATTGATTGATTTATATCGATTCTATGTGATGGTTGTATGCCTTATTGCAAGTGATTGTGGTTTTATTGATTTGTTTGTTTATGGTTGAAACAACTTAAATATTTCATTTTATATAATTGTGAACTCTTATTGGATTATATCGGTGAAATATAGGTTATGGAAGCAATCGCTTCTGCTTTTGGTCTCATAAATAAGCGTTAATTGCCCGACAAATAGGTACGTTTTTTGGATTACGGTTTATAGCATTATTATATTATTTTCCCTGTTGGAATATATATTAATTTGGAAAATGTTTGTTATATAATGTTATATTAGATATTATATTTTCTCCCAAGTCTCTCCGTATAAGGGAGACTCTGCCAAAATTTTCCGTTAATTTTGGACTTAGAAAATATTTTGAAAAATGTTTTCCAAACTTTATTAATTTGAGGATAAAAAGATTTTATGTTTATAAATTGGTATATTTTGTTTAAATTAATTAATTTTGTAAATTTATTTGTTTATAAAGTTAATGTTTTTGAATAAGATATATTGATTACTTAATTTCTTCTTTTCCCTCCTTTTTCCTTTTTGAGGACGAAAAGTTTTGAGTGGGGGAGAGTGTAATGACCCGTAAATTTCAATGATTTAAATTTGTTAATTTGATAAAGTTTTGGTAATTTAATATTGATAGTATGAAAAATTTGTTAATTAATAAGGAGATAAAAATTAATATGAAAAAGTAACAAGGTTAACCAAAGGTAATTATTAACTATTTGAATGAAATTGCAATAAATGAAATAATGTAAAATAGTATAACTTGGTTATAAGTTGAACGTAAGTAACAAATATAAATGTTGATTTATTAATATAAATCTGCGTAATAAATGGGAATTGAATAGGATTAGTGTGATATGAGTTGGTATAATCAGTGGTGACCAATAATGAACATTTCTTTAATGACAATTAATATAATAAAAGAAAGTGCGAACGCATAAATTTCATAGAAACGTAATGTATGTATTAAGTAATAAATTGGTACTAGAATGGAATTCAAATTAATTGAAATAGTGGGAATAATATAATTTGTTAAAAATGAAACATAGGTAAACAAATGTAAGTATTGAATTAACATATGTTAGTTATTTAGGGTGTTGAATAAAATTGGTAATCAATTTGCAATTAAAGGCAATAATTTTGATGTAAGCTAATAAATAAAAATTTCAATGCAATACCAATCAATTGAAAACAATTGTAAGGTTACAATTGATGGAAATTAGTAAATGGGAAAATAAATTCAAAAGATATATTAATTAATGAAATAATATGTAATAAATGGCATTTGATAGAATCAATGCTAGATAAGTAATTATAATAATTGTTAGTTGATAATTAAAGTATGAATGTGTGTAAATTTGGCAATAGTGATAATTATTAATTGTTTATCCATTTATTTAATTTATTTTATTGAATTAGATCTAAATCAATGGCAACATTTATTTGTTAATAATAGTTTGTAAGTGAAATTAAACGTAAATGGTAACAATTATTATAAGTTAACCATTTATTTAGTCTATTAAATTAAAACGGTAATCAATTGCAATAAATCTGGAATTAAATGTTACATTAATGTAAATTAGGGTAATAATTGGCAATAACGTAAATTTTATTCAGTGTTATGATAATTAGTTGAATATAACATAAACTTAGATGTAAATTTAAGGTTATGATAATGATTATTATAAATTACCTAATTAATTGGTCAATGAATTTATTGAAAATCAAGTTCATTTAAAGGTTAAAGTAAATGAAGGGTAAACAATAGGAACTAGGTATAGAGTAATAATGGACTTAGTATAAAGATTGAAACTAATCAAATCAAAGTTATTTGGAATTTATTATAATTAATTGAAACTCAAATTTTAATAAATGAATTTATTATAAATGAAATTTAATTTATTACGCTAATTGAAACGGAGAAGGAATGTGAGAATCTTAATGTAATAGATTTTGAATCCAATATTTATTTCATCCGTTGACAATAATGAATTGAATGGTAGAATGAAAAATAAATTTGATAGAATTTTTGGAAATTAAATTTATAATTTCTGAATTTAATGAAATTGTGGTTAATACTGAAATTGATAAATTAATCAACTCTAAATTGACATTTAAATTTGGGGAAATTAGTGTAATGATTTAGAAATTTAAAATGATGAAATTTGTTAATTTTAGAGTTGAAATTGGAAATTTGATTTAATTTGTTAATTTAATTAATTAGTGTAAAAATAGCTATTTTGGCCAATGGCTCGGATTTTGACGAAACTAGTTTCATCGGATCCGTAACGGTGAATTATTATAGGATTTCAAGTTTCGTAGCGACTGGACTTGTCGTTTGATCGTACGGACTCGAAACGCCTTGAAATCATTGAAATTGAAATCAATTTGAAATAAATTGATTTTTTCATAACTTCTTCATACGATAGAATTTGGAATAGAAACCTGTTCCATCGCATTTAAAATATTTTAAAACATTTATTTTGATATATAGGTTGACCCAATTTCGTTCCGAAGTTAGAACGGGCTTTTCGGGCCATTTTACCGTTCAACGCGTATATCCAAACGTTCCGATCCATTCTATTTCAGCTTTGTCTATAAATACCCAGTTATAAACCCTGGCCTATCTCTTATATTCATTCCTGTATGTTCTATTAGGTCCTCTTTCCAATGGCTGCAAACCCTAATTCCTAAACACAATTCCACATCAAATCCAAAGCCAAAAATTCAGACTCTCCAAACAATATCATATTTTATATCATCAGAAATCTCTCAACGAGCGCAAGTCAAATCCGATATTTGTTTTTCGTTTTGAGTTTCTAAGTGCTCGAAATTCAAGGGATTGCTCACGGCCGTTCATCACGCGTTGATGAACTTCGTCCGATCGCGGAATTGAAGGCACAGTCGGGTAGAGAGGACCGAGTGGAGTGTAGCAGCGTTGTTCGTTCGTCGAATCAACGGTTGGATCTATGGCAATAATTCGACCTAGGGCAATCAAATTGGCGGCGGCGACTGGGTGATGTGGACGCCGGTGAGTGACGATCGAGAGAGGGAGTCTGGCATGGCCAGCGGCGGCGCTCGACACGATCTCGACGGCGGCATTTTTGGTGACGTCGCGATGTGGAGTTGCGCTAGGGTTTCAGGCTGATATCGTGCGTGTGTGCTGGATGAGGAAGAAGGCTATGATGTATACTTGAAGTGTGACGTGGCTCTGAGTATGATTTGTTCTGTTCTTTTATTTTTTTTATTTCAATCGCTCTAAATTAAATAACTTTCTCATACGATATCCGTTTTACATGCGGTTTTCTCCGCTAGGTTCGTATTGGAATTTTGGATATTTTGGCGCAGGTTTAGATGAATTCTGAGACTATTGGATTTTTTGGGTTTAAATTGGATTTAAATTCAATTTAAATTCAAAAGGTGAGTGCTTTAACCCACTCACAATTTCTAAGATTTCTTATGTGTGTTAACTTAATTTCTGATGTAATTAAAAATTTATTTATTGCTGTTTGGTATAATTTTATCATCATTCCAGTTAAATTTAATTTATTGAATTAAATTATTATTCAATTTATTATTGCATATAAACTGCTAGTTAAATTAATTTATTATTGAATATGAATTGCCAGTAATTACTTGTATTTATTATCTGTTCTATATTGATGTTATTGTTTGAATTGAATGATGATTGTGATTAATGGTTGATGATTGATTTTGGGGAATGGATATTGTATTTTATATTGTTATAAACTACAAATTGTTATGCATTTTTATTCATCCGGGATTGCGGTTTGAAACGATATATAACCGTATTTTTATTTTAATTACGGATTGAAATGATAAATATCTGTATCACTTGACTATAGGATAGAGAATTTTATACAGACACCGTGGTCTATATATATATATATATTTTGAAAATGATTTCTATGGATTTGGATGGAATTATACGGTTTAATAAATATTGATTTTTGATATTATATCAAAATATTTTATATAGTTAAATTCGTGTATTTAAGCTATGTATAAATTTGTTTAATAATAATAACTTTAATAATGGAGTTTGATTTTATTAAAATAAAATATGGTTAAGTATTTAAATCATACTTTAATATAGAGGTTATAATGATTTAAATAAATTAAGATTGGAAGGTAAATGGGAAATTTATTTGAACTTGGGCTTATTTAAGAATTTAACTCCATAAGTTGATGTAAAATTTATTAAACTTGAAATTTAAAAGGTATGATATTTATAACTGGATTTTTTTAGATGAATTAAATGATTATTTCTATTATAAATGAATTGAAGGAAATATTTAATTATTGGTAAAGTGAGTTTTATTTAAATGATTATCGATTTATTATGCAAATATTTCAAAACTAAAAATAATAGGACATTTAATTGTTGAATATTAATTTTCCAACCTTAGTTTTGAAATTGTTTAGTACTCAAAGTTTGAAATATATTGAAATTGAAGTGGTTTATTGAAACTGAAAGTGAATTGGAAATTTATGGATTTAGGTTAATTTAAAGTGAATAAAATTGTTAAGTCGTGGAAATTATTTTACTTTATAAAGTAATTTTAAATTCAAACTATTTTACTTTATATACTGTTTGAATATCCAAACTAGTTAAGCTTTGGAAGTTATGGTTTTGAAGCTATAAAATTCGAAGTATTATGTTTTGAAAGGTTATATTTAAGCGTTTGGTTTCGAAATATTATAATTTTGGAAGTGCTATGATTTTAGAAAAGAGATATATTTGAAATAAAAACGATATTATATGGATTTTGTTTTATAAAAATAATTTCATATTGATTTGGGTTTTTAAAATGGAAATGATATCGTATTTATATGGTTTTGAAATGGATATTATATCCTGGTTTGAAGTATAATTATTTTGAAATGACCACGGTGTTATAATAACGTTTGGTTGTTAAAGAGACCAGGATCGAAAGTTGTCATACTCTCTGCCAACTCCGAAAACCACTTTAACAACCGTGTACGCGGTGGAGATTCCAGAATGAAGTAAGATAGTGGCGGCGTTTCCTTTGAGGTAAATATATGGGCCCGACTCGCGTGAGTTGGCATAAGGTGGCTAAAACATGAGCAATTGACGGGCTAATGAGGTAGCACCTTTGTTCGGACACATCCCTTCGATATTATACTATGACTTTTGGATTGATTCGGTGGCCGCTTTTGATTTTTTTGATTTGGGGGTGTGGCTCGAGGTGGGCGGTAGCTGCGCGCTACGCATTACCACCAGCTCGGAAGCGTAATTTGTATATCTACCTTGGCATTGCCTAGTTGTGCCGTGTCACCTACCCTAGCGTGCCTTGAACGAGTTTGGTTTTCTCCTGTAGTCCGTGTGGTATCCTCTGGTGGCTTCCCGATTAGGAGGGACTATGATATTGGATGGACTACTGGGACTATTACGTGTTAAGAGGAATATTGGGTCACTCCTTAATGCTATTTAAAAGTAAGTTTATTTTACTATAGACATTATTATAATAGCGAAATATTACTACATAGTAAATAGTTTAACGGATCCTTAGGAGATGTGAATCCCAAGCATTTCTTGAGTTACTGCAGTCACGTTAGACACTGGATATGGGATGTCAAATCTTGTAAACATCTCTGATGCCGTTCCACTCATATCATTTATTGTTGATTTAACTTACATAAGATCTTTTAGTTCTGACTCGAGTGTTTTGTCTTTTCAATTCGCTTGGGTCAGTCTGAGCATTTCAGGATTTGGAAGACCGTATTCTGGAGGACGAAGACGAAGATTTATTATTATTTATTATTATATTGCACTACACACTTTATTCCGCTGCATTAATTATTATTCGCTGGTATGTGCAACTCTGTTATGTATTGTATAAATATAATCAAATATTTTGTAAAACAGCCTCATGAACTGTATATTTGATTATTATATTTTATCGTTCTGCTGCAAGATTCTGTTTTGTTCTTTTTCTTTCTCTGCTTTTTCTTATTTACCCCATAACAATACACCCTTCTGTATGGTTTAAGTCTTACGTGTGTGGTTTATCGTCGATTTAGAATGTATTAAAAGGCGGGACGTTACAATATTCATCATCTAGACCACTTAGTATGCATAAATTTGTTCTGTGTCATCACTTTGTGACCAGCACAAGCCAATTGATCACATATGCTTTTGGCCTTGGATAGATAATCTCTCATACTTGCATTATCTTTTCTCAAGTTTTGTAACTGCCTTTTGTATTGCATTATTCTTGCTGCAGATTGAGAACTGAATATATGTTCGATTGTATGCCAAATTTCATGAGCTATCTTGCATCCCACTAACTGTGGTAATAAATTCGTGCCTATGGAAGACAGTAGCCAAGAACTGATCAGGCTGTCTTGTCTTTCATGGGTGATGTAATCTTTATTATTGATTAACTTTCCTTCATTGCCTGCAGTGAATCTTGGTGGGGTAATCCACGTGCCATAAATGAATTATTGCAAGCCTTAACCCCTTATGGCTGTCTCAACTTGAAACTTCCAGAGCAAGTAGTTAGACTCGTCTAACTTTATGATGATGACTTGACTCTGTGGGTTGATGATGGATTTAATGAGATCTTGGGTGATACTTGACTGATCTTGAGCAGTTCTTGAATCGGTTCTTGGTGATACAACAACATTGCTACTTTCTTCAGCCATTTTGATACTCAGAAATTACGAGGAATCTGAAGAAGGGTAAAAAAGGTAAAAGGGAATCAAGAAGTGCAACCGAAGCCAGGTGTATAATGAAGAATCTCTGACACCTTCTTCTTGGCACGACACAGCGGGTAAGTTGGTCAGAACTTTGAAAATTCTAATGAGTCAGTGCAGCCGAAAAAGTGTTTGATGATGAGAATTCTCTGAAACGCCTTCTTCTTGGCACGACACTGAATTCAAGTGATGGATTTTATGATAATTGACTGTACACAGTTATTTACTTGTGTACAGTGCTCTCATATGATGATACTTCTCTGATGATAGAAATTATATCAATCAGTTTTACTGCTAAGCAATCCAACTGGCTTCAATACCAAGTTGAAGAAACTGAAAATATGATATTTGATTTATTTCTCAACCGAGTTTTCTTTCAGTACAATGCTTTATACCTTTAAAATGACAATACGTTTGTATTTATAAAGAAAAAGAAGTCGGGCTGCGGGTTGGCCGAATAAAAAATACAACCCGCATCTGTAAAATGTAAGAGAGCAAATATATGAAGCATTGTATATCTCATATCTCCTGTCTTCTATATCGCTTATCCTACCTACCTTCTTGAACAGCAGCCAACTCCTCCGCTCAACCGCCCGAACTTCCCGGCAAACCCATCAACCCCTCAACCTCCACAGGTCCACCATCCCCTGCTGAAACCGCATTCGAACCTGAGACTCACCGCCCGATCTCTCCTCTTTCGCAGCCATCACACCTAGTCGCAGTCACCCTCCTCTCCACTGTGCCCCTAACCGATCCACTCCATCGCACGGCTCCAACTCAACCTCCACCCTTAACCACCTCCTCAACCAGCTGTCCACCATCCCCGAAGCTATTCCGCAACCAAACCTCCACCCGTGAACCCATCACCAGGACTCTCCATCGTCTTCCCTGAACTCGCCAGCACAACACCTCCTCTACCTTCCTAAACCTTCCACTAACCTCCTCCACCTTCACCGCTTGTAGCCGAACCCATCAGCGATCGTGAGGAGAGTTTGTATGCTTGGCCGTGCATGTGATGTGCCGTGCGTGTATTATATATTAAAAAAGAACAAAAAAGCAACGTGCTTAGGAAAAAAACAAAATAAAGGGAAGAAAGCAAAGAGGCCAATGTGCAAGAAAAAAGAAAGAGCATGGTTGCAGTGAAAATATAGTAGAGGGCTACGTGTATGGAAAAAAAGAAGAAAAAGGGAGCAAGGAAGGAAGCGAGCCATCTCATCGAGCATTGTCATCGCAGCCGCTGTCTAAATTGAGCACATGGTCGCTCATGTCGATGTTTTCTCCAATTAAGTTTCGCGCACAGAAGGTGAATGTCTTTATAAATTCACGATTGGAGACTCGTTCATCTTTTACATATTCATTAACATGTTCATGCTATTATGCGTTATGTTGTGACCTTGTTGCTTAATATGTTGGCTTAGGAGTATATGTGGTAAAAAAACAAACAAACAAACAAAGATATTGTACTATATATAAGAGAGTATGTATATTGGCATTGGTTTCATGATTTTTTCTGCGTACTTCATGTTAAAACAAGGTAAAAATATACTTTGAACAAATTTTATAAGACAATTCATGTATTGTCCTATCTGCATATTACCCGATTTGAACAATTTCAATATTTAAGTCATTGGAAACCTGGCTAGTGGTGCGCATGTATGTTAGTAGTTATATGTGTATTCAAGTGAGTAAATGGGTGGTAGTGTGTCTGCATGCATGAGGGTTTGCATGCATGTCATTTTGTGAATGCTCTATAAATTCACGGCTAAAGTTCATCTTCCTAGACATTTGAAACCCTCCACTGTTAGCTAGGTTAGCGCATGCTTTGTTATATATTTGCATGCACTTGTTCCAAGAATTTAATATGTGGTTCATGCTTACTATTGCTGTGTATTACATGCATGTGTTCTAGGATTTTAAGATATGCTTGATGTTGTTGTGCATTGCTTGCATGTGTTCTAGGATTTTAAGATATGCTTGATGTTGTTGTGCATTGCATGCATGTGTTCTAGGATTTTAAGATATGCTTGATGTTGTTGTGCATTGCATGCACGTGTTCCAGGATTTTGATATATGCTTCATGCACTTGGAAAAAAAGTTGGAATTTTCTGAGTCATTAAATGCTTGCATCTTCGTCCTTGTATGTGTGTTTCAAAATTTGGAACAAATTTTATTTCTAAGTCACTAAATATGGATATGAATATCTCCATGGGTTTTCAAAGTGTGTAGGCACATTTACTATTGAAATTTTCATGATTTGTGTATACATGTACATATACATATATAAACACAACCGACACCTTAATGTTATACTCGTCACCTTGTGTTATTGTCATATTAACTGATTAGACACTGAAAACTTAAACGGAAAATGGATTGAAATGATATATACCCAAATTTAAATCACTAGGCCTAGGATAGAAAATTTAATGATAAACATCGATTGGTCAAATGAAATTTATTTTTAATTAATATTTAAATTTTGATATAAAGGAATAGTTTGGAGATTTAACTTGAATTTATAAATTCATAACTCAGGTTGAAATAAATCTTGAAATCTATAAAAGTTTATTTAATGAAATATCAGTCGAACTATTTTAAAATTTGAAATTAAATTAAGTTGTTACGTTAAGTATTTATGATATTTAACTCGTTAAGTTGATTAGTTGAAAATAAATGGAATTGGTTAATATTGTATATGTAATTAAATTCTTAAATAAATATTTAATTTAATTAATAGGGAATTTTGATTGATTTTATTGAATTATTATCTGAAGATTAAACTGAATAGTTTTAAATTAAGGTTTAATTAAAAGTGTTAAATTAAGTACTTAAGTAAATTGCTTAATCCAAAAGTTTAATTAAATTGAATATTTAATATTAAAACTTTTGCAATTAACTTTTGTTAAGTTGAATTGTCATTCGATTTGGCTAATTATGTAAAGCTGAAATATTTGTTTAAAATTGAATCTTTAGATTCAAAATCTAAATTCATTTAAGTCAATGAGGAGATGTTATTTGGAAATAAGAGATGATTCGATTGAATAAAATAACATATCGGTGTGTAAAATGTTACGTTGGTCGTTAAAGAGACTTGGGGCCTCTTATTGACATACTCTCTGTCAATACTGGAACCGCTTTTACAACTGTATATGTGGAGGAGACTCCAGAATGAAGTGGTTGGTTTTGGCCTATGTTGCTGTATTTGAAGAAAGAGAAACATGATGGAAATCCCCCGACACTTGTGCCAATTTGAAAAGTACTTCTTGACAAGGCGAAGTGGGCTAGCTACCCCTAGCGGTCACACTTCTTCATATTTATATTCTTACTTCGGTTGTTGTTGGTGATTACGCTTCGATTATGGGAGTGTTGGACGCGGTGGACGATCGTTGCGGCGATGCGTTACCACCAGCCCTGCGACCCGAACTGGTAGTATCATACCTTGGGCATTGTCTCACGTGGCTTGTCATACTTTTATATCTATATGAGACCACTATGATTTTGATTTAGTGTAGTCATATCACGACGCATCCCTATACCCCGACGTGCTACTGGGGCAGTATATGCAAACTGTATGATAATGCTTAAAAACGCGTTAATAGGGATTAATGTAAAGCCTTAACGCTAAGAAAAATATTTACTTTACCGCTAGACATTACATATATAGCTTATCCTACTATATATAGATAATTTCAGGATCCTTAAGAGATGGAAAATCTCATCACATCTCTTGAGTTGCTTTGTACTTTTCACTTGAGTTAGACTTACTTACACTAGAACTTCTAGTCTTGACTCGAGTATATTGTTTTACTTTATGCTCGGGTCAGCCTGAGTATTATAGTATGTGAGCAGTGCTATTTTGGAAGGCGAAAACATAGTCGAAGACTTCACTCTATCCAGTATTAGTTTTCTCTTTCATTTTGGCTTGTACCAGTAGACTCTTATGTATTTCTAGTATGTATAATTAAAAAAGTAGAACTCCGATGTATTTTGTTTAGTAGCTTCATGAACTACTATGTATATTATTTATTTCCACAGCGAGATTCTGTATTATTCTATGTGTGATTCTAGGTTTGATTCTATTTTAAAACCCAAATTGATAATTTGTCAAATTTGAACGGCTTAAGTTGGACATGTGTGGCTTATTGTCAGCTTAAGTCGTTCAAAAAGGAAGGTTTGTCACAGTTGGTATCAGAGCTTTGGTTTAGTGAATATCTTAGCCTGAGGGGTAAACTCATTAAGAATAGGGTAAGTTAAATGTTTTAAGATCCAATCTATTTTCAAATTTCCTATCAATTTTAATCCTTCTTCCTGATTAGAAATTCATTTGATTAGGATTTCTTTTATGCCATAGTGCTTTTCCATGTTCTAAACCTATCCTTAACTTTTCAGGATGAGCAACAGAAGGAATGCTCATGGTCGGGGAAGAGGAAATGGCCCTGTACCAGATGTTATCGCACCTGTTGCACCGGTTTCGCTAGTTAAGTTCACTATGCTTTGCACAGAGTACGCATAGCTTGGTGGTACTAAATTTTCAGGGTCCGAAGGTATTATTGAATCTCAACAGTAGCTTAAGAGCTTGGAAAGAATCTTTACAGGACTTAACATTTCTAATGCCTAGTAGCATCAGTTGGCCGTTTAGTAGTTGCAGGATGCTGTCCAAGATTGGTGGGAATCTGTTACCACCCACATTGAAGAAGAGAACATCACTTGGGTGTGGTTCAGGGAAGTTTTCATGACCCAATAGATGCCTGAAGCTGGAAAGTCTCAATTATATCGCAACTTTACGGATCTTAAGCAGGGAAGCATGTCATTTTCGGAGTATGAAAGGAAATTTAACGAGCCATCCAAGTTTAAACCAGGTCTGATTGATACTCTGCTTAAGACGAATGAGAAGTTCATAGTTGGCGCTCATCTAGAATATTATGACCGTTTGACTGCCCATATTCATGGCTCTTTCACTAGTCTTATTGATATGGCCCTCAAATATGAAAACTCGAGTTCAAAGGGAGCATCAGTTGTTCACTCATCAACTCCTTCGGCGGCTTCCAACAATTCTAAGAAGAGAAGGTCTAACTTTCAGCAGCAGAAGAGGAATTGGCAGAACACGAGTGAGATTGGACATTCTCAGAGAAATCCCATTGATATCTCCTCTATCACTTGTTTCAAGTGCGATCAGACGGGTCACTATGCCAATACTTGCCCAGTTGCTGCAGGAGCGTCTGTTCCACCAGTTCAAACGACTAGGTGAGACCTTTGTCATATTTGCTTGCAGCCTGGCCAATTCAAGAAGGATTATCCCACTCAGAAGAAGGGAACTCCAACAGGTGTCTTCGCAGTTTCTACGCCTACTCCTAAGGATGAAATCACCAACACAATCCTGCAAGGTACCTTCCATATTTAGCCGTCTTTTTCTGTTTTTGTTTTATTTGACACTGGAGCATCCCATAATTTTATATCTACTGATTTATGTGACAAACTCAACCATATTTTTAAATCTGAACCTGCGTCTTAACCTTTATGTGTATTAAATCCTATTGGGGTCCTGCAAAGCTTGGGATGATTTGTAAAAGGGTCAGACTCTTCAAAAATGATAGATACCATTTTACATGGAATTTTTATGTTCTCGGTTTCATAGATTCGATTCTGTTAGGCATATATTGGATGACCACATTTAATGCTCGTATTACCAGCAAATCTCAAACGATTTATTTAGTAGATGATGGTGGAAATCGCTTGATAGTAGAGTGTAAAATGCCTTTTGATTTTGCCGGAACTTTTGTTTTCTCTCTTAACTTTTGTCTGAGTGATCTTAGTATTATTCACTTTGTCCAACACTTCCCTGATGTTTTCGGTGAAATGAATTCTTTACCACCTTTGCAAGAACCTGAATTTTGAATTGATCTCATTCCTAGAGCTAGGCCTGCCATACTCGCTCCAAGAAGAATGACAAAAAAAATGATATTTAAATTAAGGACCGAAATCGAAGATTTATTCTCTAAAGATTTGATTCGTCGTAGTCATTCGAAATGGGTGTGGCAGTGGTATTTGTTACTAAATATGATGGTTCCCTAAGAATGTGCATCAATTATAGAAAGATAAATAAGCTCACACTAAAAAACAGATATCCAATGCCTCGTATTACCGACATGTTTGATCAACTGCATGGAGCGAAGGTATTTTCTCAGCTTGACCTTGCCACAGGTTTTCACCAGCTTAGAATTGCCAAGGATAGCATTCTCAAAACCGCTTTCCAAATTGAAGATGGATTATACAAATGGTTAGTTATGCCTTTTGGTTTAACTAATGCCCTAGCTTACTATGTCGATCTCATGGACTGAGTATTCAAGGAGGTTCTAAAAAAATTCGTTCTTGACGATATCCTAATCTTTTCTAAGACTAGAGAAGAGCATGATGCATACCTTGAATTTGTTCCTGAAACTCTGAGAAGTCATCAATTGAAAGCTAAATTTTCTAAATGCCATTTCTGGCGAGAAGTGGTCATAATTCTTGGGCGTGTGGTTTCGAAAAATGGAATTTCGGTTGATCCAGCTAAGATCGACGTAATCAATGATTAGGAAACTCCTACAAATGTTTGCATCTTTTTAGGCTTAGCTGGTTATTACAGGATATTTATCGAGAACTTCACTCGAATTTCTTCACCACTCACAACTTTAACTATAAATAATGCGAAGGTTGTTTGGAGTGAGAAGTGTAAGGAAGCATTTGATGAACTAAACTGCGAGCTAACCTCTACCGCTATTCTCACTATTTCGAATTGGAGTGAAGGGTTAACTATTTATATAGATGATTGTCGTGAAGGATTGGATGCTATTTTGATGCAGCATGGTAAAGTTATTGCTTATGTTGGTCGTCAGTTGAAGACTCATGAGGTTAATTATGCAGCTCATGATCTGGAGTTGCTCGCCATTGTTTTTGATTTGAAGTTATGGAGGCATCACCTTCTTGGAACAAAATTTGAAATCTTTACGGACCATAAATTACTGAAGTATATCTTCACCCAGATGGATATGAACTAGAGACAAGTTAGATGGCTCGAATTCTTCGCATCATATGATCTCGACATCAACTATACTCCTAGAAAAGCTAATGTTGCGGTCGACACTCTAAGTAGGAGCAAAGCCATGTTATGTCAGATTGTTGCTTCTCTAGCTCTTATGGATTGTATCTCTGCTAAGCAGGATGAGGATCCAAAGCTTTGTCGTATAAAGGAAAATGTTCTTAGCAGGAAGGATAATACCTAAGGCAAATAGGGCGCACAAATCGATAGAAATGGAATTCTAAGAATTAATAATAGAATTTGTGTTCCGAATGTGGATAGTTTGAGATAAGAAGTGCTTAAGGAAAATCATCAATCCATATCGTTTGGGAACCACGAAGATGTTTCAGAATATGAAGAAGTTGTATTGGTGGAAAGGGACGAAGAAAGATATTTCTATGGATATTAGTAGATGTACCACTTGCAAGCAAGTCAAATCCGATCATCAAAAGACAGCAGAATATTGCAGCCTTTTGAGATTCCAAAGTGGAAGTGGGATCAGATTTCTATGGATTTTATTGATGGACTATCGAGCAATAGAAAAGGTAATGGGAGCATCTGGGTTATTGTCGATAGATTGACCAAGTCTGCTCACTCTGTTCCTGTGAAGGCTACTCGAACTGCCTCGAGTTTAGCCGAGCTTTATATGAAAGAGATTGTTCTCTTTCATGGTGTTCCTCCTAGAATTGTATGTGATCGAGACTCTATCTTCACTAACAATTTCTGAAAAGCATTTCAAGAGACTCTTGGTACTCAATAAATCTGAGCACAACTTATCATCCTCAAACGGATGCCCAGACCGGAAGGGTGAGTCAAATTTTAGAAAATCTTCTTCGAGCCTATGTTTTAGATTTGGAGGATCTTGGAAAGAGCATCTCCATCTCGTTGAATTCACCTATAATAAAAGCTATCATGCGAGTATCAAGATGGCACCGTTCGAAGCTCTTTACGAACGACCATGTAAATCTCCATCTTATTGGGTTGAATCAGGAAATCAACTTGTTCTTGGTCCCAAAATGATTTTGGAAGCTTTTGAGAAATTCGAAGAAAGCCCAGAATCAACAGAAGAAATATGCAAACAGAAGGAGAAAAGACTTGGAATTTGCAGCTGGAGACCAAGTATTTCTCAAAATTTCGCCTTTGAAGAATGTAATCCAATTTGGAAGGAAAGGGAAGCTCTCTCCTAGATTTTTTTGGTCCTTTTCGCATTTTAGAAAAGATTAGTACTTTGGCATATAGGGTTGACATGCAAAAGAAACTACCGGGGGTGCATAATGTGTTTTATGTTTGACACCTCCGCAGATATGTGCACGATCTATCCATGACTATCCAGCCTGCATTGATTGAAGAAATTGATGTTGAGCCCAATCTCACTATTCATAGAAAGCCACTTCGTATAGTAGGCAGAAGCACTTAGCAGCTTAGAAGGAAGGTTACAAATCTCTTCAAAGTTTAGTGGAGCAGAGATGATCAAGATTGCACATGGGAAACAAAAGAGTGTATCCGTGCCTCAAATCCTGAATCGCTAATGCCGGGTATCTTGACCATGCCCGAATCTATTTCTATCTTTCTAATTATCTTTTTGGTTCTCTCATTCCACTCTTTTTTAGGATGAAAAGTTTTGAGTGGAAGAGATTGCAACGACCTGAATTATTTAACGATTTAAATAAGGATATTAATTAGAAAATTTAAAATGTAATTTACTTTTAACAGTAAAATTCGACAACGAAAAGTAGATAGTTGAAATGCGTTCATTGAAAATAAGCCAACGAAATTTATTTTGCATCAAAATTTGTTCGAAAGTCGGTCAGTATATTTTTCGGTAAGAATTATCAAATTTTGAAGTATAAATATTTTGACGTAGAAATGATCTAAAAAAAATTTCTGATTAAAACGTCAAAGTTCGTTCCATCCAATTCCGACCTTTATAGCTCCATTTATAAGAAATTGCCGTTGTTGTCTAAATTCGAAGCGGTATAACTAGCGACAAATGGAATTGTGTTACGAATGTCGCAGCGCAACTTTTATTACCCCATTAGATCCATCTCGTCGCGTGATCTCCATGGTATATTTGTTTTCATATTTTAGGGTCCGTAGTAATAAGCTAAATGGGTGAGATTGCAGTATGTAACCATGCCATGGAGATATTTATTACCGTCACATTTTCTCTGATGCATCTTTTCCTCGAGCCCTGGACATGTTGCACGCGTGCTATCAAAATATTTATTGTGCTAATTAATTACAATGTTCACTTTCTTCTATTTATAGATGCTCTCCTTCTTCTGCTTTCCACATTTCTTCTTCCTGGACTTATTGCTTGAAAAAAACCAATATATAAACATATATATATATATATATATATAAACTGCACTTTCTCGACGTAATCTCTTCCCCCTCTTCCCTTTTTTTTCTTTTTTTCCCTTCTTTCCCCCGCACGTCTAACTCAAGCACCACCTCACCCTGCCACCTACCTACCTTCCTAAACCGTGGGTAAGTCCTCCGCTCAGCCACCCGAACATCGCAGCAAACCCATCAACCCCTTAACCTCCATAGGTCCACCATCCCCTGCCGAAACCGCACCCGCACCTAAGACCCTCCGCTCGAGCTCCCCTCTTTCACAGCCATCACCTAGCCCAGCCACCCTCCTCTTCACCTCGCCCACCAGCCGAACTGCTTCGTCACGCGACTCCAACTCAACCTCCACCCTCAACAGCCGCCTCAGCCAGCTGTCCACCATCCCCTAAGCCGCTTCACAACCGGACCTCCACCCATGAACCCACCACCAGAACTCCCCTTCGCTTTCACGGAGCTCGCCAGAACAGCACCTCACCTATCTTCCTAAACCCGCCGCTAACCTTCTCCACCTTCACTGCTTGTAGCCAAATCCATCAGTGACCGAGAGGAGAGTTTGTGTGCTTGATCGTGCATGTGTTATATATATAAAAAAATAACAAAAAAAGCAAAAGTGCTTAGGGAAAAAACAAAAAAGGGAGGATAGAAAAGAGGCTAACGTGCATGAAAAAATAAAGAGCATGGTTGCGGTGAACATAGAGTAAAAGGCCAAGTGTAAGGAAAAAAAAGAAAGAAAGAAGAAAATAGAAAAAAAGAAGCAGCAAAGGAGGAAGCGAGCCGTCTCATCGATGTATTTTGTTTAGTAGCTTCATGAACCACTGTGTATATTATTTATTTCCGCTTGGGGATTATGCATTATTCTGTGTATGGTTCTGTGTTTGATTCTATTTTAAAACCCCAAATTGATAATCTATCAATTTTGAATGGCTTAAGTCGGTCAGGTGTGTTTTATTGTTAGCTTAACTTGTTCGAAAAGATGGGTCATCACAACTATCTTTACTCAAAAAAAATTCAAATTTATTTGTATTTGAAATTGAGCATGTATTAACGAGAAAATTCGAGTGTCTTTACATGTTAGAACAAAAACAATTCACTACACACGGAAGGATCTGAATTTCCCTGTCAAGACATGATCAATCTTTGGACTTCTTTGTAGAAAAGACAGATCAAGTTTCCAGAATGAAGTGGCTCTCTAACTCAAAGCTTGAATCAATTAACCTTCCATCATAAGCCAGCTTATATGGAAAGGTAAATAATCAAAACATTCCCTAAAGAAGGGATTCTTAGGGAAAAGCTTGCTCTTGTCTATACAGGTGTATTGATTCATAAATCAGGACTTTTCAAATTTATAAACAAGACATTCCTTTTTTTCTAAGTAAAACCTAAAGAGGTATAATTATATTTCTCGTGTAAAGGTGGAAGTAAACACACCAACCATATTTACAACAAGTCATTTTGTTGCCAAAAGGAATTTTCTAAACTTATATTCAGGATGAATTACTTCCAAAAAGCAAGAAGGATTATTTCTAGTTATCCTATGGGTAAGGGAAAAACAAACGTTCATCTATTTTGAAAGAGATTTTTACAACTTCAAAAATATTACTTAGCATTAGTTAATACACACCAAACATTTTAGCTAAGCATATCCTAACAAAAGCATTTTCTAAGCTTTCCAAAGTTATTGACAACAAAAAAACCTATGCATATTTTCTAAAGGGAAGTTTTCAGAACTATCAAGAATCGTCAACAAAAACTCTAACTAGAATAGCCTATTCTCGATTAAAGGACTATTGGTTCATTGATCATGACCACTCAGTCTCTTATTTGGGATACCAGTTTCTATAATGAGAATGATTTAAAAACCTTTCCTAATGGAAATGCTAAGAAAAGATATCTTTATCAAAGGCATCAAATGTCCCAAAATCATTTCAAAAAGGAAAATCAATTTTTAATTGTTTCTTAGCTAAAGAAATCCTATCTCAAAAGTTCTATGAACAAAAAAGGTTTTTTCACAAATATTTTGTTTGGCCGATAGACTCCAACGTCCAATCCGAAGCACCTCCTAGCTAGAGGGAGGAACTCAAGACTCCGATGTCCTATACAAAGCACCTTCTAGAGGGAAGGACTAAAACCTCTGATGTCCAATCCAGACCATTCCTAAAGGAAGGGACCAAGGCCTCTGGCGTCCAATTCGGAGCACCACCTAGAGGGAGTGTTAAAACCTCCAATGCTCTTTTGGAGAACCCTATAGGAAAAGAGACAAGCGCCAATTAGTAACCCTCAACCTAGCTAAAGCCCAAATAGTGACTCACAAAAAAAGAGGAATACGAGTAAATAAATGGACGAAGATGTCCATGGCTCAAAGAAAAGGCAAAGCCCAAAAAGGGGGAGCAAATAAGAACAGATGAAGAAGTCCAAAGCCCAAAGAATATCTTAAGTTGAAAATCCAAAAAGAAAAAAGATTAAGGTGTCCAAAGCCGAAAAGAGACTAATGCAAAGATATGAAAGAGCTCGAAACCAAACGGATCAGCAAAGTGAATTAATCAAAGAATAAACCCTCATTAGAAAGTAAGAATGTCTCCCGTTTAAGGCATAGACAATAGCACACCTTTAATAAGACTAAACTATACCTAGAAAGAGGGAACCTTCAAGAGAAGGTCTATATAGAAAATATCAATAAATTAATTAGGCCACTTTGAATGCCAAACAACCGAACTAAACTATCTGCTGAAAACAGAACTGCTTGTTGAACGGTTGAATGGTTAAACGGAACTACTTGCTGTATGGTTGAATGGAATTGCTTGGTTCTAAATATAATTATAATAAATACCTTAGCAACTACATATCTCCAAGTAAAAAACTATTCTTTAAATAACGGAAATTTTCAAAGAATTAATAAAGCTACAAACTGGCATCGGAGTGAACCACCAAACTTTTGCTTTACGACAACTCGATTTGTTAACTAGATGGTTTTCTAATTCTATTTTGCCTCCGAATGGATTTATGAGTGTCTTATTGTAAAACAGAATTGATGGATTTTTTGTTAAATTTCTAATTTTTTTTGACAAATGAATTCAATTTTCTTGTTGATCATGACTGGTTTTCTAGATTTCTCGTTGGATTTCTGGTTTCCATATGTATGAAGACCACTCTTATTATCAAATGAAATTCCAACAAGCTTTTAATTGAGACTTTTGAACTTCTGGTTTTCTTTTGTAAATCAATTTTTCATATTGTTACTGGGTTGAATTTTTGGCCATCCATCACTGTCAAACATGAATTTCTGGACTTGTATTATTACTGCTAGATATAGATTTCTAGTCTTCTATTACTATCACTGTACGTGGATTTTGTCTTCTTTCTGTCACTTCCCAGACTATTTTCTAGTCTTCTTGTTATCAGATGGAATTTTGAATTTCTTATTACCAAGCAGTGTTTTGACCTTCTTATTACCAGAAGATGGAACCTTGGATTTCTTATTACCAGAAGATGGAACCTTGGATTTCTTATCATAGGATGACATACTAAATTCTTAACCTCCTCATTATCAAATGTAAGTCTCAGGTCTGAAGATAAAAATTACAATGAGAAGACAAGCAAACTGTTGCATGACATCTTGCACCAAATCAAAGTTTTCTAAAACAAACGTTGTGATACGTTTGAAGTAACTTAATATTGAGAGACAATCTCCAACAATCCAAGAAGAGTTAGTTCAAGAGGAAAAACAAATCCATACTAGTCTTCTCAAAGAAAATACTGGCTTATCCCTCTATTTACCTACCAAGTGATATTATTCCAAATTTGGATATTCATTCTTGAAAGCATGTTGGAGATTTACTAGATATCCAAACAATAAGAAGTTTAAAGTTTAAAAGCAATCTTGCAACTAGCCAATAACTATTGAATAACTATTATAGAGTTCATAAGGAAAACTAAACTTTTGTGTTGACTAAAAAGAGCACAATTAAATGCTAAATCCATAATAGGAAAAATAAATCCATAAGTATGAATTGAAAATTATGGTGGTAATTATAGGACGTTACACAAACAAAACTATGCCAAATAAATAGGCTAGTATAAAACACCATGTGAATTACACCATAAAGCCAAATACGGTAATATTAAATCATACATTAATATTAAACCAGATGTATAAAATTTGAAGTTTTAAAGTAAATTTGACAATTTGAAAACCTTATTTGTTTGATTTTAAATCGCAAGAGAAAGAGAAAAACCATCAGAGTGAATAGATTTAAAAGGCTAAGCAAAGCAAAGCAAGAAAAATTCATGGTTTTACCCTAAAGAGTAAAAAGCTTCTTTTACACAAGGAGGAGGCAATTATCCACATAATTTCACATGAAGATATGGTGTTGGATTCAAGGCTCTAAAGAGATGAGATTGAACCTCATTGTAAGAGGAGGCTCTTCAACAAAGACCAACAATGCCAAAGACATGAAGATAGGCAAATTCGATAGGATTATGGCACCACTTTGCATCGAAAACATATCTCATCACTTTAATGCTCATCAGTCCCGCATCTCCTTAAAGTCATTCCACATTCACACCACTTGTCATCGCTCTGTAAGTCATCAATGTCACATCACTTCAATAAGGATAAAAGATGGTGTCAACTGTAATCGAAGAGACCTACAACCATACTAAAGTAATAGAGACAATACCAAAGGTTGCTCATCGACCCACTTGCACATCATCACTATTGACAAAGACATGAGAGCATCAATACACTGACACCGCCTCTTACTGACTTCGAAGATATACAAAAAGATACATAGGGAGGACATCGCCATTCATGATTAGCGACGCGAAGAAGTCAAGTATCAGCAACTTCAAAGGTCAACAATGAATGTCAAAGTGGTCTTAGCGCATCTTATTAGTACTAAGCACCGCTACTCACCAATCACAAGCTTATTGTCAATCATCGCGAAGCATTGCTCTTCATCACTCTTCAAAGATGCTATGATATGCTTCAGCAACGTTCGATATGGCACTTTGTCAACATGTGCAATCAACATTTAAAGGACGTCGTGTGTCTATGTGAAGCGATATTGAAGTTGGACACTATCAGTGTTCACAAAGACTTTAACACTATACCATGATAACACCAAAAGGATGCAAAGTAGCACTGTTCTTAGCTGTTGGTCAACATAGCACTTTGATATTTGTATCACTTGAAGGACGCCAATATTATGCTTGGTAAAGCCACTATTGTCGCCATGAATGCTGTCGCCTAAGTTATTGCTGCATATCTTCAAAAGAATCTTGACGAACACCTAACACTTAGCAACATTAAAGTCGACAAAGAACTTATCTACTCCATTGCTGAGGTTCCACCCTTGTCGAAGACCCTGCTACTCCATCTCTATAAATACAACCTCAGCATTGCTATTTTAGAGGATCGAATTTTCTGTCCTCATTTCTTTTCTTCTTAAGCACTGTAAACCTGAATTAGGGATTTAGTCAATTGAAATACATGAACCTTATACACATAAGGAATTGAAAATCAAACAATTGCTTAGCTAATAGACACATTCAAACTCGAAATTGCATACTTAATTAAGCTTGAACTAAGATTTGGACATCGTCGAACATTTTAACCTAAGTCTCACGAGCATATTGACTGGGGTGATACCTTGCCTATAGCATGTTATTTCGTACTATTCATTGCCTTTGAAGTGACAATGTCTTCAACACAAGGAATGTTTACTTACTTGGAACAATGCATGCATCAACCTATGACTTCGATTAACCTCAAAGAGAACAACCTCAGCTAGCTTCGAAGAGGATCACCTCTGATTAACCCATCTTTTGTATGCTTTGGGGTTTTGATGAATTTATTCGTTAATAAACAATTCTCTTACAAATCAAGTTTTTAGCAACTTTTTTACGTCCTCTTTTAGTGTTGCGGTGTGAGTCTTATCAAACAACCTTTTCTTCTGCCTTATTGGAATAAATTTCGGGTTGACGTTGAGCACGCAGAAAATTACAGATATATCAGTTCCTTCCATGTCCACGTGGGTCCATGCAAATACATCGATGCTTGATTGCAAAAATGAGATCAACTTCTCTTTGGTTTCTTTTCTCATCCCATTACCTATTTTCACTATCTTCGTAGAGTTTTAAAGGTCTAATTTTATTTCTTCCAATCTTTCCATTGGTTGTGCATTTTCTCGATTATTTCTCGACTCTATTTTTGAATTATTTCCTCCAAAACCCTATTCTCATCATTAATTACTTTGTTCAATTTGACAGACTTTCTCTTTCTTGTTGTGAAACCACTTTCCCTATCGATCACTCGATGTACTGCTGAAGGAAGGTTTAGGTTATTTGCCTTAGATACCCATTCTCAGGGACTAGTATGCAAGGGCTTCTGGTTTTGATCATATTTACTTGACTCAGATCCATGGCAAGATCCATTTATTTCATTAAAGTGCTCAAGTTTTGCAAAATACATTTTACAAGAAACAACTCACCACAAATAGTTCCCCATACCATCTTACAAAGAAACTTTACCAACATATGTTTTGGTGATACAAAAGTATCGATCTTATCAAGCGCCCTCCTTCCAAAGAACACATTGCAGCAAGAAGGTTAGTCCATTATCATGAATAAGGTCTCAAGCATCCTTAAATGCAGAGGAGTGCCAATTTGTACAAACAATTTAATCTGACATACTAGAGTAGAGCCTTTATTATTGGATCCAAAGAAAGGCTTCAAGATAGGTGCAAGCTTTTCTTTTGAAATCCCCATTTGTTCAAAAGCACCTTTGAATATGACACTTACTTCAATGCTCGTGTCTATTAGAATTTTGGACACAAATGACAATTTTATTTTAGCAGTTATCATAAGAGGGTCATTATGGGGTTGTTGAAATCCTTTCAACTCTTGAGGAGTTATAACCAAATATGGCAGTCTGGTCGTGCTTTTGAAGGACTTCGATGGAGACTCATCGCTAAAGAGTAATTACCTCTTTAGCCTCTTTCACATACTTACTTGTCGATCCCTTGCTTAATTCTACTGTGTGTAGTCCTCCATGGATCACATTAATATGAATCATTGGCTTTAGAAATTTAGGCGAAAGCTCATTTTCGATGATGTTAGTGTGGTTGATGGGTGGCTTTTTGTTGTGGATAGGTTTTGATTGACCTTCATGTATTCTGTGAGGACTCCCTTCCTATCATATTCTGTATAATCTCTCCCCGGACTATTCACTTATCCATTTTGTGACCGTTCACTTTATATTAGGCACAATAATGTCATCCATTATTCTATTATGTATTCGTCTATGCTTTAAATGAGTCGGGTAATCGAGTTCATCCTTTTTAGTAGCATATATATAGGAGATAGGTCGATTTAGTTGGACAGTGTTCGCCTTAGCAAACTCTTCCCAACTTTCTTATTTGGGACTAAAAAGTTTCTCTTCTCCCCTTAATTCCTCATATTATGGAATTTCTCATCCATTTGTACAAACTTATCAGCCTGGAGTTAAAAATCTTATAGGTCTTGGCACCTATGAATGTATAGCTCTTTCCAGAATGGTGTGTTTTGGATAAAACCAGATTAGACTACCATTAAATTCTATATATTGCTTACTCTCTCTACTCTTTTAGCTTCTTCATTAAATCACATCAAATAGTCTTTCAATAATTGTTCTAGTTTCTTTTTATGTTAGCCAGCAGACTCGCGTCAATTATATGTTCTTTCAAAGTGCAAAATTGAGCTAATTCAATGAGAATTTTCCCATGAATAGACTGTCTTTTCTTTATAACGCCAATACAATTTTGCCACTGCTACAAAGAATGTGGTCGGAAATAATCTACATCGCATTATGCATGTGGCATTATATAGATCCATTTGACTTTCAAAAACCATTAAGTGATCATCCGGATCAGTAGTGATGTCATACTTAATAGCTTGGATTTTAACATAAGAAGGCAATGGTACTGCCATGATCCTTTTGGTGAATGCTACCCTTTTAAAATTGTTGATGGTTTAGGATCCATTATTCACTTTCTTTTATTTCAGTCATGTCCTTTTTCATTTTGTATACCAAGTCGCTGAAATAAACTTCTTCATCTTCATAGTTTTCTCGCTTTGGCTTGTAATACATATGCGTAGTGGAGCATGCAAATTGTGATTTCGAACTTCTATTCAGCTTTTGAGTAGGAGGACTTTCTTTCGTCTTTTGTGCTCCTAAATTACTCCTTCCAACATTTTCAGTTCTTATGTTTGACTCCATAGCCTTTGTGGGTGGAGAATCAACCTCCTGCCCCTTCGTCTATTTTACTATCTTTTGGTGAAGATTTTAGTGAAACTAAAGCTTCAATAAGCTCGTGCATGACTTTCAACTTTCTTTACGTAGCTTGGAGTTCATACCTCTCCTCTGGTGTCGCTTGAGCGACATACATTTCCCCTTCCTTCGTATTTTCTATGTCAAACTATGGGGTCACAATGTCCTCGAGATGAATATGATGTGCAACTCCTTTTATGCTTGGGCATCAACTTTCTTCGTTGATTTTCCCTTGATATAAATGCTATCGTTGATCGATTCACAAGGCCTTTAGTTGGGTTCTTAATTAAATCACCATTTAGCTCTAGTACTAAAATTGAGGCAAGGTAATTATGAATACTTTAGCAGTTTAGTACATAATGCATTCATAAATGGTGACTTACAGAAAGAAGTGTACATGGCATAACCAATGGGTTGAGAATGATTGTGAGCAGCAGCTAGTATGCAAGTTGAAAAAAGCCATCTATGGGTTAAGGCAAGCATATAGAGTCTGGTTTGAGAAGATGAAAGGAGAACTAACAAGGTTGAACTATCAAGCAACCAAATCAGATAAATCCCTATTCATTAAAATCACTGACAGGTGTATGTTGATGATTTTATTATTATTGGAAGCAATGATGTTGAAATACATAAGCTAACTCAATATCTAAATAATCAATTCAAGCTGAAGGACCTTGGGAATCTGAGTTACTTCTTAGGCATTGAAGTCAAGTGCTTTAACGATGATTGCATCTGAATCAAAGGAATTATATTCAGACTGCTCTGGAAAGAGCAAATATGGACAAGGCCAAAGCATAGCCTACTCCAATGACTAGCAATCTTCACTTGTTCAAAAACAAGGAGGATTCAATCGAAGACCCACATCACCACAGAAGCATTGTAAGGGCCTTATAGCATATCACCATTACCAGGAGGTTTATTCATGCTAATTGGTGCAAAAGCCCCTCACTAAGCACTAAATGGTTTCAAAAGAATTCTGAGATACCTGGTGGGGACATTATACTACGGCATAAAGCTCCATGTAAACAAGTAATTATATATCAATTCATGTGCTGATGTTAACTAGGCCTCTGATGATGATGACAAACGCTCCACAATGGTCACCGTGTATTTCTTGGGAAAACCATTGCGTCATGGTGTTCCAAAAAGAAACCAAGAATCTCCAAGTCAAGAACTGAAGTCGAGTACCAAAGTGTAGCAAGTGTCACTTCGGAAATAATGTGGCTGAGATCACTATTACCATGAGGTTTGTGATCAAAGAGGCTTCACAGCTATTGTATGGTGCGACAACTTAAGCAATATTTCCTTGTCTGGCAATCCTATTCTACCTTCTAGGACCAAGCATATTGAGTTAGACTTGTATTTTGTTAAGGAGCAAGTAGACAAAAGAAATCTATGCATCAATCACATTCCAACACTTTATTAACATGCTGACATTCTTATAAAGCCCCTGCCACTTACAAACTTCACTAGACTGAGAAGAGAATTAATTGTTGAACCCGGCTCAAGTGAAAAAAATGAAGTTGAAGTGAAGAAGGAAGCAGTATTAGAAAATTAAAAAGAAACTAAAATGACAAAGAGAGTTCAATTTAAGGGAAGGAATTAGAAGTTATAACGTTAATACAGCTGTAGCTCTGGTCACAATATGTTATGTCATTGTTTTGGGTTGAGTCATTTTGTATTTTGGGCTATGTCATGTGTATGTATCAGTGCGTAAAATATTGACGTGCATATGCTTATATATAGTTGTGCACTCACCCATATTATTAATAAAAATCAGTTCATCAACTGAATTTCACTTTATATCCCTTCTTTCAATCAATAACATCATCGTTTCTAACTCTTTCAATATCGTGTATGTTAGTTCTGAACTGGTGATGAAGAGCTTACCTCCTTAGGTCGCGGCCGACCTACTCTAGGTCGTGAAGGCAAAGAGCCCAAATTGCCGAAGCCCTAATTCGCCCCTCCAACCTAACTCGCGAACGACCTACGCAAATTGCCGAAGCCCTAGATCGCGCCTCCTCCTCCGTATGTCGCAAGCGAGCTACTGTTATGTCGCGAGCGAGCTACCATATATCGCCTTTTCCTCTAAGCGAAGCCACAAGGTCGTCAACGCCCTTCGTTGACTACTATATGTCGCCTTTTCCTCTAAGTCGCGAAGCCATAAGGTCGCGAACGACCTTCGTTGATTCACCCTAAGTCGCGAATGGGGATCCGAGGAAGAAGGTCGCTCGTGGGTACTTCGTTGGAGATAGGTAGCTGCCTCTTGGATTTGGAGCCGCTATTATGAAGTGGTTAGGTCGTTTAATTCGTGCTTTGTATCAGTAAATCGCTGATTGTTGTGTTTAGGTTGTTAAGAGTAGGTCGCATTGTTGTCGCATGTGTTGTTTACTTAGGTCGAACTGTATGTTAAATCGTTTGTAATTTTTGAAAGTCGTTGGTCTTGTACTGTGGAGCGGTCGAGTTATATGTGTTATAAGTCTATAAATAGGAAAGTTTGTGTCACTTGTAAAGTTGTTGAAATTTGAATAAAATTTGTTTTGTACTTTGTGCTTCCATTTTTTTGAATTGGTAGTCGAGTGTTATCTCCTATCTCCACTTTGGCATTCGAGTGCGCTCGAATCAACGAACGTTGAAGCCAATTCGCGGAATCATGTGCGCTTGATCAACGCTCAAAGAATTGTAGTTCTTTCTCACGGTATCGTGCGCGATCAACGTGTCGAAGATTGCTTAAGTCCGGTCTCTTCGTGATCAACGGATTTGGGCCTTACGGTATTCTTAAATTCATCGATTTATCAACGATTCACCGATTACTTCCGCTAATTGTGTGAGATCCTGGACGGATTCGATTTACATCGTCGAATTCGCTTCCCACGCTGCGTCAGTTTGGTATCAGAGCGGTATCGCAAGAAGTTTGCATTATTTGGAGACATGGGTTTCGAGAATTTGAAGTTTGGAGATCGGATTTGCAAATTGTTGAGAAGTTTGGTGTTCATCGTGAAGTTGCAACAAGTTGGGAGTTTCGATCCATCTCATTTTGGATCAAAGTTCGGGAAGTGTTTGAAATTTATTTTTGAGTTTGTTTGAAGTTCAGTCATGCCTTCGAGACGAGCTCAACGTCATCGCAATATTAATGCTTTGTATGGAAGAGAAGTGGCCGATGAAATAGAACAACGAATCAACGAGAGTTTCACTGAGAAGTTGAATGAAGGGATTGGTCGATTAGAGAGAATGATGCTCGAAATGAATCAAAATCGAAGAAGGGTTTCACCTGAATCAAGCCATGGAAGAAGTAGAGTTTCACCACATTCAGATCGGGAGAGAAGAGAAGATCATGATCGTAGAAGTGTTGACAATCGTGATAGGAAGGAAGATCGAAGAAGTGGTGGTGGAAGAGAGGTTGGTGGTCGTGACCGACATCGATATACTTTAGATTTTGATAAGGATTTTGATGGTGATAGAGGTAGTATGCATTATCAAGATCGATGTCAAATACGAAATCGAGAAAGAGATTTTGAAGATGACCGTAGATGGGAATCGGGAATGAAGATGGAAATTCCAGAGTTCAAGGGTGGAATGGTTGCAGAAGAATTTTTGATTGGTTGTCTAATGTTGAAGAGATATTTGATTTCAAGGAGGTACCGAAAGATCGTCGAGTGAAGTTGGTTGCTACTAGGTTGAGGGGGAGAGCTGTGACATGGTGGCAGCAAACCAAAACTAACACAAGAACAGATGGGGAAATCGAAGATTGTTGATTGGGGGAAAATGAAGAAATTGATGAAAGCTACGTTTTTACCTTACAGTTATCAATCACTCATGTATCAGAGATTGCAGAACTTGAGGCAAGGGACTAAGACTGTTAATGATTATGTTGACGAGTTTTATCAACTGATTGTTCGAAATGACATTATGGAGACAGAGGAACAGTTGACTGCTAGGTTTGTTGGAGGTTTGCGAATGTAGATCCAGGATATGGTTAATATGTTTGACCCGAGATCTGTGGCTGAAGCGCATCAGAAGGCGTTAGCTTGGGAGAAGCAAGGAAGACGAGGAGGTGGTGTGTTTACAAATTCCAACAATCAAGTGAAGGGTGCCAGTGGGAGTTCCAATGTTTCTAAAGTTGTCAGTAAACCAGTTGTGAATGAGGCTGCGAAAGCAAAGGTCAACAATAGTTTCAAATGTTATAATTGCCAGGAAGTGGGTCATAAAAGTAACGAATGTCCAAAGCCAAAGAAGAGAATGATGATTGCCGAAGTTGAAGGCGAGGATGTTGGTGAAGGTGATTCTAGTCCAGTGGAGGAAGAGGAACAGGATATCGCGTCAGGAGATGAAGGATGTAATCTAATGATGAGGAGGTCTTGTTTAACACCGAAACAAGAGGATGATGCTAGTTGGTTGAGGAGTAACATCTTTCAGTCGACATGCACTATATTGGGGAAAGTTTGTAAGTTTATGATTGATGCAGGAAGTTGTGATAATATTATCTCTACTGAAGCTGTGAGAAAGTTGAAGTTGAAAACGGAGAAACATCCTAATCCTTACAAGTTAGCGTGGTTAAGAAAAGGTGGACAGGCGAGTTCGAGTTCCATTTTCTATTGGGAAGAAATATAAAGACGAGATCTGGTGTGGTGTAGTTGAGATGGATGTTTGTCATTTGCTTTTGGGAAGACCGTGATAGTATCATCGAGCAGTGCAGCATGACGGTCGAACCAATAGCTACAGTTTTATGTTTGAAGGCGTTAAGATTATTTTAGTTCCAAAGAAGAGACAGCAGGGAGAGAGCAAGTCAGAAGAGATTGAGAAGCTTAAAACTTTGTTGACTTTGAAGGAATTTGTTGAAGAAGTAGAGGAGAGTCCAGAGGTGTTTTTGTTGATTGCACATGAGGCTAGAGAATCTGTTGAAGTTCCAGAGGAGGTAAAGCCAGTAGTGGAAGAATTCAGAGATGTGTTTCCAGAAGAATTACCGAAGGAGTTACCACCGTTGAGGGACATTCAACATCAGATTGATCTTGTGCCAGGATCAGTATTACCTCACAGGCCACATTACAGGATGAGTCCTAAGGAACATGAAGAGCTCAGAAGGCAGGTAGAGGAATTGTTAGAACAAGGGCGTGTTCAGAAGAGTTTGAGTCCATGTGCCGTGCCAGCCTTATTGGTACCGAAGAAGGATGGGACGTGGAGGATGTGTATGGACAGTCGGGCTCTAAATAAGATCACTGTGAGATATAGATTTCCTATGCCAAGGTTTGATGATTTGATTGACTAGTTGAGTGGGGCTGTTGTGTTTTCCAAGATTGACTTGAAGAGTGGATACCATCGAATTCGTATTAGACCGGGTGATGAGTGGAAGACTGCTTTTAAAACCAGAGAGGGTTTATACGAATGGTTGGTTATACCATTTGGCTTGTCAAACGCTCCTAGTACTTTTATGAGAGTAATGAACCAGATTTTCAGGCCATTTGTTGGGAAGTTCGTGGTTGTTTACTTTGATGATATTTTGATTTATAGTAGGAGTACGGAAGAGCACATCCAACATTTGCGAGAAGTACTGTTGATTCTACGACAGGAGCAGTTCTATGCAGCAGCAAAGAAGTGCGTGTTTATGACGGACAGTGTTTTGTTTTTGGGATATGTTCTATCGAAGGAGGGTATTCAAGTGGATGAAAGCAAAGTGGAAGCTGTCAGGAGTTGGCCACAACCCAAGACTATAACAGAAGTCCAACGTTTTCATGGGTTGGTATCTTTTTACCGAAGGTTCATTCCACACTTTAGCAGTGTGATGGCACCTGTAACCGATTGCATGAAAGGAAAGAAGTTTGCATGGACAGAGGAAGCAAAGTTAGCTTTTGAGAAGATCAAGACACTATTGACGTCAGCGCCAATTCTAATTTTACCGGATTTTCAGTCGTTGTTTGAGTTACATACTGATGCGTCGAAGGTTGGGATTGGTGGAGTATTGAGTCAGAATGGAAGACCAATTGCTTATTTCAGCGAGAAATTGTCTGGAGCCAAGATGAGATATAGTACATATGATGTAGAGTTTTACGCGATTGTTCAAGCGGTGAAGCACTGGCGACATTACTTGTTTCAGAAGGAGTTTGTTCTTTACACTGATCATGAGACATTGAAACATCTACAAGGGCAGAAAAAAATTTCAGCTAGGCATGCATCGTGGATTGCATACTTGCAGCAATTTACATTTGTTGTGAAACATAAATCGGGAATTATGAATCGTGTAGCTGATGCTTTGAGCAGGAGGAATCATTTGTTGACGATAATGAAAATTGAAGTAACATGATTTGAACTATTGCCAGAGTTGGTTGAAGAGGATCCTTACTTTGCAAAGTTTGTTGAGAAAGTTAAGGATGGGAGTACTGATGAATTTGTGTTGGTTGATGGATTCTTGTTCAAGGGGAATCGATTATGCATACCAGACTGTAGCTTGAGAATGAAAATTGTTAAAGAGTTGCATGAAGAAGGACATGTTGGACGGGATCGCACCTTACAGTTAATTTCACAATCTTATTTTTGGCCGTCAATGAGGAAAGAGGTAAAGATATTTGTGGAGAGGTGTCATATCTGTTAGGTTTCGAAGGGAACAGCGACGAATGCAGGATTATACATGCCATTACCCGTGCCTACTAAACCATGGGTTGATATTAGCATGGATTTTGTGTTGGGTTTGCCGAGAACTCAGAGGGGAAATGATTCTATATATGTTGTAGTGGACAGGTTTTCGAAGATGGCGCATTTCATAGCCTATAAGAAGACAGCTGATGCCGTTCGAGTGGCTCAATTATTCTTTAAAGAGGTGTATCGATTGCATGGTTTACCAGAATCTATTGTTTCTGATCGAGATACTAGATTTTTAAGCCATTTTTGGTTGAGTTTGTGGAAGATGGTCGGAACGAAGCTGAATTTTAGTAGCGCTTACCATCCGCAAACTGATGGGCAAACAGAGGTGGTTAACCGATCGTTGGGAAATTTACTAAGATGTCTTATGAAAGACAATTTGAAGAGTTGAGATTTGAAGTTGTGTCAAGCTGAGTTCGCACACAATCACGCAGTTAACCGGAGTACAGGTTTCAGTCTATTTCAAATTGTATATTCAAGCTTGCCAAAGGGACCGCTGGATTTAACGATAGTGCCATATCAGAAGGGAGTCGTTAAGTGGGCTAGTGATTTGGTGAATGAGTTACAGGAATGCCACAAAGTTGTACAGGAACGATTGCTTAAGATGAATGAGAAGTATAAACAAATGGCGGATAAGAAACGAAGAAGTGTTGTCTTCAAAGAAGGAGATTTTGTATATGCAGTATTGACCAAAGATCGTTTTCCGTTTGGAACTTACAACAAGTTGAAAGCTCGAAAGATTGGTCCAGTAGAAATCTTAAAGAAGATAAATGATAATGCGTACCGGTTAAGGTTGTCGGAAGAGGTTCATACTTCTGATGTTTTCAATGTTAAACATTTGATTCCGTATTACGGGGAGGAACTTGTCGAAGATGATGAGAGTGTGAATTCGAGGACGAATTCCTTCCAACAAGGGGAGGATGATGAAGAGCTTACCTCCTTAGGTCGCGGCCGACCTACTCTAGGTCGTGAAGGCAAAGAAGCCTAAATTGCCGAAGCCCTAATTCGCCCCTCCAACCTAACTCGCGAACGACCTACGCAAATTGCCGAAGCCCTAGATCGCGCCTCCTCCTCCGTATGTCGCGAGCGAGCTACTGTTACGTCATGAGCGAGCTACCATATATCGTCTTTTCCTCTAAGAGAAGCCACAAGGTCGCGAACGCCCTTCGTTGACTACTGTATGTCGCCTTTTCCTCTAAGTCGCGAAGCCGTAAGGTCGCGAATGACCTTCGTTGATTCACCCTAGGTCGCGAATGGGGACGCGAGGAAGAAGGTCGCTCGTGGGTACTTCATTGGAGATAGGTCGCTGCCTCTTGGATTTGGAGCCGCTATTTTGAAATGGTTAGGTCGTTTAATTCGTGTTTTGTATCCGTAAATCGCTGATTGTTGTGTTTAGGTTGTTAAGAGTAGGTCGTGTTGTTGTCGCATGTGTTATTTACTTAGGTCGAACTGTATGTTAAGTCATTTGTAATTTTTGAAAGTCGTTGGTCTTGTACTGTGTAGCGGTCGAGTTATATGTGTTGTAAGCCTATAAATAGGCAAGTTTGTGTCACTTGTAAAGTTGTTGAAATTTGAATAAAATTTGGTTTGTACTTTGTGCTTCCATTTTTTTAAATTGGTAGTCGAGTGTTATCTCCTATCTCCACTTCGGCATTCGAGTGTGCTCGAATCAACGAACGTTGAAGCCAATTCGCGGAATCAAGTGCGCTTGATCAACGCTCAAAGAATTGTAGATCTTTCTCACGGTATCGTGCGCGATCAACGTGTCGAAGATTGCTAAAGTCCAGTATCTTCGTGATCAACGGATTTGGGCCTTACGGTATTCTTAAATTCATCGATTTATCAACGATTCACCGATTACTTCCGCTAATCGTGTGAGATCCTGGACGGATTCGATTTACATCGTCGAATTCGCTTCCCACGCTGCGTCAACTGGTAAAGAATATATCTTGTCTCCGCACACCTTTATTTGGTGCAATAGAAATCAAGCATTGACAAATTTTTAGGTTTAAAGATCCGTATATTCGCAGATTTAACTTTGTTGGAGGAAGTAGATGTAGTCGTTCGATTAATGTATGCACCTGAAAGTTTGGGTGTGTTTAAGATTGTGGTTGGTTCGGGTTTAGGTAAGTAAAAAATCCTTTTGGTTAAGATATGTTGGGTTTAACATTTACGTCATATTCAACCATTGAAATTTAAAATAATAAATTCTCCTGGTAAATCGGTAACTTTTATGTGTAACTTTTTCCAATGCGTTGATTGTACAAAAATTTCAATAGTTTTTCCTTTAGTAGTATGTGTGTTCACAAATGAAACTTAACATATACCATATATTTAGGAATTCTCTTTCTCACATTCATTTATGGCTAATAAAATGAAATTGGCTAAATGAACATAAAATTGGATTATCATATTAAGAATTTTGTAAAACTTGTACAAAAGTCGGACCACGAAACCCTAATTTTCCATTAACTTGTTACTGTAGTCGAGAAGCTTTTATAGTAATCAAGAAAAGCACCATAAGTTAAATAAAGCACAATTACATTTTCATCTTCAAAATCCAAGGTTTAAACTCTTTTTTTCCGTTGTAGTTAAATGGTTTAGAAAAAATGTTATTAGTCTAATCAAAAGGTGATGCGATTATGTCCTAGGTTTAAAAATAAATCGATACGTCCATTCACTAGCACGAACTAAAATTAGAATAGTATCTAGATTCGTTTCGCCTAAAATCTAAAATCACAAACAAATCAAGCACCATAGAAGATTCATAGTCACCAATCTATATTATACTATTATTATTGTGCTAGGTTTCAAAAGCGTACAAGCCGTCAAAGATATTTTGTGAAATAAACGGTCGTGTTTTTTTATTTCTTTCTATTCATGACCTTACCTACTCGCGTTTAATACATAAAAACCGTAAGTTACTTCTATTCATTTCATAAAACCTTAATTCACAAAATAAGGGTGACGAATATCGACCGATGTGGAAATCAACGATTGCTTACTTCCTTTGTCTGTATGCAAACTTCCACCGTAATTTGCCCGTTTGCATATTCCTCCTCTAATCCCCTAATTATTGAGGTAATTCTCAATTCTTTTAGTCCGTTGTTTTCGATTTTCAAACTTGATCTAACTCCTTGATTCTTCGATTCGCATATGTCTTCATTGTTTGCCTCAACTTCTTAATCTTCGAAACAAATGTAGTTGCTTCATCGCTTCTCTTCGTCTGTATTCATGTATCATTATCCTTCATTGGTATTCTTTTGATTATTATATTATCCATATTTAGGATTTGATGATGATCTGGATTGGTCTAAAATACTATGGATAGGCAAGTGACATATTCAAATTTTGGCTAGCTAATGAACCTTCAACAAGTTGCCCGACCTTCTTTTAACACATTTTTTGAATAACGGTACGGAGAAAATTTATTTAATAATTTTTTGCCATCAATATTAGACCACATGTTGTTCTTATTATGCAAGCTTATGTTTGGTAAAATTAATTTTCTTACAAACCATATTGTATGTATTTTTATTTTTTTTAAGAAAGAATGGGAGCATTTTCGTAATTTTGCATCTTACTATAAAGGCTACATCGCAAAACGGTAGATTTTATTTCTTTACAACCAGTAATTACTATACTTTATCATTTTGCGTATTTATACTCTGGTCACTAAACCTAACTTTGTTTTAGACTGTAGTTCACCTTCCTTGCTATTCTTTTTATGTTTTTTGGTTGAAAATTTAGTATATCTTTGCAACGATATTTAATTTCGGGTTCTACACCATTTTGTTTGTAAAATGCCCGTGAGTTCAGGTTTAATTTTTATATAAATTTTGCTTTGACTAAATTTTAGATTATCATATACAGTTGTTCACATAATGTTGTGTTTTAGTTTTACTCAGAACCATCAACTTCATAACATATCTGTTTCGTGCCATGGTAAATAATTTTAATGTAAAATGTCAAACTTTAATAGAAGGTAATTTCTTTCTAGATCTATAGTAGAATATTAAATTTTAAGTATATATGACTTCTTGGAGGTACTATAGTTCTTAATCCTGAATCCAGTATGTAATATTTATTGGTGATTAATATATATTTGATCTGAATACATATAACCCATATTGATACAACTGAGAAACAAATATATGAAATTAGCAGCGGAAGGCGTACCTGAATCCATCAATTCTTAATTGATGTGAATATTAATTTGGATTAGATCTTCCAAATTGACACAAGCTTAGATCCGTAAATTTTATTTAGAAGAGGGTAGAGAGAATGTGATAAGACTTCTGTAATTTGGGAGGCATAACCTCACATATATAGTGTGTGACTTTTTTCAGCCCGGCCCTTTAACAAACTAAAATTGTCACTCAGATATCCACATGTTATAATTTTACATGACGAACATAGCCCTTAAGTCTTAACATGTTTATTCCAAAAATAGATCATGTAATTAGACTTAATTACAAGATAGCCACACATTCAAACATTAAAATATGTGACTCAATTATGTTGAATTATTCCAACCATATTTTCCATAGATAAAATACTTTTTGGCACTCATTATCCTTCATAAACCAATTCATTTTTTGGGGAATTAATTTAAAGGACAAAAATTTATATATTTTTAGCCTCATGGACACAATCTCAATATTTTAACCACAAGAATAAACATTCTCCTAAAAATTAATCATAAGGACAAACATTCCTTCAAAATTATTCATAAGGACAAACATTGTTCCAAAACTGCTACCGAACCAAAAACTAATACCTAAAAACTGCTACCGATAACTATAAACTGATACCTTAAAACTGCTATCAATAACAAAAAACTGATACCTTAAGAAAGTTTTCCTTCAGGAAAAAATACCGAAGGTCTGTCCTTGAGGCTAAAATGCTGAAAATTTTTGTCCTTCACAATAATTTCCTGTTCATTTTTTTGATAAAAGTAACACACAATATTCTATTATATAGAAAATAGAATTTTTACTTCTTTATCTCCTTTACTCTCATGATTTTGATAATTAAATCCATATTGTCCACTAATTCATTGTATATTACCAAATGAGTCTGAAATATTTTCTTATTTAACCATTTTCCTAACATCTTTTGACCTCAACACCTCTTTATTTTCTCACTAAATTTTGATGACATTGAGGATACTAATAGTTTCTTATTCTTTTAGTTATCGATAATAAATTTCTTCAATATTACTATTTTCAAATAGGTTTTCCACTTATCTCCTCCTCGACTTCAGTAGATTTTAAGAATCTAACAGCCTTTACAATTTACTAACTCAATTCTTCTTCTTCATACCATGGGTTGTCATTGTTTCATCTCTTACAAGTATGTATTTTAGTTCTATAAGTGTTTAAAGTAAAGATAATGAACCAAGTCTGTTCTCTCATATGGTATATGTGATTTCATAGAATTCGAGTATTCATATTTTAGTTGTAAACATATGTTTGCAAGTTGGCTGTGCAAACCAAATGATTACTTAGACCAGGTTATGAACGGGATTCTTATCAGCAGGTACTATAATACCAGAGGTATTAAAGGCCTATAATATTGTTTGTTGTCAAAATCATCGCTTAGCCCACTTCTTTTAAGATTAAGTTCAATGAAATTTAGATTTTGATTGTTTCAGTCGTTGCCTTATTAATTCGAAAGCTTGGAATGCTAAAGGCGTTCTCAATGTTGATAGTTACTTCAAATTTAATAGCATTGTATGTTTTCTTTCCTTTCCACATTATTTTTATTAGCGGTTACATTGTCACTTCAAAGTAAAATTCGTATTTAATGATAAAATAATAGGCCAGGAGATGACATTTTTTTTCATACTTATTTCCACGTTGAAAGAAAATTCTAAATGTTTTCAAGTTTCTAGGATTTGAATTTAGAACTTGACCTAGGAATACAATTTTCGAATAAAACGTGCAAAAAAATCTTTAAGGTTATAATATATATTATTATTCATTTTTCAATTAAATGAAGTTTTTAAATTAAAATGATTATTAACACAATTTGTTTTTAATTGCTAAAAATATAGCTTTGAATTTTGAAGTTGTACATGTTACAACGATACGTATAATGAGAAATTTATCTTATTTTCTCTCTACCTATTACATTGAAAATCGAAATAGTAGCATCGTTATATGTTAATACTAGGTGTTTAAAGTGGTTAAGAGGATCAACCTGCATTTCATGTTGTTGAGTGTAAAGGATTTATTTTTCAGTACTTTTTATCTCCTCTATTATAAACAACTAGTGTGAACTCGTGCTTCGCACATGGTGGTGGTGAAAATATTCTGTGTATATGCTAAATTGTATAAAAGGTAAACTGGTATGTAAGGAAAATAAAGCATTTTGATTAAACAATAGTAAGTGAATATAATCATGGTAAACTACAATTCAATGTTAACAAAAAAAAAAGCATAATGAAATTTACATGGAATAAGCGAACAAAGGTATAAAAAGTATACAACTTCCAAAATCTAATTATAAGTACCAGATTAATTAAACAAATAGGATTAAGAAAATTATTGATTTAAACACAGATTTTGTACCATGTAGGAGAATTGCAGCTAAATTAGTACATTTTGAAATTTCATGAGAAATGGTGAAGGTATAGGCAGTGCAATGAAATCACTGTTTTATTTAAATGTATCCGCGTGTCAGTAGAAATGGAGTAAAAAGAAAAGGAAGCTACAAATATTTTCACGAAAAGAATAGAATATTAAAGTAGATTCTGGTTAACATTTACAACAATGATTTAATATAAAAGAATGAACGGAAGAAATAGTTGGGTTGCACAGAGAACAATAGCTGCAAACTATGTCAAAAAACATTTAATAAATTTAAGTAAAGTTGAAGGTCATGATAAAGAATACATCATAGGGACCACACCAATACAACATAAAAAAGAACTACTAACAATCTATTACAGTTTATTCAGAAAGATGAAAGATGGTTTGAAACATGAAAATTTTAAATTTATCAGTGGGCTGTCAGTTGCTCAATGTTAGTCGAATGATAAGCTAGAAGGCTTTATTTCTGCTCTATTCGCAAACCTTAGCGAAAACATGCTACACGGATTGAAAAAATAAAGATTGTGTTAGCACAGGATTGTATAAAAGTACTTTGATGCTTATAATGATGTCTAAAATTCATGGTAGCAGTACATTTTACAGTAATAATCATATGAATCTATTCCCAACTTAAATTGTCCTCATTCCTATTGTAATCACTACATCAACCTTCTACTTTGTTCTGACTAATATGATTCAATGGTTGATTGAGTTCAAGCACTCATATATCCCCACCAAATCAAATATGTAACGCAACAAAATGCAACAACAATCTCAGTCCAAGCTTAGTAACTTTTGCTATGAATTAAAAAATGTTCATGTATTAGAAATACATGTTACATAACCAATGGTGGAGTATATAGCTCACATAAACCACTGCTGCTAGGATGCATGATTTACTTAATTCAGTATCGTCAAAGTGCAATTCATAATTCGCTCGACTTAAGAATTGAACTTATTCCAATACATGCTGAGATGAACCGATTCAAAACTTGGAGAAGATTTAGTTGACATAAATGAACTCATAAAAGAGTTTAAAATTAATAATTCACATAATCTATAGTGTACACATTAGTAATGAGCATAACTACTATCCCTCTAAAGCCACTGTAATAATAGTTGTTCACGGCTATTGAATTTCATCTCAAAGAATATAAACAAAGTTCAATATTAAAAAATAGCAGAGCCAAGCATATCTAAATATTGTCTGCAACAATGAAAAGAAAATTGAATGAGAAAAATAGATGGGGACAACCAAGCCTTGTTTTGCACCCAAAAAAATCGGACTATGATATATTCCTTCATCACAATATTCATATCCATAAAATTATAATACATACAATACAATATCATCGACTTTTATTTTACTTTGCTTTCAGTTTCATATATGCAAAACCACTGACCTATGGCTAACAATGTATTAGTGACTATTTCATCACATAACTATATGAATTCGTAAGAATAAAAATAGTTATTAATATATAACTGCCCAAATGGGAATCTACTTACATATCACATGTTCAATAAATATGTAGTAAATGTTAGATGATAACTCAAATTCCTCATCGGAGCGATATGTATGAAATCAGTAATGAATTTAGGAATGTTCCAAATGTATATCGGATGAGAAAATAGGAATCAAATGTTCTTAACAAATTAATAATGTTCATGGTGCATTCCGATTCGGTGGCACATTTGATGATTGGATTCACTATGGTGATTCCCGAGTAGGACGTAGAAGAATGTTATACCGTTGAGTGGTACTGACCAAAAAAGTGTAACATAATGTATTCAAATAGTTAGTGTAATACTAGTTCCTCTGTTACCTTTTAACAATAGGCTACAATGCAAACTTACAATTTATAATGCAGTTTAATCAAGTTCGGACTTAGTTTTATGCTACATTTTAACCATGATCAGTGCATATGACACGTACATATAATGCATATCCATAAATGTTTATTTTTGAGATATGTTTTCAAATTTTTCTTCAGGACAAAAAGAAGTAACATATATACATTCAACTTGGTGTACCACATGATCTAGCAAATGAACCCCATTTGTAAAAAGATGGAAAAAAAATTCCATTGTTCACATGTAATCAACTCTGAACTCCGAGTTAGTTGTATATATTGCAATCATAAAATGTCAATGGCTTACACATACGCTATTTGAAGTACTAAGCTCATGCATATAATTATTATGTTTTGGCTAGCTCTACACATTTATTTTTGTATATTAACTTTGAATGTATAAGAATGCATGTAGTTATACTTTTAAGGTGGAATAGATTAGATCAACACACATTGGTAAAGACACGATCCTGATCTTGGATTGACGCTTACTCCAAACTTCTTGGATTTCTTCATAGTTTGGGCATGTAAAATGATGATTAAAATTAGTAGGAAAAACTAAAAAAATCTTATAATATTGTAGGTATTAAATCATATACGTGCAATAAAATGAAATGAAGTTTAAAGTGGTTTTACCAGAGATGAGAATTATGCTTTGTGCCTGTTTGTAAAGAGAACCTTAACATTAAGCAAATATGCTAGTGATCAACTATTCAAAAACATAGTTCTAATCAAAATGATACAAATAATACTTTAAGTAAGTCAAGAATAATGCAAATTGTTCATTATTACCAAGAAACCATGTTTTCTCAAATATTATGGTAAATCTTGAAGCTTTGAATAAACTTTGTAATCTAGATTCAATTGAGAACTCAAATGAATGGATTAACAGTTCCAAGGTATTAGGTCTAATAATCACATGGCATACATAACCTATTTTTAAAAACTTGCATTCAGTCAGATCTTGATTATTCTTGAGGTTTATAAGAAGATTTTGTATGAAAATTTCACTTTTATATACCCTAATTATGCAAAAAGGTAAAAGAAACAGAACAGAATAATTTAACTTTGTTTTTCTTTACATGCATAAACTTCATTTTCTTTAATTTATGACGCTATTCATGGAATAATGCATCCACATGAAAATGGATCATAATGTATACATTTATTAAGATTCTGAAACTATCATGTAAAGGAAACGTAATTGTTAAATTATTTTAAATTGATAGATCGGCACAGCTTGAAGCAGGAAAAAAGGAGTTGGTTTGTTGTATAATTACACATGTCCAATTGAGATGAAATATATTTTAAAGAAACACAAATTTCACGGTAAATTTTTTATAATGTACAAACAATTCAAATTCAAAGCCTAGAAAAACACCTATCCAAAGTATTGAAGCTTCAAAGGTTTGAAAATCATAATATTTAACAAAAAGTTTTCTTTTCATTTCCTTTAACAATCAATTTTAATCCTCAGCCTAATGCCTAGATTCGTAAGTAGCAAACAGTCTAAAAAAGATTGTAATACATAAAAGCGCTCATCAAACGTATCATTTTTTTATTTATATTCATAGATTTATTTATGGTTTTTATTTTAATTTTTTCATGCAAAGTATGAAAATTTCTTATATTATAGCAACTATTTTAATATTAATTAACCAAGCATGGGTATAAGATATATGCCTTTCATGTACCCATATTCAATGCCTAAGTTAAGTAGTTGGCAAGTTTACTTTTTACGCTATATACATGCGCAGGCAAGGAATCAGTGGAATAAAAATTTAATATTATAAGAAAATGTTGTCCAATTTTCTAATAAAAAAGGATAATAAAAGGAATTATTTTTAATATATAGAGTATTTCATTAATCACATCTCAAGCATTGAATATGCGGTAAAACAACCGTCTAAAATTGCACAAATACATAACATACACATTAATTTAACATCAACAACAATAGAAAAAATACTACTTTTTATATATACCAAGATATCTAAGGGAACTACTTTGTATGTAGACCAAGATATCTAAGTGAAAGCGATGCATCAGTTTCTTAAAATAGTGGGGTTTCTATAGTCTTGTGAATAACGACTTTTGGTAAGCATAAAAACAATATATGTGATAGATAATGATTCCACTTTATATAACAGTGAAACAAAAGCTAAATAAAAGAACGATCCACATGTATTTTTGCACTTTTTCAAAATTTCAAGTTTATAGCTTCAGTTTCAGTTTCCCTTTATAAACCTGTTAGTTACCACGTGAACCGGCAAAATGAAAGGTACTAAAAAAGATTTTTTTTTTACTCTTATCTATATGTCCTAATTTTAATGCATAATGGCAATGTCAACGGCATGCTGTCGAAGCTGGTTTGGTAATTCCCAACGTCCATGGTGCACGATTATATCATACCAAAAAGTAAATTATCATAGTTACTAATCATTTGTTATTCACATTGGAGTTTGCCCTATTTTCGTCATAATTATAGAAAATGACTATTATTAGGTATACCAGATATTATAGCTAAAAGGTTACAAATTTTGAAATTACCTATTAGGCATGTTAAAAACACTTTCGAAGAAAGCAGAGAAGAAGTTACAACCATTTAACATTTAGAAGTATGTTTGACAGCTGCAGTAAATGGTTAACGATTATGGTAAATAAATCAATGATAAGCTTTGTTTACCGTAGAAACCCTCACATTTTGTGACGACTCGCCTTTCTACTCACAGAAAGACGTATTATCAGTAAGAATAGAAAGGGATAGAAATATAAAAGAATAAAAAGAAAGAATAGCAACATCAGAATCTCATAGCGGAAATAGAACAAAATATAATACATCACATAACTATTACATAGTTTTACATATATCAGAGTTACACAATATCATACACATGACAGTCATACATACATCTGTCACTACATACATCCCAAAATACAATATACATCAACTAACACAGAGAAACTAAATAGATATATAGATATGTCTGGACTTCTGCTCCAGCTCCTTTAGAACTCAACAATCCAAAACCAATCACTTGGCTACTCATAAAAATTTGAGTACCCTACAGTTTATAGAAAACAGAAATAAACTCCGGGTCAGACATGGGTCTGGTATGAGTAAACGATTTAAAGTTGTTTAACTTTGAAAATATTTGAAAATAAAGGTATCACGTAAGACTCCCCACACATAAACACGGGTAAGTTTTTCCCTTACGCTAATCAAAACAATTTAATAGGAAATCCAGTGATATTATAATAGTGTCTAGGGTTTTCAAGTGAAATACAGAAATAGCTGAAATGCTTACATCTCACATTCCAACATAGTTGGGCACAATCAAAACGTACGGCACTTATTGGAGAATGAATTCCATACAATGGCAGGGCTACTAGGGTACCGTCCGTCACAGTACGTGGCCTAGATCACCGTACCGAGGATCACTCCCGACCCCCTACAACACAAGGCCGGAACCATTCCTTACTGAATAGTCTCGAACAAGATAACACCGCTGTTGTAGCTAGCAACCGCCCACACAGCCGAAATAAAAAGGGACATCTAGACAGGGGTATATCTCGTCCTGCTTGGGTGCTACCCACCTAACCTTGTTGCATATCCCCTGTTTTAGCCATTCCCGGTTGATGAGGCTTGAGGCTGCGATTACCTTTATAGAACATTATTCTTAGAATGCTCATCGTCCACCTGACGATGTTCTGAAAGCATTCAATCCATACAAGTTCGTTCCGGGTTCGAAGATATCGAAGGCATTATCTCGTTACACTCATTTTGGAATCACCCTTAGAGTCAACGACAATAACCCTTACATTCTGAAACACCATCTCGATCTTCACTTGAGATTTACGACCTAACGTTTAATCTGGATCGATGTGGTTTTCGGATAATCATAATTGACACCCGATCCCGATCTCATTGAAATCCAAACGCCATTTTGAAGGTCAAGTTGTTTATTAGTTTAAACAGTTTAATTCAGCACTTTGAATTCACATAGCATTTATCACAGATAAATCATACACAATCATCATAGATATATCAAGGCATATCATAGAACATCACAGAATATCATCAAATAGATATCACAAATCAGATACCCTACTTATACAATTATTCATAAGCAAGCATCTTAAATTCTTATTGTAATTAATTTAATTAAAATCAATTATTTGAGAATTAATCACTTAACCCTGTTTAATTAATCATTAATTATCAATTATTTAATTATTCCATTTCAAATCATTTAATTAATTAATCATTTCTTAATCAATTTATTAAATCTTAATTACTTAATTAATTACCCTTAATTATTAATTAATAACCTAATCATTAATTAATAAAACTTAATTTCAAATTAATTAATCCTTAATTATTTATCTAATTAACTACTAATTATAAATTAATTAACTTTAATTACCCATTCTTAATTAAAAATTAATTTAGACACTTAATCATCAATTAATCCATCTTTAATTACAACTGGAAATTAATCATTCTTAATTACTTTCCAAACAATTAATTAATAATAATAATTTATCTTAATTAACATTTTTAAAACCTTCTTAAACTTTGAAAATCAATTTATTATTAACTACAAAACTTTAATGTTAATTAATCTTATACTTAACTTAAATTAATTACTTAATTAAAATATTAATTAAGAGTAAAAAACATTGTTAAGTATTAGCTAAAATAATTAAAACTTGTATTAAAGTCTTAACTTAAATTATTAAACGTTTCTTAAGTCGATAATGCTTAAAACTTGTTGAAAAACAATTTGCTTAACTTTAATTTTTTATATAATATTGCAGTTCTGAAAAACCCGAGACTTTCCCTGATTTACTCAAGTAACACTTCGAGTTTCTCACCGTTTCACCCGCGATATCCCTCGTTCCCTCTCATACTCCATCTTCTTCTTCTTCTTTTTTTATTTCCAGAAGTTAAGATTTAGTTCAAGTATAAATTATAGCTTTAGAAACTCTCACGCGTACTCGGGCTAAACTCGAAGCAAACGATCCTCTTCCTCGAGTAACGACGCGAGACGCTCACCCCACAACGACACTGACACCAACCCACTACGTCGTACAGTGCACGGCGACGCGCCGTAGCTCCGGGGAACTCCATCACCTCAGGCAAGTCGCAAATCTCACAAATACTCGAAAACCAAACACGATTCGCCTCCAAAAATCTCAAATCGAATAATAGCATTACGTTCGAAAAAACTGCAACCAACTCCCCTCAGCAAAACGCCTTGCCGCAGTTGCTCTAACCACCAAAGATGCTCAAAATCCATCCACACCATGACAACACACTATTCTTCCATCCCCTCGAGTCACGTGAAACTAGATCATGTATAGGAGACGAACATGCCTCATTTCTGACATGTGCAAAAACTCGAAACAAAATCCTAAATTGACCTCGTTCCTTTATTCACACAATAGAAAATTTATTCCACAATTTTCTCGAGATCACAGAAGTTCATACTTGCTTCTAACAAAATTTCAACATCAATTTTAGAATCGATCATTAGAAATTAGTAAAAATGCAATTTTTGTTCAACTGTGAACTGCTCGTACAATTCCAAACTAAAAATTTCCATTTTTGCCTTAAAAATCCTGTTTTGCGTTGAAGATTCAAGTTATGAACTTGAATTAATATTTTATAACAATCGAATTTATCAAAATAGTTCTTGTTGCCTGTAAAACATGATTCCAAAAGTATATTCCTCTAACATTTTTAAAACAGCTTTTAAAAAATCCCGATTGAAGTTTAAGCATCTTGTTTTGTTGAAAAATTAAAGATTAACAATGATTTGATGAAAATAATTTGAGTTTGAATAATATTCAACCCTGTAACAAATAGCAGAGAAGTATAGAGCAACACATAATTATATTCAAGACTAAAGCATATACAAACCAGATTATCAATGAATCCCCTGAACTGTTGTTTTATTAAACTTAAAGCTTTAAAAATTCTTGTTTACTCACCGGAAAGTTCGGTGAACAGAGAACAATTTGATGTTTTGAAAACTGCAGTATGAATCTGCTCTGAGTTCCTGTCTGTTTTTGTTTGAATTGAATTTGAGCTTTGTAAAAATAAAGATACTTATTATATATATTTTTCCTATTTTTCTTAAGTTGTTACTGAACGAACTAAAATAGAAGATGCATACATATATTTAGAAGAAGATAGGATGTATAAGGGAAGGTTTAACTGGTCAAGCTGTTTTCTTCTTTTTGTTTTGTTTTGATCAGATTTTCTTGCTGAAAATGAAAAGATTTGTAAAATTTTGAATTGACTTAATTTTGGCTGAGATGATGGCATTTAATGCCAAGGTTTCCTAATTTGTTTACATACTATTATTATATTTTTGTTGTATATAGATATTTTGTATAAAGATATTTGTTTTGTTAACTTCTAGCTTGTCACCCTATACATATTTTTGTCTGGTATTATTTTATACCTCATGCTTACAAATTTTCAACTTATGTTGCAAGCATACCATAACTACTTAATTCTTGCTTTTATTTTATTTCTATTTTAACTATTAACATTTAAATTATATTCATATGTTTTACTTACATTTTATACTTATTTTTTATATTGAATAGAATTTGATTTTATTTTAAACATTATCATCCATATATATATATACACCAAATGATAACAAGGTATAGCATTTTAATTCCATTATATAAGATAGATTTTATTGTAAATATTTTTAGGAGATTTTATTTTTAAATTTCCAAATCAAATTTCCCTTCCAAAATACAAATATATACAAATAAATGGAAAATATCCTAAAAGTTTTATTCATTTTAAAATTATAAGTTTACATTTTATTTAATTGGATTAATTATTTATTAAAGTATTATGGATAAAATCCCGGGTCATTACACTTTTAAATAGAATTTTATTTCTAAAACTTAGAATGAACAAATTACCTTTAAGATGACATATTGATCACTAAGTTGGCCTCTTAAATATCTTCTCCGTCTATTATTATAAATATGAACTTTAATAGTCTCACAGCTACTATTTCTAACCCAAAAAAACATTGTAATCCCGAATATTATTTGTATAATACTCCAAGCCTGTCGTAATGTAAATATGTGGGGAAATGAACAAATTTTAATAAAAGTTAGATGTTAAATTTTTTTCTCATGTAAAAAGCGCCAAATGGTACACCTTTTGAATTTCGGAGTCAATAAAATGGATAGAACCGATGACATATAAGATATGCCCAATCAATTAGCAGCATAAATAGATTCCCTTTACTATAAAGGAATGATAATTTAAGGTAGAAAAAAGATATGTTGCATTGTCATATTTACATTCCCGAATTGTTACATTGTTAATATCCAACAATGGATCAACTGCTGTAATTATAAAACTGCTAATTAAGAATCGTTACATTAAAATTAATTTTCAAGCATGCAAATCAATTACCGTAACAACTATACATCTGTATGACTGACGCAGTCCATATACTTTCTTTAACTAATATCATGTTGATTTAATTAACAATACAAATCTATTGTTACAACATAGAATAAAGCCTTTAAGATTTAATCTGGAAAAACAATAAATTCTTTCTATGATTAATCAATCATTCATTTGCTGAACTAAGAAATAGCAAAGCGAAATTCAATTCTTTTTTAGAAACCAAAAAATGAAATCATTGTCTTACTATTTACTGTCTAAATCAGTTTATTTGAATGTCATCGCTGGTTTTTCTACACCTGTAAAAAATATATTAAGAAAAGGATGGTAAAATTTGGTAGATCTTCGCAACGACATAACTTTTTTTTACAGAAAATTCATGTACAGTTAGAAAAAATTGCATTTGAAACAAAATTGATGAATTTTCGTAGGATGAAGAAAAGAGATACCTGAGACTTTCAGCTAGGTAACATGCGGCAACAGAACAAAGTCAGAATCACAGATTTATGGCATGCTTGATTCGATCGAAATCGCAGATGATACGACGACGAACTCGTTGGATGTTCGAAAAAGACCAACGACGAAGGGATAATGAAAATAGATCAGAAAACTGGTATTAAATGGTGCGGTGGCTCACGAAATCGAACTGACTGATTTCGCCCAAATGGAACAGGCGAAGGGATCATCAGATGAGTAGAAAAACAGCAAGCTAGGCCTATAAGGATGCAGAGATTCAAAGACGGAAGAGGTATGTGAGGGCATAAGCGGAGGGGAAGAAGTCGATGCAGGGTCAAAGACGCGAATTAGAAATAGAAGAAATTTAAGGGTTGGAATATTAGTGGAGGAAGCGTAAGGCGGAGGATGAAAAGTAGAGCAATATGTGTGACGTTTCATTTTAAAATTTGTCTATAGAGGCCTGTGAGCTATTAAATCGTACTCAGTATTCATAGTATATGATAGATAACATAGATTTAGAGACTGTTCAGTTGCCAAAATTCAAGGAGGCTTGTGTGCTCTCGAAATTGAACTAGGTATTATATTATAGTATAGATTAGATGCATGGCTGATGATTTATCTCAAAGCAAAATACAAAGTGGGTAAAGAAAGTATATTGACCGCGTGCTGGCGGGCTTGTATTCGACCCCAAAGATACATATGTTGGAACCTCTCTTGTTGAATTTTAATGACAACAACTATACAATTATGCTAAAGAACCTCTAAGCTAACTTGTAGGTAAATGAGTATAAAAAAGAGACAAACAAAAAAAGTTCAATGTGAAGATATACAGTATAAAAGAGGATAAAAGTATATATATGGGATATATAGTGGAAAGGAGGATAAGAGAGAGAGAGAGAGAGAGAGAGTGTGTGTGTGTGTGTGTGTGTGTGTGTGTGTGGATATATGAAGAGATATACACAACGAAGACAAGATGAAGGTGACAAACAAAGTACTGTTAGTCATAGAGTGTCATATCTAGAGTATAGATATGTTAAAATCTCTTCAAAATAGTATACACACATACACCTCATATTTTAAACGAAAATCAAGTTTTCAAAAACTCATGGATCAAGACTTGAACATGAGTCATTAGTTTAGAAAGAAAGTACTCTAACCAACTGAGCTAAGACAACTTTTGATTTTAAATAGAGTTCTGTCGAATGGCTTGGTATATTCCGTCGACTGAATCGAGTTCTTCGAACTATATTCGCTGACATTAGTCAGTCAACTGAATTGTTCAATTCAGTCAACTAACCATATGTTCAGTCAAATGAATTGGAGAGTTTAGTTGACTGAAACTACCTATTTTTGTATCAATTCCTTTCTATTTTGAAAATGTATCTCTTTTTTCAGCTCGGTTGGCTGGTTGATTTTATTCAGTCAATTGAAATAATAGCTATATTTTTCAAATTTTCTGAAGAGGCGCTCTTCTCATGAAGAATTATTCCTCTTCGTTAATGGTTGCAACCATTTCTATTGGTCGTTTCTCTTTACTAAGAGTTGCAACCATACATTCTCTATATAATGCAAACAAATTCTTGAATTCAATTTAATCACATTATCTGGTTTTCTCGATATTGCTTTTGAATTCTCAAGTGTATTCGCATACTTTCAATACTTTTAAATTGAACAATCATTCATTTAAGAATACAATTATTATGATTAAAACATTTCCACTTCTTCACGTACACTTAATATAACACTCAGAAGGAAAGTTGTTCTATATTGGCTCATCCATGCTATTTTGAGCATAAGAAGTCAAACACTTCACTACTCATTGTAGTCGAAGTCTTGTTGGAGATCTTCAAACACAAATTCCTATTCGACAGCTTAGGTGGGTTTAATACAGAAGTCCTATTCGGCAGCTGTAAAGATCCGAGTTTTTAGCCAATCAGAATCACCGAAAAACCCATCCTTTCTAAAACTACGAATGAAAACTACCAACTAAATACATAATATTTGATAAATATTCAACACTATTAACTGTATAGGATACAATTTCAATTGTACAAGTTATCAGAGTAATCAATTTTATCTACTAGGTGTGCTTTAATACGTACCAAATACAAATACAAATAAATATACCGCTGCACAACTCTAATTAGAGAGAAATAGCTGTTTCTGCTAACTCAATAAACATGAAAAATGCAGAATAAAATAGTAGGCAGGAAAAATAAATTAATACACGATATATAGCAAACAATAAACAGAAAAATGTTATGTTATTATTGCGCCTGCATTACTACCACTTGTGACTGCCTACGTACCCTTATCTAATTGGGTACCCAATTAGATAACATGATCAAGCCAACGTAGTTCTCCTATCGCAAATAGGGCTCATGGAGCCTACGATGCAACAAACAATATGCAATTCCCAAAACTACCCACACATCTTCAATTTTAGATTTTCAAATCTAATTACCTTTACGGAAATTATCTCTTTGAACTTTATTCTCGAATTCTTATTGTGATGTCCCAAAAATTTGGGCAATATTTATTTAATAATTTCCATTAAAAATTATTATAAAATGTGAAATATTGACTTAATAATCTAATTCAAACAGAAATTATCTTTTGAAAATTAATAATTATTTAGTTTGAAAAATGTTATTTTTTTCAAAATTTATAATAATGATAATTTTATATTTGGGAATCTTATTCTTTTCAAAGTTAAAAATATTTAAATGATAAAACCTATCTTTCTAAGCTAATTTAAAGGATATTTTATTTATAATGTATATATGTGTATACATTGTAAATAGGGCATTTGATTTTAATTTAAATTTAAATTTAACAAAAATATTTTCAAATTTATATTATATATATGTGTATAACTTGCGAATTGGAAAATTTGATTAAAATTAGTATAGAAACTTTTTAAAAGTTTGTTTAAAAATTTATCTTATATCTTCAAAGTAATTAAAGTTAATTTTTTTTTAAATAGTTTAAATTGTATATTATAATAAAAGTTTATTTTGTTTTATTTTAAAAATTGTTTTGAAATAGACTTAGTTCATATGCATTAGAGTATAATATTTTAGTTTGAAACTTTGGAATAAAATTTAATTCAATATTCTTTTTCTTTTAAAATTTTTCTTTCTTGAAAATTTAGCTTTAAAAATATCATTTTAAAAATATACAAATAAACACTAAATATGTAATTTTATAAGGGAAATTTATATGTAAACATTTAAAAATATGATAACATAAATTAGAAATGGATTTAAACGCATTTATAAAATTAAGAAATTTATTATAATATTAAAATGAACATGTGTAAGACATTTAACTCTTAAAAAGACACTTGTAAATCACTCTACAACATTAAGTAACAAGTGGCAATTGTTTTATTTATTTTTTTAAAAACATTTTATTGAAAATATATTTAGTAGAAAACTTAGCAATTCACTTTAGATTCAAACATTATCTTCAAAAGAAAATCTGAAATCAGATTTAAAGAAAATTTCAAAACCAAATCTGCAAACAAATTAAATAGCAAATCTGCAATTTTATTTTTTCAAGTTTCAACTTCAATATAAAGATCAAATCAAGCAAAAGAAATGGGGGTCAGCATGCAGTTTTAAAGTCAACATTAGCAAGCAAATGAAAAACATCAGATTCAACCAACAATCACAAGTTCAACAGGAAATTCAAAATCAGTTCCTGGAAAATGAATCCGCTTCTTCAATTATTGGTGAGTAAATTTCTATTTTTAAAAACAGTTCTTTCTTTTTATAATTAATGTTAAAGCAAATACTAGAACTCAAGTTTCAAATGCATAATGTTTTTCAAAAATCAAAACTGTTATAGATAAAACTGCCTCGTCTTCATTTTTTTTAAGTGAGTAACCTCACAATTCAAAAAGCTTAAATTATCTATTGCATGTGGATAAATAGGAATACGTATGCTTTGTATGATTGCATTGTGATGAATATGCAGTATGTATATATATATATATACAAATATATATGTGTTGTTGCCAGGTATCTGTATATCTGTTCATGTTTTTAAAAACTGAGTTTTTAATAGAAACCCATTACCACTTGATTTGATATCAGTTAGGATTTGTTATGTAAACAAAAATTGTTTGTTTAGTATGGATTTAAGTTTATAAATTATAATTAAGTTAAATTAAAAATCTGTTGTCTCTGTAAACTGTAAAAACAGTTATTGTTCAAATAAGCAAAATTTCAAACTTCGTAATATATTAAAACAGGTTTATAACTTGAATGCTTATGTGAAATCATGATTTTTAAAGCTAAAATCTCATTTTTTTAGTTAACTATGGAATGAACATTACTGGATTGAACAGATAAGGAGTTTTGGTGTTTATCTAGCGATCTAGTGGGTTTGGGATGTTGTAGTTCTTCCTGGAGGTGGAGGAATGACAGGTGAGTGGAGGAAAAATGTCAGGTGGATGGTCAGAGGTTGGTGGCGATCGTGGTTGCCTATTCCAGTTTCTAAACCTACTTTTCTGGTGGTTGAATTTTTGTTGCTACACGTTTTCTCTGGTGCACCGAGTGTTGCGAGGCTTTAGGGATTGGCAGAGGGGATGTAGGCGAAGGGTTGGCCGGAGTCATAGGTTCTCTGATGGTCGGAGGTGAGTTTGTAAAGTGTTGACAGGTTTGGGAATGTTTGTAGTGTCGAGTTTCCAGGTTGGTTGGCTATCTCGATTTTGATTTCGAGCTGCGGTGGGAATTCAGTTGGTTGTGATCAGGTGTGGAGATGGTCGACGACGTGATGAAGGTGGTAAGGATGGTTGGAGGTTGCCAAAGCGCAGGTGCATATGCACCGTTTATATTTTAAGTTCTGATGAACTTTTGGGTTTGTGCAGGAGAGTAGAACTCGAGTTTTACTCGGGTAATTCAAGAATCTGTCTCGAAGTATTTAAGGATTTGACTCGAAGTATTTGATGGGTGGTCTCGGGTAAGTGTTGGTTTTAGGTCTATAACCTGACAGTGTTGTTTTTTTTTAAATTTAATGAAATTTAAATTTAATGTAGGATTTTAAAACAGAGTTTTAAATTCAAAGTTTAAGTTTGGTTTCAAATGAACTTTTGAATCCTAAGTTTTTAAAAATGAAAATTTAAATTTAAAGCAAGGTTTAAATCAAGTTTTTAAAATCAAGTCTAAATATAGTCTCAAGTTTACTATGAATCCAAATCTTGAATTTAAATCAGTTTTGAAAATTTTAAATGTTGAACAAGTTTAAATGTTTTAAAGTAGATTTTGAAAATGAGTTTGTTTTCAAATAAATGTCTAAACTTGATAAAATTCTTTTCCTTTAATATTTGAATAAAAATTATGAAGTGTTTAACTTAGATTTGAAAAGTTAAATAATCAATTTATTTTTAAAGCTTGATTTCTTTTAATAAAATTAAGTAATTAGTTTTTAAACCTTATCTTATATAAGTAATGAATGTCCTTTACATTTATTCTAAGATTTATAAATTTATTTAAATTTTGGATAAATGTTTAAATGGTTAAACATTTTGAATCTTATATTCAAAATGGAATTTGAATTTAAAATTTAGAAGCGTAATGTTTTAAATACACTTGAATGTTAATGAAGTCATTAAAAAAGTGAATAAATTATTTTAGAAATAATTAAGATAATAAAAGAATTTAATTTATAAGAGAATTAAGGAATAACTTATTTATTTGATTTTAAGTTAATGATTTAGATTAATTCATAATTAGAGATGATTAATAATAATTAATCCAAGATAAATTTCTTAAGAAAGTAATTAAAGAAAATGTTATTAGTTAATAAAGATAATTAATTAATGTGATTAATTTTGACAATTAGTTAGATTAATTAATTGAAAATAATCAATTGTAAATTGTTAAGCATAATTACTTGATAAAAGTAATTAAGGGATTAATTACTTATTGTAATTAATTATGATAATGTGATTAGTTTAAGTTAATTAATTTAGTTTAATTAATTTAAGTAAATCATTTGATAATTTATAAGAATAATTACTTAATGTAATTACTGGGGCATAACTACTTAGGGAAGTAATAAATGATAATTACCGGAATGTAATTAGTGAAAGATGATTTATAATGAAGTAATTTGGGCAATTACTTTTGTAATTAATCAAGAGATTAATTAATGGAGATAATTAATTTTGGGATAATTAATTTGTTAATGAGTAATTAATGGTAGTATTAACTGGATTGATATTAATCAACGGTGATTAATAATTGTATTTTAAATTTTAGATTAATTACTAAATGTAATTAATTTAAATGAGGTAATTAATTTATTATAAATTAGATATCGTTAATTAATATAATTAATGATGTAATTAACAATTGTTTAATTAATAAATAATTAATAATAAAGTGATTAATTAATGTAATTAATTAAGGATAAATGTAATTAGTTAAAGTTAATTAATAAATGAAATAATTAAATGTTAATTACTAACGATTAAGGTTAATTAATTTATGAAATTAATTAAAGACTAATTACCTATACTAATTAGAATGATTAATCAAAGATGTTTAATCAAGATGAATTCTTAAAGAATGATTAATTAACTAGGTTAATTAATTAATGGATATATAAGCAGGATTTATAGATGTAGTAAGTAATTTAATTTATTTTAAATTAATTAGAGATAGAAGTTATTAATTTAATTCATTTTAAATTAATTATAGATGATGGTTAATAAATCATTGCTTATGAATGATATTGATATTTCATGGATGGTTGTGATCTCAGTAATGAGATGAGTAATATCTATATGATATGGATGCTTAGTTAAAATATGATAATATGGATTATCTGTTTGTGATGATTATCTGTTTGTGATGATAACACGGATTATCTATTTATGATGAAAATGTGATTATCTATTGTGATATGTAAATTATCTATCTGTGTGTATATAGATAATGATGAATTGAATTAATTGTTCAAGCTAAAAATCACTTGGACAATAAGATGGCGTTTGGATTTCGATGAGACCGGGATCGGGTTTCCAAATTTGGAATTCCGAAAACCACATCGATCCAAATTAAACGTTAGGTCGTGAATCTCAAGTGAAGAGTGAAGACTCGAGGTGTAAGGACTATTCGTGTTAATACTCTGAGGATGATTCCAATACGAGTTTAACGGGGGTAGTACTTTCAGGTTCGAGATGAAGATTCAGAGTGCAAGGGCTATTGTCGTTAACTCTGAGGGTGATTCCAAAACGAGTGAAGCGAAATAGTGCCTTCGGTTTCGTTCGAACCCGGAACGAACTTGTATGGATTGAATGCTTTCAGAACATCATCAGGTGGACGATGAGCATTCTAAGATTAATGTGTCCTATAAAGGTAATCGTAGCCTCAAGCCTCATCAACCGGGAATGGTTAAAACATAGGAGGTGCTGCAAGGCTAAGTGGGTCATGCCCAAGTAGGACGAGATTTACCCCTATCTAGAAGTCTCTTTTTATTCGGCTGTGTGGGCAGTTGGCGACGACCACCTACGAGGTTGTCTTGTTCGGGACTGTCCAGTAAGGGATGGTTACGGCTTTGTGTTGTAGGGGATTGGGAGTGATCCTTGGTACAATGATCTAGGCCACGTACTATGACGGGCGGTACCCTAGTAGCCCTGCCATTGATAGAAACTCATTCTTCCTACGTGCCCCTACGGTTTTGTTTGTATTACCCACTTTTGTGGCTAGTAGCTGGAATTTAATCATGTAACAATTTCGGCTATTTCTTGTTTACTTGAAAACCCTAGACCCTATTATAATATCACTGGATTTCCTATCAAATGTTTTGGTTAGCGTAAGGTAAATTTTTTTCCATGTTTATGTGTAGGAAGTCTTACGTGATACCTTTTGTTTCCAAAGGATTTTCTAAAGTTAAGCAACTTTAAACCCGTTTACTCACACCAGACCCCTGTTTGACTCTAGTGTTTATTTTTTGTTTTATTAAACTCTTCGGTACTCATATTATGTATGAGTAGTCAAGTGATTCAGGATTGCTTTGACGAGTTCTGGAGGAGAAATGGAGCAGGAGGCTTCAGCGTGTATAAATATAGTGGTTCCGCTGTGTTTGAGTTATATCTGTTTTCTGTGATGTACTTGAATTGTAATAACTAGACAGGTGTTTATAACTGTCTAGTTTGTGTTGTATTAGCTGTATAACTCTGATGTATATTGACACTATGTAATATTTTATGTGATGTAATATAATTTATTCGTTCCGCCGTGAGATTCTGATGTTGTTTCTTTCTTTCTTTCCAATCTTTTCTCTTTTCTATCCCTTTCTTTCTTCTTAATGATGCGTCTTTCTATGGAATGAAAGGCGGATCGTTACATTGTGGTATCAGAGTGCTAGGTTGAGCGAATACCTAGGCTCTGGAGTGGTGTCTGTCTTGAGAGAGCATATTTGTAATTTTGAATATATATTTATTTATTTATTTCTACCTATTTGATTGGGTTACCTGTTCGGGTTTTCCAATATAAGTTCTAGAGGTAGGAGGGTAGTGGTGTGTGTAACACAACTACCAATGGCTGGAGTCCGAGTGTTTGAGGTTGGAAGTGAATCTGCTAGGGCAGTATTGGGCATCTTGAGTAGTTTTGCAGTTTGGTGTGAAGGATTCTTGTCTATGTTTGAGTTTGAGACTCAGTTTGGCAGAGTGTTTGTGCTTGGTTTGAAGTCGAATTACCTGAGAGATATCTGTCTATTTTGAAGGCTCTATTGTGGAAGTGGCTGGTGTAGCTTTGTGATTCGATGAGCTTTTGGATAAGGAAGTCTTTGGCAGCAGTAGCAGCTTAGACGTGTTGAGTGTGCTATCAGGATAGTCTCTTGGTTTAGCGGTATTCTAAGAGGTGGAGACCGAAAGCAGTAGAGTGGCCTGTTCTTCGATGGTTCAGAAGTCTCTGTGATTCTTCTGTCAGTAGGCCAGGCAAATGGTGAAGCTTGTCCATTTCTTCTGGAAGCTCAGCTGGGTGTGATGTTTGTGGTTGAAGGTGGACCACTAGTTTCTTCTTTTGGTTAGAAGGCTTAAGCTGTTCTGATTGGTGAAGAGAGAATGGTTTCTTTGGAATCTGAACTGATTAGAATCGCTAAAGTGACTTGCGATGGTTCAGAAGTTCTCTGAGTAATCCTTGTTTGGATTGAAGCATCTCTAGAGGATGTTTGAGTTATCGAAGTGGTTTGGTATTTTTCCGAATATCTTCGAAGAAGTTAAGGTTTGCATCCGCATCGAGAGATTGAGTTCTGTGTCAACTTGGTTCGTGGAGCTTTACCGGTGGTTCAGCCTAGTAGGAGGGATCTTTGAGAGAGAGGTCTGTTTGAGTAGTCAAGTTTGATCGGATCTAGTTTTCTGGTTGAATCTTTGTGCTGTGGTGTTTGTGACCGAATCGGATAGGTCACTGTGATTTTATGGAATTTGATGAACAATATTTCCGAAATGGGGTGATTAAGTTTGTACTTGTGTTCATCGACAACATTCTCAAATCAGAGTTGTGCAGTGGAAGCATGGTGGCAGCTTTTCCAGAATAGAAGCAATACCGGATTCATTGGAAATTTGTGTTTTGTCTTGGATCAGAGGATTTCCACAGGAAATTCATTTTGAATCTGGAGGCTTAGATGTCTTGTGCATCTGTTTTGTTTTCCGAATAGGAGTAGTATGTTTGAAGTATTTTGATATTTGTGTAGTAGAGTTTGTGTAGTGGATTTTGATGAAAACCATTTTGTTGAGTAGGATCTGGAGATCGTTTATTTCTTTGTTCAGATTTGTTCCATGAGGCATCTGCAAATATTGGATTGATCTAGAAGGTTGAAGGCAGCCTAGGATCGACAGGAGAGATTTGTGGGTTAGAGACAAAGGAATTCAGAATTTGAAGTCGGAGATTTGGATTTCAAGGTTTGGAAATTTAATTTTGGATAAGTTTTTTCGATCGTAAGAGCTATAAGATTGGGTAAGTTTGGAAGCTAGCTCAGAAGTGTATTGTATTTTGCAATTTTCTCTTAAGGGTTAAGTGTTTGGTCTATAGGATTGAATTGCCAGTTCGGATGGCTGGAATTCATTATGTATTTCACGTATCTCTGAGGGAGTACGTGTATGGTCTATCACTTGTTTTAAAATCAGTAGTTCTGGGAGATTTGGAAGTTGAACAGGACTTGTATGTGATCCAGTATCCTATTTAGATTTGTAGATCTAGATATATAGAAGCTCTAGATCTGAGTAGTGTAGCCAGTTTAGATTATGTAGGGCGTGTATTCCGGTGTTTGTACCTGGGAAACTCTAGGGAATCCTATCCAGAATTTTGTCTGGATAGTTAGAATTGTTTGTTTGAATTGGTTACTATGGTTGCTAGTATTTGGTTGATAGCATATGCTTGCTATTTTAAAATTAAAATCTGTATGGAATTATTAAATTATCTTTGCTTTTAAATTTCGGGGACGAAATTCTTTTAAGGAGGGAGGAATGTGATGTCCTGAAAATTTGGGAAATATTTATTTAATAATTTCCATTAAAAATTATTTTAAAATGTGAAATATTGATTTAATAATCTAATTCAAACAGAAATTATCTTTTTGAAAATTAATGATTATTTAGTTTGACAAATGTTATTTTTTTTCAAAATTTATAATAATGATAATGATAATTTTATATTTGGGAATCTTATTCTTTTCAAAGTTAAAATGTTTAAATGATAAAATTTATCTTTCTAAGCTAATTTAAAGGATATTTTATTTATAATGTAAATATGTGTATACATTGTAAATAGGGGATTTGATTTTAATTTGAATTTAAATTTAATAAAAATATTTTCAAATTTATATTATATATATGTGTGTATAACTTGTGAATTGGAAAATTTGATTAAAATTAGTAAAGAAACTTTTTAAAAGTTTGGTTAAAAATCTATCTTATATCTTCAAAGTAATTAAAGTTAATATTTATTTTGTTTAAAAATAACAATAGTTTAAATTGTATATTATAACAAAAGTTTATTTTGTTTTATTTTAAAAATTGTTTTGAAATAGACTTAGTCCATATACATTAGAGTATAATATTTTAGTTTGAAACTTTGGAATAAAATTTAATTCAATATTCTTTTTCTTTTTAAATTTTTCTTTCTTGAAAATTTAGCTTTAAAAATATCATTTTAAAAATATACAAATAAACATTAAAATATGTAATTTTATAAGGGAAATTTATATGTAAACATTTAAAAATAACATAAATTAGAAATGGATTTAAATACATCTATAAAATTAAGAAATTTATTATAATATTAAAATGAACATGTGTAAGACATTTAACTCTTAAAAAGACACTTGTAAATCACTCTACAACATTAAGTAGCAAGTGGCAATGGTTTTATTTATTTTTTTAAAAACTTTTTATTGAAAATATATTTAGTAGAAAACTTAGCAATTCACTTTAGATTCAAACATTATCTTCAAAAGAAAATCTGAAATCAAATGTAAAGAAAATTTAAAAACCAAATCTGCAAACAAATTTAATAGCAAATCTGCAATTTTATTTTTTCAAGTTTCAACTTCAATATGAAGACCAACTCAAGCAAAAGAAATGAGGGTCAGCATGCAGTTTTAAAATCCACATCAGCAAGCAAATGAAAAACATCAGATTCAACTAACAATCACAAGTTCAACAGGAAATTCAAAATCAGTTCCAGGAAAATGAATCTGCTTCTTCAATTATTGGCGAGTAAATTTCTATTTTTAAAAACAGTTCTTTCTTTTTAAAATCAATGCTAAAGCAAATACTAGAACTCAAGTTTCAAATGCAAACTATTTTTCAAAAATCAAAACTGTTATAGATAAAACTGCTCTGTCTTCATTTTTTTTAAGTGAGTAACATCACAATTCAAAAAGCTTAAATTATCGGTTGCATGTGGGTAAATAGGAATAAGTATGCTTTGTATGATTGCATTGTGATAAATATTCAGTATGTATATATATATGTGTGTGTGTGTGTGTGTGTGTGTGTGTGTGTGTGTGTTGTTGCCAGGTATCTGTATATCTGTTCATGTTTTTAAAAACCGAGTTTTTAATAGAAACCCATTACCATTTGATTTGATATCAATTAAGATTTGTTATGTAAATAAAAATTGTTTGTTTAGTACGGATTTAAGTTTATAAATTATAACTAAGTTAAATTAAAAATTTGTTGTCTCTGTAAACCGTAAGAACAGTTATTGTTCAAATAAGCAAAATTTCAAACTTCCTACAATATTAAAACAGGTTTATAACTTGAATGCATATGTGAAATCATGATTTTTAAAGCTAAAATCACATTTTTTAGTTAACTATGGAATGAACATTACTGGATTGAACAGATAAGGAGTTCTGGGGTTTATCTGGTGATCTAGTGGGTTTGGGATGTTGTAGTTCTTCTTGGAGGTGGAGGAATGATAGGTGAGTGGAGGAAAAACGTCAGGTGGATGGTCAGAGGTTGGTGGCGACCGTGGTTGCCTATTCCAGTTTCTAAACCTAGTTTTTTGGTGGTCGAATTTTTCTTCTTCTTGTTTTCTCTGGTGCACCGAGTGTTGCAAGGCTTTGGGGATTAGCAGAGGGGATGTAGGCGAAGGGTTGGCCGGAGTCGTAGGTTCTCTGATGGTCGGAGGTGAGTTTGTGAAGTGTTGACAGGTTTGGGAATGTTTGCAGTGTCGAGTTTCCAGGTTGGTTGGCTATCTCGATTTTGATTTCGGGCTGCGGTGGGAATTCTGGTGGTCGTGATTAGGTATGGAGATGGTCGGCGACGTGATGAAGGTGGTAAGGATGGCTGGAGGTTGCCAGAGCGCCGGTGCATATGCACCGTGTATATTTTAAGTTCTGATGAACTTTTGGGTTTGTGCAGGAGAGTAGAACTCGAGTTTTACTCGGGTAATTCGAGAATCTGTCTCGAAGTATTTAGGGATTTGACTCAAAGTATTTGATGGGTGGTCTCGGGTAAGTGTTGGTTTCAGTTTTATAACCTGACAGTGTTTTTTTTTAAATTTAAATGAAATTTAAATTTAAAGTAGGATTTTAAAACAGGGTTTTAAATTCAAAGTTTAAGTTTGGTTTCAAATGAACTTTTGAACCCTAAGTTTTTAAAAATGAAAATTTAAATTTAAAGCAAGGTTTAAATCAAGTTTATAAAATCAAGTCTAAATATAGTTTCAAGTTTACTATGAATCCAAATCTTGAATTTAAATCAGTTTTGAAAATTTTAAATGTTGAACAAGTTTAAATGTTTTAAAGTAGATTTTAAAAATGAGTTTGTTTTCAAATAAATGTCTAAACTTGATAAAATTCTTTTCCTTTAATATTTGAATAAAAATTATGAAGTGTTTAACTTAGACTTGAAAAGTTAAATAATCAATTTATTTTTAAAGCTTGATTTCTTTTAATAAAATTAAGTAATTTAGTTTTTAAACCTTATCTTATATAAGTAATGAATGTCCTTTACATTTATTCTAAGGTTTATAAATTTATTTAAATTTTGGATAAATGTTTAAATGGTTAAACATTTTGAATCTTAAATTCAAAATGGAATTTGAATTTAAATTTTAGAAGCGTAATGTTTTAAATACACTTGAATGTTAATGAAGTCATTAATAAAGTGAATGAATTATTTTAAAAATAATTAAGATAATAAAAGAATTTAATTTATAAAAGAACAAAGGAATAACTTATTTATTTGATTTTAAATTAATGATTTAGATTAATTTAAAATTAGAGATGATTAATAATAATTAATCTAAGATAAATTTCTTAAGAAAGTAATTAAATAAAATGTTATTAGTTAATAAAGATAATTATCTAAGGATTATTAGGTAATTAATTAATGTGATTAATTTTGATAATTAGTTAGATTAATTAATTGAAGATAATCAATTGTAAATTGTTAAGCATAATTACTAGATAAAAGTAATTAAGGGATTAATTACTTATTGTAATTAATTATGATAATGTTATTAGTTTAAGTTAATTAATTTAGTTTAATTAATTTAAGTAAATCATTTGATAATTTATAAGAATAATTACTTAATGTAATTACTGGAGCATAATTACTTAGGGAAGTAATAAATGATAATTACTGGAATGTAATTAGTGAAAGATGATTTATAATGAAGTAATTTGGGTAATTACTTTTGTAATTAATTAAGGGGTTAATTAATTGAGATAATTAATTTTGGGATAATTAATTTGTTAATGAGTAATTAATGGTAGTAATTACTGGATTGATATTAATCAAGGGTGATTAATAATTGTATTTTAAATTTTAAATTAATTAATTAATGTAATTAATTTAAATAAGGTAATTAATTTAAATATAAATTATAAATCATTAATTAATATAATTAATGATGTAATTAAGAATTGTTTAATTAATAAATAATTAATAATAAAGTGATTGATTAATGTAATTAATTAAGGATAAATGTAATTAATGATAGTTAATTAATAAATGAAGTAATTAAATGTTAATTACTAATGATTAAGATTAATTAATTAATGAAATTAATTAAAGACTAATTACTTATTGTAATTAGAATGATTAATCAAAGGTGTTTAATCAAGATGAATTCTTAAAGAATGATTAATTAACTAGGTTAATTAATTAATGGATATATAAGCAGGATTTATAGATGTAGCAATTAATTTAATTTATTTCAAATTAATTAGAGATAGAAGTAATTAATTTAATTCATTTTAAATTAATTATAGATGATGGTTAATAAATCATTGCTTATGCATGATACTGATATTTCATTGGATGGTTGTGATCTCAGTAATGAGATGACTAATATCTATATGATATGGATGCTTAGTTAAAATATGATAATATGGATTATCTGTTTGTCATGATTATCTATTTGTGATGATAACACGGATTATCTATTTATTATGAAAATGTGATTATCTATTGTGATATGTAAAATATCTATCTGTGTGTATATAGATAATGATGAATTGAATTAATTGTTCAAACTAAAAATCACCTGGACATTAAGATGGCGTTTGGATTTCGATGAGACCGGGATTGGGTTTCCAAATTTGAAATTCCAAAAACCACATCGATCCAAATTAAACGTTAGGTCGTGAATCTCAAGTGAAGAGAAGACTCGAGGTGTAAGGACTATTCGTGTTAATACTCTGAGGGTGATTCCAATATGAGTTTAACGAGGGTAGTACTTTCAGGTTCGAGATGAAGATTCAGAGTGCAAGGGCTATTGTCGTTAACTCTGAGGGTGATTCCAAAACTAGTGAAGCGAAATAGTGCCTTCGGTTTCGTTCGAACCCAGAACGAACTTGTATGGATTGAATGCTTTCAGAACATCGTCAGGTGGACGATGAGCATTCTAAGATTAATGTGTCTTATAAAGGTAATCATAGCCTCAAGTCTTATTAATCGGGAATGGATAAAGCATGGGAGGTGCAGCAAGGCTAAGTCGGTCATGCCCATGTAGGACGAGATTTACCCCTGTCTAGAAGTCCCTTTTTATTCGGCCGTGTGGGCAGTTGGCGACGGCCATCTGCGGGGTTGTCTTGTTCGGGACTGTCTAGTTAGAGATGGTTTCGGCTTTGTATTGCAGGGGATTGGGAGTGATCCTCGGTACGGTAATCTAGGCCACGTACTGTGACGGGCGGTACACCAGTAGCTCTGCCATTGATGGAAACCCATTCTTCCTACGTGCCCCTACGGTTTTGTTTGTTTTACCCATTTTTGTGGCTAGTAGCTGGAATTTAATCATGTTACAATTTCGGCTATTTCTTATTTACTTGAAAACCCTAGACCCTATTATAATATCACTGGATTTCCTATCAAATGTTTTGGTTAGCGTAAGGTAAAAACTTTTCTATGTTTATGTGTAGGAAGTCTTACGTGATACCTTTTGTTTCCAAAGGATTTTCTAAAGTTAAGCAACTTTAAACCCGTTTACTCACACCACACCTGTCTGACCCTAGTGTTTATTTTCTGTTTTATTAAACTCTTCGGTACTCATATTATGTATGAGTAGTCAAGTGATTCAGGATTGCTTTGACGAGTTCTGGAGGAGAAATGGAGCAAGAGGCTTCAGCGTGTATATATATAGTGGTTACGCTGTGTTTGAGTTGTATCTGTTTTCTGTTATGTACTTGAATTGTAATAACTAGACAGGTGTTTATAACTATCTAGTTTGTGTTGTATTAGCTGTATAACTCTGATGTATATGATACTATGTAACATTTTATGTGATATAATATAATTTATTCGTTCCGCGGTGAGATTCTGATGTTGTTTGTTTCTTTCTTTCCTATCTTTTCTCTTTTCTATCCCTTTCTTTCTTCTTAATGATGCGTCTTTCTATGGAATGAAAGGCAGGTCGTTACACTTATTTCAAAACTTTTGAAATATATATATCTTTTATATTCATATTATACTTTACTTCGGGATCTTAAATCAAATCACTTTTGAAAAGTTTATTTGGAAATCCTAAATACTGTAATAAAATCATATCAAACCATATGCAACCAGATCGGGTGGTTTCTCCCAATAACAAGGCAACCGAGTCCTAGCCTTGATACAATCGATATATAGGTACATCCCTCTATTCCAAAAGCGGACTATACCAAAAACATATGCCCACTTTTTAGTTACGTGTTACCCGAATCATCGATAACATAATAAATCATTTTATATTCCGAAAGGATAAATCATTTCAAACTAATATTCATAAGCACTTTCAAATCTGTAATAATTTTAATTTCCCAAAACCATTCAAAAATCATCTTAAAACCATCAGGTTTAGTCCTCAAAATTCTTTCCGTTTTAAAAAACATTTTTATAAAACCATTCTTTAATAAATCACTTTTATGTAATATAACTTCAAAATATTCATTACCAAACATTTCTATTTCTTTTAAAGGGAAAATATTTCATAACATTTTCGTTTGTAAACTAATTTTCAAAACAATTCATTAAATTGAAGCGAACCAAATATTACCACAAAACACCTTATAGTCAAATCGTGAAATAAACCACATGGTGTTAACCTACAATTGTTTTCTATCCAGCCCATGCATATGGATAATTAATTGCTCATAAAATGGTCGAGCAAGTCAACAATCAATAAATAATAATCAATGCTCATAAACTGGCCGAGCGCAATCCAAACAACCAAACAATCAATTAACAAAATAAACACAGCAATAAATGATAAATCAATGCTTCATTCTATCAAATATTTATAACACCTTTTATCTTATCTTGGGTTAAGATGGTTTGATATTTATTTTGGAGCATCCGGGCTTTCCCTTCGACATGTTCCATCCCTCGCCCAAGTCTTCTTTGATCTCACAGACGAAACACGTGTACTAGTCCTTTCCGCATACCCAATTAAGTATTTAACATCTAAATTTTAAAATATTTAATCAACTATCCAAACATAGTCAAACAAGGAAATCAAACCATAGTTTTGGCAAACAAAGTAAACAAGCATTCAATAAGGGTTTTCAAACAACACTTAACACTTAAAGTTCCTTCAACTTAGCAATGATTTTAACGAACTTAAAGGAAGAAATAACTCACTTTGGATTCCACACCGTCAAATTTTAATCCAAGGGAATTAAGATCTAACCCATACTTCCTACCATGCTTGGAAACCAAATCAAAATAATCCTAATGTTCTCCTTCCTTGTGCTTGTCCAAGGCTTGAGATGGAGGTTGGCCGAAAGTAGAGAGAAGAAGTGGTGGAGCTTTGACCTTGAATTTCAAAATTAGACCCGAAAAATAGGTCATTTTCTCTCTAGTTTTTTATCCTCTTACTCACAAAATTTGAAAAAGTGGTTTACTATAGAGTAGTTGCAATTTCTTTTCTCTTGAATTTAAAAAAAATAAACACTAGATTTCTACTAGTTATAAGGAAGTTATGATCAAAATAAGAGAGAGTATTCTTGGATTGACAAAAAATGAAGCCTAAAAATGCACTACAAAGAATTGACCTAAAAAAAAGAATTTTATATGATATAAATTTTTTTTTTCTTTATTTGAATCATTTTTGTGGAAGTTATGATAATAAGAAACAGAGGTATTTTCGGCCATAAAATCTTGGCCGAAAATGGCTTTGAAAGAATTGTAATTTTGCCACAGTAACTCTCAGATTTTGAAGAAATCATGTAAATGATAATTATAGCCAACTAAATTCTCTTGATTTTGAAAAAAAAGAATTTTCTGATTTGGATTAATTTTGAGAAAGTTATGGTCGTGAGAAGAAGAGGTAAAATATGAAAAATAGTGAGTTTTGTTTTAAGGCGAATGGATATCGATTCATTTCTTATATTTTGTTTATATTTCGAGATTATTACTTTCTAATTTTTTATATGGCAAGGAAGCACTAGAGAGGCTTTGAAAAAGAAGAAGAAGATGAAGAAGAAAGTGAGGAAGAAGTGAAGAATGTGATCTATAGAAAATGGAGAATTGGTGATGGTATTTATACATGAAGTTTATAACAAAAGGACCATACTACCCTTAACCTAAAACTCATTTCTCACCACATATTTATTCCTTCATTCCAATGCAAGATTAGACTCTTAAGCACTAACATTTAATGAGATGGAAAGTATGTGTAAGGAGGAAAAATGTGATGGAAAGTATGTGTAAGGAGGTGAAATGTGATGGTAAGTTTGCTTTCTAATTTCTTAGCTTTTAAGCATGCTTATTTAATTATATTATGAAAATATCTTAGATATTTTCTTAGCTTTTGATGTGACTAATTGTGATGTTTTTAAATATGTATTAATATGTGTTAAAATAATGTTAACAAAGGTGCAACAATGTTGCGACAATTTAAATTGAACAAAATGTTGATTTTCGACAAAATGTTTTATGGTCACATTCTGACGTATTTGTTAAACTATTTATTTATGTAAACAAAAATCAAAAATACATTTCTTATAATCTTTAAATAATTAAAACAAGTTCACGTAAGCTATAAAACAATATTAAATGATATTAAAATTCAATTTTATCAAAAACTGGCTTTTGTCATTTTCGAAGAAAATCCGAACTTCTTGATTTTGTAGTCAAATTATAAAAATAAGTTTACCATTCTTATTTGTCACATAAAACATGATTATTTAAGTTTGAAAATTCTATATCTGAAAATTCAAAATAAATTAAATATTTCATTTTCAAAGTGGTAAAATTATGGGTCGCTACATACTCCCCGTTTAAAAGAATTTCATCACCGAAATTCAACGGACGGAAAAATATAACGAAACCAAACAATTAAGTACATCTACAAATAAAAATCACCCATAACCCCAGTCGGAGGCACGGTACCTTATCCTATCCATTTTTATTTATCAAATTAAGGTAGTTTCATATATAAAATTTCTAGATTGATTTACTAAGCTAGAATTTTTTTACTTAAGCACCTAACCTAAGCTCTGATACCACCTGTAACGATCGGAGTTTTCGGACCAATTAAAATCACCAAAAAACCCGTCCTTTCTAAAACAATGAATGAAAACTACCAACTAAATACATATATTTGATAAATATTCAATACTATTAGATGTATATGATACAATTTCAATTGTACAAGTTATCAGAGTAATCAATATAATCTACTAGGTGTGCTTTAATACGTACCAAATACAAATACAAATAAATCTACCGCTGCACAACTCTAATGAAAGAGACTACAATAGCTATTTCTGCTAACTCAATAAACATGAAAAATGCGGAATAAAATGGTAAGCAGGAAAAATACATCGATACACGATATATAGCAAACAATAAATAAAAAATGTTATGTTATTATTGGGGCTGCATCACTACCACTTGTGACTGCCTATGTACCCCTATCTAATTGAGTACCCAATTAGATAACAAGATCAAGCCAACGTAGTTCTCCTATCGCAAATAGGACTCATGAAGCCTACGATGCAACAAACAATATGAAATTCCCAAAACTACCCACTTAGGCTTAATCTTCAATTTTAGATTTCAAATCTAATTACCTTTACGAAAATTATGTCTTTGGACTTTACTCTCAAATTCTTATTTCAAAAGTTTTGAAATATATATATCTTTTATATTCAAATTATATTTTACTTCGGTATCGTAAATCAAATCACATGTGAAAAGTTTATTTGGAAATCCCAAATACTGTAATAAAAGCATATCGAACCATATGCAACTAGATCAGGAGGTTTCTTCCAATAACAAGGCAACTGGGTCTCAGCCTTCAAACAATCGATAAATAAGTACATCCCTCTATTCCAAGAGCGGACTATACCAAAAATATATGCCTAATTTTTAGTTACGGGTTACCCGAATCATCAGTAACATAACAAATCATTTTATATCCGGAAGCGATAAATCATTTCACACTAATATTCATAAGCACTTTCAAATCTACAATAATTTTCATTTTCCAAATCCGTTCAAAAATTATCTCAAAGCCATCGGGTGTAGTCGTCGAAATTCTTTCCATTTTATAAAACATTTTTATAAAACCATTCTTATATAATATAACTTAAAAATATTAATTACCAAACATTTTTAGTTCTTTTAAAGGGAAAATATTTCATAACATTTTCATTTAAAAACTAATTTTCTAAATAATTCATTAAATTGAAGTGAACCAAATATTACCGTTAAACACCTTATAGTCAAATCATGAAATAAATCATAAGGTGTTGGCCTACAATTATTTTCTACCTAGCTCATATTAATTGCTCATAAACCGGTCGAGAAAATTCAACAATCAATAAATAATAATCAGTGCTCATTAACTGGCCGAGCGCAATCCAAACAACCAAACAATCAATTAACAAAATATGCACAACAATAAATGATCAATCAACGCTTCATTCTATCAAATATTTATAACACTTTTTATTTTATCTCGGGTTAAAACGGTTTGATATTTATTTTGGAGCATCCGGGCTTTCCCTTCGACATGTTCCGTCCCTCGCCCAAGTCTACTTGGATCTCACAGACGAAACACGTGTACTAGTCGTTTCCGCATATCCTATTAAGTATTTAAAATCTAAATCTTAAAATACTTAATCAACTATCCAAACATAGTCAAACAAGGAAATCAAACCATTTTTTAGCAAATAAAGTAAACAAGCATTCAACAACGGTTTTCAAACAACACTTAACACTTAAAGTTCCTTCAACTTAGCAATGATTTTAACGAACTTAAAGGAAGAAATAACTCACTTTAGAATCCACTCCGTCAAACTTTAAGGCTAGAAAATTAAGACCCAACCCATACTTCCTACCATTCTTGGAAACCAAATAAAAATAAGCCCAATTTTCTCCTTCCTAGTGCATGGCCAAGGCTTGAGACGGAGGTTGGCCGAAAGTATAGAGAAGAAGTGGTGGAGCTTTGACCTTAATCTCAAAATTTGACCCAAGAAGTAGGTCATTTTCTCTCTATTTTTTTACCATCTTACTCACAAAATCTGAAAAAGTGGTTTACTATAAAGTGGTTGCAATTTCTTTTCTCTTGAATTTAAAAAAAAGAAACACTAGATTTCGACTAGTTATGAGGAAGTTATGATCAAAAGAAGATAGGGTATTCTCGGATTGACAAAAAATGAAGCCCAAAAATGCACTGCAAAGAATTAAAATTTTGACATAGCTAAGTTCAACACTGGAAAAAGTGCTCAACGGGAATTTTATATGATCTGGAAAAAAAATTCTTTATTTGAATCATTTTTGTGGAAGTTATGATAATAAGAAACAGAGGTATTTTCGACCATAAAATCTGGGCCGAAAATGGCTTTGAAAGAATTGAAATTTTTCCATAGTTAATCTTAGATTTTGAAAAAATGATGTAAATGATAATTATAGCCAACTCAATTCTCTTGAGTTTGAGTAAAAGAATTTTCTGATTTGGACTAGTTCTTAGAATGTTATGGCCGTGAGAAGAAGAGGTAAAATATGAAAAATAGCGAGTTTGGTTTTGAGGCGAATGGATGTCGATTCATTTTGTATATTTTGTTTATATTTCGACATTATTACTTTCTAATTTTTTATATGGCATGGAAGTCGTTAGAGAGGCTTTGGAGAAGAAGAAGATGATGAAGAAAGTGAGGAAGAAGTGAAGAATGAGATTTGTAGAAAGTGGAGAAATGATGGTGGTATTTATACATGAAGTTTATAACAAAAGGACCTTACTACCCTTAATCCAAAAATCATTTCTAACCACATATTTATTAATCCATTCCAATTCAAGATTAGAATCTTAAGTACTAACATTTAATGAGATGGAAAATATGTGTAAGGAGGAGAAATGTGATGGTAAGTTTGCTTTTTAATTTCTCAACTTTTAAGTATTCTTATTTAATTATATTCTGAAAATATCTTAGATATTTTCTTAGCTTTTGATGTAACTAATTGTGATGTTTTTAATATGTGTTAATATGTGTTAAAATCATGTTAACAAAGGTGCAACAATGTTGCGATAATTTAAATTGAACAAACCGTTGATTTTCGACAAAATATTTCACGGTCACATTCTGATGTATTTGTTAAACTATTTATTTGTGTAAAAAAACTCAAAAATACATTTATTATAATCTTTAAATAATTAAAACAAGTTCACATAAGCTATAAAACCATATTAAATAGTATTAAAATTCAGTTTTATCAAAAACCAGCTTTTGTCATTTTCGAAGAAAATCCAAACTTCTTGATTTTATAGTCAAATTATAAAAATAAGTTCACCATTATTATTTATCACATAAAACATGATTATTTAAGTTTGAAAATTATATATCTGAAAATTTAAAATAAATTAAATATTTCATTTTCAAAGTGGTAAAATTACGGGTCGTTACAGCAGCTCAAACTGTTTGTAAGGGCATCTACAGTCCATTCAGGGCTGAATATTCAGAGCCTTGAATATTCAGCCCTGAAGTGGGCTGAGTATTCACCTGACTCCAGGCGCCCATTAAATGGGCGCCTGATCGCTAGGCTCCCATTTAATGGGAGCCTGACGCCAGGCTCCCATTAAATGGGAGCCTGAAGCCCCCCACAATTGGGGGGCTTGAGCGCCCATTTAATGGGCGCCAGAAGCCGGGCGCTCATTAAATGACCGCCAAGGCTTGGGCGCCCATTAAATGGGCGCGCAAGCCCAGTTCAGGATCCTGAATTGGATCTTGAATATTCAACTGAATTTTGAAGCTTAATTGAATGACTGGACAATTATTTTCATCATATTCAGGAAGTAACGTAACCATTGGAGTTGCCCTGATACCTATTCATTCGGGTTAAGTGAGGATGTTTGTTGGTTAAAATCCTGAAGGAGTCTAGGACTGGACGTTGAACGGGAAGTTCGGACCAGTATAAAATCTCTGATGTACTTTACTTATTGCAATTTTTATACTACCAGATTGATATAAGTTTTATTTAGTAAAATTCATATTACTCGATCTGTATAGACTTTCATATGGTATCAGAGCTTGAGATTCTAGAGATCGTTACAACATCCTAGAATAAATGGCCATAAAGAGAACTAGTCGAGGCAATAGAAAGAGGAAGAGAAATAAAGAAGTATCAAAGAAGTAAACAAGAAAATGCTTCATGGCTAAACTCATATCACAATCGTTATTCTTAGATTCTTTATACAAAGATATTTTTGTAGCACATGATGAATTATTAAAAGATTGTAATACTTCGAATAAAGTTAATAGAATTGCATTACCTAAGTTAAAAGATTGTGAGAAAGAAATTTTCAATTTAAAAGAGAAAATAAAATTTTGGTAAAACAAACTAAATTTTCTGAAAATACGGTAAAAAATTATTTTATAAAAAGATTTCCTTCAAAATAAAAATGAGCAGTTAGAAGTTCAAAATAATGATCTTCTAGAGGAAATAGATGCATTGCAAAATAAAAATATATTTTCGAAAAATTCTTTAAATAATTCTCGGTCTTTAGTTTTGTCTCTTGAAAAACAAAATGAAGCTTTAGCTAAAAAAATTTAGAATTATCTAATGAATGTGAGATTTTAAAAGATAATAGTAATATTCTCCAAAAAAAAGTTTGTGATTCTAAAGCAGATTTTGACAGAATAAATGGAGAAATCATAAATTTTAATGAAGATAAAGATAACTTATCTTCCTTAGTTACAAATTCGAAAACTCACAACGATAAACGCGATTTAGATATAAAAAAGCTAACATTAAAAATGGTACTAGATATGCATTCATGTATACTAATTTTAGTGCAAGTACCAGTAACCTAGATAGTCTTAAAACCACTTACAATCATAATAGTACTTTGTTTAGGAATGATAGAAAATATTTTTCAAGTACTAAGCTAATGACTAATAGTATTAAAATATGGATTCTTGCAAATACGATTGATCATGATAAACAAATTTATATTAACAACTATTATAAGAATGTGATTTTTAATGAAAACTATATTTTTAAACGTTCAACAACACCAAATGGGAACGGTTTCCTAAAACTTAGGAAATTATAAGAACCTTGGGTATCACATGCTTTTAATATTAATTTTTTTGTACTGATACTCTAGTTTATAAGTAGTAATTATTTATTAATGATTGGCAATCCTACTTATAGTGCTAAAACATAGCAATTTACTATGAAATGCTATAAAAATTAGGATTTTCTACAACACTTTGATCAAAATACTACTGATTTAATACTATCAATGTAATACCCCACATTTTCGGTAACATTATTTAGGATATTTAATTGGTTGTATTAAATAAAATAATGTGTTAATTATGAGATTGAGATTTGATTTTAATTAAGGTAGTCGTGCCATTTAAAATAACTAAATTAAAGAAGGGTTTAAAATGAATTAGAAGAGGGGTAAATTGAGAAAGAGGCCGTTCCTATATTTATTCCCTTGGGCCGTGTATAAATTACATGTTCATTTTCATTTCAAAATTTTATAAAAGAAGTTGGCCACCATTAACAAGGAAATGGGAAGAAGAAGTAAGTAAAGTTAAAGGAAAAGCTAATTCAAATCCATTCAAATCTCAAGCTCCTTTAATCTCTAAAACAAATGTGAATAATGTTTACATCTCTAACTCTGGTTTCGGTTTTAAGATTAAATCCGAATATTTTGCAATGATTTTCCATGTTTTTGAATGATAGTATGATTAAATATACTTGTTGATGATTTATGAATGTTCATATAGATTTTATCACATGTTTCCAGAAGAAAAACCTATTAAATGACATTTAATTGCCTTGTGAATTTTTATGAAGATCTAAAAAGAAATTTTAGAGACGAATTTCAATTTTCAATTTTTTTTTTAATTTTCATGGAATTTATTATGAATTTTCTAGTAAAGAAAATGGTATTTTTGAACTATAAATTATTTACGTGAAAATAATTAATTATTTGGATTTGAAAATTTTATATATTAGAGACAATATATAAAATGATTTTATGAAATTTTTCCAAATTTTTTCTTAGAGATTTTATGATTATATAAAATTATTTAAGATGCGTGACTTAAATGTTTTATGTAATTAAAGAGGAGAATGGGCCTTTTGCAAATATATTTTAAATTGCTAAATTGGAAAAGTCGGCAGAACTTTTGGAAAAATAATATGGCAACCAGTCAGATTTAGATAAACAAGGCATGTAGGTACAAAAGAGTAGTTTCAAAATACCATTAAACAGCCTTTTTACTATTTCTTCTCCCTCGGCACCAAGTTCCGCCTCTATCCCTCCCCTTCCGACAAGGTCGAAACCAATGCACATGGTATCAAGTAACTGATACGTAGTGAATTGGTAGAGGGCGAAAGGTATAAGGTCGAAACCATGGGGTCCCAAAAGAGGTGAAGTATTGTTTTGGTTTCAAAAGAAAATACGCATATTTGCTTTCGAAAAAGATTGCTTTCGATCTAAATGCCCTCGACTAAGTCAAATGGTTGGAAAATGAATGGTTTTGATTAGATTACTTTCATATTTTAAATGATTGCTTTTGATAGTGTCGAAGCCTATAATTGCCCTTCCTGCCTTTCAATCCAGATAGTTTCAAAGGGATCTTTTTGTTTTCTAAAAATTGGTCACATCTCTATTACTTTCGAAGAGAAGGTTTCGACATCATCACTTCTTTGTTTAAGAAATGGTTTCGAAGCAGATGCTTTTGATTCTAATGTTTTTCTGATCCTTCTGCTTTACTTGAAGGCATAATCCAAATATTTTTGATCGAAACATTTTAAAAAGGGGTTTCGAAGTAGATAACTTCGGATGTTTTCGAAAGGTATCCACACGTTTTAAATTGAACCCAAAGTGCTTTCGAAAGGATTGTTTTGACTGTTTCGAATGGCTTTTATGAATGGTTTTAAAAGTGGTGGTTCCCCAGGGTTTCAACAAGATTGAAAAGAAAGGTTTTTCCTATGTTATGAAAGGCATTATTTAAAAGGTTTTAAAGGAGGATGTATGATATTTTGAAGCTTTCGAAGAAAAGAAAGGAAAGTTTATTTCAATGGTTTTGAAAGGGTCTTTCAATGGTTTTGAAAGAGTTGCCTTTAATAGTTTTGAAAGGGTTGTTTAAAGGTTTTAAACAAAGGTTCAAATATAATGAATAAGCAGAGCCTAAGTGTTTTAAGTTATGAAGAACTTTAACTTATTTTAAAAGGATAGGCAATCCTTATTGAACATCATCAGCATTGTTTTGAGTAAAGTATATGTAACATGAACAAAATAGCTTAGAGTAAAGCTGAAGATATATTTTCCTTTTATATACGATTTGACGGACTAAATCATTTTGAAAAAATTATTAAGGAAAATTTGAAGGGTAGTTAACCCAAAGAAAATTTCGAACAATCAATCTATTTAAGTTTGACAGTTAGTCCATTTTGAAGGCAGTCATCCCGGAGGATAATTAGTCCAGAGAACAGTTAGTCCACTTTTTACCTGTTTTATGGACAGATAGTCAAGTTATTAGCATAAAGAATATTGCTATTTTGGTACAATCAATTTTAGGACAGTTAGTCCAGTTAAGAGCAGCTAGCTCAAATTTCGGACAGTTAGTCCATTTATTTTGTGTTTTAGCGTAATGGATCTTGCTATATTATTATTATAATCAGTTGATTAACCAATTTGCTTGCAGGAAAGGATTTGCAAAATATATGTTTGAAAAATGATATTAGTGAGGGAAAACTCATTCCGCTAAGCGATGTGGCTCGCTTAATACCAATAAACCGAGATGTAATAGAATTATTCATACCAAGCTTCATGTCTGACTCAAAGTTTTTTCCCCTTAAACTCTTGGGTTTTCGAAATTGACTTGAGTAGGTTGAGGGTTTAGTTTTCAAGTTTCCGCAGTTTTGGCAAATTAAGCTTACGGTGATGAGTAGGTGGCCGATGGATAACTATTTAGGAATTCATTAATTTTGTTTTCATTGTGTATCATGTTAGTTATGGCAATATATTTTTGATCATTCAAGGGGGCATCGTCATACGTCGCCCTTGGCATATTATTGTAAAATTATATTTGATCATTGCTTGAGATATGACTTTGTTTGAAATGTAATCACTAAAATTATTGTTTCTAAAAATCTGTGATTTTGTTCATATTCAAGTGCTTTTGATATTATGGATACCATTAGCATTACTGTATTTCGTCACCAGAAGTTAATACTATGTATGACTACAGCATTGTAGCGCTTAGCTTTTGGCCTTTAGATACGGGATGTTACAACTTGATATCAGAGCATAAGTTTATAATTTTTTTAACTAAAATGTTTTTGAAAACAAAATACAAAGGAATTAGAGTAAGATTGGGTTGGGATAACGCTATAGTAACGTACTTGTATGTGCTATATATAAGTATGCGCTTTATCTATAGTCTCCTATATTTGCTTACGTTATCTTTTCGTATCTCCTGAGGTTTGAATACAGATATAGATGGTAGAAGAAGCAGAGTTAACATAGGAAGGGAAAGCACCGAAGGGAATTCCAGACCTAATGCCAGGAGGAATTAAGGTCAAGCAAAAGCATAGAATGTAGGTGCTTATGTCCTGCAGGTCGGAATGGAAGCTATGTATCGGTTTTTCCAGAATATGATGCAGGCGGAAGTTATAGCCGGAGTTTTAGGAGGAAATGCTGCAGGAGCAGGGGTTCTAGAAGTTCTCGCAGTTAACCATTTTGCTAAGATGGGTGGAGATTATGTTAAGCTTGGAGCGAAGCCGTTTATGGGAACAAAGGATGCCATTGAAGAGGAAAATTGGTTGTGGCATTACGAAAGGATTTTTGCAGATTTGGAGCTCAACGATGAGCAGAAGAGAAGGTTGGTATCAAGACAGCTTCAGGGAGCCACATTTTTCTGGTGGACTAGTTTGACTGTAACGGTGGATGAAGAGACAATGACCTGGGAGGATTTTCAAAGGAGGTTCCAGGAGAGGTTCATGTCTGTTATGGCACAGTCAATTCTGATCAGGCAATTTGCGGAGTTGGTGCATGGGAAGATGCCAGTTGCAATATTAATCAAATGTGTGTTTTCTGTTCAAATCAATGATGACAGAAACCACCTTTTTTTTCAATTGTGCGTATTCCATACAGATTATTGGAGAAATCATGCTAAAACCCAAAATTAATATTAGTAATTCTTATGATATTAATCAGATACTAGAGTCTTTATGCCATACCCAACTCAGTAACAACATGCATTATCACATCATGAACATCTCATTTACTATGATTATCTGGCATTTATGGTGCGAACGGAACTCTAGAGCATTCAAAGGAGTTGAAATGCTAGTTACTGTTAGAAAGAGTCTCTTAATGCAAGATTGCAAACGTTTATTGCAGAACTTAGTGGATTCGAAAAAGAATTCAAGGGATTTGATACTTATCTTGGCTGAATTTGATATCCGAGCTGACTTCCATGTGAAGCTCCAACCTCCCTAAGTTTGATTTAGGATAGCTTGCATTTTCGCTGCTTCTTCTATGGATCTTGAATTTTCCCTCGTGAAGAATTCTTCAACCTCCATTATTAATTTCTTTTGAGTTATTTTTAGATCTGAGATATTTTGCTCACTAAATGTGGAAGCTTCCGTGGTTTAAGTCTAGTTGCATTTTATTCGTGCCAGTCGTTGTTTCATATATGGGCCTTGTTGGCATTTCCTCGTCGTTGTGTCTTGGTCACTTTTCTTTTTTGTTGTATTTGTTTTTTTTTTGTTTTTTTGTTGAGTTGTTTGTTCATACACCGAGTTGTACTTACGGATGGTTTTGAGTGCATTGTCTCTTTGATTTTACTCCTCCGTCTATTCGTCAACTCGTGTTCTGATATCTGTATTATTGTACTGTTAATATATGAACATGATACGTACTCTTTTTCCTCGCAAGGCACCCACTTAGGTTAGGGAGATTGCTAGGTTTTAATGAGGCATATTATGGACATATATGCTCTTTGTTCATTTATAAAGTACCTTTTTCAAAAAAGAAGGAATTTAAACTTTTACCTAGAGATAAGTTGAACTAAAAATGTCATTGCGAATTTTAGTTAGGTAAGTTCTTACACCTTTGCTAATCATGACAAAGAATTAATTCCATGAAGTTTTGCTTTGACGGAAAACCAAATAAGTCTTTCAAAATTTTTATAAGGGTTAACTGGATTGAGAAAAGTTAGTCTTCTCAAATTTTATATCTGTATCCTCCATATGAGAAAAAGTTTCTTTGGTTCCAAACATAAAATTTTCTAGTTGAAGTCAACAAATATCCTATATTTGTTCAATAGTATTAGCTTGAGTTTCCTTTATGTCATGTGTTAATTTTAAAGTAAGTTTCAATTCTATAACAATGAAGAAGGTTGCAACCTATGAAAAATATATCATAATATGTAGAAATTACCAATTACTACTTTAGGCTTATCGAAGCAAGGTGAATTGGTTCAAAGGTATTATCTTTTTTGATCTATAGTTATGAGTATTTTCAAAGAACTATCTTATTGATCCTAATGGTTTATAAGAAGAATATTTTAAACTAACTCTACTATTTACGCACAATTTTCTTTAGACAGTTTGTTGGCTAAACTATATTTGAAAGACCATTATTAAGCTAGCATGATGCAAATCAATGGTTACATTCATGTTTCCTAATTTTGTTATATTTTCTTACTTTAGTATTTTTAAATTTAACCATGCGTAAAGTTTATCCTCCCACGCACGAATATTTTTTGTTTAGGGAGATCAAGTGGTTTCATAGGAATATTTTAGACTAATTTCATCTCAGTGAAAAGGTTGTGGATAACATTAATGGATTATGATATCTTAGTTTATTTTTTCCTACCCATAATCGACGCTGAAGCCATCGCCATCAGTCTAATTGTTTGTCAACCAAAATAGAATACCTACATTTCATATAACTACATAAAACAAACAATTTTTTTCCAGTCATATGCTTATACTAGCATGTAACTTGTGCGTTGCACACAGAATGTTTTATAAAAATAGTTTTATAATCACTTTCAAGAAAAATTTAATTTATTATGCAATATATGGTGAATTTGTTAAAATAATTGAGTTATGTACTAAAGTTATTATTTTTAAGTATGTAAATTTTTTATATGATTTATGTTTTTTCATATTTTTGTAAAAAAATAAATTTTCAATTTTATATATTATAGTATAACGAGTTAAATACTGATTTGTTATTTTTTAGCATTTGGTATTCGTTAAGAAAATAAATGAAAATTAGTATACTTAATTAATTTAAAAATTAATATTTTTACAAATTTCAACAAATAAGTATTTATATGCATAGACTTTGAGTTTTAACATCTATTTTTTAGTACATTTGTCTAAAAGATAAAAGATATATAGATTGAATTTCAAATGTTACTTGAAATAATGAAAGAATACCTATAATACTAATGAATTAGTATATTTATGATTTAAAGGTTTTGCGGCAATATTAACATTAGAAATAACTATATTACATTATCGAAGAGATAAATAAAACGTTTATTTAATAACTAAAAGGGATGTCGATTAAAAGAAACATTACAAATCATGTGCTTATTTCAATCATGTAAAAATTGATAATTTGGTTTTTAAAACATTATTTCGTACCTTGATTATTTTAATTTATAACATTTTTTTTAAAAAATAGTTAACATCCGTCTCAGCAACAAAATAAAAAGAAAAATATTTCTATTCAAAATATTATATAAATTTATCCATTTTAATGTAAATTATGAATATACATAATTAAAATTTAACATTTTCAAAAAACATATTAAATGAAATTATTATTATTTTCCAAAATTCTAAACTACGGTATTCATCACTTATCATTAATTTAGGGCCACTCTTAACCGATTTTTATTAATGATAAGAATTCACTTATTGTACCAAATTTAGAATGAAAAAAACATGTATATGTATAATAATATATCTACATTAGAAATAAAAATTGTGTCTATGTTCATTTATAACAAAACGGCAACTTTAGAAAGAAAATATATGTATATTTTCCATTGTTATAAAGTAATAATCTTAAAAACGTACATTTGAATGTAGAATAATGTAAGAAACAAAAGATAATTTTATATGTAAGCGTGAAATTTTAGGTTATATGGACATAAATGAAATATTAGTTTTACAATTTTCTTCAATATAAGCATCTTATATAGTTCATTGAATTGTTTTTTTATGACTTATTATACCAAATAATAAATGTTACTTAATTGGATTATTTTAAAAGTTCACGTTCTAGATCACTTAATTAATTTAAATACACGGACTTGAATGTAAAATAATATGATAATACTTAAGGATTTTTTGTAAAAATTATATATTTCAATGTAAAATGTTAATAGAATTTTTAATAATTATAATTGTAAAAAGTTACTGGGATTTGATAATAAAATATTCAAAGAGAATTTAGGAGAGAGTAGGAAAATCCTATATTTAATGAGAGAGCAAAAAATTCTTCTGCTTTACTATTATTTAATAGATTGATTTGGTGAAATTTCACTTGGTAAATGAACTGATATAGGAACTTGTTAGCCACTGTTGTAATGCAGACATTTAAATATACACCAAATTAATACAATTAATATAATTAACAATGAAATAAGAATTTTGGTGGTTTGATAAAAAATGCAAGAGAATTTAAACAATAATATGATTTATTAGTTGCTTCATTTTCATTTCTATTGTGAGCTATATACCTTATAGGTACCTCAGAATATGATTAGCTAATATGTATACAACCTTATTGGTCATGCATTTGTTTGCGTTGAACTTTTTTTAATATGGTTTGCTTGCATCTTATGATCAAATAAATTTTGTGACCTCTTTGGACATCAAAAAGTTTAAGACAAGTGTACCATTTGTCTCCTTATTACTTGAATGAGCGGTAATTACGTAATCAAAAGTACTTAAATATATGCACAGTTAGAGTAGATTATATAACGCTCTATACACAAGTATCTGATCTAGGCTGTAGGATTGACTCCTATGGCACACAGAAATATTAATTTTTAATGGACTGTAGTTGCAATTAACCTTGACACCAAAGTTCACATAGGGATGGTACAGAGTGTTTTCTTTTTTGCAAAATGGGTACAAAGTTCGGAAATAAGCCTAAACTTAAATAATACAGGGCCCAAGACCCGCTAGGGTTATAAGAACCGACATAAACAAATAACAACCAAACCCTAGCCGCATCTCAATCTTCCAGAGGAAATAAAAAAAATGGCGACACCATACCACTCCTTCACCATGAAAACCCACCAAAATATGAAATGAAACACTCGCAACCAGATTATAATAAGCTCTAAGGCCTCTACGACCAATTATTAAGGATCCCAATACTTCGCTGCTCTATTACTGTTAGCTTCGTGCCACTTCGATGCTGATTTGTTATTGAAATTGTTAGATCTATCCTCCTTGTCAATAATATGCTTAGATTTGCCAAAAAAAGCTGCTTTCTCCTTGCTCATCGCTATTATTGGTAGCAGCGCACCTATTAGAGATCCATTTGCTGTTAATATTGCTAGTTCGATTCTCTATAGCAGCCAGATGGTCAGATTTGCTATAAAGCTTGCTGCTTTCGATTTCGTTAACAACCAAGTGGTCTGATTTATTGTAAAGATTGCTGCTTTCACCTTTCTCCCATATAGATAAGTGATACAGTTTTCCATCGAGCTTGCTAATGCAATGATATTCTCCGATTCTTTGCATGTTGAGATCTGAATGATTTGCTTTACTATGGTTTAGGGGAAGCGTCTACTTCATTGGTTCCTTACATATAGAGCATGTAGCTCCTGCCAAAATTAGGTAAAATAGTATTTTTATATTTAACTTGATTATATTTATTTATAGAGTTATGAAATACTTAGGTCTATTTTCTTACCTTCAAGGAGTTACTCTGGTTTCGGAGCTAGAATGGCCGCCTCCTGCATTTAAGCTAATGGAGTTGTTAGCTTCTCTTCCAGAAGATCTATGAGACCAGTATTTATTAAATTGGTAATGTCCACCATGGGAAATTTCATTTTTTAATTTCCCACTCTGTAAGTATGATTCAACACTGTTTTCATAATAATCAGGGTCTTTAGCATCTAAATAAAGCTAATGAGATGATTAATTTTCCTTGTTTACTTTTCCTTTGAGAATATGAAATTTTGTTTCGATGCATTTCCATGTTTGAATGATTCCTGTTTCCTTTTTGTAATTCAACCTAGCATTCCTTTCCTTCCATAAATGATAAATGATAGTAGTTCGCATTATACTAGCTTTGTTGAATTATTTTGATTTGATTTTAAAGTTATGTTGAATATGCTGAATACTAGCTTTGATACTTCGAACTAGAATATTTTGACCGATATTGAGTTTGCTTTTTTTGATGAACCAAATGTGTCTTGTGTAATTGCAATCAAATAATAAGTGTTTTATTGTTTCATTTTCTATTTTGCATAAGAGACATTTGATTTCATTATTTTTGCTCCATTTTCTGTATCTATCGCTGGTTGGCAATCTGCTTATCAAAGAAAAATAAGCGCAATGTGCCAGGTTTGGGCAGTTTGCCTTATTCCATATAGTAACATGCCAATCCATTTATGTTTCAAAACCTTAACATATTCCTAAGTAGATTTAAAAGAGAATTGTCTTTTGTCGAAAGTTTCCACTTCCAGCAATCTTCAGCTATACTTGAATCAATTTCAATGCTTTCAATAGCTTTTTTAAATACAGAGGTAGCTGGATGAAGGCTTGAATTCCATCTTTGATTTTGAATGATACTCTCAACATTTAAATTTTCTTCCCCAAAATGTAGTAAATTGGACCGGCCTAATAAGCATATTAAAGTTTTACCTTTGATCCAAGGATCAAACCAGAGTCTAGTATTTTTCCCACCTTTAAAATTCCTTTCCAATAATTTGATACCATTACTTATGCTCTTTCAAATACTTTTCCAATAGCGAGAGTGGTGACTTTCCAGAGGCATGGTCTAGAAATTCTTGTTTTTGACATATTTACTTTTCAGCCATTTTGACCATAATGACTTGCGTTCAACAAACCTCCAAAATAATTTCAGATTACAAGTTTCTTTTAAATCCTTAATGTTTCTTAATCCTAGCCCTCTTGCCTTTTTTGGTTTGCAAACAATGTCCCAGGAGACTTTATGAATTCTTCCTCTTCAAATGAAATTGGCACACATCTTTTCAATTTTGTGAATGACTGATTCTAGAATGTTGTGGGTCTGAATCCAATACATTATGATCGCCAGGATGACAGTGTGTGTGAATTCCCCGGGCATTGACCCATGCTCATGATAGAAGGCAGTAATACGCTCATCTATCTGCGTCGCCAGCTGACTCTTCCGCCAATCATTGAGCTCATCCAATTGTGTTTGCATCCAAGCAATCTCTTCCTCATATATGGATCTCCTATATGCCCTTTGGAAATTAAGAGCCTGTGAAATAGTTCAAGTGAATAAGAAGTTCATGGCATACAATAACAATAAGAAAACTCAACTTATTGGTAATAAAATCAAGTGAATAAGAAGTTCATGGCATACATGTTTCTACTGTGTAAACGATGAGTACATACCATATTGTCGAAACTGTAACGCCTATTTCGACTTGCCGGTTCAATGATTGAATCCCATATCAGATTAGACTCATCAACCGTAAGCGACTCCCATCCACTCGCTTGTATCGCTCGTGCATGCTCTGCATTATCTCTCTTACAATTACGAACAGATATTTGACATAATTGCTATACAATTTACTTATTTACGGTGAAATAAACGAATATGAAATATTTTCATTACAGAAATAAACATATTTACCATTACAGAAGCAGCATTGTCGTCTGACTAATCATATGAAACATTCCTATCCTCATCTGTATGCTCCACTGCATGTGTGGCTTTGGAAACCTTAGCCGCTGTAGGCTCCTATCATACTTTGCCCACTGAATATATACAAGAATAGATAATATTGATAATTTGCATTAGTATATACAAGAATAGATAATATACGAGAATAGAGTATATGGTAAAGAGACACTAGTAAATGTATACGTTAATAACATAAATATTGGTTAATATATTTACTAATTCCCTCCTATGTTGTTGGAAGGATTTCAAGCCACCACGATGTAAAGCGGGATTTTTGTTCCTATTAGCCTTGTTTCTTGTCGATAACTCCTATTAATTTATACGCACTATTAAGTAAAATAATTCAACACATTTAAATGTAAAAATATAGTGACAATATAACTTACTTTGAATGCTGCAGATTCCCAATATTGTTGGAATCTAGCCCAAATATCATCCCGCATCCAACTTGGCTTTTTCCCTGAACTCTTAGCCCTTGACAGAGTCTCTCTATAATTTTTCCACATCTTTTTATTCCAATGATTTACAAAAACATCCATATCTTGCGGATCCACGGGTATAACTGCCTGCATATTGAATTATCATACGTGTTATGTAATAGAGATTATATAATTAAAAACAATCAGCAGAACAGAATACGTAAAACTGATATCATAAGGCATAATGGCATATTGTTTTTGGTTTCATATAAGGCATAATTATATATTACAAAGTTGTACTTACCATAAGATCAACCTATATTGCGTTTTTTATATGTGTTGGGATGTTATCCCACTGAGGCCAATACCCGGACATCCTACTCTTGTATGCTTCCTTCGATACTTGTAAAATGAACTCGGACGGCTCCACCTCGAACCCTCTATAGAAATGTTGATGTATATATTCAATATATTTCATATAATATAATTCAAATTTGATGCATACCCAGCACTTTACGAAACTATTCCCACAACTCGACGAAGATCTGGCTCAGAGCTACTCGGACCTACTCCAAGTGAAGGTGACTGAGATGTAATACGTCGTTACGTCGTCTATCAAACATAACTGACAAACATAGATATAATATCATACACTGCTTAGAAAAGAGTACTAATAACATAAGCATCACATAATCATCAATCAATATCACATAATCATTAATCATCACATAATCAACACATAATTATTAATCAAGTGGTAATCATCACATAAGCATACTCTGCACATAATCTTCGGAAAAAACGTACATGAAAAGAATAATGAATAACTCAGAATGATACAGATCATATATAGTCATCATTATTATTACATAGCTCATAATATTACAGAACATAGTCATTATTGTTAATACATAGCTCACAATTATACAACAAGCGATGCCATGTATGATCAATCTTCGTCATATTCTGATTCAGACTCGGTCTCGTACTCTATATCATTTTCTTCGGTACTTACAAATGCATCTATTAAAACATTCGATTCATCAGTCAACGATCCTACATCAATGTCATCAGTTATCACTATTTCAGTATTTGGCTCGAGATCCGCTTGATACGCTGCTTCATCTGGAATATTATTTCCATCAAACGTATATCTTGCCTTCGTTTAAAAATAGCCCACCAGTCTGCATTATCTTTTTTGAAGGACGGATATGGAGAATAATAAACTTGTAAAGCTTGCTTAGCTAATACAAAAGGATCATACTTATAGTAATGTGACGTATGCCTTATTTCAATTAGCTTATAATCTTGGTGCACGTTAATTCCAGAGCCAGGAACATTGCTAAACCAGTTGCATTTGAATAAAAAAAAACTTTCTTTGTAGGTTATATATAATATGTCAACTCTAAAACTTGTGTTAAGACGCCGTAGAAATCTTTTATATGCTCATCTGGATCATCACTTCCTTTGACAAATACACCAATGTTGTATGTTAAATTTTTAGCCCCGTAATCTTTGGTGTTGAATTTAAATCCATTGACGAAGAATGTTGGATAAGTCTTGACGTTTCTTTTTGGTCCGATAGCAAGATGTCGTAATTCTTCGTCAATAACATAGTTTTCTATATCATTAGTTTGAAAACCATCCAGCAAATTGTTTATTGAGAACGCCAGATGGATGTTGTGATTCGTATATGCTGCAAATATGTATTATATTCCTTTATAATTAATGTATACATGTATAATTGAATTATATATGAATTCATAATTAGCTAACAAATGGTGCAACTTCAGCACAAATTAGAAGAACATATGTGTGTGCCACATGGTAATCTCTATCATCAACCATATTTCTACACATTTTCCAGCAGGTCTTCCATGTTGTCTAAAAATAGAAAAAAAAATTTGAGAAGAATCCTGCCCAATAGTTTCATCATTATGGGGAACACTTACGAACGATATGTTCACATCGTTACTAAAGTAATGTGAGAAAAAAATGAAGCTTCTTCTTCAACGTACGATTTGAAAATCGAACCTTCTACTCATGCTTTTTGTCTAATTTTTTTCTTCAAATGATTCAAGTACCTATAACAAAATTAATTAAATTTATATGGTGGTACAAAAACCAAAATTAATTAAATTACCTCTCAAATGGATACATCCATCCATATTGCACAGGATCACGAAGGACTGCTTCAAATGGAAGATGAACAGGTAAATGCTCCATTACATTTAAAAAAACCAGGTGGAAATATTTTCTCCAGTTTTCATAGAAGTACAGGGATTTCTGCTTCAAGTTTACGTTCTACCTTTACCGACGTGAAACAAAGATGTTTATAAAACATACTTAATTCTGTTATAACACTCCATATTTTTCCAGGCAGCAGTTCTTTGAAAATCATGGGAAAAAATACTCCATCATAATGTGGCAATCGTGACTTTTCATCCCACTCAATTTGTTGTTTTTAAAATCAACGCATCTGCGGAGGTTAGAAAAAATTCCATCAGAACATCTAAGTCCTTCCACCCACTTTAGGACGAGTTTTACTTGCTTATTGTCTAGCTCATAGCATGCTTTGGGTTTCTTATCATCGTCATATAATTGAAGTTCGGGCCGCTAACAGAAGTGTAATATATCACGTCTTGAATTCGCATCGTCCTTGGTTTTCCCCTTCACATTCAAAGTTGTATTAAACACATTTTTCATTGTGCATGACGTCAATATTATGTCGGAGTAGGAGATTTTTCCAGTACGGTAACTCCTAGAATATACTTTGCTTGCACCAGTTATGAATGTCCGATTTACCTAGAATTTCAACCCGTACCCCAGTTTCATGTATCTTTGGGTAGTCTTTTACAATTTCATATACCTCTTCACTTGTCCAAACCTTAGGTGGTAGCATACTCTCTACTCTATTAGCTTTAAAGTTCTTTTTATCCATTCTAAATTCATGATTGATATGTAGAAAACACCGATGACAGTCAAACCAAGAAATTTTCTTTACATACTTTAATGAAAATGCTCATGTTTCATCAATACAATAAGGACAAGCTGGACGTCCAGATGTGCTCCGGCCTGAAAGCATGCCATACACGGGAAAATCACTAATAGTTCATAATAAAGAAGCAAACATACGAAAATTCCTTTTTCTCGAAATGTCGTACGTTTCAATCCTTCATGCCACAGTGTTTTCAACTCGTCGATTAGTGGTTGTAGATAAACATGAATTCCTTGTGTCGGATCATCGGGACTGGGGACGACAATCGTTAGAAACATATATGGAGTTTTCATACACATCCATGGAGGTAAATTATAAGGAGTAATAATAATAGGCCATGATGAATATTTACTACCAAACTGAGAAAATGGCGAAAATCCATCCGTACATAAGCTAAGCCTAACATTACGGCTCTATGCCGCAAATTCAGGATAAGTCTTATCGAAATGTTTCCATGCTTCTCCATCAGATGAATGTATCAAAGTTCCTTCTTCTGGTGTTCTCACACTGTGCCATCACATATGACATGTTGTAGCAGAAGATGCATATAACTGTTAAAGTTTGGGAGTGATGGGTAAATAATGCATCCTCTTACATGGAACTTCTTTTCCTTTCTTTTTTCTTGGTTTGTATCTTTCCTCGTTACATATTATGCATTTAGTGAGATGAGCGTCTTCATTCCAATACAGCACGCAACCATTTAAACATGTATCTATCTTCTGGCACGGTAATCCAAAAGAAGACATAAGTTTTTTTACTTTATAATGACTATCACACATCAAATTATTAGATGGCATGTGTCGTTTTGCAGTTTGTACAACTGCTGTAAATGCAGCTTCTGTAAGATCAAATTTCGATTTCATAGTGATGTATTCGGCGGTTACAGATAATTCGGTTCCGCTTGTACATCCATCCCACAATGGCTTCTTAGCAGAATCGAATAAATCATAAAAAAAATTAGCTTCCATGGTCGGCTCTTCATCAACGTTTTCGTTCCCATCATCATATTGGTCAAAGGCAGGAAACATTGATCATGCAGCATCTTGCACCATGTTTTCTATAGGATTGGTCATTGTATTATCATCCTCTAACACTACAGGATTAGGTGTAGGTTGAACAAGTTCTCCATGACGATCTCATAAGTAATAATTCGGCACCAAAACAAATTTGTACAAATGTACTTCTACTACATCTGGTTTCCAATGCTTTAGATGTTTGCACTTACTACACGGACAACGAATGTCTACGTTATTTCGATTATTAGATTGAGCAAATCTAATAAATACGTGTACACCATTATAGAAACGTTCTTTTATTAATCCTTTCATACCTTTTCGAGGTCCATACATCCAACTACGATCGAGAAAATAATCAACATATTTCCTGATTTGTAAATGTAGGTTAGAATATTGAATAACACACTTCATATTAAAGTCTTGTAAAAATTCATATATAACCCTTTACTATTTTAACAAATTCAAATAAATACTGCATTCAAATTTTCAATTCTTAAGTTTATTGTTTTTTTACTTTGACGACGGGTTATCCTACTTTCCATTACAAACACAATAACGTAATCATATTTTATAAGTCATTTCAAGTTAAACGATTCTAAAAAAATTCGGCAGCACTTCCCTTTTATCATACACAAATGCGTGTACACAGGGAAAAAAGGAAGTGCCATCGAAATTTTCTGAACTGTTTAAACTGAAATGATTATAAAATATGATTACTTTATTGTGTTTGTAACTTGTCCAAATACAAGGACAAATCCAACAAATGTTGTATCAGATGAATATAGATGTCCGTTCTGTGGAAAAACGAATATCCATATAACGATCATATACAACACTTCAGACGGGGCGAAAAATTCTCTAAGGGGTTCACATAAATAAAGCACAAATTAAAAAATATTAATATTGAAGTATTAGTGGTCTGTAGTAAAATAATGATCTTAATTTTTTTAGTAATGTAGCCAAATAGAATTCGTCTAATTATGAATCAAAATCCATGGGAACTATCAGTAACTCGGAAAATATGCATTATCTCACAAATGGGAACTATGCGTTACTATTTTAACAACTACAAAAACTATTTTATAATTCATTTAACTATTTAAATATTTATTAATTAAATCTAAAATTTTAAAACAAATTTCAACTTCTGTTTAACTACATAAATTTTAATTAACGATTTTGTGAACTAAATTAGAAGTTAGCACTTACAGCAGTACAACAAACATTGTCGTAAACTTATCAATAAACATATTATTCAATAATCATGGACTATTTTTTGGATTTTAAATTAGCCATAATTTTTAACAACATAGTAAACAATAAATTCACTAATTAATACCACCAAATCAACACTAATTATCATCACCTAATACGCAATAATCACCATTTTCAAACACATAATCAACTAATTTTCTAAATTAGGTTTACCATTATGTACCCAATTCAAATAATAAACTATATATCAAAAACTAATAACATATATTCATCAATTTCAAACACCTAAATCATCCAATTCCAAACCCCTAAATCAATTTGTATCACATATAATCAATTTTCAAAATTAGGGTTTTGATTAAACCTACATTAAGCAGAAATTGAAGAGCAATAGCATACCTTCAAGCTTTAGAGCATTGTGGCTTTCGCGATGGGAAGATTGGCAGCTTGTGTCGGGGGAGGGGGGGCGGCTGGGGCGTCGGCGGTGGAGGAGGGGAAGGGTTTTCTGAAGTGAACTGGGGAAAGGGGATTGTGTTTTGCTGTTCCCGGGTGTGCCTATATATACGCGCATAGCGACGGCTAGCGTCGGCCGCCTTTTTTAGCCGTCGCTAGTACTCGTCACCAAACGAAGCCTATTTTGTAGTGAAGGTAGACAAACATATATCCACACAACTAAAGAAATGAGAAGGAAGTGAAAAGAATCAAACTATACATATATTATGCACCGATCTTCTCTTTTACTAGAAATACGCTATCCATCGTTAAAAATAAAAAAATAACACCTACTAAAATTGGATAAGTTTAAGCTAACAGTTAGTATGCCATTGGTGCTCTTTGGCAGCATTTTGTGCTCCGTACTCACATAATAGCCTATAGAGTATGCACTCATGACTAAGAATATAAAAAGAAGGTAATTTCACGCAGCTTGAAGTTCTTAATCATCTGCCGAACTATAACACCTGTTGAACGTATCATTTGCGATAATTTTACAGAATCGAACATAATTTTGTAGGGAAGATAAAATGTATTTTCATTGTAATTAACGTGAAGTGAATATGTAATAAATGTTAATGCTTAGAAAAGGTTAAACAAATGGGATTATAATCCAAGTTAATATATATGACATTAACGAAGTTGGGTATTCATAAAGAATATACGTTTCTTTACGCCATTTTATAGAAAAGGAAAAAATACACCACAAATTGCACCAATCGCATATAATGTTGCGTTTTTCCTTTTTAGATTAAGAGTAGTACTATATCCAAGACAGACATTTTTATATCTCTAATGCTTGAACCTAAGTCCTTTAGATACTCAGTTTAGAATGTATTATCGTTTGTCACTTGTTAGTTTTAGTTCTAGACAAACACCCTCAAATGAAATAAATTCAAAGTATGAGTGTAAATAGTATTAAAAAAAAGTGAAAGAGAGACATGAGACACAATATTTTTACAGTGGTTCGAAAAATCGCTAGCCAACGTTCACTATATCAATTTTATTGCTTGTTCAAACTAGATTACCACTTTACAATGAATTCTCGAAGTTCTTTCTTGAAGTACAAAAATTGAAGTGTTTCTTCGGCAACAGTTAAACAAACTATCAAAAGTCCTTTTCTTGTTGGAGTTGCCACCTATTTATATTGCCTCCTATTTATATTTGAATTAGGTGGTTTGGAGGCTGTAAACTCATCAGATCTCGTTTGAATCGAATAGTCAATTAGATCCAATATATCATGAAAGAGATCGGCTCAAAGTTGTACCAAATCCCAAGGCTTGATGGATGGGTACTCATCCATCCATGGATCAGCTCGACCCATGACATTGGCAAAAAATATTGCACTTTGCTCCAATATACCTTGGTCTTCATTCCTTTGAGATTGAGGGACAAAATGGTCATTGTGATGGATCAATATCCATCAACCCCATACCTAAAAACTTTTATTTTTCTTCAGTCACGCTAGAGATGAATTGCTCTTGAGATTTGGAGACTTTTTGGTAACTTTGATGGATCTATGGATCTATACTAATCCATGGAGTCATGGACTTATTTTACTCATTTCTTCCTTTGCTCTTAGTAGTTTATCGTCTTTGAGTCCAGAGTTCATTCCTTCATCATTCTATAGTCCAATTCCATCAAAATGTCACTTGGGTAAAATGTTATAACACACTTTGCCCCTAAAGCATGCTTATGTAAACACAAAGCATGTTTTAAATCGAGACAACCAACCAAATTCTGATCTAGACAAACGCTTTCGTTACTCGGGACATTTCTTGGAATGTTGCATCTTTAGTGAGAGTTCAGATACTTCATTTCCAAACAGTAGAGGAGTCACATTTTCTCAACGGATGCTATAGTAAATCCAGAGATATCTTTATTTCGCTCATCACTGAGAATGTTATGAAAGTTGCTCTAGATATGGTTAGGTAGATATCTTTATTTTTCATTTTATTTTGTAAATATTACTTGATGTATCAGTATAAATGCATGTCCCGTTTCATCGTACAAGTAGCATTTAGAGTTTTTTTTCCTCTTTTCACCTACTTCACTTTGCAATCGAGGCTTTCCGTTCCAAAATTTCTATGACCTAAGGCTTTCAACTTCCTTCTTCAAATTTGATTTCAAGCATAAAACCGGAAATCAATCATATATCCATTTAAACTTCAATCCACTTCAGGCAGGGATGCCTCGACTTGTCTTCAATACACTGCCTTGTGTTGACATTTTCAGTACTGTCCATCCATCTATTAACAAGATTTCTTGTCAACACACCAAATATATGCTAAAGAATGTAGATTTTCCTCTAAGAAAGTAGGAGAGAAATGAAGGTTTGTATCCTTCTTAAATTTCCTTTTTAGATAGGCTTTATTAAACAGAAGTTGTCCAGATCTACCTTTTGACTTGGTCGAAAGGGTTGTTTTGGAAGCTTAATGACCTTCCGATTCAGTTGGCATAGGCTGGTCTTTCCTTTGAAAGTCCTTCTTTCAAAATTGTTATGATATCTTGGATAAGATTCCTTTTTGTTGGATTCGGCCTTGTCGAAGACCATGGTAGTTAGGTAGCTATGACTTTATCCAAAAATCTGAAACAAAGGTTTTGACCCTGTCAACGTTAAGGTTGGCTCGGAATCAAGATTTGGACTTGGAGTCTGATGTGAGGTTTCGACCTTGTCAAGTGTTGTGGGTTTAATCTTATTGGATTTGAATTAGTAATCTCAAGCTACAGTGTTACTGAGATGGGTTTCAACCTTATCGAAAGCCAGATACTTAGGCTCCCTGTGTTAGTTGAAAGTTTAAGTAAGTTGTGACTCGGTTCTGACCTTGTTGAAAGCATTGACTCAGGGGAAAGATTGCTTGAAATCGGTAACTGAAGTAATTATAATTTGCAGGGCTTTGAATGTGTCGACAATGGCCTTTCGATGCAGACGAAACCTAAAAAACAAAGGTGAACCCAACAAAAGCTTTAATGAAACAGTAAAGTAATCTAAAGCATTAGAGACTTCCCTTTATCAAGCTAAGAAAAATTTACTCCTCTAAGTTCCCAAATAAATTTTGTAATTAGGGTTTACAATATTTTTCTTAAAAGTATACAAGTGTAGAATGAGGAAGATCGGATCCCAAAACATGACCCCTTGGGACTTATTTATAGATGTGGGTCGGCACCTTTCGACTCTGATGCTTTCAACTTGGTCGAAAGGTGGTTGCCGCATGATTCATATATGTTTCCACATTTGTCGAAAGGTATGATTGCATTCCTCTTCTTTGTGTTGTCTTATAAGTGCTTCCGACTCTATCGATAGCCCTTATTCATTAGTTTCGATGATGTTGGTTACGCCTATGTTCTTGTTTCCGATTTGATGCAGAACCCTCCTGGACCATATTGGCTTCGACCGGTTTGAAAGGCTTACTATAGCTTTCGAAGGGGTTGCTCTGAAAAATGCTTGCTTTCGTATTGTTTACATGTAGGAGAAATCTTTGGTTTCTAAAGGTTTGGCATATATGTAAGGAGTTGTTCTTTATTGTCTTCGGAAGGCGCTGCTTTAACTCCTTCGAACGGTCTTCGTGTATATGGGTTCATTTAGTCGAAAGGTTTTTACCATAGGAAGAAGGTTTCTTTTGACTCCTTCATCCCCTTCGGAAGGTATGAACCCATTGGACTTTGATTGTAGGAACCTTTTGACATCTTCGAAAGGTCTAAGCTTCTAGACTTTGATGGTACCATCCCTTCGACTCCTTCGAAAGATTTAGCTGGAACGCTTCTCACTTGTTCTCCTTTGTGCCCTACTTATAATGGTCTCGACTAAATTGAAAGGTGGGATTTTGGAGTAAAATTTCCCCCCGCCCCATCCCCCCCACGACGAAGGGATGCACTTGAATTTCCAAGCCAGCTTTGCCGAAACTTAGAACCTTCCCGCCTCTTGGCCTCCCCTCGTGAATCTGGGTCGGGCATTTAAATTTGGTTTAGCAGCTGATGGTTCTTGGCGACTTTTCTGACAAAGTACGCTCTTCTTCTTCTTCCTCTTTCACTTTTCTGCAATCAAAATTTCCAGCACGACTAAAGGAATTCTTAAAATTCTAAAAATTTCTATTTATTTCTAGAAATCAAAATAAACTTCAAATCTAGATCGTAGGTTTAGATTCATCTCTATTTTGCTAATTTTCTCCCTGTTCATGTTTTTATTGAGTTTTGCTTTTCCAGACTTCTAGATTGAGATTTGAATTTGAAATGCTTGAACCTTGATTATTTGAGAGTGGGTTTGATTTAATTTATTATTTTTATTTTTAATAAAATTTTGTGATTCAGATTCTTGAATCGATAAAGTTCGTTTCTCATTTCGGATGTGCTTCAGCGTTTTAGATTACTTTTACTTTTGAAAGAAACTGAATTCTTATGTCTAATTTTGAAATTGAAAATTGTTAGTTCATGTTGAAATCCGTTTCCTTATCGGGTTTGGATTATCATTTCAATATTTACTATTTTTGTTCTTCCCTTAGAAGATCTAAATTTTCAGTTTGATAATAATTTAATTCTTTTGAAATTGAAAAAGATTGATTCCTGTTGAAATTCATTTTCTTAACAGGTTTAATTTATCTGTTTTAAGAAATTTTGAAACCTTGGATTTGCAATCGGGTTTGGGGAACATGGTGGAACCTGTTTTCATCGCCTGGAAGTTTCAAATGTACGGATGAAAAATTGGCGCCATAAAATGACATTTCTACCCCTCCGAAAGGGATTAAGGTGGCAACAATGGTTTTGCTTCCTTAGCCCTTTCGATGGGTTCGAAAGGTGTTGTAACGCCAATTTGACCTTGTCGAAAGGATATGTAGTTAAGTAAAGTGTAGTCGTCCCTTCGATAGCAAAACGTTTCGACTTAGTAGAAACCTTTTATGCCATTGCAATCCATTTTCCTTAATTAATTTCTGGAATCATAATGCTCCCTTGACCCTTTCAAATCCCTTTGTATTTAATGTGTCGAAACCCCTTAAAATTATTTTTAACCAGTGATACATTCTAAGTGCATATGAGTTTAACATAGAATCTTTTGACTCAATGAGCATATTAGGTTTCGACAACGTTCGTATTTCTCTTAGGAAATCTAAGTCAAAGGTTTCGACGGTGTCGAAGGATCTTGTTACTTTGTTGATGAAATGTTTGTAGCTACTGTGAAACTTTCAATAAAATGCCACTTTACATTCTCATCTTTTCTTTCAACCATGTTAGAAACCCAATGATTGCTCATATTTGTGCTTTGACACTGTTGAAAGGTTGTGGCTAAATGTTAACTTCCTTTTTCTTTGGATTCTGTCGAAAGCTTCACAAAAACTCCTATTCAGGCTTTTGACATTATTGAGAGGCATTTATTAAGTGTTATTGTCTCTTTCCTATCGACTATGTTGAAACCCCAATATCTCTTATTTTTAACCTAAACCTTTTTTAAAAAATTTAAAGTTTCATGATTGATTTTGTTTAAGTCATTGGAATTGGTTTTTTATGACTAATTCTTAAAAGAATACTCTAAAATCCCCTATCTAGAGGCCAAAAGCTAAGTGCTACAGATGTTGCAATCATCTATGATATTAGCTTTTGACGACCAAATATGGCTATGTTAATGGTATCAATAATATCAGAAGCACTTGAATATGAAACAAAACACAGATTTTAAAACCACATTTACTTTTCATTACATTTCAAAACCTAATTGTTTCACATTCACAACACATAACCCAAGTCATTCCCGGTCACAAATAAAATATAATTATTACAAATTACGCCAAGAGCGGCATAAGAAGATACCCCCTTGGATGATCAGAGCCATAAGGTCAAAATTGAGGCTATCCGTTTTCCTTCTCCATGCCTTCGGTAGCTTATTCGTCATCCTAACAAACTGAAAAGACCTTAATCGCTTAGCCTACTCATATTAATTTTGAGCACACGAGAGTTTAAGGGGAAACATAAACTTCGAGTCAGACATAAAGCCCGGTATGAATATACTATACACCCTAATTTAGTATGTTAAGTGAGACCACGCCGCTTGGCGGAACGGGTTTCCCCTTACTAATAACCTTTTAAAATATATCTTATGCAAAACCTTTTCCTACAATAAAAATTGATTAAATTATGCATTGCATCATTATGTAAACATACATGAATATCGGGTAATAATGAACTATCTGTTCAAACACATAAGTTTGGTTTGCTTAACTTTTAACGTTTGGCTGACTCGGACCTACCAGACAATATAATCAAATTTAGTCTAACATATGTTAACTATTTCTCTTTTGGAATCTCTAACCTTAACTATCTGTCAAATATTTCACTTCTGGATAGTCTGTCCCTAATTATCTGTTAAATACTTCTCTTCTGGAAGGTTTGTCCCTACCTTAATCATCTCCCAGGTCTTCCTGATCCTAATGGTTTTTCAGGCTCACCAATAACATGTCTGTATACAAACATATATTCCTTTGGTGTGTAAACATAATTTTAGTCTACCTGTGACAAAGCCCTACACATTGAAATCTTGGAAAACAATTTTCTAGGGCTATTAGCCAAAGTACAGGGTGTGACCTCATACTAGTCTCATCTGGTACTCTAATATCTGAGTCATTTTCACTGAAGGATGCCCTCCCATAATTTTACTTACAAACGTTTTCAAAATGACTTAAAACCTTCAAATCAAGTTTAAAACAAGGGAAAGCATAAAACCTTTATACTTTGCTCAAAATCTTAACACCATGTTATATATATATATATATATATATATATATATATTCTATACTCAAATATTAGTTGTCAAAACAATTAAACACTTGAAGGAACCTCTTTCTTACCATTTGAAATCATCTCTTTAAGAACCAAAGATCAAAATCAAACCTTTTGAAACTAAACCTTTCGAAACCATTAAAATAAACCTTTCGAATCCACTGAACTGAACTTTTCGAAGTCATTCAAATCAAACCTTTTGAAACCATTCAATTAAACTTTCAAAATCATTGACTTAAACCTTTCAAAATCATTCAGCTAAAACCTTTTGAAATCGTTAAACTTAACCCTCTCGAAACCCTTAAATAAACAAACCCTTCGAAGGCATTAACCTTTTAAAACATCAACCCTCCGAAGGCACACTGGGTTCAATTCAAAAAAAGTGGAAAGCCTTGTTTTAAAATCTTTCGACTACATTGAAATCATCCTTTCGACTGTATCAAAAACACTACTTCAAAAACTTGGTTAACTTCAATTCATAACACAAAAACAATTCAGCTAAGTCAAAAGTTTCCTTTCGAAAGCAGTAGAGAAACGACCAAGTTTTGAAGCAAGAAAACCTTTCGAAATCAATCAAAGTAAACCTATCGACTTTGTCGGAAGGTTCAAAACCAAACATTTATAAAACGACAGTAATCTTTCAACTATGTCGGAAGGTTCCAAAACAAAGTAGTAATAAAGCAGAAGTAACCTTTCAAATATGTCGTAAGGGTTAAAACCTTTATTTCAAACATTTGACCTGGACGAAAGCAACCAAGTTGAAAGAAAAGCAGGCGAAAGCTTTTGGTTTATAACATACCCCAACCTCTTTGGCCATCAACCTTCCGACCAAGAACCCTTCGACTTTATTCAATTCATTACGTATCAAATACTTGATACCGTATGCGTTGATATGACCTTGTGAGAGCTAACCTTTCGACTGCGATGAAAGTTCTAGATCAGAAGGTTTGTTGTCGTATAGGCTGAAACATATAAAAAGTGTGATTTTTGTTTTTTAACTTTAAAAAGAATACTTTTTAACTAACCAGCCTTTGTTTGTCAAATTCTCATTGGTTAATAAACACTTTTTCAAAAATGTGTTGCCACTATCTTAAAATTAAATAATCATTTTATTTTAAAAAATGCCCCTTCTCCTTAATTAAATATGTAAAACATTTAAGTCTCATACCTTAAATAATTTTATATATTCACCAAAACATTTAGGAAAAATCTGAAAAAATACCATGAAATCTATTTCGATATATTGCCTAACATATTAAAATTTCAAACCTAAATAATAATTATTTTAGTCGAAAATAATTTATTACACAATAACCAATTTCCTTCACTAGAAAATTAATATAAAATCCATACTAAATCAGATAATTATGAATATCGAAACCCATCTCTAGAATTTCATTTCTGATCTATATTAAAATTTTCAAGGCATTTGGATGTCGTTAAATGAAATTTTCATGTCAAACATAGCACAAAACAAGTATGAACATGTATAATTTCACCAACAACATGCATAACAGTTTAAACATCAAAACATGGCAAATACTTAGTAAAATCATTTCGGATCTAGTCATAAAACCGAAAACTAAGAGAATATGAGATGTAGTAATTATTCACCTTAGCATTGAGATTGTAAGATATGAGATTTGATTATTGATTTAGTTGATTATTTCTTCCTCTTGAATCTTAGCTTTAATCTTCTCTTGAGAATAGAAAATGGTGGCTGACCTTAGGTATTTTTAGTTTGAGTGAAATGAAAATGAACGTGAGTTTTCTATCTTTTAATGGTTTAGGGTAGAAGGCCTTCATATTTCCCATGTTGCCCTTATTTCCTAACACCTTAACTTAGGTTATTTTATTTAGCTTGCACATTAACATGACACGACTATCCTTAGCTAATCAATTATCAACTTATTAATCTCCATATTATTTATTTAATGTACCTAGTTAATTGTTCTAATTAGTGTTATGAAGATATGGGGTGTTACAGACTCCCCACCTTAAAGAATTTCGACCTCGAAATTACGATAAGGTACACAACCAAAACAATCGAGGATAAAACATACCATAAAACAAATCAGGGTAAGAGTCTTTAATCCTGCTCTCCATTTCCCAAGTACAGTCTCTAGCATCACCACTCCACTGAACCTTTACTAACTTGACTGTCTTGTTCCGCAACTTTTTCTCATCACTAGCCACAATCTGAATTGGTTTACTAACTATTGTCAAATTCGGTTCTACTACTAAATCTTCTAAAATTGTAGGTGCTATGGTAGTCTCTGGGTCTCTAACACATTTTCTAAGATGAGAAACATGGAAAACATCATGGACTCCAACCAAACTACTCTCTACTCTATAAGCGAGTTTCCCGATCCTCTCAACAATACAAAAAAGGACTAATGAATCTATGTGCTAACTTTCCTGACTTTTCAAATCTAATCACACCCTTCATCGGTGAAACCTTAATAAAAACATAGTTTTCAACGGAGAATTCCAATTATTTCCTACTCCTATTAGCATAAATTTTCTGCTTAGACTGAGCTTCCTTCATCCTAGCTCAATTTAACCCGATCTTCTCTGTGGCTTCCTTCACTAAATCTGGACCAAGAACCAACCTATCCTCGGTCTCTAACCAACATACGAGGGACTTGCATGGTCTTCCATACAAAGCTTCAAATGACACCATCCCTGTACTAGTCTAATAACTATTGTTATATGAAAACTCGACTAGATGAAGATGGTCCTTCCACGATCCCCCAAAATCCAATACACAAGCTCTTAACAATCCTCCAAGATTTTGTTAACTCTTTCTGTTTCCCATCAGTCTGTGGATGGTAAGCGGTACTCATGTTGAGCTTGGTTCCTAAGGCTTCCCGTAGACTCTTTCAGAACTCACTAGTAAATAAAGAATCTCTATCACTGACAATACTCCTAGGAATCCCATGCAACCTAACAACATTCTTCATAAATAATTTCGCAAAAATAGGCGCCGTCCTAGTTGACTTTACCGGAATGAAATGTTTACTCTTAGTCAATCAATCTACTACGACCCATATGCTTTCATTTCCTCTACTAGATCTTGGTAACCCATCAATAAAATCCATAGAAATAGAATCCCACTTCCATGCTGGGACTTCTAACGGTTGAAGCAATCCACATGGCTTCTGGTGTTCAGCCTTTGCCTGTTGGCAATTCAAGCACTACTTAACACATACTTCAATATCCTGTTTCATAACTTCCCAGAAGAAATTTCTCTTCATATCCTAGTACATCTTCGTTCCTCCTAGATGGATAGTGAACTTTGAACGATCGCACTCATCCAAAACTTCTTTCCTTATGTCTTCTACATTCGAAACACACAACCTTTCCTTCTTCCTCAACCACTCATTTTGGCCAAGACTAAAATCCTTTAGGTCATTGCTCTCTGTTCCTTCCCTCAACATTTTGATCCATTCAGCCAAAATTGGATCCTCCTCTTATTTAGAAGCTATTTTCTCAATCATTGCCGATCCAACTTCTAAACTAGACAACACAACACTTCCTGCACTTGAACCTTCCTCGGATCTAAACTGCACATTACAAGCTGATAATGCTTCCAAATCTTTCCACTCAATAATCATAGCCAATACTGCATTTTGATGTTTCCAGCTGAGTGCATCTGCCATCTTGTTTACTTTTCTGGGTATATACTCAATTCCAAATTCATAAGAAGCAATGAACTCCAACCACCTTTGTTGTTTCATGTTCAGCTCCTTCTGAGAGAACAAGTACTTGCAATGACTTATGATCCGTATAGAGCTCAAATCGCTCTCCCAACAGGTAATGTCTCTACGCCTTCAAAGCAAATATAAGGGCAGCTAACTCCAAATCATGCGTAGGATACATAACTTCATGTGGTCTAAGCTGTCTAGAAGCATAAGCAATCACTTTACCACTTTGCATCAACACAGCACCTAATCCAGTTCCACACACATCTATATAAACCACTAAATCTTGATTTCTCTCCAGAACCACTAACACCAATGCGTGGTTCGCTAAGTGTTTCAAGCTCTAGAATGCTTCCACATACTTATCTGTCCATACAAACTTCACATCTTTTCATGTAAGCTTAGTCATCGGTGCAGCTATCTGCGAAAAATACTTTAAAAATCTTCATTGATATCCAGCCAATCCAAAAAAACTCTTTATTTCGGTCATTATCTCGGTTCTCTTCCAATTATTCACCACTTTAATCTAAGTCGGATCTATAGACAACTCTTTCTCTGAGACGACGTGACTAAGGAACTTCACTTCCTTCTTCCAAAAATAACACTTCGAAAACTTAGCCTTCAACTGATGTTCCCTCAACGTCTCAAGCACAACTCTAAGATGAACTCCATGCTCCTTCTCATCCTTAAAGTATACCAAAATATCATCTATGAAGACCAAAACAAATTTATCTAAGTGCTCCCAAAAAGTCCTATTCATTAGATCCACAAAGAATCACGCCCCATTAGTTAGTTCGAACGGCATAACTAACCATTCATACGATCCATATCTTATCTTAAATGCTGTCAAAGGAATGCTATCCTCTGTCACTCTAAGCTGACGAAATCCCGTCGCTAAATCTAGTTGAGAGAATACCTTGGATCAAGTTAACTAATTGAACAAACCATCATTTCTCGATAATGAATATCGGTTCTTTATCGTCTTCTTATTCAACTTACGATAATCGATAAATAGCCTCAACGATCCCTCCGGCTCCTTAAAAACACCGCAGCATCTCCCCATGGTAAGCTACTCGATCAAATAAAACTCTTGCCTTCCAAATCTACTAACTAAACCTTCAACTCCTTCATTTCTATAGGTGTCACTCTTCTCGGTGGCCTACTCACTATCTCTGCTCCAGGCACTAAATCAATCTGAAACTCAATAGCTTGTTTCGGTGATAATCTAGTTACCGGTTGAAACACATTAGCAAACTCTCTAACCACAAAGACTCAATGCAACTCATCCTCCAACTCAATAATACCCAATAAAGCATTCACTTCACAATTAGGGTCCTCTACGGTGTAAACTATTTGATCACTGAAATCTGGGTGACTAAGTGATATCGTCCTATCATGGAAAAATATCCTAGCATCATATCTGCTCAACCAGTCCATCCCAAGGATAATCCCAAATCCCTCAAATTCAAACACAAGCAAACAACAATCAAAAGTATGACCTAGCAAATCAAACTCTAAATGGTCACACCTCATCCCAAGTGTTGCATACCGTCCTATCGATTTGCAACCCTTAAGGAAGTAACTAAATATGAGGGCTCTAGGTTAAGCCTATCTACCAAACATCGGGAAATAAAAGAATGAGATGCTCCAGTATCAAATAGAACGCTAACAGACATACTATGAATCTACAGCGAGCCTCCCAAAACAACCTTCCCTTTGTCCTGTACAACTAGCTTTGGAATTGCGGGCTCCGGTGAATACATTTGTCCCTTTCCTTCCTTAGCAGGTTCTTGCATTGATCCTTGTAATGGTCAACCTGATTGCAATTAAAACATTGGACGTTCTTCTTCCCAATCGCCTCCTTCCCTTTTCCTTTTCCATTCTCGGTACGACACTCTTTAGCATAGCATCCTTTATTGTCGCATTTGTAATAAACCACTTCAGCCTTTCCTTTCTTCTATGCTCCCCCTTTCTGAGCATTCTTTTTCTTTGGAAAATTTTACTTTTCTGGCCATGTCCCATCTGGGCCTCCCTCATCTTCTTTCTCAAGCAAGCCATGCCTCTTCCTGCCTTAATGCCATTTCAACCACTACATCATTGGGATCTCTTAAATGCGGTAAAGTAGCACTTATCAACTCCGACCTCAAGCCTCTTATAAACTTTTCGTTCCTCTTGATCACAGCGTCTACCAAAACATATCTGTAATAGGCCAACTCCTCGAACTTCCTTGAATACTCCAATACGTACATATCTCCTTGTTCCAACTCTGCAAACTTCCTCACCAATGCCGACTATGCCATTGCTAACATAAATCTTTCTAAAAACCTTCTCCTAAACTCCTCCCAAGTTATTGTTTCCTGATCAAATCCAACAGTAACAGTATTCCACCAGAATAGAGCAGCCCCTTGCAGCTACCTCGCTGCCAATCTCCTCTTCTTTGCATCATTCAATCTTAAATCAACAAAAATTCTCTCATAATGTAGTAGCCAATTCTCCACCTCGATCGCATCTTCAGTAACAACAAATGTTTTCCCTCCAAGCCTGATATAATCTCTACTCGGGTCAGCATACTGGTCAACCATCGAAACTTCCTGGTCTCCACCACCAGCATCATTTCCTCTAACGACTGCAGCTGCAATCCCAGCTTGCATCAATTTACAAAGAACCGATACTTTGCTCCCATGTCCACTTGGGAACTCCAGCACCAACAATTTCAACTTGAGCCCGACTGGGACCTCTTCTAGCATTTGGTTGGGCATTTCCATTAGTGGTGGTGCTATCTCCTCCAAGATTAACTCTGCCTCTTTTTCCTTCCATGTATGTATTCAAACCTCATGAGATACAGACGAATAACCTAACTAAGATAGGAGTCTATAGATATAGAGTATACTTATATATATATATATGTATGTATGTATGTATGTATGTAACAAATACAAGGACGTTACTATAGCGCTATCTCATACCACGATCCTAACTCTAATTTCTAAGGGTTATGTTTTCAAAAATCAATTTTAGTTAAACATTTCATAAACCATGCTCTGATACTAAGTTGTAACATCCCCTATCTAGAGGCCTAAAACTAAGCACTATAGATGATGCAGTCATCTATAGTATTAGCTTCCGGCGACTAAATACGTCTATGTCATTGGTATCAATAATATCAGAAGCACTTGAATATGAAAAAACACAGATTTCAAAACCATATTATTTTCATTACATTTCAAAATCAAATTGTTTGACATTCACAACACATACCCAAGTCATTCCCAGTCATAGATAAAATATAATTATTACAAATTACGCCAAGAGTAGTATATGAAGATACACCCTTGGATGATCAGAGTCATATGGTCAAAATTGACCTAATACAAACAACACAGCAGAAATTCATCAAAATGTAAACAAAATATGAAAATCCTAAATAGTTATCTGGATGTATACAAACATATATTCCTTCGACGTGTAAACATAATTTTACTCTACCCGTGACAAAGCGCTACACAGTAATGTTGGACAACAATTTGTTGGGGCTATTAGCTAATATATAGGGTGCGACACAATACTGGTACCATCTGGTATTCTAATATCTAAGTCATTTTCACTTAAGGATCCCCTCCTATAATTTTCCTTAAAAATATTTTCAAAATGATTTAAAACCTTTAAATCAAACTTAAAACAAGGGTAAGCATAAATTATTTATACTTTACTCAAAATCTTAACACCATGTTATATATATATATATATATATATATATATATATATTCTATACTCAAATCTTACTTGACACATGAAGTAACCTCTTTCTTACCATTTGAAATCATCCCTTTCAAAACCAAAGATCAAACCTTTGGAAACCGTTAAAATAAACCTTTCAAATCCGCTGAACTAAACCTTTCAAAATCATTTAAATCAAACCTTTCGAAACCATTTAATAAACCTTTCAAAATCATTGAATTAAACCTTTCGAAGTAATTCAGCTAAAACCTTTTGAAATCATTAAACTTAACCCTTTCGAAACCCTTGAATAAAAAAACCCTTCGAAGGCATTAAACCTTTTAAAAATATACACTCCGAAGGCACACAGGGTTCAATTCAAAACAAGTGGAAAACCTTCTTTTAAAACCTTTCGACTACATTAAAAACAACCTTTCGACTGTATCAAAAACCCCACTTCAAAAACTTGGTTAACCTCAATTTATAACACAAAAACAATTCATTTAAGTCAAAAGCTTCCTTTCGAAAGCAATGGAGAAACGACCAGCTTTTAAAATAAGAAAATCTTTTGAAATCAATCAAAGTAAACCTTTCGGCTTTGTCGGAAGGTTTAAAACAAAACATTTATAAATCGGTAGTAACCTTTCGACTATGTCGGAATGTTCCAAAACAAAGTAGTAATAAAGCAGTAGTAACCTTTAGACTACGTCATAAGGATTAAAACCTTTACTTAAAACATTTGACCTGGACGAAAGCGACCAAGTTAAGGCTCTTATTCGAAAGAAAAGCAGGCGAAAGCTTTTGGTTTATATAAAACAAACATACACCAACCTCTTTGGCCATCAACCTTTCGACTAAGAACCCTTCGACTTTATTCAATTCATTACGTATGAAATACTTGATACCTTATGCATTGATTTTTCCTTGTTGAGAGCTAACCTTTTAACTACGGTGAAAGGTCTGGGTCGGAAGGTTTTTTGCCATATAGGCTGAAACATGTAAGAAGTGTGATTTTTATTTTTTAACTTTAAAAAGAAAACTTTTCAACTAACCTGCCTTTATTTGTCAAATTCTCATTGGTTAATAAATAATTTTTCAGAAATATGCTACCACTATCTTAAAATTAAATAATAATTTTATTTTACAAAATTCCCCTTCTCCTAATTTAAATATATAAAACATTTAAGTTCCATACCTTAACTAATTTTATATATTCATCAAAACACTTAGGAAAATTCTAGAAAAATCTCAGAAAATATAGTTTGATATGTTGCCTAACATATTAAATTTCAAACCCAAATAACAATTATTTTAGCCAAAATAATTTATTATCCAATAAACAATTTCCTTCACTTAATCCAAATTAAATCAGATAATTATGAAAATCGAAACGCATCTCTAGAATATTATTTCTAATCTATATGTGAATTTTCAAGGCATTTGGACGTCATCAAATGAGGATTTTATGTCAAACATATCACAAAACAAGTATGAACATGTATAATTTCACCAGCAACGTACATATAAGTTTAAACATCAAAACATGGCATACTTGGCCAAATCATTTCAGATCTAATTATAAAACCGAAACTAAAAGAATATGTGATGTAGTAAGTATTCACCTTAGAATTGAGATTGTAAGATATGAGATTTGATTATTGATTTAGTCAATTATTTCTTCCTCTCGAATCTTAGCTTTAATCTTCTCCTGAGAATAGAAAATGGTGGCCGGCCTTAGGTATTTTTAGTTTGAGTGAAATGAAAATGAACGTGAGTTTTCTATCTCCTAATGGTTTAGGGTATAAGGCCTTCCTATTTCCCATATTGCCCTTATTTCCTTACACCTTAACTTAGGTTATTTTATTTTAGTTTGCACATTAACGTGGCACAGCTACCCTTAGCTAATCAATTATCTACTTATTAATCTATATATTGTTTATTTAATTTACCCACTTAATTGTTCTAGTTAGTGTTATAAAAAATATGGGGTGTTACAAATACTATGTTTATATCAAACTTGAAAATTTTAACTGAAACATTATCACCTGGCAGAATCATGAGCTCTCCAAAGAAACTTGTTGCCATATCAAAGCATACTTGGGTATCTTCTTAGAATGAGGTTGATGCCATCGTCAAGGATTTTGAGATTACTCATGTTGAGGCTATTCCACCCAGGGACATAGATACTATCAACAACCCTTCTGAAGGGTTATTCGCCGACACTGTCGTCCATATATGGCACAGAGGATTTTTACTCTTTCCTGAATTCTTGTCTAGATTTCTTTCTCGCCTTGGGTTGCTCCAATCCAGCTCTCTACAAATGTCTACACCTATCTTTTACCTCTGGAGCTGATGGCACTAGAGTCTTGACTTCCTTCCCTAAATGCAGAAGTTTTGAACTACTTGACTTGATTGGTCAATTTTAGCACTCTTAATCATCGGATCTTCAGAGCTACCCCCTCCCATGGAAGCTTATATCGGACGGGGTCAATAAGTTCAATGACTGGAAAAACTAGTTTTTCTTTATCTATTGTTTTCCAAATATTAGTGGGATCTTTTCTTCCCCCCGTAAGTTCAAATTTTTGTTGTTTTTTTTCTATTTCTCTATTTCTCTTGTCTAATCTTCATTCCACGCCAGGTTCTCCTGCTAAGGAACTTAACGAAGCAGAAAAAAGAACAGTGGAATCTCTTACCGTAGATTCTGTTAAGATAAGAAGTCGACTGAAGCTGTTAATACCATCAAACTTGAGGAAGCACTCTCTTCTTCTCCCTGGTCAAAGGGTTTTGGGACTACCTCCTTTGATCCAACATACCTCAAAGGGAAAACTCTTCCTTGCCTTGGGAGATGCTGAACACTTTTCTCTGATGTCTCCTATCTGCTCAGACCAATACAATAAATTATAGGCACAACATTTGTTTTCTATTCCTATTGCTTTCTGAATTATCTTGCTAATTTTTATTTATTTGGGATGTTTATAACTGCTTCTCAGGTTTCAATGTCTGTTAGTGGTGTTGCCCGTCTTCCTTCAACTTCTGAAGTGCCATCAACCATCGAATCCTTTGCCAAAATCAAGAAAGTTTACAAGAGAAAGTTGAAGGAATCATCTAAAATAGAGCCACCAAAGAAGGCTGCTAAAGTTATAGATGTGGAGAAGGAGGAACATCTATCTCTTGACAAAGCTTCGAAGAGCCCGATTGTAGAAGATCTGAAAGACAAACTAGTGCAAACCCTAATCGTGATTGATCTCGTCTCCCGCATTTCTGTTTCAGATTCCCCGGCTGCTCTCGCACAAATGCAGCTGGCTTTGGATATGCCCTCCACTCCAAGGCACACCCTTTCGCAGTCACCATCTTCTTCTCCTTCTACCATCAACTACCAAGAGATAGCCGAATCTAGCTTACACTCTGAGTCCTTCACTTCTATTCACTCGCCTTCTTTCGTTCCAGATTCTGCTAAGTTCCACTTTAACTGATCTTATTATTGTTGGTTCTCTCTAAACCACTAACATGTGTTACACTTCTTCTTTTAGATTTTTAAGAGTTGGATAACTCTTCATGAGCATACAACCAAATCTTCCTTTGAATCATATAAGTCCCAGGAGGAAATCCCAGCCCTTAAGAATCAAGTGTCTACAATTTCTACGGCCAAAGATAAAGCGACTTTAGAACTGGAGCGACTGGAAGCTTCTCTTGCCCGAGCTGAAACGAGTCTCATAGTAGAAAGAAAGGCTCGTCAACTCCTTGTTGATGAAAAATTCGCTATGGAGCTTATTTTAAAATACTCAGGCGATGAGAAAGCTCACTTAGCTGCAAAGAATGTTTCTTTAAAGGAAAAGTTCAAAAAACCAGGGTTTCATTGAAACTCGCTGTCAATACCATTACTGATGCTAAGCAGCGAGTGTCTCAATTTATTGGAACTACTCTTGGGCAAATGTTGCTGAAATCTTATAAGGAAGCCCTTGTGCTCGCCTATGCCGACAACTTTAAGAAATGTCCAGACTTTGGTTCCTCCTCGCTTGATTTTGCGCTGATTGATAGAGTAAGGGCAAGATTAACCAATTGAAGCCGGGGATTGAACCTGTAGTTGAGGAGGAACTTGATGCTTCTAAGACCATTTCCTTTGATGTCCTCACTTTTCAAATTGACTCTGATTCTAAGGATGAGGCGAAAAGTATGATGCCGCTGGGGAAGAAGGCGATAATGATGGTAATGACAATGACAACGACGATGATGATAACCTTGCTGGCGGCCAAGGTGCTGATATAGACAGAGGGGTCATTCTTTGAGAAGAATGGTGGTGACAATGCTAAAGCTTCTGAAAAAGAGCCACCTCCCCAGAAATTTGCTCTGGATAAACTCTCCAAGCCTTCTGCTCCTGTAGAGGATGAGCCAACTACTGTTCATGTCGGAGAGCCTAAAGGAAAAGAGCAGGCCTACCAATCTTTTGTCTTGGTATCACAAATATGGAATTCTTTATTTAATTATCTTTCACATTGAAGATAATAATAGTGCAAAATCATTCATTTTTAGATAAGGAAGAAGTCCACCCTTCCCTATAAGACAAAATTTGAAAGAAAATAAGCCAAAATAAACGATTTATATAGGGAATTAGACAAAGATATAAGAGGGCATAATCTACTCTATAAAAAGTATCATATGCTTGATAGGAATGCCTCGGTGTTGGCGTCTTTTAAACATCAGAAGGCTGCCCCCTTATTAAAGAAAGCATGCCTCCGGACACTCTCTTAAAGCGGGAGTTAATTACTTTATTTTGGGTGTTGATTGAAGAAAGACACATTTTAGTCAACTTTTTATATAAAGCTTATTGTAGACATTCAATTGTTGATTTTTCATACTTAGCCGAATTCAATGGGGTCTACTTAGACGTTTTCACAAGAGATATTTAGATGAATTTGGATCTGACCTGCATCCTGGAGCTTGTTGGAACTTACGATGGGTCAGGTCGATTCCTTAGACCAACTCCCTAAAAAGCTTAAGTACTATAAAGATAATTTATCTCTGAGTTGTTCTCTAAGTCTTGCTTTTTATGCTTTATAAGTACTATAAAGATATGTAACAGTTTATTGATTTATAAATATCTGTTTTAGCCTTGCTTTTTATGCTTAGCTTCTCTTCATTATATTATTACATAATGAATGTTCATTAGATCGACTTGTTTCTAGAGACCATTAAAGTCAATATGTTAAACTGAGGAGATTTTATCTTGAAAAGTCATCAATTTTAAAGTCTTCGAAATTGGCAAATATATTGTTATCTTAGAGATTTACAAAAACTCTACTTGGAATATCCTCGCCTTCACTTTGACTTCCTTAGTGATAAGAAAGAAACATTTCCTAAAGAGATCATAACATTTCAAAGCAAATTGATTTGTGGTCATGATAGTCCTCTAGCTGGGAAAGTGGGACTATAGCAAATGTCCGCCACTCATTACCCTAGAAGGAGCCACTATCCCTTTTGATTCAATAGTTACGCTTTCCGCTACCTCACTAGATAAAGTTAGAAAAGTAGTTTCTCAGCTTTAGATGTAATCCAATTATTTATTGTATCTTTAACTTTGTTGCTGTTTGAGTTGTAATCCGTTATTATAATAATAAAGATACTTTTCATCTTGATTTTGACTTTACTTTGTCTCTTTTTGCTTAAATAGGAGCTACAGTTATCTACAGCTTCTCTCCTTTATGATTTATCATCATGCGTTGATAGATTTAGAGAGAAACTGTTAAAGAATGCGGAAGGAGTGAACCCAACGAAGATATCTTACTGGGGTGGTTACACCGAAGCCTTGAAATGGCATGGAAGATATTTTTAATAAAAAAATTGTTAGTAGTCTGAAAGATCAAGTTGTCTATCTTGAGGCCGATGTTAAAAGTAAGGATGAAACGATTATCACACTTAAGCAACAAGTGAAGACAAATCCCTTAATTGACTTTGATCATAAGATGTCAGAGCTTATTCAAAAAATTAGTGACTTGGAGTTGAAATTGAAGGATAGTCAGGCACAACATGCTTCATCGGAATTAGTGACTTCGATCACAAGACTTTAAGTACCGATTTACCAATCCTTCACGCTATCTTTCGGCTACTAAACCCACAAGGTCAACACATCTCATGGTCTAGAAAATCCCTACTATGCTCAACCCTCCCCCGGGCTTAGACGAGAATGCTATAGGGAATTTGTGCCGGAAAGTTAAATTCGAAATATCCAAGAATATTGACGAGCAACAAATAGCGAAATATTCTCAGACTATTAATGATTATGCTGCCAAGAATCAGAAACTCGAACGCGATAATTATTTCCTTCAAAAGCGCATTGTAGAGTTAGAAAGGGATAACAAGAAGGGTAGCAAATACAGCTTTCGATCGTGCTTTGAAAACTACCATCGATGCAATCGACGACGATAACAGAGTAAGGAGGAAAGAAGAGAAACTTAAAGAAGTTCTCTACATGCGATTCATCATGTAGTGGATCCGCCAGTCGTGAGACTCTTAACAAAGCTGCTCAAGGTTTATAATATATTTGAATCTCTGCAATGTATATACTTATCTTGTATATATGTGAAAACTTCATAATTTTATCACTAAAGTAAATCATATAAACATTGTAAATATCACCTGATTTGTGGTCCTTTTCTGCAATGTCACTTTTGGAGTGCCTTTCGACTGCTCATACATTGATTTCTGTACTTGCTCAATTTTTCGTCATTCTTTATTGTACTGATTTTCCTTGAAAGCATGAAGCAAAAAAATTTTCCAATTGTTAGCTTGAGGTTGACGCATCAATCTATGTATATCATCTACTTAGATTTACAAATCATCTTATTAATTGCATGAAAAGTAGTTCATATTAAATGTCTAAATCTCATCTTTGATCTCAATAAGAGATAATAAAGAATTCAACTTCAACCATTTGGCTGGAATATTTGAAATTTGTTGATAGGAAATCCCGCCTTATCATAAGGGCATAAAGGTTGGAATGTAATCTTCAAAAGATATTTAATAAAGAGCTAAATCTAGAAATCATCATCTGAATTTCGATAGTAGAAACCCATCGACCCATTCTTTGGTATTAACGGGATTTGAAAAATTAAAAATTCGAGACATAGCTTTGCAAACTCCTAATAATGATCTTTATAACAATCTTCTTTAATCCCGATTTGGGCATTTGCGATGGATAAATAGAAATCCATTATTGAAATCTTACACCTAGATTACGGTTCAAATAAGTATTAGTATCGATACCCAGATATGGGTATAATAAAGTTAGTGATCGATAAAGACCTGAGATCCAGATTCAAGTATTAAATGTAACACCCTAGTTTTTAGTGATATTATTTACGATATTTAATTAGTTAAACTAAATAAAATAATGTGTTGATTAGGTGGTTGAGATTAGATTAGCCATGCCATTTAAAAATAAATGAATTAAAAGAAGGGTTTAAAATGAATTGGACGAGGGATAATATAGGAAAGAGGTCATTCTTATATCTCTAAACCTTGGCTGTGTATATTTCACACGTCCATTTCATTTCAAAAAATTCATAATAGAGGTCAGCCACCATTAACAAGGAAAAAGGAAGAGGAAATTAAGAAAAGCTAAAGCAAAAGAACATTCAAATCAAATCTATTCAAATCTCAAGCACCTTTAATCTCTAAAGCAAAGGTGAATAATGTTTACATCTCTAAATATTTATTTGTTTCAGTTTTAAGGTTAAATCCAAATATTTTGCGACGATTTTCCATGTTTTTGAATGATAGAATGATTATATATACATGTGGATGACTTATGTTTGCTCATATAGATTTTATGACATGTTTTGAGATGATAACCTATCAAATGACATTTAACTGCCTTGCAATTTTTATGTAGATCTAAAATGATATTTTAGCGATGACTTTCAATTTTTAGATTTTGTTGAATTTTCGTGGATTTATTATGAATTTTCTATTAAAGAAAATGGTATTTTTGATTATAAATTATTTACGGGAAAATAATCGATTATTTGGGTCCAAGAATTTTATATATTGGAAAACATATGTAAAGTGATTTTCTGAAATTTTTCCAGATTTTTCCAAGGTGTTTTAATAGTTGTATAAAATTATTTAAGGTATGAGACTTAAATGTTTTATATGATTATGGAGGAGAAGGGGCTTTATATAAAATGTTAAAATTTTGAAAAATGGAAAGATGGCAGCACTTTTGAATAAAAAAATATGGCAACCAATCAAAATTAGACAAACAAGGCAGGTTAGGTACAAAAGGACAACTTTAAAGTACAAATAAACAGGTTTTTAACTATTTCGTCTCCTTCGGCACCTAGCTTCTGCCCTGATTCCTCGCCTTCCGACATGATCAGAATCAATGCACATGATATCAGGCAATTGGTACTTAGTGAATTGGTAGAGGGCGAAAGGTATCGGGTCAATATCAAGGGGTTTCGAAAGAGGTGAAGCTTTGTTTTGATTTTAAGGAAAATAATCCCGCTTCCTTTCGGTTAAGTTGCTTTCGACCAAGTCAAAAGGCTTGAAAGAAAAGGTTTCAATTGCAGTGTTTTCTTGTTTCAAATGTTTCTTTTGACATGGTCGAAACCATAGCTGCCGCTTTATGCTTTTCGATCCAGATGGTTCCGAAGGGACTCATTTGTTTTCTAAATTTTGGCCGCCTCTCCATTTCTTTCGAAAGAATGGTTTCGACACCATCACTTCATTATTTAAGAAATGGTTTTATAAGAGCTACATTCAAAGGGTTTCAAAGTAGATGCTTTCGACTGTAATGTTTTTTTGATTTATTTGCTCTGCTTGAAGGCATAATCCAAATGTTTTTAAATCAAATTTTTTTAAGGGGTTTCGAAGTAGATAACTTCAAATGATTTCAAATGGTTTCCACTAGTTTTTAATTGAACCCAAAGTGCTTTGAAAGAGTTTAGTTTGATGCTTTTGAAAGGTTTTATGACTGGTTTCGAATGGAGTGGTTCCCTAGGTTTTCGATAAATATGAAAAGGAAGGTTTTTCCAATGTTTTCGAAAAGCAAGATTTAAATGGTTTTTAAGGTGGATGTCGTATATTTTAAAGCTTTAAAGGAGAGGCGTTTATTGGTTTCGAAGGAGTTACGTTCAATGTTTTCGAAAGGAGTACTTTCAAGGGTTTCGAAAGGGTCTTCCAATGGTTTCCAAGGGGTTAACTTCAATATTTTCGAAAGGGTTGTCTAAGGGTATCAAACAAAGGTTTCAAACAAGCTAAATAGGCAGAATAGCCTAAATGTTTTGAGTTATAAAGGACTTTAACTTATTTTAAAATGATAAATAATCTTATTGAACATCATCAACATTATTTTGATTGAAGTGTATATAACATGGAAAAATAGCTCAGAGTAAAGCTAAAGATATATTTTCCTTGAATATGTATAATTTGACGGACTAAATCATTTTGAAAATGTTTTCAAGGAAAATTTAAAGGGTAGTTAACCTTAAAAAAATTCGGCTAGTTAGCTCATTTAAATTCGGACAGTTAATCCATTTTGAGGGCAATCGTTCCAGAGGACAATTAGTCCAGTTGAGGGCGGTTAACCCAGTTATGAACAGTTCGTTTGTTTGCATAACAGACCTTGCTATTTCTTAAGTAAAGTTAGTCCATTTATTTCTCGTTTTATCATAATGGAACTTACTATATTATTATTATAATCAGTTGATTAACCAGTATTTTTATAGGAAAGGATTTGCAAAATATATGTTTTGAAAAAGGATATTAATGAGGGGAAACCCGTTCCTCTAAGTGGCGTGGTCTCACGTAATATCAGTAAACCGATATGTAACAGAATTATTCATACCAAGCTCTAAGTCTGACTCGAAGTTTTTATTTCCCCTTAAACTCTCGGGTGCTCAAAATTTGATTTAAGTAGGCTGAGGGTTTAGGTTCTTAGGTTTTAGCAGATTTTGGCAAATAAAGCATCCAAAGACGAGCAGGTGGCTGACAGATGGCTAATTTAGGAATTATGTTTTTTATGTTTCCGTTATGTATTAAGACAATTATGTCTATATTGCTTTGATCATCCAAAGGGGCAACTTCATATATCGCTCTTGGCCTGTTATTGTAATTATATTTGATCAATGCTTGGGAATACATTTGGATATTTTTGTAACTTGGATATAATTATATTTGAAATGTAATTACTAAAATTATTGTTTTTGGAAATCTGTGATTTTTTCATATTCAAGTGCTTCTGACATTATGGATGCCATTATCATTACCGTATTTCATCACCAAAAGTTAATACTATGGATGACTACAGCATTTGTAGCACTTATCATTTTGCCTCCAAATACACGATGTTACGGTAAATGAAGTCCTGAAATGGATGTCTTGAAACCCAGATTATGGTAATAATAAGCGGTGTTCTGTTCCACTCCTTTGCTTCTGTCCTCTTTAACATGTATGAACCCTTCAGGTTTTGAATATATAGAAATAATCTGAATAGCTACCTCTAATGCTTGGACGTCTTAGTCCATGATCGAATATGCTACTTTATCAGGCTTGAACATCTCAGTCTTTTACTTGACGAGCCTCCTCTAGGCCTTGACATCTTAATTCATAATTTGATGAGCCTCCTCTGGGCCTTGGACATCTTAGTCAATTATTTGATGAGCCTCTCTTTGGGCTTGGATAGTTCATTGTTGAATAAGCCCCTTCTTGGGCTTGGACATCTTATTCCATTGTTTAATGAGCCTATATTTAGGCTTGGACATCTTAGTCCATTGTTGCTGACGCTCTTGGTTAGCTCATCTTAATGGCTGGAACCAAGGACTTACCCCACCTCCTTCGAGGAGGAACCTTGCCCTCGCCTTTTGCGGCACGGATAAGGGCTTTTTTGGATAGAGGCTTTGCGTGGATATGGACATCTTATGGCGTAGATAAAGGCTTACTCCATCCTCCCTCCAGGAGGCGCCTTGACCTGACCAGAGGCATGACTAAGGGCTTGTCTGGTCGTCTGGTGCTTTAATCTAGTCATCTTATGGTGTGGCTAAAGGTTTACCCGCCCTCCCTCCAGGAGGTGCTCTGCCTTGACCAGCTCGATGCAGACAGAGGCTTTTCTACCATCTTATGTAGTATACAAATATAAGGAGCATCACTCCCAACCATGTAGATTTTGAAAAGTAACTCTTTACTGATACTTTCTCAAATTTTCTTTACATGTTCTTTGATCTTTCCTTGTCGAAAGAAATTTATGGTCATCTCCTCCAGGGCTCTGCAATGATTGGTTTCATGGTCATTCATCATATGGTAATAACAATAGGATCCTCCTAGGTTCTTTTCATGTTTTGGACTTTTCTTTTGTGATGGCCAATAGTTGAGCTCATCTTTGTTAGCAAGTAGACATTCTCCATGGATGTTGGTAAATTGTATTCTTTGGGAAGTCTAGATTTGAAGCATGTTGCTTGAAGATGGCTTTTTGACTTTTTGTTCCTTGGCTTTATTGTTTCTTGCTCTTCGATTGCTTTTCTTCTTGCCAACCTTTGAATTACTTCAGTTGGAAGTGTCCTTGCTATATTTGACTGCCATTTATGTGCAAAGGCATTGTAATCATCCATTATTTCTTTCTCAAAGATTATGCCTTTGGAATAATGTTGGTTGGTCCTTCTCATTTGATTGAAGACATTGTCACTTCCATTTATTTTGTTTCCTAGTGCAAAGATAGGGGTAGGACCAACATTATAAGGATTTAATCTACACCAGGATCATAAGATTCCATTTTCTTCTTGTTTATAATTCTTAGAGCTTCTAGTCTTAACCTTTGCTCTTTTCTTTGATTGGAATCTTTGATGAATTTTGCTGAGAAGTTCATCTTATGTAGCTTAGGGGATCCTTATTTAGATCTTTTAATTCTTCTTGCCATGATTAACCGAAGTAGATAAACTTGAAATAGGATTGAGTGGGGTTAGAGAATAGTATGGTTGGGTGTTTAACCAAATCGGAGGTTCGATGCCTCCTTCTAGCACTAAAAATGTTGACAAGATTTCTTATCAACACCTCAAAGATGTGCTAAAGAATGAAGATTTTCCTTTAAGCAAGTAGGAGAGAAACGAAGGTTTGTATCCTTGTTAAATTTCCGTTTTAGATAGGCTTTAGTAAACAGAAGTTGTCCATGTCGACCTTTCGACTCAGTCGAAAGGGTTGGTTTCGGAGCTTAATGACCTTCCGATTCAGTTGAGATAGGCTGGTCTTTCCTTCGAAAGCCCTTCTTTCGAAACTATTATGATATCTTGGATAAGATTCCTTTTTGTTGGATTTAGCCTTGTCGAAGGCCCTGGTGGTTAGGTAGCTAGGACTTTATCCAAAAATCTAAAACAAAGGTTTTGACCCTATCGACAGCAAGGTTGGTTTGGAATCAAGATTTGGACTTGGAGTATGGTGTGGGGTTTCGACCTTGTCGAGTGCTATGGGTTTAATCTTCTTGGGTTTGAATTAGTAATCTCAAGCTAGAGTGTTGCTTAGATGGGTTTCGACCTTGTCGAAAGCCAGATAGTTAGGCTCCCTGTATTAGTTGAAGGTTTAAGTAAGTTATGACTCGGTTCCGATGTTGTCGAAATCTTGGACTTAGGGGAAAGATTGCTTGAAATCAGTAGCTAAAGTAATTATAATTTGCAGGGTATCGATTGTGTCTATAGTGGCCTTTCGATGCAGACGAAACCTGAAAAACAAAGGTGAACCCAACAAAATATTTAATGAAACAGTAAAGTAATTTAAAGTATTGGAGACTTCCTTTTATCAAGCTAAGAAAACTTTATTTCTCTAGGTTCCCAATCAATTTTTTAATTAGGATTTACAATATTTTTCTTAAGAGTATACAAGCGTAGAATGAGAAAGATCGGATCCCTAATACGTGACTCCTTGGGTCTTATTTATAGATGTGGGTCAGCACCTTTCGACTTTGATGCTTTCGACTTGGTCGAAGGGTGGCTGCCGCATGTCTCATGTACGTTGTCGCCTTTGTCGAAAGGTATGATTGCATTCCTCTTCTTTGTGTTGTCTTGTAAGTGCTTCTGAATCTGTCGATAGCCCTTGTTCATTGGTTTTGATGATGTTGGTTACACCTGTGCTCTGGTTTCTGATTCGATGCGGAGCCCTCTTGGACCATTTTCTTCGATCGGTTCAAAAGATTTACTATGGATTTCGAAGGGGTTGCTACAATGCATGCTTTCACATGGTTTACATGTAGGCAAAACCTTTGGCTTCGAATATTTGGTGTATATGTAAGGAGTAGTTCTTCATTGGCTTTGGAAGATGCTGCTTTAACTCCTTTGAAAGGTCTTCATGTAAATTGGTACATCTAGTCAAAAGGTTTTTACTATAGGCGAAAGGGTGCTTTCGACTCCTTCATCCCCTTCGGAAGGTACGAACCATTAGACTTTGATTGCATGAACCTTCCGACACCTTTGAGAGGTTATAAGCTTCTAAACCTTGACGGTAGCATCCATTCAGCTCCTTCGAAAGGTTTAGCTGGAACTCTACTCTCTTATTCTCCTTTGTTCCTGGCTTAGAATGGTCTTGACTAAGTCGAAAGGTAAGTTTTTAGTGTGGCGTCATCTTTTCGTGCCCACATCAATCTATGCCTCATCATAATACCCTCGATATCCTTTCCAACCAATCGACATGATCGATTAAAAAAGTATAGTTTGGATTTGAAGGGTCGAGATGAGGGTTGGTCGAAACATGAGTATAGGCCAAGGTTGGAATGGTGGCTTGATGTGAAATTAGGTCAAGGCATGGATCGGTAGATCTTGAGCAAAGTCACATGATTTCATATACATATTCCAGTAAATCTAAGTTTTGACATGTTTTGGGACACAAATTCCATCAACAATCAGACCCATCAATCAAGAATTATGCATTCTATAAAGGTTGCATTGTCTCTACGAGATTCCCTAGTCAAGAGTTCGAGTTTCAGTTGGCATTGAGGTCCACCTGGTGCAATTAACATAATTCCTACATTAATGTGAAATATTTAACACATGGTTCCACCATGTGCCCATACTCATTTTCTAGCGCGTGCATGCTTTCTACACAGATTTCTTCAATATACCATGCATAAGAAACATAAAACATAAAAACTTCCCCCGGTTGATGTCCATTATCAGATGGCTTGATACATGATATCCTTAATTGGAAGTTATACATCAACCACACATAAGGACTAGACACTTATATACTCAAGTATAAAAGTTTAAATAAAGATAACCTTACCATTCTCGTAATCCAAGATTTTAAGCCAAGTTACGGAATTCGGGCGTTCTTCAAATTTCCATTGCCGTCACAACCACTTCTACCTCTATATCGCCGGCAAAGACTTCTAGCTCGGCATCTATGTCTATTCCTACAACTGCTGAGTCTTCTAGACCTTGTCGTTCTCGACGGCCTTTTTAGGCTCCGTCATGATTGCTAAGGATCCATACAATGAGATTCCTCTAGATCTTAACCTACAAGGGTAATGATCTTGGATACTCAAGTAGACTCCCTAAACGTTTTCCTTTCTGCCACTAAACTCCAAAGAATCTGTAATAGAAATGGCATTCCTTTAGACAAGGTTAGGCTCCCGTTTCCACACAAGAAATCCCATAAACTTCCAACCGGTTACATAGCCTATAACTAGTACATGTGCCTATCTAGAGTGGAATCCCCCTTTAGTTCATTTCTTTGCCACATCTTATAGTTAATGAGGCTCATTCCCTTACTATTGCATCCACATGCTTATGTAGTCTCCGAAGCTTATATGTGTGATATATCTGGTACCTAAGAAGGGAACCGAGGCTAGCCAACCTCAGCTACTTATATCAGTTAAAACGCCACTCCTCGAGTCATTCGCATACATTCTTTGAAGCATTTAGAGATTGCAAAGTCATAATTGATCTTCATAATAAATGCAGCTATTTCAAAGATGAATACTTCTTTGTACATTGCCATGTTGGATTCATCGAAAAATATCTCTTTGGATGTAATTCTTGCATCTCCTAATCCAATTACCACCTCATTTGGATTCGCTCGAGAGTTAACAATGACCATTTGATGTTAATGGTCCATGCACTCGAAGTCCTCCCTGAAGATGAGCATAGCTTAACCCACTAATAACTGAACTACACCTTCGCCACTTCTGCCTTCTTCATAATGCACATATATTTCTCTTCGAGCCTACTACACTTGGCATGTACAAGCCAAGATTCCTCCTCTATCACAGGCCTGATGTGGAGTAATTGATGATGATGAAGAAGGGGAGTTCATTAATATTGAATCCAATGAAGAAGAAAAGGACGAAGGCAAACATGAAGAAGAAGATGATGAAGAGGAGGGTCAAGATGAATATGAATAAGAAGAATGATTCGATGAAGAATCCACTAGGGAGAATGCAAAAAAAGAAGGCATGTGACGACCCAGCTCTTTGACGCTCGGAAATCGACACTAATACATCCTTGGTATTCATGTTTCGTAAATCCAAGTGTCGAAGAGGCAGATTATCATGGGGTAAAGAAATAAAGATAGAAGATAAAACAATAATAGAATCTCACATCGCGTTCAACGCATAATTATACATATGAATAGTACATGCAATTACTCTAAATTGTTCCATCAAAGTTACAACAGGTACTAACCCGGCTAGGATAGTTACAATGATCTATCCTTATAGTGCTGGTAGAAACATAATACAGACACAGTGGAAAGTGATAGATGACTTCAACAAAAGACCAAAATGCTCCATGCGCTATTCCAAAATGCTCCAAGCTTACCTAACTAGTTGGCTGCCCGAAAAAATTAGGGCACCCAAAGTATAAGGGATAATAAAAATAAACTCCGGTCAGTCATGGGACTGGTGTGAGAAACTCAAAATACGCACTGTGAAAACAAAAGTATCTCATAAGCCCACGTAGCACATAAACATGGAACGGGTTTTTACCTTATGATAACCAAAACATTTGCTATGTAAAATTCATTTGATATTGTTTTTAATGATTTTCTTTTTAAATCAATTGCAAGTAAACTTATGGATCTTAGCCGAAATTGTTACATTATTAAATTCCAACATACTAGCTACAAAGTAGGTTCTATAATCAAGTTCAATGGCACTTATTGGAGAATGGATTCCATACAATGGCGGGTAAGGGACTACCTTCCATATAGTACACCTCTAAAGGGATGTATCGAGGGCTGACATCTTCGAAACCTCTGCACCTGGCAAGACCGGCCTACCCACAGACCCGCTTGGTGGTGGATAGAAGCGAATATGACATCACCACGGTCGTAGCCGACCTATTTGGGATCACAAAACAACATAACCAACATACTCAACTTATAGAGAGTAATCTAGAATGATGATCACCATAACCATATGGGTGCGACCCACACAGCCTCACGACATGACGTGTTTAATCCATTTTCGGAGGATGACGCCCGTGGTAACGTTTATTTTTCACATAGCACATTCCACTTTGAATTCCACATTGCAATTCTTTAATTACACAATTGATTTCTATAAACGTATAACTCTTGAGCAGGAAGGTCTCGGGAAAGGGTGTTAAGCTAAAAGAAGTTGCCTTCTCCGCCGCCTATCAGATGATATGTTCATAGAGATCAATCGATGTAATTATAAATGCAACGTCATACATTTGTCCATACAAGTTGTCCGGGAATATGACAAACTGAAGGCACTCTCCTACCACATCCTATCGAGGATTACCCTAGGATTAGTAGCGAGAAGTCTTTGCAACCCAAAAAGTTTCAGAAATGAAGGGACCACCGCTACTTTAGTTATTTGGGAGCTAACCAGAATTATCAACACGCAGTCCTTCCACCCCGAAGACCTCCGATCTTCGCCCTTCATTATGTTTATTAGGTCTTTATTTTTTGAACGCATACGTTAGTTCAAAGTGGTTTTCGAATAAGAATCGCTCAAATCCGACCCCGGTTCCTTTGAACCAATCATCGATAAAAAAATGTTTAGTAAATAAGGAATTACTCTCTGATTGATAAATTCTTTTCATCAAATATCCTCTGAAGATACATATTTTTAAAACAATCTTTCTAGTATATATGGAATTATTGAACCTCTTTTATCAGATCCTACTTAAAACCTTTTTAAATTCCATATAATTTCATTTAAATCTTAACAAAGATATCTTAATTCAAAATCAAAATTTTGATTGAGCTAAAACCATGTTGCCTAGGATATTAATCTAAAACCAATAAATATTAAGTGAGAAAAATCTATAGAAATTATCTAATTTTACTCAATATTGATTCCCGTATTCAACAAGTACTATGAGCGGAACAACGGTGACATAACCTATTAAATTCCATGAATAGTACGAGTTCCCTCTTCGGGTTTTAACACCGAGTATACGAAGATTATCTCCATAAATTCCAGATTATTTAGGAAAATCATATCCTTTATATTTTGGAAAATTTTGATCCAAGTAAATCACATTTACTATCCCATCCGTCGGGCCAGTTCAGATAGCTAACGAGAGTAGGAAACTAGTTTTCCAAACTCAAGCTTAGACATTATCTCTTTGACACCCATAAGACGGTCAAGTTATTTGATCGACTCTAAATCATTTAACATTTAACCATTCCATAAATATTTCAAATCATATTAATTTTAAAATATTTACAAAAGATTTGGGAAAGAACGGTTGCATTAAAAACTATATTTCAAAAGTAACAAAAAATGCTGCGGAAAAGTGCTGCGGAAAGTGCTTTTTTAAGCTATATTGATCAAAACTGCTTTTTATGATTTGGAAATAAAAAAAATTATAACCCAAATCTCTTGTAAAAACATTTTAAAAGATTTTTGTAATTTATTTCATATTTTTAAATAATTTTAAAGTATCATTTTTAAAGAAATCCCTTTATGGATTCCGAGCTGCAAACCGCGATTATTTTATAAACTTGTTTTACTCATAATTTAAAATCTACTAAACCAAATCTCAATCCTTTTTTTCATTTAAAAACTATGATTATAAGAGTTTGAAAAATTCTTATTTCAAAGAAATCCGACTCTGAATCCATCGTAAAAGTGGATTTGAACTATTACGGCGCGAAATCGCGGACTACCGTTACGCTACGCGCCTATTTTACCAATTTTCCATTTTCTTTTAAAACTTCAACAAAACCCTTTTAAATGCTTATAAAACATTTCTAAATCATTTTATACCATTTTAAGAGGTTTAAACATTCCATATACACCATTTCATCGATAAAAGGAAAGCGTTTTCGTTTGTGATTTTTGACGTGTATTAAACGTGACTTGTTAGTACAATTAAACAACGATATTAAACAATCAAACTTGATGATCAAAGCATATTAAGTATATATATTTCAGACATTGTATCATCATCCAAAAATATAATATAAGTAAGAGTTTCTCACCTTGGATTAAACGATTAACCTAAAAATGGCTATAGCTTCGCTAACGCGAAATTTAAACTCACGATCACTTGGGCTCTTGCCTTTGGAGGGCTCAGCCTTGACTAAAGGGCTCATGACCTTGGTTGTAGGGGAGGGAAGGGTCGGTTATGATGGTGTGTGGTGGTGGCCATAGGTAAAGAGAATGAAGAGGAGGAGTTTTGGTTGAGTTTTGAGGTGTTTTGCACTATACATATGTACTGTATAATTTTAGTTTCTTTTTAAAAAAAAATTAGCCATTACTTCTTTTAGGGCTGAAGCCATTAAAGAGGAGGATAAAAACTTTGAAAATGAAGAAGAAGGAAAATGAAAATGAAGAGGAGAAAGGGTAGTATTTATAGTAATGAAGAGAAGAAAAATATCTAAGATATTTTATACATTATCATCATCATACATCACCTCCATATGCACCATTTTCATCATCCACACGGTCAAATTGAACACTCACTCCATGTGCTTTCATGGTGCATGTACTTGTGTGTAGAAAGGTTGACTTTGTGGTTGCTTAAGAGGTAAGGATGTAGATAATACCTTGGATATTTTTGAATATATATACAAATATATGTACATGTACATATGTGAGTTCATGTGTATGTAAATGTTTCACATGCATATATGCATATATAACCCACAACGTTGTACAACTTATTCACATTGAATTGTTATGAATTTCGACTTCAATTTTTGATCATATTTTTACTTTTTAGTTAATATACACATATTTATAGACAAAGTTTAAAAATAATATTTCTATCATTATATACTAAATTAAAGAACTTACTTAAAAATTAAAATAATTATTAAATCATTTAAACTAAATTTAAATTCAAAAATCAATTAATTGGAAATGATGACATCATTAATGATGTCATAAATACATTTAATTTTCCAAAAATAAATAAATTATTTTATTTCATACTTGCATCCATATACACAAATGAGTATATGTATCCAGCTTGGCGTGCGATGTTGGATGATCGGAAGGTTGTTTATCGATAATACGATTTTCATCATTTTATTGATTTTTACCCAAGTGTATATTTTTCATTTATATAAAAATATTCAAAATAAGATTATCAATATTGTTTATTATTAAAAACCTCATTTATGTTTTAAAAATCCTATTATTTTGAATTTTTCTGAAGTAATGAATTTACGGATCGTTACATGCTACCCCCCTTAAAAGAATTTCGTCCTCGAAATTTAGGATAAGAAAAAGGATAACTCGAAAATATATTACGATGAAATATATAAAAAAAAATGGAAAGTGACTACACCACAGGCTGGTGAGTACACTACATCTTTACAACACATAACTATGTATCAATCCTAAACTTAGGATATGCTTTTCGCATCATATCTTCTGTTTTCCATATGCAGTCTGTTGCATCACCACTCCATTGCACTTTAACCAACCTTACTGTGAAGACCCGTCCTTCTATCACCAGAAAGACGTATCATCATAAAGAAAGAAAGGGATAGAAATAGAAAAGAAAGAGAAAGAAAAACAACAAACACGAAATCTCACAGCGGAATGGAATAAAATATAATACATCACATAACAATTACATAGTTTACATATATCAGAGTTATACAATATTATACACTTGACAAATTTATATACATCTGTCACTACATACATCACAATATACAACATACTCTAACTAACACAGCGGAACTAGATAGATATCTACGACGCTGAAGCCTCCTGCTCCATTGCTCCTTTAGAATTCGTCAAAGCTAACCTGAATCCCTTGACTACCCGTAAAAATTTGGGTACCCGAGAGTTTATGAAAAACAAAATATAAACTCTGGGTCAGACATGGGTCTGGTATGAGTAAACAGTTTAAGGTTGTTTAACCTGAAAAACTTTTGAAAATAAAGGTATCACGTAAGACTTCCCACAAATAAATACGGGTAAGTTTTTACCTTACGCTAACCAAATCATTTCATAGGAAATTCTGTGATATTATAATAGTGTCTAAGGTTTTCAAGTAAATAGAAAATAGCCGAAATTGTTACATGATTAAATTCCAGCTGCTAGCCACAAAAGTGGGTAATACAATCAAAACCGTGGGCACTTATTGGAAAATGGATTCCATACAATGGCAGGGCTACTGAAGTACCGCCCGTCACGGTACGGGGCCTAGATCACCGTACCGAGGATTACTCCCTTCATCCCCTGCAATACAAGGCCGGAACCATTCCTTACCGAACAGTCCCGAACAAGATAAACCCCGTGGTTGGCGCGCCCAACCACTCACTAAGCCGAATAAAAAGGGACATCTAGACAGGGGAAATATCTTGTCCTGCTTGGGCATGACCCACCTAACCTTGCTGCATCTCCCATGTTTTAGCCATTCCCGGTTGATGAGGCTTGAGGCTACGATTACCTTTAGAGAACAAATTTCTTAGAATGCTCATCGCCCGCCTGACGATGTGTTGAAAGCATTCAATCCATACAAGTTCGTTTCGGGTTCGAACGAAACCGAAGGACTTATCTCGTTACACTCATTTTGGAAACACCCTCAGAGTTAACGACGACAACCCTTGCATTCTGAATCTTCATCTTCGCTTTAGATTAACGACCTAACGTTAATTTGGATCGATGTGGTTTTCGGATGTTCCAAATGTGGAAACCCGATCCCGGTCTCATCGAAATCCAAAACGTGTCTTTTAGGGCCAAGTTGTTTTAGAGTTATAAAATAAACAATGTAATTATCCATATGCACACAGATAGATAACTCACAATATCACAATAGAACATCATCATCATAAACAGGTAATTATCATCACAACAGATAATCCATATTATCATCATACTACAATCAAGCATATATTTCATACAACATCATTTATCTTATGCTAGGAATTTCAAACCATTCAGAGTAAATAATATCATTCATCCTTATATAAGCAATCATATCAGCTATAATTAATTTAAAATGAATTAAATTAATCGCTTGCATCTTTAATTAATTTAAAGTAAATTAAATTAACTACTACATTACCATAATCTTGCTTATATAACTATCGACCAATTATCAATCAGTTAATAAATTAATCATACTTTGATTAATTAACATTTAATTTTATTTAAGTAATCATCTTTTAATTATTTTCCCAAACTAATTATCTAATCCAAAATATAGAAACTAACCTTCAATTTTATACATTACATTACTTTTTAATTTCACCAATTAATTGTTCTTTAATCTTTCATTATTAATTTCATTATTTAATGATTGCTAATTACACTTCATTTCATTATCCTATATTAAATGAATTACCTTAAGTAATTAAATCTTCAATTAAACTATATTTATTAATCATCCTTGATTAATATTATTTAGTAATCAATCTCCTTTAATTACTCTTATCACATCACTTAATCACTTCTCAACTGATTTCCTTTAATCAATCCCTTGATTAAATTACACAAAGTAATTATACTCAAATTACTTTCATTATTAAATCATCCTCATTCAATTTTATCCAGTCATTATCATTAATTACTCCTCCAAGTAATTATACTTATCACATCACCGAATAATTATTTAAATTAATTAAACTTAATTAATTAACTTAAACAATTCATTTTAAACTTCATTAATTACAATAAGTAATTTATTCCTCAATTACTCAAGTAATCCACTCAAATCAATTTTTTTAACCTTAATTACTTAATTAGCTTTTCCTTAATTATTAGTTGCAAACCTTAATTATAAATCAAATAACTAGATTATCAAATATATTTTTTGTTGATTACTTCATTAATCATTTCTTAATTCTTATTTAAATCTCTTGGTTAATTAACTATTAATTGTTCATTAATCTACCTAAGTAGTTAATTACAAATTAACTTATTTCCTAAATATTATTCGATCTCTAATTATGATTTTAAAGTATCATTCTTAATTACTTATAAAATTGTTAGTAATTTACTATTGATTTTAATTAACATTTGAAAGAATTTTTCTTAAGGTTTGAATTCTTAAATGTTGATTAACTTTAATCTTCACTCAAATCAATTGCTTAACTAAAATAAAGTGCTAAATGCAATTTGTTAAGTACCTACTAAACGACTGGAGCTTGCATTTAAGTTTTAATTTAAAACTGTTAAAAAACTTTATTAAGTTTTATAACACTTTCGATTTCTTTGAAAGTGATTTACGTAATTTCCTAATTTTATAACATGCTGAAGTTTTAAAACTACAAACTCGAGTTTCCCCCTATAGTTCGCTCGAGTTCATCACCGAGTCCCACTCCCCTTTTCCCCGTGTATTCTTCGAGTCTTCACCAAATCTTCCCGAGACAACACTGTACAAATCCTTTCTTCTTCTTGTTCTTTTTATTTTATTTTTAGTTACAGTTTTAATTTCTCAAAGCACTAAGCTACAACACACGAATTAACTCACGCGCCTCCACACTCGAATCAAACTCGAAGGAAACCCCCCAAATTTTCGAGCACGACACGAGAAATTTCACTGACACATCGCCGTCTTCCACCCTCACGCTGTGTACGTGCACCGCATCACCAACGGTCTCCAGCGAACCCCCACGACGCAGACACACCACAATCTCCTCCCATAATCGAAATCGAAAGTCGAAATATTTCCAGAAATGCCGAAATTAAAAATCAACAGTTCAACCAAAACAAAACTCGAAACCTCTCCGACAATATCACCTCGTCAACGCCGCCGTGACCACCGTAAGCCTCCAAATTTTGGCCGAACCTCGACAACACTCCACCCTTCCTTTCCCCAAAGTTACGACCAACTCGATCCTCAATGAAAGTCGAACTTGGCACATTTACAGACAGATTAAAATTTTGGAGAAAAACCCTAAATCAATTCCAATTCCTTAATTCACGTGATATAAAAATTATCTGATAATTTTTACATGATCATTAATGTTTAAGCTTACTTCAACTACAATTTTAAAAATAAAAATTGATTGAATCAACAGTTGTTGACAAAAAATCAAATTCAGTTCCTTTTTAAACTGCACCTTGAATTCTTATTTAAAAATCATTATTTTTATGCTAAAAATCCTAACTTTGTTTGTTGAATCAAGATATGAAATCAGATTAACAAAATTAAATATTTGAATTTTGAACATATTGATTTCCTATTTACCGATACTTGAGTTTGCAGTGTCTCAGTTTTCACTAACCACCTACATCAATTCTTCCAGGCCATAATTACAGTTTAACAAGTGTGTTTACTTAAATTCTTGAAGTACTTAAACCTGTCTCTGCTTTTACTTTGTTCTGAAACTAGAAACACTGAAGAACAAGTCATATAATTTCCAGTGCACAGAAAAATTCACAGAGAAGTTTGCTTAAACTGTAACAAGCACATAACATCCAAAAAGAAAAATCACAAGTTAATTTTTTTTTAAAAATAGATTGTTTACTCACCCAAAATCCATTGTTGAACAAGGCAGGGTTGTTAATAGATGCCTGTAACTTGAAGTTTTGAACCCTGTAAATTCTTTCTGTTTTTATATGTTTAAACTTGAGTTTTTATCCCTTTATGTTTTCTCTTTTTTTTTTCTTTTTCTTTCAGGTATACTTATGCTACTGATCAAATAAAAGATGTATACACATATATAAAGAAGATAAGAATATGAATAGAGAAGGTTTTGACCTGGTAAGGTGTTAACTGCTACTGTTCCATTCTTGTTTTATCAGGCAAGCTTCTCTCTTTTTTTTTATACTGATATGATTCTAAATTCGGCTGAGATGCTAAATCATTAATGCCAATGTACTATTGTCTACACATAACCTTATAAATACATAGATTTTTATTAACTTGCCTGCATAATCATTTGCAGGTTGCATATATTTCAAGCCTGATGTATATTTTTTTTTTTAATTAACTTACTGCTAATCAATCCTGTTAATTAGATTTCATTGCTGAGAAATAGGATTTGCATAATACAAATAGACACAAAGATGTGCTCAAATCAGAAGAGCATTAAATGATTGTGTTGCTAAGTCTTTGTTTCACATCATTATGTTTACTGAGTTTGCTTCCTTAGTTAGTCAGGTTTCCCTTGTTTACAGATATTTGTATAAAACAATAGGTGTCAGGTTGTGTTTACACTTTATGAATGAGGATCATACCCATTTTGCAACATTTGTTTTATTATTTTATTTCTTATGTTTAGATTTATATGTGAGGATATAGTGTAAAACTTAATTATGTTTTTTTTTTATAAACTGCTTGCTTGAATAACAAATATGTTTGGGGTCAGATTTATATTACTTTGGTTTGCTTGTAAAAATAAATTGTTTTATTGTTTCTAACTTGAATAATTAATTTACAATATAGTTGTTGTCAATTTGTATATGAAAATATTTTGTTTAGTTAACTTCTAATTTTATATAAGTTATACATGATAGTTAAAGTTTGGTTTTACATTGTATTTGATTTCATTTTACTTTACTTTGAATCTTATACTTTATTCTTATTTTAGATTGTTAAATTATGTTGTATAAAATCTTAACTAATAAATCCTTATTTTAAATTTTACATTAGTACTTTATATTTAACCGCCAATATTCAAGTCATATTCAAAAATAAATTTCTCTCTTATATTTGTATTCATTTCTATTTGTATTCTACTATTACTTATTTAAATTGAGTTATATACACATATTTGATTTATGTTTTACATTTATATTTTACATTTACATTTTATTTTGATAGAATTAGATTTTAAATTTTAAACATTATCATCCATAATATATTTCCAAATGTAAACAAGGTACAGTATTTTAATTTAGTTACATAAGGTCAATATTATTAAAAGGTTCTATTTAAATTTCCAAAATCAAATTCCCTTTTAAAATACAAATTTATATAAACAATTGGCAATTATCCCAAAATCATATTCATTTGAAAATAATTAGTTCATATTTTATTAAATCAGATTAAATATTTATTAAAATAAACAGGGTCAAAATTCAGGGTCGTTACATTCCTCCCCCCTTAAAAGAATTTCGTCCCCGAAATTTAAAACAAAGATAATTTAAAAGCTGTTATACTAACCATTCACACATACATATCATTCATACAATAGCAAACAATCAAACAGTTTATCCTAACAAGCAACACTAGCTATCCGAACACAAATTCGGATAAACTTCCCTAGAATCCAGAGTCTCCCAGATGAAATCACTGAGATTCTCGCTCTACTGCACTCAACAAGCTTCACTACTCACTCCCGAGTTGCCTCTCAGTTGATCAACAATCTGAACAGGATTCCGAACTACAGTCAAAATCTGCTTGACTTCCAAATCTCCTTGTACTACTAGTTCTATAACTAATAACGAATCCTAAACAAAATTCCAAGATGAGATGCATGGGATACATTATGAATTCCAGACATCAGTTCTAGCAATTTAATCCTATAAGATACAACTTCAATCCAAGTTGAATTTTATATATAAATAACTCAAGGTCTCAGCCTCCTATTCATTTTAATTCACAAACAAATTTATTAATTCTCCATCCAACTTTATTTGACCAATTCTAATTTCATTTACATACTTAATTTGCCAATTTATTTCATCTTAGTTTATTTCCACTTCCAATTTAATATTTGATTTTATCTGAAAAATCACTTTATTATAGTTTTTGAGTTTATTTCAAGTTTGTCATTCTGATTTGGATATCTATTTCATTTCTTAAGTATAAAATAATTTTATTTTGGCTTATAATTCCACTCTTAACCTTATGAGCCTCAATTTCATTTATTCTCCACACTCGCATCCATTTTTTCTTAACCACATTCATTTTCACTTTAAATTTCAGATCTTACCTGTATCAAACAAGTATACTTTTTATTTCCAATATTTAAATTCCTTTGATAAGCCATCAGAGTTTATTTATCCAATTTTAATTCATATCCAACTATTCTATTTGAATAAAGATTTTATTTCATTCAACTTAAATCATCAATCAAGCTTTTACTAAATAAACTCTCACTTCCCTTGAAGCTATGCTTCTATAAAGTTTAATCTTTGGTTAATTTACTTGTTTAATTTCATACTTAAATTATTTTCAGCTTATTTGATACCCACCTAGATCAACTTCCATTATTATCTCATAATCAAACTTCTATTTAACCAATTTAAATCCCATTAACCTATTTAATCAACCAATTTATTCCAAATTAGTTCACTTGCATTTATTTTATTTTGATTAATTTCAAGGCCATATTTATTCCATCCATACTTGAATTAGATTTTATCTTCCAAAAATCATCTTATTATTTTATCAGTGTTCAATTTTATTTTATAATTCAATTTTGGATTTTTTATTTCTTTTTAACTCAAGATTGAACACTTATCCATAGCCAAAAATATTCCTAATCAATGTGTTGCTAATTTCTCTTACAAGTTATCGGAATATATTTATTCCAATTCAATTTATTTATCTCAACTTCCATTAAATTAGGCACCATACTATTCTCTTTAATCTACCAACCCACTTGGAGTTGATTAAATAAGATCTTAATTTCATTTAACCATATCTCAATTCATTTCATTCCAATCTTAAATTTAAATCCAATTATTATTAAGCTTAAGTTAACCACAACCAAAATTTTATTTCCAATCCAATTTATTTCCATTGTAAATTTGATGTACTTCATTAATTTATTTACATCCTAATTATTATTATTAGTTTAATTCCAAATTAAACTTTCAACATCATCAAAAAAATAAATTCATTTTTAACTTCACTTTTAATTCCAAATTTAATTTCATACTTCCCTTGGTTACACGTGCCATTGTAAATCTTTATAATCTCATTTGTCTATTAACACTATCATTCAAATACTATAATTATATATATATATATAACTTGCAAATTTTTTTTTCTTTATATCAAAATATATTCTGGATGAAATTATTTAATCCACCCACCTTGGAAACAATATTATGTCGAATTGTTTTATTCAAGTGTTTAGAAACCCCTTCGGTACAGTTGTGCAGACTATACTGACGAAGGTTCATATACCACTCAATAAATCAATCAACATAATATAAAATCATTTTATATTCACTAACAAGTACGCGCTCATATCTATTATTACGCTCGGACTCATTCTAGAGTACTACCGACTCTATTTCTAATGAGAAATCTCTTCCGGAGCCAAGGTTCTCGCTTAACCTTTCAGCTCTGATACCAACTGTGACGACCCGTCCTTCTATCACCAGAAAGACGTATCATCATAAAGAAAGAAAGGGATAGAAATAGAAAAGAAAGAGAAAGAAAGAACAACAAACACGAAATCTCACAGCGGAATGGAATAAATTATAATACATCACATAACAATTACATAGTTTACATATATCAGAGTTATACAATATTATACACTTGACAAATTTATATACATCTGTCACTACATACATCACAATATACAACATACTCTAACTAACACAGCGGAGCTAGATAGATATATACGACGCTGAAGCCTCCTGCTCCATTGCTCCTCCAGAATTCGTCAAAGCTATCCTGAATCCCTTGACTACCCGTAAAAATTTGGGTACCCGAGAGTTTATGAAAAACAAAATATAAACTCCGGGTCAGACATGGGTCTGGTATGAGTAAACAGTTTAAGGTTGTTTAACTTGAAAAACTTTTGAAAATAAAGGTATCACGTAAGACTTCCCACAAATAAATACGGGTAAGTTTTTACCTTACGCTAACCAAATCATTTCATAGGAAATTCTGTGATATTATAATAGTGTCTAGGGTTTTCAAGTAAATAGAAAATAGCCGAAATTGTTACATGATTAAATTCCAGCTACTAGCCACAAAAGTGGGTAATACAATCAAAACCGTGGGCACTTATTGGAAAATGGATTCCATACAATGGCAGGGCTACTGGGGTACCGCCCGTCACAGTACGGGGCCTAGATCACCGTACCGAGGATTACTCCCTTCATCCCCTGCAATACAAGGCCGGAACCATTCCTTACCGAACAGTCCCGAACAAGATAAACCCCGTGGTTGGCGCGCCCAACCACTCACTAAGCCGAATAAAAAGGGACATCTAGACATGGAAAATATCTTGTCCTGCTTGGGCATGACCCACCTAACCTTGCTGCATCTCCCCTGTTTTAGCCATTCCCGGTTGATAAGGCTTGAGGCTACGATTACCTTTAGAGAACAAATTTCTTAGAATGCTCATCGCCCGCCTGACGATGTGTTGAAAGCATTCAATCCATACAAGTTCGTTCCGGGTTCGAACGAAACCGAAGGCATTATCTCGTTACACTCATTTTGGAATCACCCCCAGAGTTAACGACGACAACCCTTGCATTCTGAATCTTCATCTTCGCTTTAGATTAACGACCTAACGTTAATTTGGATCGATGTGGTTTTCGGATGTTCCAAATGTGGAAACCCGATCCCGGTCTCATCGAAATCCAAAACGTGTCTTTTAGGGCCAAGTTGTTTTAGAGTTATAAAATAAACAATGTAATTATCCATATGCACACAGATAGATAACTCACAATATCACAATAGAACATCATCATCATAAACAGGTAATTATCATCACAACAGATAATCCATATTATCATCATACTACAATCAAGCATATATTTCATACAACATCATTTATCTTATGCTAGGAATTTCAAACCATTCAGAGTAAATAATATCATCCATCCTTATATAAGCAATCATATCAGCTATAATTAATTTAAAATGAATTAAATTAATCGCTTGCATCTTTAATTAATTTAAAGTAAATTAAATTAACTACTACATTACCATAATCTTGCTTATATAACTATCGGCCAATTATCAATCAGTTAATAAATTAATCATACTTTGATTAATTAACATTTAATTTTATTTAAGTAATCATCTTTTAATTATTTTCCCAAACTAATTATCTAATCCAAAATATAGAAACTAACCTTCAATTTTATACATTACATTACTTTTTAATTTCACCAATTAATTATTCTTTAATCTTTCATTATTAGTTTCATTAGTTAATGATTGCTAATTACACTTCATTTCATTATCCTATATTAAATGAATTACCTTAAGTAATTAAATCTTCAATTAAACTATATTTATTAATCATCCCTGATTAATATTATTTAGTAATCAATCTCCTTCAATTACTCTTATCACATCACTTAATCACTTCTCAACTGATTTCCTTTAATCAATCCCTTGATTAAATTACACAAAGTAATTATACTCAAATTACTTTCATTATTAAATCATCCTCATTCAATTTTATCCAGTCATTATCATTAATTACTCCTCCAAGTAATTATACTTATCACATCACCGAATAATTATTTAAATTAATTAAACTTAATTAATTAACTTAAACAATTCATTTTAAACTTCATTAATTACAATAAGTAATTTATTCCTCAATTACTCAAGTAATCCACTCAAATCAATTTTTTTAACCTTAATTACTTAATTAGCTTTTCCTTAATTATTAGTTGCAAACCTTAATTATAAATCAAATAACTTGATTATCAATTTTTTTTTGTTGATTACTTCATTAATCATTTCTTAATTCTTATTTAAATCTCTTGGTTAATTAACTATTAATTGTTCATTAATCTACCTAAGTAGTTAATTACAAATTAACTTATTTCTTAATTATTATTCGATCTCTAATTATGATTTTGAAGTATCATTCTTAATTACTTATAAAATTGTTAGTAATTTACTACTGATTTTAATTAACATTTGAAACAATTTTTCTTAAGGTTTGAATTCTTAAATGTTGATTAACTTTAATCTTCACTCAAATCAATTGCTTAACTAAAATAAAGTGCTAAATGCAATTTGTTAAGTACCTACTAAACGACTGGAGCTTGCATTTAAGTTTTAATTTAAAACTGTTAAAAAACTTTATTAAGTTTTATAACACTTTCGATTTGTTTGAAAGTGATTTACTTAATTTCCTAATTTTATAACATGCTGAAGTTTTAAAACTACAAACCCGAGTTTCCCCCTTTAGTTCGCTCGAGTTCATCACCGAGTCCCACTCCCCTTTTCCCTGTGTATTTTTCGAGTCTTCACCAAATCTTCCCGAGACAACACTGTACAAATCCTTTCTTCTTCTTGTTCTTTTTTTTTTATTTTTAGTTACAGTTTAATTTCTCAAAGCACTAAGCTACAACACACGAATTAACTCACGCGCCTCCACACTCGAATCAAACTCGAAGGAAATCCCCCAAATTTTCGAGCACGACACGAGAAATTTCACTGACACATCGCCGTCTTCCACCTCCACGCTGTGCACGTGCACCGCATCACCAACGGTCTCCAGCGAACCCCCACGACGCAGACACACCACAATCTCCTCCCATAATCGAAATCCAAAGTCGAAATTTTTCCAGAAATGCCGAAACTAAAAATCGACAGTTCAACCAAAACAGAACTTGAAACCTCTCCGACAATATCACCTCGTCAACGCCGCCGTGACCACCGTAAGCCTCCAAATTATGGCCGAACCTCGACAACACTCCAACCTTCCTTTCCCCCAAAGTTACGACCAACTCGATCCTCAATGAAAGTCGAACTTGGCACATTTACAGGCAGATTAAAATTTTGGAGAAAAACCCTAAATCAATTCCAATTCCTTAATTCACGTGATATAAAAATTATCTGATAATTTTTACATGATCATAAATGTTTAAGCTTACTTCAACTAAAATTTTAAAAATAAAAATTGATTGAATCAACAGTTGTTGACAAAAAATCAAATTCAGTTCCTTTTCAAACTGCACCTTGAATTCTTATTTAAAAATCATTATTTTTATGCTAAAAATCCTAACTTTGTTTGTTGAATCAAGATATGAAATCAGATTAACAAAATTAAATATTTGAATTTTGAACATATTGATTTCCTATTTACTGATACTTGAGTTTGCAGTGTCTCAGTTTTCACTAACCACCTACATCAATTCTTCCAGGCCATAATTACAGTTTAACAAGTGTGTTTACTTAAATTCTTGAAGTACTTAAACCTGTCTCTGCTTTTACTTTGTTCTGAAACTAGAAACACTGAAGAACAAGTCATATAATTTCCAGTGCACAGAAAAATTCATAGAGAAGTTTGCTTAAACTGTAACAAGCACATAACATCTAAAAAGAAAATTCACAAGTCAAATTTTAAAAAAAAAATATATTGTTTACTCACCCAAAATCCATTGTTGAACAAGGCAGGGTTGTTAATAGATGCCTATAACTTGAAGTTTTGAACCCTGTAAATTCTTTCTGTTTTTATATGTTTAAACTTGAGTTTTTCTCCCTTTATGTTTTCTTTTTTTTCTCTTTCAGGTATACTTATGCTACTGATCAAACAAAAGATGTATACACATATATAAAGAAGATAAGAATATGAATAGAGAAGGTTTTGACCTGGTAAGGTGTTAACTGCTACTGTTCCATTCTTGTTTTATCAGGCAAGCTTCTCTTTTTTTTTTTTTTTTATATACTGATATGATTCTAAATTCGGCTGAGATGCTAAATCATTAATGCCAATGTACTATTGTCTACACATAACCTTATAAATACATAGATTTTTATTAACTTGCCTGCATAATCATTTGCAGGTTGCATATATTTCAAGCCTGTTGTATATTTTTTTATATAATTAACTTACTGCTAATCAATCCTGTTAATTAGATTTCATTTCTGAGAAATAGGATTTGCATAATACAAATAGACACAAAGATGTGCTCAAATCAGAAGAGCATTAAATGATTGTGTTGCTAAGTCTTTGTTTCACATCATTATGTTTACTGAGTTTGCTTCCTTAGTTAGTCAGGTTTCCCTTGTTTACAGATATTTGTATAAAACAATATGTGTCAGGTTGTGTTTACACTTTATGAATGAGGATCATACCCATTTTGCAACATTTGTTTTATTATTTTATTTCTTATGTTTAGATTTATATGTGAGGATATAGTGTAAAACTTAATTATGTTTTTTTTTTTATAAACTGCTTGCTTGAATAACAAATATGTTTGCGGTTAGATTTATATTACTTTGGTTTGCTTGTAAAAATAAATTTTTTTTATTGTTTCTAACTTGAATAATTAATTTACAATATAGTTGTTGTCAATTTGTATATGAAAATATTTTGTTTAGTTAACTTCTAATTTTATATAAGTTATACATGATAGTTAAAGTTTGGTTTTACATTGTATTTGATTTCATTTTACTTTACTTTGAATCTTATACTTTGTTCTTATTTTAGATTGTTAAATTATGTTGTATAAAATCTTAACTAATAAATCCTTATTTTAATGTTACATTAGTACTTTATATTTAACCGCCAATATTCAAGTCATATTCAAAAATAAATTTCTCTCTTATATTTGTATTCATTTCTAATTGTATTCTACTATTACTTATTTAAATTGAGTTATATACACATATTTGATTTATGTTTTACATTTATATTTTACATTTACATTTTATTTGGATAGAATTAGATTTTAAATTTTAAACATTATCATCCATAATATATTTCCAAATGTAAACAAGGTACAATATTTTAATTTAGTTACATAAGGTCAATATTATTAAAAGGTTCTATTTAAATTTCCAAAACCAAATTCCCTTTTAAAATACAAATTTATATAAACAATTGGCAATTATCCCAAAATCATATTCATTTGAAAATAATTAGTTCATATTTTATTAAATCAGATTAAATATTTATTAAAATAAACAGGGTCAAAATTCAGGGTCGTTACACTTACAATCTTGTTTCTTAATCACTTTTCATCATGATCCACGATTCACATTGGTTTCCTAATAACTACCAAATTAGGTTCTAGTTCTAAATCTTCTTGGGTAGCCGTTTCTATAATTTATTTTGGGTCACGCACATATTTTCGTAGATGAGATATATGAAAGACATTATGCACACCTGACAATCATTTGGGTAATTCCACACGATTAGCTAATGGGCCAATCTGTTCGAGAATGGGAGAAGGTCTAATATATCAAGGTGCCAATTTTCCAACTCTCCCAAATCTCACCGCTCCTCTCATTGGGTGAAACCTTCAGGAATACATAATCTCCAACCGAGAATTCCAAATTTCTATGCCTTCTACCTACATAAATTTTTTGCATGCTCGTCTTCTTTTTGATCATGTTAACCTTTTCTGATGCTTCCCTAATCACGTCAGGACCTAGTACCAATCGACCTCCGTTCTCGATCCAACATGCCGGGGATATACATAGACGACCATACAAAGCTTCATGCAAGGCCATGCCAACACTAGGCTTATAGCTGTTGTTGTAAGAGAAATAAACAAGATGAAGATAATTTTTCCATGATCCTCCAAAATCTAAGATACAAGATCTTAGAAGATTTTTCAATAACCGATTTACTCTCTCAGTTCGCCTAATGGTTTGGGGTTGATATGCAGTGCTTATGTTTAGCTTAGTTCCTAAAGCTGTTTGCAATGCCTCCTAGAACTTACTCGTAAAGATAGGGTCTCGATCACTGACTATAGTATTGGGGACACCATGGAATCGAACTACTTCTCTCATGTATATTTCTGCCAGACTTGCAGCAGTTTGTGTTGGCTTTACTACGATAAAATGTGCGCTTTTGGTTAAGCGATCTATAATAACCCAAATGACCTCATTACCCTTTCTTGATCAAGATAAACCGTCGATGAAATCCATTCATATTTGGTCCCATTTCCAAGTCGAAATTTCAAGAGGCTGGAGTAATCCTGCAGCCTTCTGTTAATCACTCTTGATTTGTTGGCAATTTGCATATCTGCTAACATAGATAGAGATATCACTTTTCATAATCTTACAGCAAAATGTTCATTTCATGTCTTTGTAATTTTGTGAACTTCAAGGTGAACAATTAGCTTGGATTGATGGCATTCAGTCAGCACTTCTTGTCTTAAGTTATTAACATCGAGAACAAAAATTCTTCCCTTTAATCGTAATACACCTTGGTTATCGACTTCAAAGCTTGAATCATACCCTCTATGTATATCTTTAATAATCTTCTTTAAAAGTCAATCTTCTTTTTGCTTGCTAGCAATTCTTTCTAGAAGAGTCGAGGTAACTACAAGATAAGCTATAACGACACGCTTTCTACTCAATGCATCTGCTACGAAGTTGGCCTTTCCGGGTGTATATAAGATAACAGGATTGTATGATGCGAGAAATTATATCCAACGTTGCTGTCTCATATTCAAGTCCTTTTGAGTGAAAAAAATACTTCAAGTATTTGTTGTTTATGAAGAGTTCAAACTTTTCATTTATTTAAAGAAGGAATATTATTTACTCAGGTCAACTAAAGTAAATTATGAGGAATTCTTACCCAGCAAATAATGTCTCTATATTTTTAGTGCGAACACCACGGTTGATAGCTCAAAGTCATGTGTTGCATAATTTCGCTCATGAGTCTTTAATTGCCTATTGGCATAAGCGATAACCTTCCTATGTTGCATTAATACGACACCCACTCCTTCTCCACAAGCATTAGAATAAATGGTTAGACCGCCGTTTTCATCAATAATAGTCAAGACTGGAGCTGTAGTCAACCTCTTCTTGAGTTCCTAGAATGCTTCTTCACATTTCAGGGTCCATTCAAATTGGGCATCTTTCATAGTCAGCTTTGTTAGGCGATAGGAAATTTTGGAGAAGTCCGAATTAAACCTCTGGTAATATCCTGCCAAACCTAACAATCTTCGAACGTCCTTCGAAGTTTGTGGCTGCTTCCAATCCAAATTGGTTGTAAGTTTCCCTAGATCAACTGAGATTCCTTTCTTTGACACAACATGCCCCAAGATCCTTACCTTCTCTTCCTAGAAGTGGCATTTTGAGAACTTGGCTTTGACTACGTTTCTCCTCAATATTTCTAGCACAATCTCTAGATTCCTTTCATGTTCTTCTTCAGTCTATGAATATATAAGAATATCATCGAAAAAAACTAACACGAATTTATAGAGCACTTCTTTAAATACTCTATTCATAAGATCCACAAAATAAGTGGGCGCATTGGTTAGCCCAAAAGGCATAACCAACCACTTATAGAAATTGTTTGGTCTTCTGAATGCAGTTAAAGGAATGCAACCTTCTGCTATGCTTAAATGATGGAATCATGTAGCTAGGTCCATTTTTGAAAATACTTGAGTACCACGAAGTCGATCAAATAAGTCATAAATACATGGCAAAAGATACTTGTTCTTAATTGTTTGCTTATTAAGGTCCCGGTAGTCTGCACACAGTCTCAAGGATTCATCTGACTTTGCAACGAAAACTACCGCTAAGCTCCAACTTGAGCGACTTAGTCTTATTAGTCCTTTCTTCAATAATTCATCAATTTGTTTCCTTAATTCATTTTCTTCTTTGGGGCCATTCTTCGAGAAGAGTGAAAAACAGGTTTTGCACTGAAAATAAAATCAATTCTAAACTCAATTTCCCTATGCGGGGGTAAAATTTAACTTCCTCAAAAACATCTAAAAATTCCATAACAATTGGTATATCTTCTAGATGTTTTTGAAACGAATTTAAGGCATACATAAAACTATCCATTAATGGACTTGGTTCTTCACATGTTATTTTAAAGGTTCGACTCTTTTATTTTGTAATTCTACCATTCTTTTGACATAATCTAAATTGGCCTTATACTTAGACAACCAATCCATACCTAGTATAATATCAAATCCAATAAAGTCGAGGACGATTAGATCACATGAAAGGTTTTGGGTTGGGTAGGCAACTTGTACTTCTTCACAAACTATATCTAGATTAGTTTTACCACCTATTGGGTTGGAGACGTATATAAGGGTGTCTAATATCTTTGTGGTAAGTTTCAATTTATCAACCAATTCTTTAGATATAAAACCATGGGAAGCCCGGTATCAAATAACACTCTAACTAGATTTTCATTAATGTAGATATTACCTTCTAGGATTTTCTTTCCCTTCACATCGATTGAACTTGAGGGTTCATCTTTGATAGCAAAAACGCAGACCTGTTCTCCTTTCTTTATCAGTGGGCAATCCTTCTTTTGGTGTCTTGGCTTGTGACAATTGTAGCAGGTTCCATCTTGAGCCCTCGGATTCTTACATGTGTTGGAGTAGCGGCCCTTCTATCGGCAATTAAAACAAGTAATATTTTTCAACCGATCTCCTTGGGATCCTGCTTCTAGCCTGGCCTGCCCTGGCTTCTCGCTTGTTAATTAAACATCCTCTTCTTCCAATTATTGTTGCTGTTCTAAGTTGAAGGTGGATTCTTCTTGTCCAGAGTTTCATATCGAAAACCTATGTCAACGAAATCTACAAAAGTCCCCTTAACATGTGCCGTCATCCTGTCTTGATACTATTCCTTTATCCCAAAGATAAGCATTTCATTCTTCTTCAAAGGAGTGTCTATTAGACCCGGCCCAAATTGGGACAATTCATTGAACTTTTTAGAATACTCCTCTATGGACGTCTCTCCTTGTTTTAAATCCATGAAACTCCTATAAAGGCGTGCTTTTCCAGATGTGGGCATCTATTGTTCTTCTAAGACCTCCTTGAATCGTGCCTAAGAAAAATTGTCCTCCGATTCATTCATAGTAACGGACTCCCACTAGGCGAGATCCCTATCCTGTAGTTGCCAAGAAGCTTAGAATCTCTTCTTCTCATCTCCAAATTCAACCCTTTAAAAATTCTTTCACAAGAGCGGATCAAAGCTTGAACTTCCATAATGGACTTTGTTCCCTTAAATGGTTTACCACCCAAACTGGTATAGTTCTTGCATAAAGTTGCAAAGTTGATTCGGGGTTGCAATGGAGTTGTTACTTCTTCGATTACTGTGGCGGCGAGAGTTCAACCAGTTGTCTTTGTGGTACTTCTACCTCCCCTTTCCCTACCTCGTCCCCTTCTTTCACTCATCTCGTACTATCTGCATATAGTAAGGAAGTATTGATAGACGAGATATCTTAGGGAATTGGCTTAAATTCGAATATACTTATGTGGATAAAACTTCAAATATGTTCTCCCTCTGACTAAATTCGTTCTAGGTATTACTAACCCTATCTCTAATGAGTTGACACCATTAAGGCTTAGGTATTGGCTCAAGCATAAGCTCTGATATCAAATGTGACGACCCACCTCTTCGACCCTTAAAAATCGACACTAATACATCCTCGGCATTCATGTGTCATAAATCCAAGAGCCGAAAAGGCAGATTATCATGGAGTAAAGAAATAAATATAGAAGATAAGACAATAATAGAATCTCACATCGTATTCAACACATAATTATACATATGAATAGCACACGCAATTACTCCAAATTGTTCCGTCAGAGCTACGGCAGGTACTAACCTAGCTAGGATAGTTATACACCTATCCTTACAGTGCTGGTAGATAAATAATACAAATAGAGCAGAAAAGTGATAGATGACTTTAATAAAAGACCCAAAATGCTCTGTGCTCCATTCTCCATTCCAAAATGCTCCTAGCTTTCCTAACTAGTTGGCTGCCAGGAAAATTAAGGCACCCAGAGTTTAAGGGATAAGAAAAACAAACTCTGGGTCAGTCATGGGGCCGGTGTGAGAAACTCAAAATACGCATTTTGAAAACAAAAGGTACCTCATAAGACGGCGCGCACATAAACACAGAATGGTTTTTTACGTTATGACAACCAAAACATTTGTTACATAAAATTTATTTGATATTATTTTTAATGACATTCTTTTGAAAGCAATTGCAAGTAAATTTATGGATCTTTGCCGAAATTGTTATATTATTAAATTCCAGCATATTAGCTACAAAGTAGATTCTATAATCAAGTCTGATGGCACTTATTGGAGAATAGATTTCATACAATGGCAGGTAAGGGACTACCTTCCTTACACTACACCTCTAGAGGGATGTACCGAGAATTGACCTCTGCACCTGGCAAGACCGGCCTACCCACGGACCCACCTGGTGGTGGATAGAACCGAATATGACGTCCTCCCGATCGTAACCATCCTATCCGGGATCCCAAAACAACATAATCAACATACTCGACATATAAAGAGTAATCTAGAAGGGTGATGACCATACCCTTATGGGTGCGACGCACATAGCCTCATGGCATGCCATGTTCAAACCATTTCTAGGTGATGAGGCCTGAGGTAACGTTTACCTTTCACATAGCACATTCCATTTTGAATGCCACATTGTCATTCCTTAATTACACAATTGATTTCTACAAATGTATAACTCCTTAGCTTGAATGTCTCGGGAAAGGGTGTTAAGCTATAAGAAGTTTCCTTCTTCGCCTCCAATCAGATGATACGTTCATAGAGATCAATCAATGAAATTACAAATGCAACGTCAAACATTCGTCCATACAAGTTGTCCGAAAACAGGACAAATCGAAGGTACTTTCCTACCACATCCTATCGAGTATTACCCCTGGGAATAGTAGCGAGAAGTCCTTGCAACCCGAAGAGTTTTAGAAATGAAGGGACCACTGCTACTTTAGTTATTTGGGAGTTAACCAGAATTATCAACAAGCAGTCCTTCCACCCCAAGACCTCCAGCCTTCGTCCTTCATTATCTTTATTGCGTCTATATTTTTTGAACGCATTCATTAGTTCGAAGTGGTTTTCGGATAAGAGTCGCTCAAATCTGACCCCGGTTCCTTCGAACCAATCATCGATAAAAAGTTGTTTAGTAAATATAGAATTAATGATTGATAAAAAAAATTCATCAAATATCTACTGGAGATATATGTTTTTAAAACATTCTTTCTAGTACACATGGAATTGTTGAACCTCATTTATCAAATCCTACTAAAAACCTTTTTAAATTCCAAATCGTTTCACTTAATCTTAATAAAGATTTCTTAATTCAAAATCAAAATTTTGATTGAGTTAAAACCATGTTATCTAGGATATTAATCCAAAACCAGTAAATATTGAGTGAGCAAAATCTATAGAAATTATTTAATTCAACTCAATATCAATTCCCACATTCAACAAGTACTATAGGCGGAATAACGGTAAGATCGCCATTTAAATTCCATGAGTAGTACGAGTTCCCTCATTGGCTTTAACACCGAGTATAAGAAGATTATCTCAATGAATTCCAGGTTATTTATATTTGGAAAATCATATCCTATATATTTTGGGAAATTTTGATCCAAATAAATCAAATTTACTATCCTATCCGTCGGACCAGTCCGGATAGCCAGGTAGAGCAGGAAATTTGTTTTCCAAACTCAAGCCTAGACACTATCCCTTTGACACCCATAAGGCGGTCAAGTTATTTGATTGACTCTAAATTATCTAACATATAACCATTCCATAAATCTTTCAAATCAACTTTAAAATACTTTATAAATTATTTGAAAACATTTACAAAAGATTTGGGGAAGAGCGGTTGCATTTAAAACTACATTTCAACTTACAAAAAATGCTGGGGAAAAGTGATGCGAAAAGTGCTTTTTTAAGCTATATTGATCGAAACGGTTTTTTATCATTTGGAAAATCTTTTTTTTATAATTCAAATCATTTTAAAAAAATATTAAAATATTTTTATAATTTATTCCATATTCTTAAACCATTTTAATCTATTAAACCAAATCTAGATATTTTTTCTTTCATTTCAAAAATATGATTATAAGAGTTCAGAAAATTCTTATTTCAAAAAAATCCGACTCCGAATCCATCATGAAAGTGGATTTAAACTACTATGGCATGAAATCGTGAACTACCGTTACGCGACGCGCCTATTTGTACCAATTTTCCATTTTATTTTCAAACTTTGTCGAAACACTTTTAAATGTTTGTAGAATATTTCTAAATCATTTTAAACCATTTTAAGGGGTTTAAACATTCCACATACACCATTTCATTGATAAAAGGAAAATGTTTTATTTTGTGATTTTTGACGTGTATTAAACGTGACTTGTTAATACAATTAAACAACGATATTAAACAATCAAACTTCATGATCAAAGCATATTAAGTATTTATTTCAAACATCGTATCATCATCCAAAAATATAATATAAGTAAGAGTTTCTCACCTTGGATTAAACGATTAACCTAAAAATGGCTATAGCTTCGCTAACTCGAAATCTAAGCTCACAATCATTTAGGCTCTTGCCTTTGGAGGGCTCGGCCTTGACTAGGGGCTCACGACCTAGATTATAAAGGAGGGAAGGGTGGGCTATGGTGGTGTGTGGTGGTGGTCGAGGGTAAAGAGAATAAAGAGGAGGAGTTTTGTTTGAGTTTTGACGTGTTTTACACTATATATATGTATAATATTAGTTTGTTTTTGAAATGAATTTAACCATTACTTCTTTTAGGGTGGAAGCCATTAAAGAGGAGGTTAAAAGCTTTGAAAATGAGGAAATAGGAAAATGAAAATAAAGATGAGAAGGGGTGGTATTTATAGGGAAAGAAGAGAATAAAAATATCTAACATATTTTATACATTATCATCATTATCCATCACCTCCACATGCACCATCTCCATCATCCACATGGCCGAATTGACCACTCACTTCATGTGCTTTCATGATGCATGTACTTGTGTGTAAGAAGGTTGACTTTGTGGTTGCTTAAGAGGCAAGGATGTAGATAATATCTTCGATATTTTTGAATATATATACACACATATGTACATGTACATATGTGTGTGAATGTTTTCATGTATGTGTACATGTATATATGCATATATAATCCACAACGTTGTATAACTTATTCACGTTTAATTGTTACGAATTCCGACTTCGGTTTTCGATCATATTTTTACCTTTTAATTAATATACACATATTTGTAAACAAAGTTTAAAAATAATATTTCTATCATTATATACTAAATTAAAGAGCTTACTTGATAATTAAAATAATTATTAAATGATTTAAATTAAATTTAAATTTAAAAATCAATTAATTGGAAATGATGACATCATTAATGGTTTCATAAATACATTTAGTTTTCCATAAATAAATAAATTATTTTATTTCATATTTGCATCCATATACACAAATGAGTGTATGTATCCAGCATGGCATGCGATGTCGAATGGCCGAAGGGCTGTTTATCGATAATATGATTTTGGATCATTTTATCGATTTTTACCAAAGCGTATATTTTTCTTTTATATATAAACATTCAAAATAATATTATCAATATTGTTTATTATTTAAAACCTTGTTTATGTTTCAAAAAATCTTATTTTTTGAATATTTTGAAATTTTTCTTAAGTGGTGAATTTACGGGTCGTTACAAGGCACCTATAGTCATGTTTCCTGATTCAAAAGCTTGAGGAAGGGGCTCTCTGAAGCAACTCTCGGTCCAACTCATAGTCAAACCAAGGAAGCAAACCCCATCTACCAGGATGATGAGGTCAATAGCCCATCCTTCGAGTATGGACCTAAAGATCAATAACAATCCTCCATATTCGACCCTTTGATTTAACACAATCCAATATTTATGAATCTATGGAAAGGGCAAGTCATCTAATTATTTCATTGTGAACTCATAGCAGAAGGTAACAATACATATTATAGTCGAATATCACTATGTTCCAAACTGGTAGATTCATTGTGTATGTATATAAGTCAAACACCATCAACCCAACCCAGATACATATACGTATATCCAAACCAGCATTAAATGATTATTTATATGCAAGTTTATATATATAAGCAACGTTATCGTCATTCGCACCTAGCAACGTTACTTGACCAAACACACAATATTTCATCACCTAGTGATAAGAAAAAAAAGGGAAAATGTAAAGTGGGTCGGACTATAGTTTGGCAAGTGATGTATGTCTACTCTAATACATACTCCAATCATTCCCAAATAATACTATGACAACTATGGTAAACATTGTACTCTAGTCCTTTTTCCCCTACATCCAACAAATCGGCCAAACAATACAAATAATATGGCTAACTCGTGAATCAAGGTCTTTGTTTAGTATAGTTACAATGGTCGATGATATGGCCAAACCCATATACAAAGCCAATCTCACCATATTGGATTAACACATGGCTAAATCACAAAATGGACGTAGTTTCATACATGGCTTACGGATCCATTTCCATAGAACAATTCACACCTTTGAAAATCCTATATACCGAGGGTTATGTTACCATGATAACCAATGTAGGTTTAAATAATCGATAGTTGAGTAGTCATTAACCATGCTAGTCAATTATCCATATGTGTTTGTATACGTGTGTGTGTATCCATATATGTGTGCACACATATATATATGTGTCTTATTATCCAATTTAATCAAGTTAGAAATTCACTTCAAAACATCACACAAACATAGCTTAAAAAACCCACTATAAAATCCTAGAAACGATTAGGTGAAATGAGCGCCTATAGGCCCTATTAGTTAGGGTCAATCTAACATAATATGCAACCACTGACCGATGGATGGTAGTTTTATGCAAAGCCTTAATGGCTCTATCAAATCTTGCAGTCTATAATTTTTTGATTTTCCTTCATTTTCTTCCCTTTTGACTTTTATTCATTTTTCAATCCATTTTCTTCTAAATTTTTGTATGACCTTCTACTATCATTCTGCCTTAGAATCATAAAGAGATTCATGACTAATTTTTCAAAATTTCTTTGAAATGATAGTATTATAAAAATAGTTTCATAATTTTACTAATATGTTATCCTCTATATATTTTTTAAAATAAACCTTTGAATTAATATAAATTTGAAACAAAATCATAATGTGACCTGAACGTTTATATACATCATGTACATACATTTCGATATAATTCATTTCATTGTTCAAAAACATTGTTCTTCCCATTTCTTACTAAATCATTTTAAATTTTATATATAAATCATATTCAATCTAAAAAATATATCATATTACTCCATAGATCATTTCATAACATTTTATTATGATTTACCATAGTACTTATCTTGTATTATACATATATATGTGTTAACATACATTTTTTGACCATCCACTTTATTAAAATCATTATATATATATATATATATATATATATTATAAAGTTTGAATTTTAGTTTCTTGTTATCATAATTTTTCATTTCTAACTTCATAATCTCTTTTATTCCATAAAAATTCCAATCCAAAGTTTCAAATATTCGTTCTACTTTTCATTAGTTTGTTAGCTATTTAGCCCTTCTTAACTAATCTATCATTTACATTTAATTTAACATCAAATCGCTGTGTAGGAAAATAGTGTTAAAGATAGATCTTACAAAAAAATGTAGATCTAAGGCTACACTCTCGATTTTTTAGCGGGAAGGATAAAATTTTCAACTAAATATAAGAGAAGAAAAAAATTTTGGGGAGAACGACCTGTAACTTTCAACACAAATTATTTTTCATGGGAGGAATGAGATGTTGCAAATCTAGGAAAAGGTGTAGTAGGTCTTAGGGATAGCACAACAGATCTCGGTGGTGGAAACGATGACTTAGATCGAGACGATGGTGGTTGGCTAGGGCTTTGAAGAAAATGTGAAGTTGAAGTGCTTTGACAATGTAGAGGCAGCGAATATGGATGGACAAGGAGTGACTCTAGTGGTAGCAATGATTTTGAGTTACAACATGAGTGGAGTGATGTTAGAAAAGAACCAACAAAGTGAGGAAGAAGAAGTAGCTTAAGGAAGAAGATAACACTAGATTATGATATTGTCGAGTATCATTTTTTTTGAAAATATAATAATTATTTATATTCCTACTCCTACTGCTATTTTGCACTAGAATTTGTAGATAAAAATATGTCTATTTTATAATGTCATTTCATCATTTTGTAATATCAATCTGTTGCATCTCTTTACATGCGTATAATATCATTATTTGCACTAGATAAGGATACTAGTTGGCATCTTTTTTTTTGAAAATATAATACTTATTTATATTTCTTCTCGTAACGCTATTTTGTAGTTGCATTTGTAAATGAAAACGTCGATTTTGTAGTATCATTTCATCCTTTGTAATATTATTTTATAGCATCTTTTTATATGTGTGTAGTATTATTGTTTGTTTTCTAAAACAAATTAAATGGTATTTATTTCTATTTGTAATGTTATTCAATAGTAGCATTTTTTGAATTATAGTACTTGTTTCTGAATTGTAATAGTTTTTTTAAAATTGTAATAGCAGTTTATATTGTAGCTTCATTTTAGATGTATATAGTAATGATACATTATAGTATCATTTTTTTGTTTCTTTATATAAATATGTTTATGTAAATTTCTACTTATATTCTATTTTATAGTAGCATTTTATGAATTGTAGTAGTAATTTCTAAATAAAATAGGTTTTTTAAAGTTATGGTAGCAGTTTATAAACAATTATAGCTTCATGTGTAGTAATGATACCATGTAGTATAATTTTTTGTTATTTTTAAATAAATATGATTATCTATATTTCTGTTCACAATGCTACTTTATAGTAGCATTTCATGAATTATTGTAGTAGTTTATGAATTGTAGTAGCCTTTTAAATTAGTACGAGTTTATAAACAATCGTAGACAATGTAAATGTTGTATGTCTCGCAATATTATATTTTATAATTGTATTATGAATAGTAGTATTAGTTTATGAAGTATATTAACATTTTCTTGATTTGTGGTGTGGTTTATGATTTGTGGTATCATTTTGAATTAATATTTTTAAATTCCACTTTATAATATCATTTTACGATCTTTTTGTAAAGGTGATATAATTTTTGTTTTTTGAAAGTTTATAATACTATTTTCATAAATTAATTTACAATGCAACTACATAGCTTTATAAAGATAGTATCAAATTATTTGATTTTTTGAATATTTATCGTGATATTTTTCATAAACTATTTTATAATGCTACTATGTAACATCGATTTTGTATTTACCAAACTAAAAAAAGAATACATCAACTATACTTTAATTTTATTATATAACAGATGATCTTACCCTATGTTATTATTTTTTGGTTAAATGATACGATTAGGTAGCATTTTGTAGTTGCTATATTATTTTTTACATCATTTTCTCATATAATAATACTATATAGTTTTATTTTTTACTCATTCCTATTTTTGCATTAATTGATGATTGCTAAACAACGATGTTATTATGATCTGGAAGTTGTAGCAATACGGCAAGTGATGAGTAGAGGCGTAATTTTGTTTTTCAGGGTTAGGTTTCCAAGAGGAGATGGCTAAGGAGGTGGCGGTTACATAAGGACATGATGGATATTAGCAGTGGTAGAGTAGGGCAGCGTAGAGGGTGAGAAGCATGGGGTGCGACGGCAGAGGTGCGATGATGTGGAGTGCAGTGACGTAGAAAGAGATGATTTTGGCCTACGCATAAAGAAGGGATCCTTATAGCTAAATTTTGTGTGTGTTTTCCTAGAAGTCTTTTAACTTTGTCTATTTGCCTTTTAAACTAAATTAACCTTCATATTATTTCATCATTAATTAGTTTCCAAAATCGTTAATCATCAAATTCAATTCAGACTTTAATCCTAGGCCATAATTATAAAGGAACTACTTGAGAATCATTGATTATATACTAGATTCGGTATAAACATTTACTTTGATTAGAAATCCCCTAATTTGCTCACTGTCTGGAATTGGTCTCCACTCCAAAAACCAATATTTGTTATTCTGATTAGTATTAGTCTACAACCCTTTCCTTGCTCTCTAATTCTACGGCTAGACTGTTGAATTTTATTAAGTAATAGAGAGGAATTTGAGTTTGAATTAGAGATGGGGTTATTTCTTTTCAGACAAAAGAAGAAAAGAACGAATACATATAGAGAATGATTTTCAAACTCTTAAATGAAAGAACGATCTGCTATAAATATGAAAAGTAAAATACCCATTCATTTCATGCTGGGCATAGCCCAATTTAAAATATGAAATGCCAATTTACAAAAAAAATCATAATTTCATCGTCTAAACTTCGATTCGGACAAACTAATATACAGCTCAAATCAATCAAACTAGATAGCTGCAATGGTGGTAGGTTCATTTCAAATTCAAAAGTTTAAAAAAAATTCCCTTCAATCAAAGTTATTAAATTTGTTTCATTATTTAAACTATTGAAAAATATAATGGTTATTACACTTTCCCCACCTTAAAATAAATTTCATGCTAGAAATTTCGCATATAACATCCAAGTCCACGACTTACATACATTTAAGTTTGTCTACTCATATACAATATATAGATGAACAGGTCGTCATGTATGCTCAGGTAATATAATACTTAACTAAATGCAAAAGTGCAATCTTGCAATCAGCCTCCTAAATAAATGCAATATAAATGGCATATAGACATGACGCAACACAATCCAAGTATATCAATATAGATGAAAACTATATTTGATGCTTTGCAATTACATATCATGCAACCGGTTTTACCCATCCTAATAGTCTGTACTAATCTAAATCAATCACAAAGCAACCAAACCTTAAGCATCATGATCTAACATCTACGCTTAAATTTTAAAAGAAAAATATTTATTTTAAGGAACATACCGACAAAGAGATTATGATTAGAATCCCTCATTTCCACCTTTCTCTCATGTGCTCTCCACCGAGTCATTCCACACTGAACTCTCACCAATTTCACTACCTTATTTCCAAGTCGCTTCACCCCATGCTTGATTACAACAGTTGAATCGCACACTTCTCACAAATGTGACACATGAAACACACTGTGTAGTCCTACAATCTTCTTTGGGAGTTCCACTATATAAGTAAGACTTCCTATTCGCACTAATATCAGAAAAGGGCCAACGAATCATGGTGTTAGCTTCCTTAACCTTTCAAATGTCATCGCTCTCCTAAGTGGTGAAATTTACGAATAATAGATCTCCAACTACAAATTCTAACTTAGTCCTCCACCTAACAGCATATGACTTTTGCCGATTCTGAATAGCCGTCATCATCTTCCTTATCAGCTCTATCTTCTTAAAAGTGTCCTACCTTCGGTCCAAGAATTACCATATCGGTTGACTCCCACCAACATAAGGGTGACTTACTGGCCTTCCATATAATGCCTCATATGTTTCCATTCCAATACTAGCTTGATAGCTATTATTATATGCAAATTCAATCAATGGTAGATGGTCATCCCAACCTAGCTTGAAGTCAATATAATAGCTCTGAGTAGTTCCTCCAAAATTCTATTCACCATTTGTGTCTGCCCATCTGTATAAGGGTAATGTAACGTACTTAAATTTAGTTATATTCCCAAAGCAACCTATAGACTCCTCCATAACTCATTTGTGAATTGTGGGTCCGATCACTCATTGTTTTGGAGTTAAAGAACTTAGCGATTTTATAGCGGTGGATGTGCAAAATGTTATAGTATGGATAAAACGGGGATATATTGGAAAAAACAGAGGTGTAAAAATATTTTTTTGTGATAAAATAAAATATCAATGTTGATTTATTCTCTTTTCTATTTCATTTTTATGGAAAAAAATTTGTTCACTCCTATATAACAAAACTGAATAACATCATGATCCAACGGCTCAGACTTGCTGAATAGAATATAGTTCTAATTTATATTGAGTAATTAGGACTTAAATTAGAAATATACCACAAATTTTTTGATTTGCCTTACAAGATAATTGGTCGAATTAACGTTTTATATTAAAGTTGCTAAAGAAAATGCTAAAAAACCCTGATTTAGTGGGCGTAGTGGAAAGTAGGGTTTCACATGGATCAACTATTTCATAGCACTAAATTGAAAAAAGTGGTTGAAATGCACTACGTGCTTTTGCAAGGCATGAGCAAAGCTTTAGTGGAGCTTTAACTGCATAGATCATTATACTAACTGGAATTCCATGTAGGTAAACCACCTCTTTAGTATACAACATTGCCAATGTCATTGCAGTCCTTGTGTTCTTCACTGGAGAAAGTTTGCACTCTTGGTTAGTCGGTCAACTACTACCCAAATACTCTCACTGCCCTTCTGGTTTTAAGTAATATGTCGATAAAGTTAATAGGTATATTCACATATTCCCATTGTGGCAACACTAATGGGAGTAATAGTCTGCTCAACTTCCTCTATTCAGCTTTAATCCTTTGGCATGTCAAACACTTAGCCACAAACTTTGCCACTTGCCTCTTCATATATAGCTAATAGAAACCTATCTACGTTTCCTGATATATTTTTTCCATACCCGGATGCATGGTTATTTTGAGTGGTGACACTCTCCTAGGACCTCTTCAATCAAAACCTTAGTCTGAGGTACACATAACCTACCATCATGTCGTAGGTATCCTTTCTGGTATTTGGAGTAACGATTAAATGGTTTGATCATTCGTCCTAATCCAGTTATTCTAAAATTCCCACTAACCCGGCATCTTGTCTCTGATTTAATCTAATTCTATCAATTAATGTGGTTCTGGCCTCCATTCCAGCTAATAAGCTCGGTGCATATTTCGACAAAGGCCAAAAATCTAAATTAGAGATAAATTCTAAACTCTTCCATTCCAACAACAAATATTTCATCATGGCTTATTTTGTACTTAATACATCAGCAACCATGTTCCCCTTTCCTGGAGTATAGGAAATCCAAAAATCATATGATAAAGGATATACATCAAACTTTTTGCCTCAAATTTAGATCCTACTTCGAAAATAGATACTTAAGGGACTTGTGATCCATGAACAGCTCAAATCTTTCCCTAACAATTAGTGCTTTCAAGATTTCAATGCAAATACAATGGCGGCTAACTCAAGGTCATATGTAAGGTAATTTTTCTCATGTACGTTGAGCCATTGGCTAACATATGCTGCGGCATTCCCTTCTTGCATCAAAAAAGCACTAAGACTAGTTTTACAAGCATCAATGTAAACAAAAAATGGTTTGGCCCCATTGGGGAGGGTTAAGACAAGTGGACTCATCAATAAATCCTTCAAGACTAACAAATTGATAGAGTTAGGGGTATGCCCTAAAGGCAATTATGTAATTTGTTACATATATCTAACTCACTGAATAATCTCGTTCACAATAAAGGTGTTTCTTTCTGTTATATACTTGATATAATGTGGTTATATTAATTAATTATTTTACTTAAAAGTATATATAATAGAAAATCCATAAATGGTATATTTTATGATAGTAGTTACAAAGTGTTGTAGTTGTGAGTAATTTACCACAATAATACAAATATACCATTTTAAATGCCCTTAGTCAAGATGCATCGAGATTGGATACCAACGTATCTTTTGAGACTAGAGTATGTAATGTTCTTCAAATGTTGGGCAATGTATTACTCATGACTATTGGGGGCGCCTAAGGATAATGTACTACTAGTTATTGGATAACCATGGAACGACTTACTTGATAGTTTTATGTTGGTTAATATAACTAAGGTCAAAAAGAAAATATTTATTTACACGGCTCTTTTGACTTGAGATTACTGTGGATCTTCAATATGAAAGCTCCACTTTGATCATAGTCAAATCATGGCATGGCGTTCTATCGAGTGACTATAGTCTGGTCGAGTGGAAGTATTGGAAGTGAAGCACAATTCAAGAGAGGATTCGCCTCCTCAATTAAATTGGGTTAGTATCATGTTCAACTCAAAGTCAAAGACTTTGGCCAAAGCATTTTGGTTAATAATAATTGTTATTATTGAACCAAGGACTTTGAATTTGGAGTGTAAAGTTGAATATGGACGATATTGGAATTTTGACCATTACCAAATTTCATAAGTCCTAATATGATATAGTTTTAACGAAGATAATTGGTGTAAATAATTGTCACTATTAGATACCGCTTATAATAAGTAAAATTTGATTTTACCAAAAAGATCTATAAGCGATGAATTCAGGCAAATTATCATACCACCTGCTAAGTGACATATGAACATTAATATTTGAATTGTTTAATACTAATCGCTGACTGAATTCACACTTCTGAGTCGCACGACCGCATTTATGATTTCTCCAAAAACCACAAAATTTAATTAGTTTGTAAAATATTGCAAACTGATTAAATTGATTAATATTTATAAAATATTAATTATTGTTAATTTATTTGATGTTTTGGATGTTGTTGATAATTACTTTAATGCATATATAAAAGTTATATTTGCATACATCGATATGCGATATCAGTATAATTTTAAACATGTTTTAAATAATAAAATAATTACATAAAAGTTGTTTCTTTTGGAAAAGTTGCATATTTGGAATGTGCTTGGATCAGCCATATAACGGTAAGAGGGGGAAATCAATTAATGAGATTAATTGAAATTTAAAAAGAGGAAATAAAGAAGGAAGTTTAAAAGGAGAATAGGAAAAGGTTCCATTAGTACTATTAAAAACAAAACCTCCTCATTTTTGAAAGTACAGAATGGAGTCAGGGGAATTCCCTAGGGGCAATTATGTAATTTATTATATATATCTAACTCGTTAACTAATATTGTTTAAAATAAAGGTATTTTCTTTCTATTATATACTTGATTTAATGCGGCTATATTAATTAGTTAATTTAATTAAAAGTATATTTAATAGAAGATCCACAAATAGTATGTTTTGTAATAGTAGTTACAAGATGTTGTAACCGTGAGTAATTTATAACAATGAAACAAATATACCATTTTATTCCTAATCAAGATGCATTGAGACTGGATATCGATGTATCCATTGAGACTAGAATACGAAACGCTCTCCAAATGTTGGGAAATGTATTACTCATGACTGTTGAGGACACCAAAGAGTCACGTACTAATAGTTATCCAATAACTATGGAATGACTCACTCGATAGTTTTCTATTGGTTAATATAACTAAGATAAAGCAGAGAATATTGATGTGACTAATTTACACAATTTTTTCGCTTGAGAATACTGTTGATCTTCACTGTGAAAGCTCTGCTTTGATTATAGTTATAATTGGCACGGCGTCCATCGAACGGCTGTAGTTTGGTCGAGTGGAAGCATTGTAGTGAAACACTATTCAAGAGAGGATCTCTTCTCAGTTATATGAGATTAGTATCACGGTCAACTGAAGTCAAATCAAAGTCAAAGTCTCTGGCCAGAGCATTTTGGTTAACAATAATTGTTATTATTGAACCAAGGACTTTGTGTTTGGACTATAAAGCTGAATGTGGATGATATTGAAATTTTAACCATTACCAAATTCCATAAATCCAAAATGATATAATTTTGACAAGGAGAATTGGTGTAAATAATTGTTACTATTAGGTACCCCTTATAATAAGTAAATTTGGATTTTACTAAAAGATGTGCAGCGATAAATTCGATCAAAATGTCACACCACCTACTAAGTTACGTGTGAACGTTAATATTCGAATAGTTCAGTATTAGTCTGCCCAAGTGATGGTGTCCTTATCCACTTGTGAAGTAAATACTTCCCACCAATTTGTTACCTGCCACTAAAGATGACTTCCTCCAACTACCTTCTAGCAATGTCGCTTAGACCCAATAAATCGAAGATCTTCTCATAGGAATTTAACCATACCTTGGTTATCGAATAGGGTTTGATACCCACATAAGTTCTTCCTCTTGAACTTGAGATATCCCTATGGAGCTTTAGGAAATCCACTGATTATGCTTGCTGGGCAAGAACTACCTCCAGTAGAAGTGGCATTAGGAATAGGAGGAGTCTTGGTAGAGTTCTGACCAATCATTTGAGAGACCTTTAGAACCATAAAGGAATATTCACCTAAGGATTTCTATGGCATCTACCCTAGTTCTAGTACCAGCTTTATTCTCCACCCTACCGAAATTAGTAACATTAGTCTCTAATCCAGTTGAGTTACACATTTTCAACTATCTAAAAAGAAAATAGGATTCATTAGCAACTCCTCAATAGATAGTGAATAAAACTAGAATTTAAATGGTATGTACAATCGCACTTAACTCACCCATATATATATATATATATATATATATATATATATATATATATATATATATATAGTAGAAAAATACAAATATGCTCTCTCAGTTGTTCTTAATCCTTGGTTCAGGGAAAGTTTCCCTGTGATACCAAATGCAACAACCTACCATCTTCAACCCTCTGATTTAACACAATCCAAGATATGTAAATGCCAAAAGACTAAACGATTGGTGATTGATAAAAAGAGACAAAAAAATATATATTATACCTACCTCTTTCTAAACCCTCAATGGAAAGTAATAATATATATATATTGTATTCAAATATCACTATGTCCCAAACCGACAGATTCATTGTATATATACAAGTCAAATACCATCAATCTAGGTACATATAAATAAATCTAAACCAATGTCAAATGATTATTTATATACAAGTTTATATAAATAAGCAATGACGTCATCATCTACACCTTCAAATGTTATTTGACCAAGCACGCATTATTTTCTTGACCCGGTAAAGAGAACAAAAAGGAAAATATAAAGAGGGTTAGATTATAGTTGGGTGAGTGATATTTGTCTACCTAATACATACTGATCATTCCCAAATAATACTAAGACAACTATGGTAAACATCATACCTTAGTCTTGTTTTATCTGCATCTAACAAGTCAGTCAAACAATACAAATATCAAGGATAGCTTGTGAGATAAGGTTTTAGTTCAATGTAGTTACAATGGTCAATGATATAGTCGAACCCATATACAAAGTCGATCCCACCTTATTGCATTAACGTGTGTCGAATCATCGAATGAAGACAGTTCTGCATATAGCTTATAGACCTAATTCAATTCTACATCACACACCTTCAAAAATCCTATATGATGAGTGATCACATTAACATGATAAACAATAAAGGATACAATAATCGATAGTCTAGTAATCGTTGTCCGTAACATCAACTATCTGTATGTGTATATGTGTGTACGTATGTATATATGTATGTAAGTTTGTATGTATATACCTATATCTATGGAATAGTGCAATCAACAATCTCTGTTTGATGAAATTTGTTTTATTTAATATGTTTGCTTACCGTTGTATATTTACAGGGATTCTTTCGAAAATACAAGTTGTGTGGAGTTTCCATTCATTATAATAAAAGGCTGCATATAGAGAAATGGAAACAAATAAAGATATGAAGCAACAAGAATATAAACTCAGAGGTTGTATATACGAAGAAAGAGAAATAGTTGGAAATCAAAAGTAAATAAATACACACACAATTAGACTATATATTCTGGAAGATAAATCAGAATTTGTTTCCCACTCAATGAATTTTTACTTTTCTACAAAATAAAAACCAATTACTTTACAATCCAAGTCTTTCCCTATATACTATCTCCCATATACGTATCTTCCTTATATCTTCTCCATCGTCCTATATAAATTGTACAATACATCGAAAGAAAAGCACTAGATAAAAACACAATCTTCATTCAAACCAAGCTTGTCAATTCATCATCCAATACCCTATCATTTGGTTACAAGCTCACAAACTTCGAGCATCACCTCTCAATCTTCCCTTCGTACAAACCAAAATCCAACACCATATAAACTAATGTTGATCACCATTGATTCAATAATAATCATTAGCCAAAATCTGATCCATCTCCAAGCAATGTATCAAGCGGCACTTTTTCATCACCAGCAAGAAAAATCGCAATATCCAACGAGCGATGGTTATCTCGCTCATATCTCAAGGACACAAATGAACTTCGGTAATTAGTCCCACCTCTTATGTCTTTCGTAGAAGCTTATCTTGCTCAACTAATGTGAGCTTATCTCCAAAAGAAAAAATTTCAAAATGACATTGAAAATCAACATCGAACGAGAAATCTCTACCACAAAAGGCGACAAATTAGACTCTTCCAAGATGGCTCTAGATCATGATACAAACATCACACATCAGCATATATATCTACACCGCAACTCTCAACTTCAGGCATTGGTTTAACTTCACATCATCAACATAAGCTTCATGACAACCCCAATCAATGTGTTTCCATATCATCAATAGAGGCAGTGAACATTATTGACTCAGAGTACTCAAATAAGATTGTAATTTTTTTGAATGACATGACACTCCAAGCGACTATGACTAGCTTCTAACAACAACAAGATTTTATGTTGGTAATGGCATCGTTTGAGCTCAAGAGGAGGTTAAAATCGGCAGTCGGACTATTTTTGGGTGAAGCCAATTTTAATTTAGAAGTGGAAACGAAAAGTAAAGGATAGAGAGCTGAAGTAAAAGTGTGTACGTGATTCCAAAACTAAAGGAGAGGAAAGTTTAGTTTTTATTACATTATTTTCAGTTTGTTTTTTTCTTTTCAAACTCTAGAATTAAATTTTGGAGCTACATGTTGTAGTTTGGAGATTCTGATATAAGTGATTTGAGTTCAGGTAGAGTTATTATGCATAGATTTTGGAGCTACATGTTATAGTTTGGAGATTCTGATATAAGTGATTTGAGTTCAGGTAGAGTTATTATGCATAGATTTTGGAGCTACATGTTAGCAGCATCTACGGGTTCATTGTTGTACTTGAATATTTAACTCTAGTAATAGCTTTGGGAAACAGTAAACATTAGGTCGAAGCTAGGTATATCTTATGTTATTTATTTTCTGCATTTACGTTTTCACACTCTATTTAATCAGTTTATCAATGAAATATTTTTAATACCCTATGCACCCACCTCTAGGGTATATTACTTGATCCTACAAGTGGTATTAGAGCCTAGGTGTTAGGATTACTCTAGAGACATGTCTAGTTCGAATAATGCATTTTTTTAAGGTCATTTAATAGCTAGGCCACTTGTATTCAATAATAGTGATATGCACGTAAATATGCATATATTTGCATCCATATTTTATCTATTTTTATTTAAATAACTGTCATATTTGGACATTTTAACACGTTTAAAACCAAAATTCAATTATTTTCAAATCATCATATATTCATCTTCATTCAGGGGTAAAATTGTCATTTTTGTGCATGTGTCAATTTGAGAATTTTTACTTGGAAATTTTATGATTTTTATAGGAAATTTTGATGCATATGGAAGAGGGTTTCATGAACATATGTGCATGCACAAGGGAATACAAATGAATAAAGAGGAAATAATTCAAGATCATGATAATAGAGGACCCCACCCACTTACCTAAATCTACAATTAGAAGCTAATGGACAACTAAGTGGAGGTTAAAGCTCCATGCACTTTTAATGATAGAGTAATTAGTGGCTAATGGTTACTTGGTAGCCACACTTTCTAAAGGGCATTTTGGGAAGAGCACTAAGAATTGAATTAGGGTTTATGCATGTATAAATAGGCCTCTTACGTACATGTGAAGAATCTTCTACTCTTTTAAATTAGTTAGGGAATCAAAATACAAGTTTTAAGCTCTATGTTTCATGAAATAAAAATGGATTTCTAGCCTCTTTTCTACTTGTTTTTCTTTACTGTTATGCTCATTTTTGTTCTTATGCTCGCTTTCATTTCATGTTCATAGCTTAGATTTACATTTATGCACTTAGTTTAGTTCATTTTCTTCTAGTAGTTAATCTTTTTTTTCTTTGTTTATTTTCTACTTGATTTTACTTTCAATGTTGAAATCTCTATATGTTGAAATAATAACACAAATGAGATGCTAAATCCCTACAATTTAGGGTTATTGAAGCTTTCTTTTATCATGTAGATTCAACATAATTTTCTATGTAAGATCTCTTTTGTGCTTCATGAGAAATGGATGTTTATGTTTGTTTATGTTTTATGTTGAATTGATAGCCTACTTTGTTCATAACAAATAGGCTATGCTTATCCCACTAATCACAAATTACCTCTTTATCTAAGATATGATCATAGCAATGAAGTGAAGATTTAATCAAAATTTGATGATTTATGTACTAATTAATAGTAAATTGATCATGCTTAAACTAGATTTTGGTTTCATTTTCTATGCCTTGTTTCATGAGAATTGAAAAAGTAGGATTAGATTTGTATTATAGTTTGATGGTTTGATTTGTGTTAATTAATAACTCAAATAGGACATGCTTATGATAAATACATAACTAATCCTACTTAGATAAAAAAGAGATCATCACTTGATTTTATGTTGATTTATGTGAAAAATATAAGAAAGTGGATTTGCCTCTAAATTGAATTTTAATCACATAGTTTTGATCTCAACATTTGCTTAGCTTTCTAGTTTTTAAAATAATTTCCACTCTTGGTTAGATTTGATTGATTATAAATTTTAAATCTAATAATTTCCTACGGATCGACCCGTACTCGCCACATACTAACTTTTGTACGTCGTATGCTTGCGGTTATTTTAATTTGAAATTTATCGACAGTTTTCTAATTTTATAGAAATTTCATCATTAAACAAGTACTGATTATGCTTACTGGAAGGTTAGGATGAAAATATATTTGATCTTAATTGACTGTGATATTTAGGATATAGTAGAGATAAGGTATACTCAACCTACAATGACAATCAACGATGTTGAATTCCCAAGCCCAAAGACAAATGGGATGTAAGTGATAAGAAGTCACTTCCAATAAATGCTAAAGCTAAGAGTGCACTTATTTGTGCTCTTAATAAAACTGAATTTAATCGTGTTTGCGCCAAAATTGGTCACAAACCCCAAATACCGTGAAAGCACCAGTGTATGAACACAAACCAACAATATTCAAACACAAATAACAGATCTCAGCAAATATTGAACAATAATCCCAAAGTAAAGAACAGAGACACAAGTTTTATAGTGGTTCGGCTATCTCCGGCCTACGTCCACTCCAAAGTTTTTATCCTTTTATTGATTATCCTTGATGATTACAGATGATTACAGCAGTTACAATGTCCAAAACTTGAAATAAATAGCAGCAACGATGATATGGAATGATTCTGGCAGCATCCAAGCGTCCTTTCACTCTCTAGAATCTCCAACCCCTTTTCTGAATGACCAGGGGCTCTATTTATAGGCGTAGAAGGCTGATATTTCTCCTAGAAACAAGGTAGACCGCTTCAGGCACATGAGAGGGCCCACACGGCCGAAACCTGGAGATCCGGGCCCACACTGGGATCGATTCAAACTCCATTCGAATCGATCTAGAAATTGTCCAATTGAGCTGAAAATTGGTGAGAACATTCTTCAATATGTAAGCAAACTCCTGTAAAAATTTCATTGCATTTGGATCAACGGTTTGGAAGATATGATCGATTCGAATTTAGGGTTTCCTGGACTTCGCTTCGTTCGAACCGATCACTTCGAATCGATTGATTCGAATCGATCCAAGCACGTGCTAGTAGGTCGACGTGGCGCGCATGCTTCGGGTTGATCCATCTTTGTTGCCGAGTTGAGCGCTTCCCTCCATGAAGACGCGTTCGCATCCATTTGTTTGAGCTGCCCTGACAATTTCCTTCGAATCGATCGGTTCGAACAAGATTGGTTCGAATACGATCGATTCTAATGTCCTCCCCGAGTCCTTCGTATCCCTGCACTTCTGTCCTTCCTTCGAATCCATCTCCTTCGAATCCCTCTTCTTCGAATCCATCTCTTCGAGTTACTGCGTACCCCTCTCGAACGCCCTCTTCGTATCGATACGAAGCAACCATGTTAGAGACAGTAGCTCGATCGATTCGAAGTCCATCAAGTCGAACCAACATCCAATGCGAACCCTTCAGAGCCGAATCCATATTGATCGATACGAAGTGTATCGATTCGAAGTGACCGCTACCTTTGTTGGATTCGAACCATCCATGCACGCCGTGCCTTCGATCGATTCGAACCTGATGGGTTCGAACCTGATGGATTCGAACAGCATGCCTCTCCTACCTTGAATCGATCATAACTCCTCCATATGAACTCCGATTATCCTGAAATTTGAAACATAGCCTTCCCTAATCCTTATCATCATCCCCAATTCATTTCGTCCCGATTGGAGTTCAACCAAATTTTGACAACATCGATCGCAGCCTTGATTCCAACTGATCTCCAATCCTGACATCCATCATTCCTCGTTCATTTGTTGATATCCCAGTTTTGACCAAAAATGGGATAACACTTTGCCCCCCAAAACATGTCTTGTGATAACAAGACGTGTTTTGAATAGTCCCGAATCCAGTATCCAAAGTCCATAGCCATATCGCCAGAGTATGTCATCCTTGACTGCTTCGAGCCGATGCCCAATTCCAAATCCCATAACCAAAGCCTTAGCCAATTCCATATCCATTCGAACTCGGTAGTCGAGTTTGAATCCATCTTTACACAATAGCCAATAACCGAATCCAGAACCTCTCTAGGTAGATATCCAAATTCATAACCTGTCCAAGTTCTTGCCAAGTGCAATCCACACTTGATGACCGTAGCCCAATGTCCCTGGGCGTGAATAATGCCGTGGCTTAAGTCCTAAGCCGAATCCTGGTCACTCCGGACCCTTGTTGAGCATAGTCCATACTCAACGACCTGAAAATAGCAATTGATGATATAGGGCCTAAGTCCTAGGCTGAATCCTGGTCTCTCCGGACCCTTGTCGAGCATAGTCCATACTCGACGACCTGAATGAGTCACTTTACCGCGTTCGGGCAAAATGACTCACCCCTTGCCAGGCACAGTCCGTACTTGACGACCGTTTATCAAAAATAAGATGGAAAACCAACCAAAATCCAATCCAAAATCCAAGTCAACACCAGAAAATCAGAAATCCAAACAGCATCTAAGATCAAAAACAAGCATCCAAATCAAAAAGCAAACAAAACCAGGAGTTCAATCCAAACTCCAAAACCAAACCAGAGAAGACAAATGTCCAAAATCCAAAACAAGAAAACATATTTCACAAACCATAGTTTCACGATTTATCATCATTCGGAGCATGCCTAGGGGCTATCTCCGGTCCCATACATGCGTAAACGATTTAGTCGCTTGCTGATGGTTTGCTACTTATTGCATATCATCCAGGTTAATGGATAATCAATCGACCGTCATCCCTGGGTCTCACATCATCACGATGTGAGGTTGATGGTGGTTGCTCCTGCTCCACTGTTGCATTCCGTGCTCCAACATATTGCCTCAGCTGTCCATTCCTCACATGCTCCTCAACTATATCCTTCAAGTGCCTGCGGCTGTTGGTGTCATGTCCGTCTAAATCATGGAAAAGACAATGCCTTCCTGATGCCCTTTCTCGTTCAGATGGTTCTCTCCTAGTCGGTCTTCGGTAGGGAAGGCGATCTCGAGTATCCATGTATATCCGTTCCAGTGTCTCGTTCAGTCCTGTGTAAGTGGAAAACTTTGGATCCTTCCATCGCTTCCTTGCATTTCCGGAATCATCATCGAACTTCCTTTTTCCCTTGTCCTTGCCCGAGCTTCCATTGGATGGTCCTTCATCCTTAACCGTATTCACTTCTTTTAACTTTAAATCCATACTTGCATCTTCTTGTCGAAGAAACCTTTCAGCTTCGTGAAAGAATTCCTCGATATCCTGAGGGGGGTCTCATACTAGAGATATCTTAAAATCTGAATCCTCTCTGACTCCTGATACTGCTGCCATCAGAACCATTGATGGATCAGGCCGATCTACTGAAGTAACTGCCGCATTGAATCGTGTTAGGAAAGCTCTAAGCGGTTCGTCCGTCCTTTGTTTTACTGATGTCAATGTCATCACGTTCTTCGGTCTTTTGATATGAACCCGAAATTGTCCCAAAAACTTATCCACCAATTCTCTCCAAGTCCTGATAGATCCTTCTCCCAGCTGTCTGAACCACATTGCAGCCTGGTTTTTCAAGTATAAAGGGAAGCATCGGGCCATCACCTCTTCCGATGCCCCCAGTACCTCCATGTGTCTGGTGTATCTCATTAAATGATCAGTTGGGTCTGTCTCGCCATCATACGAGTCCACGCTAGGCAGCTTGAATTTGGGTGGATTCTGAGCTGCCTTGATCTCTTGAGTAAACGGACTCTTGTTTATTCCTTCCAAGTCTTTGCTGGCCAAGCCTCTACGCATCGTTCTCCTAATAATTTCCACTAATCCAGCATTGTCCGCCAAAGGTTGCCCCCCATGTCCTTGAGGGAACTCCGGTACATATTCCTCGTGTGGCTCATTAGCCGCGACGTTGGCCCTAACCTGTTGAACTCCTTCCAAAGGTCCTCCTACATTGGATCCTGTGGGCCTGCCCCCAAGCCCTTGTCGATTGCCTTCCAATTCAGAGTTCTGTCCTTCATTGGGTTCCATGGCTCTAGCTCTTTGTTCCACATTAACAGCTGCTGTGGCTGGTCCTAAGTTTTGCATCCCTGTAGCTCTTATCTGTTCAAAGAAAGTCTGCATCATATCCTGTTGATTCTTTAGCAACCTCTCTTGTAATGAATTTGCCATAGCCTCCATTTCGTCTCTAGTTATGTAGATAGAAGCTTGTCCTTCCCCAGCTCCGGAGGATGCCTCTTGACTTCCTCCTTGTTGGCTTCTATCAGCTCTCTGTCTTGTTTGTCGAGTCATTGTTTTTGAATCTGGATCTTCCGAGCTTTTCAAATCTGAACTTCAATCCGACGTAGCGGGTGCTAGTCTTTCTCAGTGAAAGCACCAAAGTGTTTGCGCCAAAATTGGTCACAAACCCCAAATACCGTGAAAGCACCAGTGTATGAACACAAACCAACAATATTCAAACACAAATAACAGATCTCAGCAAATATTGAACAATAATCCCAAAGTAAAGAACAGAGACACAAGTTTTATAGTGGTTCGGCTATCTCCGGCCTACGTCCACTCCAAAGTTTTTATCCTTTTATTGATTATCCTTGATGATTACAGATGATTACAGCAGTTACAATGTCCAAAACTTGAAATAAATAGCAACAACGATGATATGGAATGATTCTGGCAGCATCCAAGCGTCCTTTCACTCTCTAGAATCTCTGACCCCTTTTCTGAATGACCAGGGGCTCTATTTATAGGCGTAGAAGGCTGATATTTCTCCTAGAAACAAGGTAGACCGCTTCAGGCACATGAGAGGGCCCACACGGCCGAGACCTGGAGATCCGGGCCCACACTGGGATCGATTCGAACTCCATTCGAATCGATCTAGAAATTGTCCAATTGAGCTGAAAATTGGTGAGAACATTCTTCAATATGTAAGCAAACTCCTGTAAAAATTTCATTGCATTTGGATCAACGGTTTGGAAGATATGATCGATTCGAATTTGGGGTTTCCTGGACTTCGCTTCGTTCGAACCGATCACTTCGAATCGATTGATTCGAATCGATCCAAGCACGTGCTAGTAGGTCGACGTGGCGCGCATGCTTCGGGTTGATCCATCTTTGTTGCCGAGTTGAGCGCTTCCCTCCCTGAAGACGCGTTCGCATCCATTTGTTTGAGCTGCCCTGACAATTTCCTTCGAATCGATCGGTTCGAACAAGATTGGTTCGAATACGATCGATTCGAATGTCCTCCCCGAGTCCTTCGTATCCCTGCACTTCTGTCCTTCCTTCAAATCCATCTCCTTCGAATCCCTCTTCTTCGAATCCATCTCTTCGAGTTACTGCGTACCCTTCTCGAACGCCCTCTTCGTATCGATACGAAGCAACCATGTTAGAGACAGTAGCTCGATCGATTCGAAGTCCATCGAGTCGAACCAACATCCAATGTGAACCCTTCAGAGCCGAATCCATATTGATCGATACGAAGTGTATCGATTCGAAGTGACCGCTACCTTTGTTGGATTCGAACCATCCATGCACACCGTGCCTTCGATCGATTCGAACCTGATGGGTTCGAACCTGATGGATTCGAACAGCATGCCTCTCCTACCTTGAATCGATCATAACTCCTCCATATGAACTCCGATTATCCTGAAATTTGAAACATAGCCTTCCCTAATCCTTATCATCATCCCCAATTCATTTCGTCCCGATCGGAGTTCAACCAAATTTTGACGACATCGATCGTAGCCTTGATTCCAACTGATCTCCAATCCTGACATCCATCATTCCTCGTTCATTTGTTGATATCCCAGTTTTGACCAAAAATGGGATAACAAATCGAATCCATCAATCTTGGACTACGTAGGAAATTTGGCACCCTTTGGAGGTTACATATGAAAGTACATCTTAAGTTAAGGAATCCCATCTTTCTTTGCTCAACAATGAATATAAAAGTTTTGTGATTCTAAAAGATGAAAGCATAAAAGAGATGCACAGATGCTTTTTAGTGTTGGTAAACAATTCCAGAGCTTTGGGTAAGTGTACACTAAAGAAGAGTTTGTTCAGAAAATACTAAGAATTCTTCCAAAGAATTTTGAGGGAAAGGTAACAGATATAAAAGAATCCAAATATATAAAAAAACAAAGCATGGATAAATTACTTGAAATCTTATGACTTATGAAATGCAATCCAAAGCTAGGGAGACCCTGAAAATTCAGAATCCAAAAAGAAATCAATTACGCTCAACAACACTCTTGACAGCTAAGAATAATCCTATCGGTAAGCTAGTAATATTGATAAATGGTCTTATGAAATGGTCCAAAAGAAACTTCAAAACTTCAACAAAAAATAAAGGGTCCAAGTTAAGATCATTTAAGAAATCAGCAAATTCGAACGAAGAAATCATGTGCTACAGATGTAGAAAGACGGGTCATATCCAAATCAACTATCCACTAGTTCAAAAGGAGAAAGGAAAGAAAAAGTAAAGAAGGGCGTTTGTTGCAACTTGGGATAATAAAGTAGGAGAAGATTGAAGTGATAGTGATGAAGTCAAAGCAGACATGTGTTTGAAGGGCCATTCGACTCATGATGATAGTGATGACGGCTCAAGTGAGGTACCAAATTATACTTATCAAGATTTACTTATAATGTGTCATAAAATAACTGGAACAGACGATAATCTTAATCTTAAGAACAAGAAATTGAAATCTGAAAAATCTGAGTTACTTTGCATAAATGATATGTTAGAAAGTAAGTTGAAGAAAAATTAAAGAAGCTCAAAACCTTGAATATGAAAGTTGTCGATCTTTAAAAAGGGAGTCAAATCAATGCACGACAAATCTTGGAACTCTTAAAAATGATTTTTTTGGTTTTAAATAAAAATGATGATGTAAAGAGAGAAAATTTTGTTAACAGATGTACCATGGTTGTAGAAGAAAACGCATCACTTAAAACCAAAGTTCAAACTCTAGAATCAAACATAATAAATTCTATAAAGGTGCATAATCATTAAATATGCTTTTTGGGAACTTATACACAAGTAATAGAAAATGACTTGAATTTGGTAAATCAGAAAATAATAAGGAAATAAGACTAGTAATGCTCCTGATAGAAGTGTATTTTCAAAATGTATAGGTTGTACTAAATTTGGACGTAGCTTCGATAGATGTTGGTATAGGAACAAGTGCAAACATGTTAGACAAATTTGGCTTCCTAAAGACTGTCTTGGTACATTTGGATTACCAAACTCCTTTGTTGCATATTCGATAAACCTATGAAGTTTTCTAGGTCATCTTTTTCTTCTACATGTAGGTATGTTGGCAGGCTACAAAACAACAAGAATGGTACTTGGACTCAGGTTGTTCCAAACATATGACATGCGCTAAATTAAAGTTCCTTAGTCTAGAAGATTATATAGTTGGGAGTGTTACTATAGGCAAAAGTGGTAAATGTAAGATTGTTGGAAAAGGTAAAGTAAGTAACAATACCTTTTTTGGTTGGTGTTCTTTATGTTGAAAATTTACATCGTAATCTCACCTCTATCAGCCAACTCGATGATAAAGGTACAAGCGTAACTTTTGATGTTGATATGTGTAAGATCATTGACAAGTCTTCGAGTGAGGTTGTGTTTACAGTTTAGAGAAAAAGGAATGTCTATATTCTATCATTAATGATATTACCTTATATAGGTGCTTGGTGGCTAAAGATAAGGAAGCCACCTGGTGGCATAGAATGTTGGGACATGCTAGCATGTGATTATTGGAGAAGCTTAAGAAAACGGAGTTAGTCAGAGGACCGCTGCATTTGAAATTCAAGAACAATGTACAAATGGTAAATTTAATTTATCATCTTTTCATGCCAAAAACATTGTAAGTACCTCTTGAGTTCTTACATTGATTCACATGGATTTGTTTGGTCCTAATGATGTTTCTAGCTTAAGGGGTAAGAAGTATTGTTACGTGTTGGTAGATGATTACTCTAGATTTACTTATTTTTATTTTCTACCAACAAGTCTGTAGCTTTCAATTATTTATCAAAATTTGTAAAACATGTTCAATATGAAAAGGGCGTTTCAATAATAATTATAAGAAGTGATCGTGGTCAGTAGTTTGAAAATTGAGATTTTGAGATTTCTTTAAAGAAAACGGATTTAACATGAATTCTATACACCAAGAACACCTCAATAGAATGAGGTAGTCGAAAGAAGAATCATATATTACAAGAATTGGCTAGATAAATGTTAAATGAATATAGCCTTCCTTTGTCTTTTTGGGAAGAGGAAGTTAATACTTCATGTCATGTAATGAGTATAGTAATGATTAGACCAACACTTAATAAAACTTATTATGAATTATGGTAAATCATGAAGCCTAACATTGCATATTTCAGTGTATTCAAATGTCCTTGTTTTATTCTTAATATAGATGACCATCTAGGGAAGTCTATGTCTAAAATAGGTAAATGATTTTTCATGGGATACTTATCTTGGAGCAAAGTGTATAGAATCTTTAATATGTTCTTGGAAATAATCGTGGAATCAATCGATGTGAAATTTGGTGAGTCCGATGTTGATAAACCACGAAGAAGGACAAAAATGATAATGGACAATATGATGCAAATGAGAAATGTGGTGCAGAAAACAACAAAGATGATTCATGCACTACTGAGCCTCCAAAACCAAGTTTGGAAAGCGAGAATTTGAAGTTCAAAGCGAGTCATTCACCAAAAACTGGTTATAGGTAATCCAATAGCATGTATAAATATGCTCTTCATTCAATATAAATCTTCATGCTTTGAGTATTCATAGCGGTTTTCTAAAATCGAACCGAAAAATATAGATGTCGCAAATAGTGATGAATGTTGCATAATTGTCATGCAAGATGAACTTAACCAATTTGTGAGAAATAATGGTTGGAAATTAATTACTAAACCAAATGACTATCTAGTTGTAAAAACTAAATGGGTGTCCAAAGATAAACTTGATGAATCTGGAAATGTGATTAGAAACAAAGCAAGATTGGTTGCAAAAGGATATAATCAAATCGAAGGCATTAATTTTGACGAAACATTTGCCCTAGTAGTTAGGTTAGAGACTATTAGAATTTTGTTAGATTTTGAATGTTTTAAACTTAAGAAAATGGATGTAAAATGTTCCTTTCTAAATAGTTATTTGAAAGAAAATGTTCACATAGAACAACCCCTAGTTTTGAAAGTCATGAATTTCCAAACCATTTGTGCAAACTTTAAAAGCTTTATATGGTCTCAAACAAGCTTCTAAAGCTTGAAATGAGTGTGTTAGTGCATATCTTTTGGAAAAAAGATTTAAAAAGGTAAGTACTAACCCAATTTATTTCTATTATATGAGCATTATGACTTTCTGATTATACAAATTTATGTTGATGACATCATTTCCAGTGCTACTAATGTGTGTGGAAAGTTTGAAAAAGTCATGAAGAATAAATTTGAAATGAGTTTGATAGGCGAGTCGAAGTATTTTCTAGGATTTTAAGTAAAGCAAAGAGATAAGGGAATTTTCATGTCTCAATCCAAATTAGTGAAAGAGAAGTTGAAAAGATATGGTGTTGAGAACGCAAAGGCACTTAGAACTATCATGAGCCCCTCAACCAAGCTTGACAAAGATGAAAAGGAACTGCAGTTGATCGAAAGAAGTATTTGTTGGAACCGGGCTAGCCTACAGCAAAAGAAATGGGTGAATTTCAAAAACTTTAGCCACTTTAGATCTTTAATGGGCGTATAATTTCTAAATACATTTAGATCTTATCTAAATCTTCTTTTAAATAAAATAAATAGTTTATTTAATTTGGTACAAAAAATTCAATAGGGTGCGAATATCATATAAATTTAAATAAATGAGTGTATCAAATACACCCACATGTGTGGTAGTTACTTAATAAAATAACATGTGAAGGAAAACTTTAGTTTCCTTCCCTAACAATTATGAAATTAATTGAGATTGTAAACAATAATAATTTTAGAGAGAGAAACCTCTCGTTTTGTCTTCGATTAGATTGATAATTTGTTAAATAAATATGTTGACATTTTAATTGAATGTTTATTGGGAATGCATTAGTCCAGTTTGATTTGATTAATTGCGAATGATTATGAGCACATCACATGCGTCCGTGTGTATAGTGTAAGTGCAACATACAAAAGTGTACAAAGTTTATATAAACATTGCATAGTTTTTGGTATTTACACTAAAATGTAGACATTTCCCATCCACATATGTCTTTGTCATCATAAACATGAACCATTTATTTATTAATTAATATATAAATACATACATATACTATAAATATATATACATACACACGCACACACACACATACATACATACATACATACATATATATATATATATATATATATATATATACGTATACAATTAATGCTTAACATATCTGTTCAAATAAAATAGATTTCACTTCCATTAGAAGCAGTAAACCAAATAATATTAAGATTAGCGAAAATGGTTTAAAAACAGTTGTGAAAAGAATCCTTCCTTTTAAGAAAAGATATAATTTTTAATTAGATGGAATTACAAATCATGGAATATGTCATTAATTTAATGTTTTCCTTTTTCTTTTAAAATAAAGAGTTTATATTAGAACGATTTAAAACATGACAATTAAAAGTTCATATTAATTGAGTGAAAAAGATTAATTAATGCGATTATTACAAAGTTCTAATTACATAGTAACCCATGTCTAAATATTAAAGTGTAAACCTTTTGATATGAAAAACTGAATTATGAATATAAAAAATCCAAAGTTCACATATGTTCTATTTTTTTGAACTACAAAATCAAATGACTTAGAGATATATAGATTTGAGATAGGAAGATCTAGATCGGGATTAAATAAACTTTGTAAACAATCACATAGAGTATAGAAATAAAATTAAGGTCTATATCTAGGTTAAACTAATTAATTGAACAATTATACATGAGACAGAAAATGAGATGTTATTATTCGTAACAAAATAGTAGTGCACAAAAGAAAACATTCTATGTTTTAACATGATAGAACAATCGACTCGAACAAGGGAATGGAAATATTCAAATCAAGATTCGAATTCACAAGTATGAACATACGGGAAAGATAGAGATTAAGGGGATAAGAACAAATTCTAAGATATGTAAATATAGAATTATACACACATATAATTACCTTAGAAGATCTAGAAACACCTTAAATGATAGAATAATACCTAGATATGATTGATCACTTTCTTGATCCGATAGACCTTGCCCTTCGTCACACCCTGATTTTTGGCTTCTTGGATTTCAAACAAATCACCTTCACACTTCGCAAGAGAAGAATGAACTACAGTTTTAATTTAGTTTGATGTTGATTTGAATTTTGTTATGATTTTTTTTGGATGACGTTTCAGCCATGAATGAATGATAGAGAAGAGGAAGAAAAGAGAACAAAATTGAAAGTTATGTTTCGTGTACTTTCAAAAATGAGGAGAATTAATAGAATTGAATGAGCCTTTCCTATTCTCTTATTAAAACTTCATCCTTTAATCTCCCTTTTTAAATTTCAATTAATCCCATTAATTGATTTCCTCCTCTCAACATTTTATGCTGCTTTTCCAAATGTGCAACTTTTCTAAATAAAAGAAAAAACAACTTTTATTTATTTTATTATTTAAAACATGTTCAAAATTATACCGATATCGCATACTGATATATGCAAACATAACTTTTATATATGCATTTAAATAAATACCAATAACATTCAGAACATCAAATGAATTAATTATAATTAATAATTCATAAATATTAATTAATTAATTTAATTAGTTTGTACATTTTAAAAAGTAATTAAATTATGTGATTTTTGGAGAAATCACAAATGCGGTTTTATGACTCAGGGGTGTGAATTTAGTCGACGATTAATGTTGAATAATACAAATATTAACGTTACAGGTCATTTAGCAGGTGGTGTGACATCTTGGTCGAATTCATCGCTTATAGGTCATTACGGTAAAATCAAATTTCACACACTTAAGAGGTACCTTTTAGTGATAATTATTTACACCAATTCTCTTCGTCAAAATTATATCGCTTTGGATTTATGGAACTTGGTAATGGTCAAATTCCATTATCATCCACGTTCAACTTATAGTCTAGACACAAAGTCTTTGGTTCAATAATAACAATTATCATTAACCGAAATGCTTTGGCCGAAGACTTTGACTTTGAGTTGACATCAATTGACCGTGATACTAACCTCTTATAACTAAAGAGACGAATCCTCACTTGAAAGTGTTTCACTTCCAATGCTTTCACTCAACCCAACTATAGGCGTTCGATGGATGTTGTGCTATGATTTAGCTATAACCAAAGCTTAGCTTCCACATTGAAGATCAACAGTATTCTCAAGTCGAGAGAACTGTGTAAATTTTTCGCATCGGTATTCTCCGCTTAACCTTAGTTATATTAACGAACAGGAAACTAAAAAAGTCATTCCATGGTTATCTAATTAACTATCAGTACATAACACCTTGGTGCATCGAGCAGTTATGAGTAATGTACTGCCCAACATTTAGAGAGCGTTATGTGCTCTAGTCTCAATAGATGTATCAATATCCAGTCTCGATACATCTTGACTAGGAATATTTAAAATTATATATTTGTTTCATTGTGATAAATTACTCACAGTTACAATACCTTGTAAATACTATCAAAACACTTACCATTTATGGATTTTCTATTAAATATACTTTTGATTTAGTTAATTAATATAACTACAGTATATTGAGTATATAACAGAAAGAAAATGCCTTTATTTCAAACAAAATTGGTCAACGGGTTAGATATATAAATAATTGCCCCTACGGCATACTCTTAACTCTATCAATCCCCCACTTGCAATTGGAGTCAATTATGGAATCTTATTCCAACAATTCCAACTGGTTTCTCAAAATCGATTGTGCCAGTCCATTTGTGAACGGGCTTGCTATTATGTTTCAATTATTTGATCCGTCAACCAACTCTCCCCGATGGTGATAAACTGCTTTATCATGTGGAATAGTTCGGAGTATGCATCTCGACCTCTGATGAGCTCTAAGTTCTATTATGAACCATACCGCGACATTGTTATCATATACCAATGTTACGAGATTCTCAACATTTGGAACCAGCTCGGTTATAAATTTGTTCACTTATAATTTTATATACATTATTTTTATTGCTGCAATATTCAAGGCAATGTAGTTAGCCTTTTCATCGAATCAATCATGGTCCTTCATTTGAAACATTTCCAATTAAAGATTCTTAACTTGAATTTATCATTGATATATTCATATCACTTATGAAGTTTGAGTCTGAACAGTCCTTCATAATATGTATTTGTTTCTGCAAATGGTTCTCTAGTATTTCATAAATGCATGAGAACGCTTCACAACCATTCAGGGGTATCATTTTGGATTTGATGTTTGATTCAAGTAACATGTATGATAATTCATATTGCTAATGCATAAAAAACCCATCTCACATATTCCATATTAAACAATTTAATAAGGTGTCTTTGCATATCGATTTGGGACATTTCCAAAATCTTTAATACTCACTATAAAAGACATCATTTACAACATAAAATTGAGCATTAAAACAACTAAGGTTGATTTTAACACAAGTACATCGATCAAAATCAATAATGTGTTGTTTACTTATAGTTAAGAAATATCAATGTACTTTTGAATGTTCTTTCTTATAAACACAAGCTGCCTCTACATTTTGATCGATAATCAAAATATTTGATAGTTCTATCAAAATATATGTCCAATTTTTAAGCTTATAAAATGATATTTTCTATCATTTCTTAGATCATTTCCACAGACTTACAATATGAATACTGCTCTCACTGACTTCAACACATTTTGGTCATTATGTGTAAACAGTTTACTCTAAATCATTGTTTAGAATTTTCTGTTTCAATACATATGTACTAAACATAAAGTCATATCAAGTGATAATTTTGTGAGTAAACCGAATTAACTTGAGCACGTTGAATGCCGAATCTATCACTCTAATTTCAATAATTGAAATTTGTGATATTATTCTTATCAACACTGGTCATTAAATTGCAACTGCATTAGTCTTGCTCATAAAGATACAATCATGGGCAATGGATCACATCCCTTAGGTTATGACTACCAAAATCATATTTTGAGAGTGTACTTGATATTCATTTGGATTTGCGCATCATACCATATCATAGAGGCAAGGACTCATGATGGTTTAAATAATCGAGGATTATATATTATCGACATTGATAAGAAACTCATTGTTTCTCTTCAATATGCGGGAATAATTATTAGACACTCAAATGTGTTTCGTTCGTTTAGCTTAGTTAATATCATCTCATCAAATCAGTTCATTTATGGATCGTGTCTAATTCTATTTTACTACCAATAATTCCTCAAAGAAATTTCCTCATAATGAAGTTGGTATTTCTTGAAACAACAATTATTTCTTAGTGCAACAGAATAGGTATTCATAAACGTTTTATAAATTTCTTTATTATGAAACTGATTTGGTTTTAGTTTACAAAACATATGTTCAAAACATAAATATGCCAATCAATGGAAGTCTTTCAAAAATTCATTTAGAGATATTCGTGCATGATCCCTTACAAACAATTATTACGTGCAATCTTTCGACTCGCACAACCCCCATATTCCTTGGCCTAGGATATGTTGGAGTTTCTTATAACCCGCATCTTGCGTGATTTTGTAACTGTTATTTAGATAAAATAATATTAATCTTATGTACTGCTCTTAAGTACATGACCTAATAGAAAGAAACTAACTCAACTTCACTCACAATTAATCGTACAATGTCTAGAAAAGTTCAATTATACCCTATTGATGCATCATTATGTATCACATGGAAGAGTGACTTTTAAGATTGAATTTTTATTCATTTTTAGGTATGTTTGGAACTTTTTCCACTATACTCACTCACTGGATCAAATAAAATTTCTATTGCACGTTATTTTATTTACTTCAATTTTATACTCTATGAGTTTACCATAGACATACTACACATGTATCAAATACACATGTTCATATCGGTGATAACTTGTGGAACCGTTTTGGTATTAATAGGCTTATGATTGCATCTATATGTATCAAGATGAAGAGTTCATCAAGTCTTATGATGCTCTTACTGAATGGGTGCATGTCCCTTAATTACTTGAGATATAATTAACCTGTATTGTCATGACGAAATTATTCTCTCAAAACTATGGCTTAGCCGACAATTCTAAAATAACTGTAAATAATATTAGGTACTTTTGTTTTTCCCAATGCTTCACTTTATAAAAAAACAACTACTATATTTTGAGAGAAATTTATGATCCTCTAAAGTAGAGTAGAGCATACATGTACATATATGTATCGCCAAAAATAAAGGAGATGTCAACATGCCCAGTAGGTAATAAATCATAACATAACATATAATAACGAAAATGTCTAAGTTAAAAAATCTACTACTCAAGGTAACATCTCGAATGAGCTCCGGTAATGCCACAGCCCATTACACTTCAGTATCAAACTTTAGCAAGGCCACCTCCTGACAGTAAGTACCCAATATAAGCCATGGTGCATCCAAAGACACAAGTGAGAACAACATGTAGCTCCGCTAGTGAATTTATGTGTCACAGCTAGTGCGGGCAATCCAGATCCAAAATATAAATCTCTCCTAACAACAATCCCACAAATAGCAATCCTACAACCCTATAAACACCAACCCTGCAATCATGCAAATAGCTATCGTGCAACATCTTCAGCTAAAGATGCACCTGTAGTGAAAACTATACAAAAAATGTAAGAAAATACATATATATGTATATGTTTGTATATAAATAAAATTTACATACATACTATACATACATATATATATATATATATATATGCATTAGCTAAAATAAAACTAGTAAAACTAGGGCTTATACTATAAGGCAACAATGAACATATAATAAATGCTGGACTTAATAAAGTCAATCTCACTAAGAAACATCTAAATTTTCTATGTTATGAGACAGTGATCATGAAATCAAAAGGTATATCTATGTATAAAATATGCATTTATATACTTACATATTAAAAACAAAAGTCATAAAATAATAGTAATGTTATGCTCATGTAATCAAAAGTACATACGGATAAAATAAATACCACATTATAGCTTTATTTCATAATGAGTATTCATAATATTCATATTGAAATATAGTAATGTCTATTTTTCAGTCGATACCGAAAAATAGTCTTTGTTTTATAAACAATGTTCGGTATGCTTTACAAAAACAATTTTCATACTACGATGCAATCAGTAAGTGCTGTATGGCATGCTTCCTCTATTTCTACCATTATTAAAATAGCATACTAAATTTGGAGGTTCACTATTTGCTTAATGTGATGTCTCAGAAATTTGGGCAATATTTATTTAATAATTTCCATTAATAATTGCTTTAAAATGTGTAATCATTGATTTAATAATCTAATTATCTTTTCAACAACCAATAATTATTAATTTGATAAATTTTATCTTTTTAAAATTCATAATAATAATGATAATTTAATTTGGAAATTTTATTCTTTTTAAAGTTAAAAATATTTAAATGGTAAAATTTATCTTTCCAAGCTAATTAAAAAGATATTCTATTTATAATGTATATATGAGTGTATACATTGTAAATAGGGAGTTTGATTTTAAATTTAAATTTAATAAAAATGTTTTCAAATTTATAATATATGTGTGTGTGCATACGGTGAATTGGAAATTTTGATTGAATTTAATTTAGAAACTTTTCAATAGCTATTTTAAAAATCTACCTTATATTTTCAAAAGTAATTAAAGTAAATATTTATTCTGTTTAAAATATAATAGTTTAAATAATATATTATAATAAAGTTTATTTTGTTTTCTTTTAAAAATTGGTTTTTGAAATAGATTTAATTCATATAAAGGTAATCGTAGCCTCATGCCTTATCAATCGGGAATGGCTAAAACAGAGGAGGTGCAGCAAGGCTAAGTGGGTTGCACACAAGTAGGACGAGATTTACCCCTGTCTAGAGGTCCCTTTTTATTCGGTTGTGTGGGCAGTTGGCGACGGCCATCGTGGGGTTGTCTTGTTCGAGACTGTCCAGTAAGGGATGGTTCCGGCCTTATGTTCCAGCGGATTTAGGGTGGATCCTCGATACGGTGATCTAGGCCCCATACTGTGACGAACGGTACCCCAGTAGCCCTGCCATTGATGGAAATCCATTCTTCCTATGTGCCCTTTACGGTTTTGATTGTATTACCCACTTTGTGGCTAGTATGCTGGAATTTAATGAATGTAACAATTTCAGCTATTTCTTATTTACTTGAAAACCCTAGACCCTATTATAATATCACTGGATTCCCTATCAAATGTTTTGGTTAGCGTAAGGTAAAAAATTACCCATATTTATTTGTGGGGAGTCTTACGTGATACCTTTTGTTTTCAAAGGTTTTTCAAAGTTAAAAAACTTTAAACCCGTTTACTCACACCAGACCCATGTCTGACCCGAAGTTTATTTTCTGTTTATTTAAACTCTTGGGTGCTCAAATTTTTATGAGTAGTCAAGGGATTCAGATTGGCTTTGACGAGTTCTGGAGGAGATATGGAGTAGGAGGCTTCAGCGTGTAGATATATAGTGGTTCCACTGTGTAGTGTTGTATATGTATTTCTGTGATGTACTTGAGTTGTATAACTTTACAGGTGTTTATAACTATCTAGTCTTGTGTTGTATTAGCTGTATAACTCTGATGTATATGATACTATGTAATATCTTATGTGATATAATATAATTTATTCGTTCCGCTGTAAGATTTCGATGTTGTTTGTTCTTTCTTTTCTATCCCTTTCTTTCTTCCTAATGATGCGTCTTTCTATGGAATGAAAGGTGGGTCGTTACATTATGGTATCGGAACATAGGTTGAGCTAATACCTAGGCTCTAGAGTGGTGTCTTTCTTGAGAGAGCGTATTTGTAATATTATACACACACACACACACACCTGCCTATTTTGTTGAATCACATGTTCGGGTTTTCCAATTTAAGTTCTAAAGGTAGCAGAGGTAGTGGTGTATGTAGAACGACTACCACTAGTGGAAGAAGTCTAAGTAATTGAGATTGGAAGTGTATCTGCTAGGGCAGTATTGGGCATCTTGAGTAAGCTTTGCAGCATAGTGAAGGATTTCACTGATCTCTGAAGGAAACATTTTTAAGGTTCGAAGTCCATCTTTGGAGTGTAAGTTTGGTTGCGCTCGTGTGAGTGGATTTTCTAGAGTTTGGATCCGTCGGAGTGCTGAAGCAAGAAACGTATCTCGGCATTCCACGGGAAGGGGTCTTGTCTGTATTGGAGTTTGAGATTCGGTTTAGCAAGGTGTTGTGCTTGGTTTGAAGCCTGAGTTTCTTGTGAGATATCTGCCATCTTGAAGGCTCTTTTGTGAAGTTGGCTGATATAGCTTTTTGATTCGAGGAGCTTTTGGATAAGGAAGTCTGGGGCAGCAGTAGCAGCTCGGAGGTGTTGAGTGTGCTATCAGGAGGGTCTCTTGGCTTAGCAGTGCCCTAGAGGTGGAGTCTGAAAGCAGTAGAGTGGTCTGTTTCTTCGATGGTTCAAGAGTCTTTGTGATTCTTCTAACAGTAGGCCGGGCAGATGGCGAAGGCTTGCCCACTTCTTCTGGAAGCTCAGCTGGGTATGATGTTGTGGTTGAGGGTGAACCATTAGTTTCTTCTTTTAGTTAGAAAAGCTTAAGCTGTTCTGATTTGTGAAGAGAGAACAGTTTCTTTGGAAGCTGAACTGGGTAGAATCGCAAAAGTGACTTGCGATGGTTTGGAAGTTCTCTAGTAATCTTCGCTTTGGATTGAGGTATCTCTTGAGGATGTGGAGCCATCGAAGTGGTTTGAGATTTTCCCGTTATCTACGAGGAAGTCAAGGTTTTCATCTGCATCAGGAGACTGAGTTTTGAATCAACTTGGTTCTTGGAGCATTACCGGTGATTCAGCCTAGTAGAGGAGGGCTCCTTGATAGAGGTTTTTGTGAAGCCGTCAGGATTGATCGGATCTAGTTTTCTTGCTGGATTTTTGTTGTAGTGTTTGTGACCGGATCAGATAGGTCATAAGGATTTTATGGAATTTGATGGACATGTTTCCAGGATGAGTTGATCAAGTCTGTGTTTGTGTTCATCAACAGCATTCTCATCTTCCTCGAATCAGAGTTATGCAGTGGAAGAAAGGTGCAACTATTCTAGAATAGAAGCAACCTCGGATTACTTAGAATTTTGTGTTTATCTTGGATTTGAGGATTTATTTCGGGATCTGAAGGCTTGGTTGTCTAGTGTATCTGTTCTGTTTTCCCCAATAAGAAAATTATATTTGTAGTCTTCTGATGCTTGTGTAGTAGAGTTTGAGTGGTGGATTTTGATGGATCTTGGAAGAACCATCTTGTTAAGAAGGATCCAGAGATCATCTATTTCTTGATCTAGATTGGATTCGTGAGGCATCTGTGAAGGTTTGGTTGATCTAGAAGGTTGAAGGCAGCCCAGGATCAGTAGAACAGTTTTATGGATAAGAGACAAAGGAATTCGGAATTCGAAGTCGGAGATTTAATTTTGGATAAGTTTTCTCCGATCGTAAGAGCAATAAGATTGGGTAGATCTGGAAGACTGGCATAGAAGTGTATTGGATCTTTCTGTATTCTCTTAAGGTTAAGTGTTTGATCTACAGGATTGAATTGCCAGTTCGGATGGCTGTGATTCATTATGTATTTCACGTATCTCTGAGGGAGTACGTGTATGGTCTATCACTGGGTTTAGAACCAGCAGTTGTAGGGAGATTTGAAGGTTGAACGGGACTTATCTATTGTCAGGTATCCTGTTCAGATTGTAGATCTAGATATAGGAGCTCTGGATCTGAGTGGTGTAGCTAGTTTAGATTCTGTAGAGCGAGTATCCTTGTGTTGTAACTGGGAAACGCTAGGAAGTTCTATCCAGAATTTTGTCTGGATAGTTAGAATGGATTGTTTAAATTGATTGCTATGGTTGCTAGTATATGGTTGATAACATAGGCTTTCTATTTAAAATTAAAATCTGTGTGGGATTATTAAATTATCTTTGCTTTTAAATTTCGGGGACAAAATTCTTTTAAGGGGGAGGAATGTGATGTCCTGGAAATTTGGGCAATATTTATTTAATAATTTCCATTAATAATTACTTTAAAATGTGTAATCATTGATTTAATAATCTAATTATCTTTTCAACAACTAATAATTATTTAATTTGACAAATGTTATCTTTTCAAAATTCATAATAGCAATGATAATTTAATTTGGAATTTTTTTTCTTTTTAAAGTTAAAAATATTTAAATGATAAAATTTATCTTTCCAAGCTAATTAAAAAGATATTCTATTTATAATGTATATATGAGTGTATACATTGTAAATAGGGAGTTTGATTTTAAATTTAAATTTAAATTTAATAAAAAATTTATCAAATCTATAATATGTGTGTGTGTAGTGAATTGGAAATTTTGATTGAATTTAATTTAGAAACTTTTCAATAGCTATTTTAAAAATCTATCTTATATTTTTAGAAGTTATTAAAGTAAAATCTATCTTGTATCTGTATTTCTGCGATGTACTTGAGTTGTAATAACTTGACAGGTATTTATAACTGTCTGGTTTTGTGTTGTATTAGCTGTATAACCCTGATGTATATGATACTATGTAATATCTTATGTGATATAATATAACTTATTCATTCCACTGTGAGATTCTGATGTTGTTTGTTCTTTCTTTTCTATCTTTTTTCTTTTCTATACCTTTCTTTCTTCCTAGTGATGCGTCTTTCTATGGAATGAAAGGCAGGTCGTTACACTTAGTATAGTTTATTTATTTCATTTACTGTAATTAGTTTACAGTGGAAAGTTCTTTGATCAATTATCCTGATATTAAAGAAATAAATCTCACTGAAAATAATTTTCTATACGAAATTACATTTCGGAATAAAATTCACATTTCTTATTCCAATGTTAGGTACCAATCGTTATTACTACAATTTTCATTTCCATTGTTTCTTTGCAAAGTAGGCATGACTATTCACTCTCTTCACTCTAGCTGTACTTTAAATCACATTCATTCTCATATATTCATTTTCCTTTCGAAATGGTCAAGACATTCAAAAGAATACCTTTACTACAATATTATAACGAACCTTTTACAAAAGCGCCTTTGATTATCCTTAATATTTAATAACTCAAATGTATGGCATTTTACGTAAATTGATCAAATCGACATTTCAACAATCAAGTTCTTAGATGTATACTGTAGTATTGGCCTTATGTTACAATTAACACAAAATGATCTTTTAGGTAGTTAGTCATATTGAACATTTGAGCATATAGTACCATTTATTGCTTATTTTGAATGAACTATATTCATTGAAGTATCGTACATTACGAATTGTGGTCGTTCACCATATAATAGTTATATGTGAAGTATATGGATCAAATATCCATAGCCTTGTATTGTTTTTAGAGTTTGAGACCCATAGAATGCAATAAAGGGTCTTGACCAAATAAACACATAAGTGACCATATTACGAATGTATCAAGTAGTTATAAAATTAGGCATCTGCATTGGTATAGAAAACATTAACATGAAATAGGCATTTAATAGTGAGTATATGTTATACTTCTATTAGTCAATTTTCAGTTCATTTCACTTATATATATTAATTGATAAACATTTTTCCAGTCATATTAAATGTAAAAAATTATCATCGTAGTTAACTATGACATTATTTAGCATATGTTCTTACAATATTAGAAAGGTTAAATGTCACCATTTCATTTTTCTAATAAGGCTACCACTAGTCTTTTATGTTTCTCCAAACCCTAAGATGAAACATAGAAGTCTTTCGACTTCACTGGTGGGTGTTAGAGCTCATCTTTCTTGGTATTCTAACCTTGAGTTTGCTCAACAATTCATAGCCCCACAAACGATGGACAACTCCTTATCTGTTGTATCATATACAACTCCTAACCCATGTTTTAGTGTCCTAACCTCGTTCAACCTTGAGTTTGCTTAATAAATTGAAATAGATTATTCACTCATACCTATAATATCGCGATGGCCTAAGTATAATATGTGTACCTTGGGTTTGCTTAACAAATACATATAATTATCTTACCTCATCTATTCAGTATATTAATAATACTACACATAACATTCCTCGCTTGACTTTCCTTAATAATATGTAAGTACTTAGGACAATATTATATTGAAGGTTCATACTCTTCAACATATTGTGTTAAATGATATCGACTTATGGAATAATGTATCTTTGGTGAAAACTCCTCGTGATTTAAGTGTCAGACACATCAGAAATCACGGAATGCATACATTTACGTGTGTATTTATTCTTTAAGTCTATTAGGGTTTCTTTAATGTTCCACCTTTAGTTTATACATTCATATCATGTAAGTTTTATTGTTATATGAATTTTATATTTTATATTTCTTATATGATAGCCTTATGTATAATATTTTATTTAATTAATTCTATATTATTGTTCTAATATAATATTTATATTGGACATATTTACTATAACTTTATAGCGCATACTATAACCTTTATAATATAACACATATATCTTACATACACACATTTTTATTTAATTCATTATTACTTAATTAATTAGCATATAATTAAACAATTTTGATTGAATTATACTAATTTCGAAATTAATCTTGTATACATACATTTACACTTGTATTATCTTAAACACTTTAAAATAACATAACATATATCAACATATATAATACATGCATATAGGTAGTAATTAACAAATTTAATTAATTAATTTTTATTAATCTTATTAATAAAGTTTAAATTTTGAAACTAATTTTAAATAATTTCAAACATTTTGAAATTTTCATTGCGTTTTCAAATTTTTTGAAAATTTATATTATATTATAACCAATTATAATAAACATGTTTTTATTTCAAATTTAACTTTTAAATGTAAAATCTTGTCATAGTTTTAAAAACTATTTTGAAAATTAGCCCAAGGCCCAATTCAAATTGGGCCTTTTCTATCAGGGGCAACTGTTGGGCTCACTTCACCTTTCAAGCCAAGCAGGTAACCAGGTAGGATATGGTACTTGATTATCCAATTCCAATCCTAGACGTCACCTTTCTAGACACTGAACTAAGTGCGCAAGCTTAATTAGTTAGCCCTAACATGACTAATTTAGACCACATAAGCTATTAGACTCTGATACCATTGTTGGAAATGGGCCAGCCCATAGTGGAAGAAATGGGTGAGTTTCAAAAAAATTAGCCATTTTGGACCTTTAATGGGTATATGAATCTAAATACATTTAGATCTCATCTAAATTTTCTTTTAAATAAAATCAATATTTTATTTAATTCGGTGAAAATTTTCAAAAGGGTTTGAATATTATATAAATTTTAATGAATGGGTGTATCAAATACACCCACACGTGTAGCATTTACTTATTAGACTGATAACATGTTAAATAAACATGTTAACATTTCAATTAAATGTTTTATTAGGAATGCATTAGTCCAATTTGATTCGAATAATTGAAAATGATTCTGAGCACATCACATTTCCCCGTGTGTATAGTGTAAGTGTAACATATAGAAGTACACAAATTTGATGTAAACATTGCATAAGTATTGGTATTTAAACTACAATGAACACATTTCTCATCTGTACATGCCTTCGTCATCCTAAACATGAACAATTTTATTTATTATTAATGTATAAATACACACACATACATATATACACACACACATAATTATTGTAAGTACACACACACATACATACATATATATGTACATATACAATAATATTTTTGGCATAACAGTTCAAATAAAATAGATTTCATTTGAATTGCAAGTAGTAAACCAAAGAATACTAAGGTTAATTAAAATGGTTTGAAACAATTGTGAAAATAGTCCTTTTTTAAGCAAAGGTATAATTTCTAATTAGATGGAATTACGAATCATGGAGTATATCATTGATTTAATATTTCCCTTTTTCTTTTATAAGGAATGGTTTATATTAGAATGATCCAAGACATGATAATTAAAACATCATATTAATTGGATGACAAAGATTAGTTAATGTGACCATTACGAAGTTTAAATTAGTAACCTGTGTCTAAATATTCAAGTGTAAACCTTTTGATATGAAAAACTGAATTATGAATAAATAAAATCCAAAGTTCAATTATGTTTTGATTTTTTAAATAACAAAATCAAAAGACATATGCATATATAAATTTGAGATAAGAAGATTTACGTCTAGATTAAACAAACTTTGTAAACAATCACATAAAGTACAGAAAATAAAATTAAGAAGGTCTAGATCTAGTTTAAATTAATTAAACAAACAATCATAAATGAGATAGAATATGAGATGTTATAATTCATAACAAAATAGCAGTGAACAAAAGAAAACATTCTATGTTTTAACATGATAGAACAATCGATTCAAGCAAAGGGATGGAGATATTCAAATCAAGATTCCAACTCACAAGTATGAACAGAAGGTAAAGATAGAGATTAAGGGGATAAGAACAAATTATAAGATATGTAAATATAGAATTATACACATATATAATTATCTTAGGAAGCATATAGAAACATCTTGAATGATAGAACAATACCTAGATCTGATTGATCACTCTCTAGATCTGATAGACCTTGCCCTTCATCACACCTTGATTTGTGGCTTCTCTTCAGATTTCAAAAAAATCACCATCCCACTTTGCAAGAGAAGAATGAACCACCTTTTTAATTTAGTTTGATGTTGATTTGGGTTTTTTGATGTTTTTTTGATGAAGTTTCAATCATAAATGAATGAAAGAGAAGACGAAAAAAAGAGAACAAGAATAAAAGTCATATTCTCTGTACTGTTAAAAATTAGGTGATTTTTTTTACTGAATTGAAGGAACCTTTCTCATTCTTCCATTAAAATTTCCACCTTTAATTCCCTTTTTAAATTTCAATCAATCCCCTTAATTGATTTCCTTCTCTCACCATTATATACAACTTTTCCAAATGTGAAACTTTTCCAAATAAAATAAAGACAACTTTTACATAATCATTTTATTATTTAAAGCATGTTCAAAATTATTATCGATATCGCATATCGATATATGCTAATATAACTTTTATATATCCATTTATATAGCTACCAACAACAATCCAAACATAAAATAAATTAATAATAATTAATATTTCACAAATATTGATTAATTTAATCAGTTCGCAACATTTTACAAATTAATTAAATTGTGTGGCTTTCGGAGAAATCACAAATGCGGTTTTGTGACTTAGAGGTGTGAATTCAGTCAGCGATTAATATTGAACAATTCAAATACTAATGTTCACATGTCACTTAGCAGGTGGTGTGACATTTTGGTCGAATTCATCGCTTATATGTCTTTTCGGTAAAATCAAATTTCACAAACACTTAAGCGGTACCTTTTAGTGACAATTATTTACAGCAGCTCTCTTCATCAAAATTATATGACTTTGGATTTATAGAATTTGGTAACGGTCAAAATTTTAATACCATCCACATTCAACTTTATAGTCCTAGCACAAAGTTCTTGGTTCAATAATAATTATTATTATTGACCAAAATGCTCTAGGCGAAGACTTTGACTTTAAGTTGACTACAATTGATCGTGGTACTAACCTCACATAACTGAGACGAATCCTCTCTTGAATAATGTTTCACTTCTAATGCTTCCAATCGACCCAACTATAGTTGTTCAATGGACGCCATGCTATGATTTAATCATAATCAACGCAGAGTTTCCACATGAAAGATCAATAGTATTCTTAAGTCGAGAGAACCATGTAAATTAGTTACATCGATATTCTCTTCTTGACCTTAATTATATTAACCACCAGTAAACTATTGAGCGAATAATGCCAAAGTTATCTAATAACTATCAGTATGTCAACCCTTGGTTCCCCAAGAGGCCGTGAGTAATACACTGTCAAACATTTAGAGAGCATTATGTACTCTAATCTCAACAAATATATCGATATCCAGTCTAAATACATCTTGACTAGGAATATTTAAAATGGAATATTTATTTCATGGTGTTAAATTACTCATGGTTACAACACTTTGTAACTACTATCACAAAACATACCATTTATAAATTTTCTATTATTTTAATTTAATTAACTAACACAATCACATTATATCAAGCACATAATAGAAAGAAAATGCCTTTATTTCGAACAAGGTTGGTCAACTAGTTTGATATATGTAACAAAATACATAGTTGCCCCTAGGGCATACCCCTAACTCTACGAGTATCGAGTTATAATTGGTTTTCTTCTTAATATTAATGCGTCTAGACCTGATATCATGTTTTATGTCTGTCTTTCTGCACATTTTTAAGCAAATCCAAAAGAATCTCATTTAGAAGCCACAAAGAATTTTGAGGTATCTTTTGCATACAGAAAATTTTGGATCGTGGTATCCCTCTCGTGATAATTTTGACTTAATTGGTTACTCTGATGCTGATTATGCGGCTTGTCTTGTAATTATAAAAAGCACTTGTGTGACGTATTTCATGTTAGGTCATTTATTAGTTTTATGGTCAAGTCGAGAACAAAACTATGTTGCACTATCTATTACTAAGGCATAATATATTGGCTTAAGCAGTTATTGTGCTCAAGTTCTACTGATGAGTCAAATCTTATTAGACTTTGGTTTAATACTTCAACGGGTTCCTCTAAAATGTGATAGTAAAAGTGCAATTGACCTGTCAAACAATCTTGTTCACCTCTCACCTACTAAACATATAGATGTAAGACATTATTTCATTCGAGATCATATCTCAAAATAGGACATTTGCATTGAATTCATCTCTAATGATTTACAACTTGCTTATATCTTTAAAAAACCTCTTTTGGAAGATAGATTTTCATGATTACGTCTAGACTTTAGGGATCATGGATATGGATTAGTACGATGTCTATTTGAGTGTTTGTTTTGTTTTTTATTTTATTTCCACTTGTCTTCATTTATTTTCTTCTCTAGTATTTTTAGGATATTTTATTTCTAAAAACAAAAATAAAATTAAAAAACAAAAAACAGAAGACAATTCGGATTAGATTTTTTTTATCTTTCTAGCTTTTGTTAAACAACGTCAAAGATGAAGGAAAAAATACTCTTAGATTTCCTCAAATTTTTTGCTTTTGGAAAATATGGCTATGACTGAGTTAAACCTATCCGTGCTTTATCTCTATGAGTAATGATTACATAGTTGCTAGAAAATGAACTGTTGTGCTCTTAAGAAGAATGCAAGTATTATATATCGCTGATTGAGTTAAGCATGAGTTACTAGCACTCTATTTTGTATTATCAAATATCCCGTAATATTTTCTTGTCTATCACATTCTAACGCTCCATTCTTTTTAGTTTTATGTTTATGTGGGTAAGATTAACATTAAAAAGAATGTAGTAAAATTTGAATGGAAAAATAATGGGTATCGAGAACAATTCATGTACACGCTTCGTATCAAAAGTAATTCACATATCAAATATTTTATAAATAAAAAAATATAAAATTTAATGGTTAAAGGCCTACACATGAAAATGTATGTAGTATGGATGTAGAGTTGTATTGCCTAAGGGTATCCGGGCTATGTTAAAAATATTTCAGTGTCGGTGTATATTAACCCATCAATCAATGCTTATTTTCCCTCTTCTAAGAGGCGTTACGGTAACATGTGGGTATAAGTATCTTGATATGAGTTAGGGATAAAACTATCCGTACATAAATAATTCACTTTAAAACAGAAAAAAAATTGCAAATGTATTGTGTTTATTGTTAGTTGAACGGCACGTCATAGAATTAACAAATTAAAAAAAATCATCCATTTTCTATTTTAGGGTATGTTTTGATCAAATGTGTGCTCTAATTCGAGTCATGTCAAACTGGAAATATATGATATTTGGATATTCTTACTCTTTAGGTATGACTATTTATTTCCTCTTTGACTTTGTTAATCATTCACTCATATTTTTCATAAAAACAAAAAAGGGAGATGTGTTAAGATTTGATTGTAGCAATTGATTTGACAATATCTAAAATGTGTTTATTTTCATCCTTTCCGTAATGTAGATTTTAGTCATTTTCTATTTTCTTTTATTTTCTCCAATTTTTTCCCGACTCAACTATTAATCATCTCATATGTCTGAACATTATAGAAAAGGAAATATTTTTGTAGGGGGAGTATAACGGGAGATTAATTAGAATACATCATTTTCACACATGACAAACACATATGTATTTACTATATGAATCTTATATCATCAAAGAGGTGAGATTGTGGAATAGTGCAATCGAAGATTTTTGTTTGATGATAATAAACATTTATTTTATTTAACATGCTTGTATAGTGTGGTAAATATACAAGGATTTTTTAGAAAATACCAGTTTATGGAGTTTCCATTCCGTACAATAAAAGGCTGCATACATGGAAAAAAGGAAACAAATAAAGATATAAAGCAAAAAGAACTATATTAGTACACAATCAGAGTTTGTATATATAAAGAAAGGGAAATAAATAGAAATCAGAAAGAAAGAAATACACACACGATCGGACTATATATTCTATAAGATAAATCGTGTTTCCCACTATATGGATTTTTATTTTTCTACGAAGTGAAACGAATTACATTACAGTCTATATCTTTCCTCATATTTTCTAGCCTATATCTTTTTCATATTTATATCTCCTCTATATCCCCTTTATCATCCTATATAAATTACAGGATACATCGAAAGAAAAGCATTGGATGAAAAACATAATTTTCATTCAAACCAAGCTTTTCAATTCAACATCTAATACCCTGTCATCCAATCACAAGCTCAAAAACTCCGAGCGTCACCTCTCCATCTTCCCCTCGGACAAACCGAAAGCCAATTCCACATCAACTCATGTTCATCACCATTGATTCAACAATTATCATCAGCCAAATCCAATCCATCTCAAGGCGTGGTATCGAGCAGCACTTTTTCATCACCAACAAGCAAACTCACAATATCCAACAAGCAATGATTTTCTTGCTCACATCACAGGGGCACAAACAAACTTTAGTAAGCAATCTTATTGCTGAAGTTTTTTTGTGGAAGCTTATCTTGTTCAACATATGTGAGCCTATCCCCAGAAGTGAATTTTCTAGAACGACTTGGAATATCAACATCGAATAGCGGATCTCTACTGATAGAATATATTTTACATATATTCTAGGCGTTAGAATATTTCCTGCATTTATTCTCTGATTTGACGATATCTTTATTTGAGAAATATTTATTTAGTTACCTTTGTTTTAGCAAATTAGTTGATTTGACGATATCTTTATTTGGGAAGTATTTATTTCGTTACCTTTGTTTTAGCAAATCAATTGGCTAATTTGTAGCCTACCTTGACTCTTGTAACCATATATATATATATATATATATATATATATATATATATTATTGGAAGTTGAATACAATGGGCAAGCAAAATTGATTTCTATCATGGTATCAGAGCTATTCTCCTTACCCTAGTCTCACCGGGTCCTTACCAGAAGCGTATAGTGGTACGGTGGAATATATATAAAATCAAAAGCCTTTTCCATCCTTTGAGAGTTGTCGTTCAAGGTTGAAAATGGCTGAGCGTACTATTAAGGCTCGTCAAGCTCGTGAAACTGGTGGTTTTGGGTGTCGGTCCAGTGGTGTTACCATGGTTTCCACTGATTCATCTGCAAGCAACAAGCGCAACAACAATAATAAAGGGAGGAACAATTTGAAAAACAATGGGAAGGAAAAGGTCCACCAAAGTACTAATGGGTCCAGCACTGGTCAGCTTCCATATCAGCAGCACCAGTGGCAGCCACGTCAACAGGCCCCACCGCCATAGTGGCAGCAGCCTGGTTGGCGAGGGTGGACTATTCCTTCTTGCCCATTTCCCGCATACTCTTGGCAGCCAAGGCCCAATCCAGCGGCCCAACGTCCCTACTCTTCTGGGTCAGGCTTACTTGGGTCCAGACCTCAAGCTTTCAATGCAGTTGCTCCTCCTGCTCCTAGCTACATGCCCACTGACATTGAGGCCGCTATGCATGCTCTTTCGTTCTCTCAACCAGATTGAAACTACTACATGGATACTGGCACTACATCTCACATGAGGGCGGATGCAGGTATTCTCTCTTCTTATTTCAGTTCAAGCAATAAGCATCATAACATTGTTTTCGGTAGTGGTCATTTAATTCCAATTATTGGTCACGGTCGCACTATATTGCCTCCACCTTATCCACCATTTACCCTAAACAGTGTGTTACATGCTCCCAGGCTCACTAAAAATCTGGTCTTTTTTCGTAAATTTACCACAGATAATATGGTTTCTGTCTCTTTTGACCCTTTTGTTTCTCTGTTAATGACTTACATACGGGAAACAAACTAATGAGATGTGATAGCACTGAGGGATTATATCCACTTTTCTCCAACTCTCAAGCCATTTCTTCCAACAATCATTCTGTTTTACTGCTTTGCCTTTGAATATTTGGCACAATTGTTTAGGTCATCCCGACGATGCTATTCTTAAGTCTCTTTGTAGTAAAAAGTTTGTTGATTGTAATAAGGCTTGTAACACTTTTTGTTCTTCTTGTCCTCTTGGGAAACATTCTAAGCTACCTTTTTATGATTCAGTGTCATATATTTTTCTTCCGTTTGATATTATTCATAGTGATCTTTGGGCTTCTCCTATTGTTAGTACTTCCGGCCATTGTTATTATGTTCTTTTTCTTCATGACTATAGCAAATTTTTGTGGACCTTTCCTATTGCGAAAAAATCTCAGGTCAAACAACTTTGCTTAGCGTTTCATGCTTTAGTCAAGACACAATTTGAACGTAATATTAAGACTTTTCAGTGTGACAATGGTACGGAATATATTAATGGCACTTTTAAGGATTTTTTTGAGCAACATGACATGCTTTTCCGTCTCTCATGTCCTCATACATCTCCTCAAAACGGGAAGGCCGAAAGACGCATAAAATCCATAAATGATATCATTCGGACTTTTCTTGCTTGTGCATCTATGCCACCCTCCTTTTGGCATCATGCTCTCTCCATGGCTACATATCTTCTCAATATCCTTCCTTTAAGGTATTGAATTACCAATCTCCTGCTCAAATCCTCTATCAAAGTGATCCAGATTATTCGAGTTTGTGTGTTTTTGGTTGCTTATGTTTTCCATTATTCCCCTCTTCTGCTATTCATAAATTACAAGAATGGTCGAGTCCTTGTGCCTATTTTGGTCCAGCTCCTAATCATCATGGCTCCAAATGACATGACATGTCTAGTGGTAAATCATAATTTGTCATCATGTTCGTTTTGTTGAAACAGAATTTCCATTCTCCAAACTCCATAAAACAAAACCTTCGAATTATGATTTTTTGAGTGACAATATTAGTCCTCAATCAATACATCATTTATCTCAAAATACCACACCACAAAATATGCAGCTTGACCCAACAATGCAGCCCAATGACTCGCCCTCTCTTCCTCAATCTGGGCCACAGTCTCAAACAGGCCCAGATTCCACACCTCCCGCTGCTGCCCACACTCGGTCCTCTATTTCCTTCTCTGACCCATCCTCTCTTCCCCACAGTCCAACTCCGTCTATGAGCTCCCCCACTTTGACCATTCCTCACACCACCCCTATGCCTCCCAATCCCATTTCAACCTGCATGACCACTCGTGCATCAAATGGAATTTTTAAACCCAACCCTAAATACTCTTCTAATTTCCACACTACCACCACTACAGATATTTCTCCTGTTTCGAAAAATCCTGTTAGTGCGCTTAGTGACCATAATTGGAAAAGTGCAATGTTGGATCAATTTAATGCTTTAATTGACAATAAGACTTGGGAATTAGTGCCTAGGCTGTCTAATGTTAATGTTATTCGGTCTATGTGGATTTTTCATCATAAATATAAATCTGACGGCTCTTTTGAGCATTATAAATCTCGTGTTGTAGGTGATGGAAATACACAGCAACAGGGCATTGATTGTGATGAAATGTTTAGCCCCGTGGTTAAACCGGACACCATTAGGGCGGTTCTCAGCATTGCTCTTTCTAAATCTTGGCCCATTCATTAAATGGATGTCAAGAATGCTTTCTTGCATGGTCATCTCAATGAAGCAGTTTATATGCATCAACCCATGGGTTTTCGTAACAAAAATTATCCGAATCATGTTTGCCTTTTGAAGAAATCTTTGTATGGATTAAAACAGGCTTCTCGAGCTTGGTACCAAAGATTTGCTGATTTTGTTGTTACCATTGGGTTCTCTCATAGTACGTCAGACCACACTTTATTCATCTACGAGAATGGTTCTGATATTGCTTATATTCTGTTATATGTGAATGACATTATATTTACAGCTTCTTCTGATCGTCTTTGTAAGTATATTATGACTCTCTTAGCTTCTAAATTTGCTATGAAGGATCTAGGTTCTTTGAGTTTCTTTTTAGGTATTGATGTCACTGGTCATGCCCATGGTCTTTTCTTATCTCAGACACATTATGCTGCAAAAATTATTGAACGTGACGGAATATCTAACTGCAGTTCATGTCCTACACCTGTTGACACTAAGTCCAAACTAAGTGCCACCGCAGACACTCCTTGTGATGATCTGACTAAGTATCATAGTCTTGCAGGTGCTCTTCAGTATCTTACATTCACTCGGCCAGACATTTTCTATGCCGTATAGTAGATCTGCCTTCATATGCATGCCTCGACTAATGAGCATATGAAAGCTCTTAAGCGTATCATACGCTATCTCCAGGGACCCTTTCTTTTGGTCTCCACTTGTACAAATCCAATATTAATCATATTATCTCATATACAGATGCAGATTGGGGTGGTTGTCCTAACACCTGTCGTTCTACCTCTGGTTATTATGTATTCCTTGAAGATAATTTGATTTCTAGGTCTTCGAAAAGGCAACCTACTCTTTCCCGTAGTAGTGCTGAGGCGGAGTACAGGAGTGTTTCTAATGTTGTTTCTGATTCGTGCTGGATCAGAAATTTGCTTCTAGAGTTGCATTGTCCTATTCAAAAGGCTACTCTAGTTTATTGTGAAAGTGTGAGTGCTATATACTTATCTGACAATCCTGTTCAGCATCAACGCACTAAACACATTGAGATGGATATTCATTTCATCCGTGAGAAAGTAGCTCGTGGCGAAGTGCATGTGCTTCACGAACCGTCTCGTTACCAAATTGCTGATATTTTTACAAAAGGGCTTCCGCGTGTATTATTTAATGATTTCAAGGACAGTCTAAGCATACGAGAACCTCCCGCTTCGATTAAGGGGGTGTGGTAGAATATATTTTACATATATTCTAGGCGTTAGAATATTTCCTGATATTTCCTGCATTTATTCTCTGATTTGACGATATCTTTATTTGGAAAATATTTATTTAGTTACCTTTGTTTTAGCAAATCAGTTGATTTGACGATATCTTTATTTGGGGAGTATTTATTTAGTTACCTTTGTTTTAGCAAATCAGTTGGCTACTTTGTAGCCTATCTTGACTTTTGCAACCATATATATATTATTGGAAGTTGAATGCAATGGGCAAGCAAAATTGATTTCTAAATAGATTTCTACCATCTACCACAGAAGGCTACAAATTAAACTCCTCCATGGTGGTTCCAGATCATGGCACAAACTTTACGTCATCTACATACATCTTTATATGGGGTCTCTTGACTTCAGCCATTAGTTTAACTTCACATCATCAACATTTTCTTCATGGCAACCCCTGGCAACGTGTTTCCAAATCATCGATAGGGCAGTGAACATTAGTGACTCGAAGTACTCAAATAAGGCCGAAATTTTTTTAAACAACATGACACTCTAGGCGATAGTGACAAGCTTCTAACAACAATGAGATTTTCTATTGGTGGTGGTTGCGTTCAAGCTCAAGAGGAGGATGAAATTGGCGGTCGAAATTTTTTCAGGTAAAGTCAATTTTAATTTGGAAGTGAAAATAAAAAGTAAGGGACAAAGAGCTAAAGTGAAAGTGCAAACATGATTCAAAAAGAAAGAAGAGGGGAGTTTAACTTTAATTGCATTATTTTCGGTCTAGTTTGTTTTTGTTTTCGAACTCTAGAATTTAATTTTGGTACTACGTGTCGCATTTCAAGGATTCTGATCTCAGAGGTTTGAATTCAGGCAAAGTTATTAGGCATGTAGTTAGGATATATAGCAGCGTTTATGAATTTACTGCATGTAAGTGTTTGAATATATAACTCTAGTAAGCTTTGGGATGGCGGTAGGCATTAATTAAGCCTTTTTATTTTTTGGATTACCCTGTTCACTCTCCCTTTATGGTATATTACTCAATCCAACAAGTTGAATTAGAGCCTAGGTACTAGATTTACTCTACAGAAATGTCTAGTTCAAATAATGTTTTTTCTAAGGGTCCGCCAATAGCTAGGCTACCTATATACAATGATAGCGATTGTGCTTACTGAAAGAGTAGGATGAAAATATATCTGATATCTATTGACTATGATGTTTGGGATACAGTAGAGACAGGGTATGCTCTGCCTACAATGACAATCAATGACGTTGAATTCCCTAAGCCCAAAAACAAATGGGATGTAGCTGAAAAGAAATTACTTTCATTTAGTGCTGAAGCTATAAATGCTCTTATTTTTGCTCTTGACAAAACTAAATTTAATTGAATCTCTCGTTGTCTGACTCGTAGGAAATTTAGCACACTTTGGAGGTTACGCATGAAGGTACATCTCAAGTCAAGTAATCACGTCTCGCTCGCTTAACAATGAATATGAAAATTTTGTGATGCTAAAAAATAAAAGTATAAAAGAGATGTACGGACACTTTTTAGTTTTGGTATACAGTTTCAAAGCTTTGGACAAGGTGTACACTGAAGTAGAGTTGGCTTGGAAGATACAGAGAATTCTTCAAAATAATTTTGAGGCAAAAGTGACAGTTGTACAAGAATCCAAAGATCAGAACAAATAAAGCATGGAGGAATTAACTAAAAATCTTGCGACTTATGAAATGGAACTCAAATGTAGGAAAGAATGTGAAAATTCAGACTCCAAAAAGAAATCAATTGCACTCAACAGCACTCTTGACAACAATGATGGGAATAACCATATCACTGAGCTGGCAATGTTGATGAACGATCTTAAGAAATGGTCCAAAATAAACTTCAAACCTTCAACAAAAAACAAAGGGGCCAATTCAAGGACATTTAAGAAATTATCTAACGCGGAGGAAGAAATCGTGTACTATAGATGTAGACAGACAAGTCATACCTAAGCCAACTGTCCACTGGTTCAAATGGAGAAAGAAAAGGAAAAAGAAAATAAAAGAAGGACATATTTTGCAACTTTGGATGATGAAGAATGGAAGAGTGCACTGATAGTGATGAAATCGAAATAAATCCGCGTTTGATAGGACGTTCAACTTATATGGTGATAGTGATAACGACTCAAGCAAGGTATCAAACTACTTATTAGTATTTTCTTTTAATATGTCATGAACTTACTGGAATAATTGATAGTCTTAATTTGAAAGAGCCGAGTTACTTCGCAATGACGGGTTAAAAACTAAACTTGAAAAAATTAAAGAAGCTCAAAATCTTGAAAGTGAAAGTTGTCAATCTTGAAAAAAGGAGTTGAATCGATGCATGACATATCTTGAATTAAAAATGAGATTTGGTTTTAAATAAAATGATGACGTAAAGAGAGAAAATTTTATTAACAGATGTATCATGCTTATGGAAGAAAACACATCACTTAAATCCAAAGTTCAAACTCTGGAATCAACGGTTAATAAATTCTCTAAAGGTGAACAATAATTGAATCTGATTTTGGGAAATCAACTATACACAAATGATAGAATAGGACTTGGGTTTGGTAAATCACAACACAATATGGAAATATGACAGATAATTCTCGTGGTAGAATTCTACTTCCAAAATGTATAGATTATGGTAAAATCGGACATAGCTTCGATAGACGTTGGTATAGGAACAAGTGCAAACATATTAGACAAATTTAGGTTCCTAAAGACTCTCTTGGTACATTAAGATTACTAAACTATTTTGTTGCGAATGTTGATAGACTTATAAAGTTTTCTAGGTCATCTTCTTCTTCATAGGTGTAGTATTTTGGTAGGCTAAGGAACAACAAGAGTGGTACTTAGGCTCCCGTCATATGACTAACGATAAATCAAAGTTCCTTAGCCTGGAAGATTATAGAAGTGGGAGTGTTACCATTGGCGACAATGGTAAATGTAAGATTGTTGGAAAAGGTAAAGAAAGTAGTAATACCTTCTTTTTGACTGATGTTCTTTATGTTGAAAATTTACATAGTAATCTCATCTCTATCAGCCAACTCTATGAAAAAGGTATGAGCATAACTTTTGATGTTGATATGTGTAAGATTATTGACAAATCTTCGAGTGAGATTGTGTTTGCACATCAGAGAAAAGGGAATGTCTAGACTTTATTATTTGATATGTAACCCTATCTAGGTTCTTAGTGGCTAAAGATAAGGAAGCCACCTTATGGCATAGAACGTTGGGATATGCTAGCCTGAGATTATTTGAAAAGCTTGAGAAAAAGGAGTTAGTCAGACGGCTGCCGCATCAGAAATTCAAGAACAATATCATATGAAAAGCTTGTTCAAAGGGTAAATTTAATAGATCGTATTTTCATGCCAAAACACTATAAGTACCTCTAGAGTTCTTGAACTGATTCATATGGATTTTTCGGTCCTAATGATGTTTCTAGCTTAGGTGGCAAGAAGTATTATTACATGTTGATGAAAGTCGTCTTAGATTGGTATTACGGACCTTGATGCAGCACAAGTTGAAGGCGAAGTTTTCTAAGTGTCTTTTTTGGAAACCGAAAGTGAAGTTCATAAGCCATGTGGCTCCTAAGGAGAGATTGGATATAGATCCTTCGAAGGTTGAAGCCGTGGATAATTAGAAATAGCCAAGACAATTATTGAGATAAGAAGTTTCTTGGGTTGGTCAGATATTATAAGAGATTCATTAAGGGCTTCTCTAGAATAGCAGTGCTATTGACGTAACTTACTCAAAAGAATGAAAGATATGTTTGCAGAGAGAATGTGTAGTAGCATTCTAAGAGTTGAAGTGTCGGTTAACTGAAGCTTTAATTTGGCTTTAGTTAGGCTCGATGGAAATAGGGATATGGTTGTGCACATAAATGCTTCAGGTTGAGGTTTGGGAGCCATGTTGATGCAAAAGGCAAGGTTATAGCATATGCATCTAGGTAGTTACCACCCCATGAGGTTAGGTTACCGAATCATGACTTAGAATTAGCAGCAGCTATCTTTGCACTAAAGATTTGGAGGCATTATCTTTTAGGGGAAAGATTTGAGTAGTTTATGGAGCATAAATCTTTAAGATATTCATTATCTTAGAAAGAGATGAATTTGAGGCAACAAGATGATTGGAGTTTTTGGCATCACATGATTTTGGAATAGAGTATACTTTAAGGAGGGAAATAAATTTGTTTATGCATTGAACTAGAAGCAGTAAAATTATTTATTGACCATGATTACGGAGTAGAATACCTTAGAAACATTGCTTCATGTAATGAGCAGTTTCAGTCGAATGCATGTCCAAGCCGAAACTCTAGGATGTTATTTTTCTTTTCAATGCTCATGGAAAGGATTTCCAAAGGAAAAGGGGAGATCCGCTATGTTCCAAAAGGATCAATGGTTTGAGAAGCGGTACCGAGACTGAAGAGCTGAAGGGATTCAGTATTAATGAAAAAAATGGCTTTGAAAGAAGGGAAGGTTGTATGGTTCAGATAGGGAAGACCTTCGAAAGTTGATTTTAGACATATGTCACTGTTTCAAGTTTTCTATTCACCCAAGAGGCACTAAGATGTACCAGTTATATAAAGTAGAGCTTCTATTGGGAAGGAATGAAAAGAGAGGTTGAGGAATGTGTAAAGAGATGTTTCACATGCTAACAAGTTAAGGAGAAACACCAAAAGCCAAGTGATCTTCTACATCCTTTGAAAATCGAGTTACATAAATTGGATTTGGCTTCGATGGACTTTTTGGATGGTTTGCAGAGGACAAGAGCTGAAGACATGAGTATGTAGGTTACAGTTGACCGTTAACTAAGAGTGCTTATTTCATAGTAGCAAAGTCCATGAGAACGACAGTTAGGTTCGTTGAATTATATGTTAAGACTATAGTAAGACTTCATGGAATTCCGAGTACTATAGTGAGTGAGTGAGACCTATTGTTTGCTCGTGAGTTTTGGCAAAGCCTATAAAGCATGTTGGGTTAGAAGTAGTGTATGAGTACTGTTTACCATCCGCGGATGGATAGTCAAACTTGGAGGTCCAGCCGAGTGTTGAAAGATTTGTTAAGAGCTGATGCACTAGGATCTTGAGAAGTTCACCTATACTTAATGGAATTTTCAAACAATAATAGTTACTAATCTAGTGTTAGGATGGCACATTCTGAGGCATTGTACGAAAGGCGTTGTAAGTCGCTAATAAGTTTGTGTAATGTGGGAGATAGACTTGTGTTAGGTCCGGACATGGCAGGAGAAATATTAGAGAAGGTCGAATTGATTCAGAAAAGGTTGAAAGATGCTCAATCTAGCTGCAAGAGTTATTTCGATAAGAGGCGGAGGGACCTAGAATTTGATCTGAAAATCATATGTGTGACGACCCACCTTTTTAAATGATTCAAGTCGACAATAAGCCACACATGCCCAACTTAGACCATTCAAAAAGGCGGGTTATCAAATGGTTTTATTTTAAAGAAATAAGATATAAAAGAATAAATTACAGAATCTCGCAACAGAATGACAAAATTATAATAAATATATAAATACTTCGTGAAGTAGTTTACAATGTACATTTGATTTACATTTTACAATACATCAGAATTATATATCTATTTAACAGAAATATCAAATAATGCAGTGGAATAATACTAGTAAATATGGTCCTCAACTCCATCTTCATCTTCGAGTAAACAGTGTTTTCGAAGCATTGAAATACTCAGGCTGACCCTGGCAAAATCAAAAAGACAAAACATTCGAGTCAGGACTAATAATCCTCATGTGAGTTAAATCAAAATCAGGTGGATTATAGTTGTAAATTCACTTCGAATTTAACATAAAGGTTTCACGGTTTATACTTTATTTCAAAGGTTTCAGTAAATTTATCGACTTCAAATTTATTTACAATTTTCACATATCTTCAAATGGCGAACTTCAAAGTTTGAAAATCTCCAAATTTTAGAATCATCAAATAAACATAAATTTCTTTTATCAATTATATTTCAAATATTTATTACCATTAAGGAAATTTCTAGTTACTTTATATATTTTCAAAATCTTGATAATTCCATATTTTATAAAGCATGAAATACCCAAAATCATTAATTGGTCGGATTTTCAAATCATAGATATGTTTACAAAAATATTTCCTTTACCTGTTATAGAAAATTTCACAAAACCTTTTGTTACCCTTTTTAGAAACATATATATTATTATAAAATTTAGAATTTAAAATTTTTATAAATGAATTTTAAATATTTTCTAAAATCCAATTTAACTCAATTTACCAAATTTAATTTCTTTATAATATATGAACTTCTAAAGGTTAAAACTTTAATTTTAAAACTTTTCAAAGCTTAAAAGCCTAATTTATCAAAACCTTTAAGTTTCGCCGAACGACGAAAGAATCACAACAATCACGTTTCTGCTAAAGCTGTTAACAATGCATCTACTAATTCACATATCAAGTAGAATGTCCAAGTGTCCATTTCATAAATCAATTATGTCCAGGTGATTAACATATCAATAGTGATTATAACACGGGTAATATTATTGATATATAAAAATTACTACATAACATACAGCCAATCAAAATATCATCCATCACAATATCACTCAACATCCAAATCAACCAATTCGACCATATCACAATAATCAATAGTTATCAAAGGTCGAGATATTTGCTAGCAATGGTATTAAATTTCAGTGTCAATTTAAGTGTTAAGTTAAATATCGATTTTCATTATCACATTTTACGGTGAAATTAAAATTTCAATTTAAATTCAATCAATTCAATTTCAGTCAATTAAGTTTCTAACGGCAATCAATATATTTCATCACTTCATGGATTGGTTTAACTTGTAGTAGGAAATTTAGTACTTCATGAATGGTTTGAAACACTATCTTATATCACGGATCAAAAGATGCTTAAACAGCTAATAAGACACGTACGCGCTTCGAAACGTCGACTTGGCAGACACACCCACACAATCTAGTTGCTGCAGTAAGTCGGGGCTGCTATGAAACTTGGACACGACAATCTTACTTTGGGTTTGACTTGGTAGTGAATGACTGGATGGCAGGCGGCTGATGCAACCTAAGAGCGGCGAATAGGCTGAGCAGCAAGGTGGTAGCTATTTGGACGAGTGCAGATTTCAATGGTGGCAGCAGCAGTCGGGAAAACTCTCACTAGCTATGGATGCAACGAAAACTGGAGGAGATCAGAGAACTATCGGCTGATGGACAAGGAAGAGGACTAGGGGGACGGCAAAGGCAGGTGGATAAGTGGACAGGTGGAAACTTCAATGATAGGTGATGGAGGAATGAAGCTTGGGCTAATGGAAGAGCTGGATGCCGATTCGAGGACAGGCAGGCTGGAGAATCGGAGGGCACTGGAAATGGAGGGTCGTGGGTGGTCGGTGACAGATCGGCGGGTGACAGATCGGCGGGTGGGAGGTGATGGAGGCACCGAGGGTTTAGATGCGGTTAAAAAAATGAAGGAGCGGCAAGCGAAAATGAGTTGCTGTATAGGATAGAGGTGATATTGCTTCGAGAGGCAGGAGAGATAATAAATATAAATGAGTGAATAGTGTTTTATGAAATTAAAATATTAATATAACTAAATGCCTTTGAAACGTTATACGCGAAAAGTCGACGGGGCAAGAGAGAAACTTGTGCAGAGTATCAGAAGAGCAGGGATATTGTCGGATGGGTTGACGTAGCAAAGAAGGGTACTCCTATACACTAAAATTCAACCACTAAACATTGAGAACCAGAAGTCGAAAAACAGAAATAAATACACTGAGATGAACTGGATGGTGAAATAAAATCTGTGCTAAGACAATCGTGTCAAAAATCCAATTTTATCGCCAGTTACACCAATTCTAAACATATGACAAATCACAGTAAACAAGGATATAAAGCTCAAAATTTGACGAGACGAACATTGGTGTTTTAATCAGAAATTTTTTTAGATCATTTTTTATATAAAAATATTTATATTTCAGAAAAGGGTATTATCCAGTAAAATATTAAGGAATTTTGAATTAAATTTGAAACCAAATAGATTTTCGAAATTCTCAAACCAAATTCATTCTATGTTAAACTTATTAAAAATACGTTTTATTCATAAGACTTCAATTTATCGAAATTTCAATCTTATCATTAAAAAATCATTTCTATATGTTTAAAATTTAAATTTTAATATATAATTCCAACTTTTATGTTTTTTGCAAATTTGGTATTTAAGAATTCAATTTAAGATCATAATTTCCATTCTAATATAATTTCGTAAATAAAATCATAAGATTTTCATTTCTAACCGTTTTCATTCTACAATTATATTAAATTTTATATTTTAATATGGGTTGTTACAATATGTTTGTTAAAGTATGGCCTTAAGGTACTATAAGGTTCCAAAAAGCTAAAAATTTAGCGCGAGATATGTTGGCCCGTTCCTAATACTTGAGAGGATCAATAAAGTGGCTTATAGAGTCGATCAATCGAGTACTTATGACAGGATCCATCATATTCTTACAGCCTAAACGAGGAATGGAAGAAGATTTAAAGCTAAGGGAACTAGGGACTGGATTAACTAGGAAATTTAAATGAGTAACATATTCCCTAATCCATCTTTCTTCTTTAATTTCTATGGCCAAGTTTGTATTAAATGATTATCATGCTTTTTGAGATCTTCAAGTGCTAAGAATTTAACATGCTAATGGACATAAATTATTGGAAGTGGATTTTGATTCGTAGAATTCTTCCCTAGTTATGAATTACTAAAAGACCATATAGTATGAAAAATAGGTATAAAAAAGGGAAAGATTGAGGTAATATGAATGAATAGATCATGATTAACGTTACTACAGATCATAAGGGGCGAATTTTGTGATTTTCGAAAGAAGATAAGCATAGCCTAAGGGATGTAATTAAGAGCTATAAGGAAAATAACTGTTGTCGGAAGGTACTTTAGTAAAATATATATTTTATATTGGGTTAGTAGACCAAATCCACTTTTTATGTTAAACATGTCTGCAAAGTATTGAATAATAGCTAGAAAGGACAAAGTGAAATGAATAAGAAGTCGACATATGGAAAGTTAGTGGCAAATGTGCAAGTACGGTTTCCAAAATGTACCAAAGGCAATGCTGAAGGAGGTAGGGAAAACCGAAACTTAAATAAACTAGAACCTTAGGTATAAAGACATAATTAGAAATGTTAGGAAAAGCAAAATTTATGGTTGAGGTTGGTAAATCGAAGGCCTTAATCGAGGATCAAAGGAGTCAATGGTTAAGGAGGAAATTTGAGCAGGAGGCAATTTCAAATAAATTAAAGATTAATTTCACAAATAATCAAAACTAAACTACAGTAGGCTTCCCTAGGTGAGACAGAAGGTTGAGATTGTTGAAAGTAAACTAACTCTCAATAAAGGGTGCAAACTAGGGCCAATGACTTCCAAAGACAATGATGGATGCTAAGGCTTAAGATGGTCGAGAGAACTATGATGATAATGTAATAAGTAATATTAATAACCGAAAGGCGGCTAGTTGAAATAGCTAAATAGAAAATTCTAAAAGTGAATAGTTAGGTAGGATGTTCGGTAAACGGCGAAAGGCCTGAGGTGGCAGTCGAGGAACCAACAATGATGGTGTAAGGCCTATGAGAAATCAAAATACGAAAGTATATGTGTAAGACCTATGTGACAAACGAAACCAAAAGATTGTTGTAAGGCCTAGAGTGGCAACCAAGTGAACGGTAGAAAACATAAGACCAAAAATGGGAGTCTATGAACGGTAAGCGAAATAGGTGTAGGGCCTAGGGTGTCAGCCGAGCGTTGGTGTAAGTCCTAAGTGGAAACTAAGAACAACAAGGTATAAGGCCTTAATGGAAACCGAGAGTTAATTTTAAATGTATAGTATATATAGGCATAAGGCCATAGTGGCGGCAGAGAGCTAAGTGTAAATTTATGTACTATGTAGGCATAAAGTCTTAGTGGTATCCGACAGGTAAGTGTAAATGTATATAGTATGTAGGTGTAAGGCCTTAATGATATTTAAATAATAAAAATTAAATATATATATATATATATATATATATATGTTACAAAAGTACATAAGGCCTCAAGAGCAGTTAAGGGTGAGATGTATAGGTTATATTAAAATACTACGATAATTCTGTAGAACAAATCAAGGGGGTTCTTTCGGTTTTGGCTTCACAGTAATAATTTGGTATTTAATTAACGAACCATTAATTTAGGGTTAATTGTGAATTGGAAAATTTCTTTGGTACTGTAAAAGGGAGAAACTTGTCCTATATTAGCGGGGCGGTCTCTCTATTTCTTACTTAGGGTTATATGTTACTCATACCAGACTTGATGTCTGGTCTGTGTTTTTATTCGGGTTTTCCTATATGTTCATGGATATTCATTCAAGTAGGCTGAGTTTATGGGTCCAGATAGGTTGCTTTCAGGTGGCTGAATAATGCAAGCCAAGGATGAAACATGAGGCTTGGGTGTTATATTTGTATTGTTTAAATTCCGTTGTATCTAGTATGCATGTTTGCATCTTCATATGTTGTAACAACCCGATATTTTCAACCATTCGCATCCGCACATGTCGGACTTGAATTGCTCAAAATACCGCGTTGTAAATAAAATTTGGCAAATCTCAGAATATATAGTAAATAATTAATCACAGATCACAGACATAGAGTAAATAATAATGCAGCGGAAGTAAAAGAGATAGTAGTTCATGAAGCTACTATATATATAAGATACATCAGAGTTAAACAAGATACAACAAAAAGTAACAAGATACATCAGGTACAAATCAGAATACATCACTGAAATCACTGGATACAGAAAGCAAAATAGATGGCTGGATCTTCAAGGAAAGCTCCAACTCCGAAGGTGAATCTTGAATGCTAACTCACTCAATCTGACTCGAGCGTAAAGCAAAACACAAAACACTCGAGTCAGGACATAAATACTTATGAACTATAAATCAACTCAAATTAACAGTAACAAAAATGCATCAGTAACTTAAAGGATGCTTGGGATTTCCCATCCTTTAAGGATCTATTAAATTATTTACTATGTAGTAATATTGCGCTATTATAATAATATCTACAGTAAAATAAACATACTTTTAAATAGCGTTCCGGGCAACCCATATCACCCTTCACACATAATAGTCGCAGTAGTCCATCCAATATCATGTCATCTCCACTCCGGGTGACTGTCAGAGGATACCACACGGGCTACGGGAGAAAAACAAACTCGTAGTAAAGGCTCGGTATGGTAGGTGACACGGCACACAAGGCAATGTCAGGGTAGATATACCAATTACGCACACGGGCTGGTGGTAACGCAGCAGCCACATACGCCCACCTCGGAACACACTCCCAATCAAAATCGGAGGATGCATCTAATCAATCACCGGTAAGAGTATAGTATCGAAGGAATGTGTCCCGACCAGAGGTGCTACCTCCTTTGGCCCGAGATCGCTCTTGTTTTAGCCACCTTATGCCAACTCACGGGAGTTGGGGCCACGTAATATACCTCAAGAACGTCGCCACCATCCTACTTCATTCTGGAATCTCCACCGCCTACAAAGTTGTTAAAGTGGTTTTCAGAGTTGGCAGAGAGTATGACAACTTCCGATCCCGGTCTCTTTAACAACCAATCGTTATTATAACGCCGTGGCCATTTTAAAATAGTTTATACTTCAAAAATCAAATCATTTCATTTCAAAACTATATACCTTTCAAAATAGTTATACTTCGAAACCAAAACCATTTTATTTCAAAACTATATTCAAATCAAATAGTTTATCATTTCCATTTCAAACATATATTCACCTTTAAAAAAATTCATAATACTTTCATAGTATAACTTTTTCGAAACCAAAATACTTGAAATCATTACACCTTGAAAATCATAACATTCCGAAATCATACATTTGAAATCAATCTTTTAATTCTTTACACTTTACAAATTATTCCATTAAACCAAAATTTCAAATTTCCAATTTAATTCAATTCAAACCATCAGTTTCAATTCAGTATAGTTTTCTAAAAAACCATTTCAAATCTTACAATTTCAAATATAGATTTGATCTACAAAATAAACAATCCAATTTTAATATATTTCCAAACTTTAATATCCCACATTTCAAAACTAAACTTTATAATTCCATATATTCATATCTCAAATCTAATTTCATTATTATTTCGTTTTGAAATATTCATTTCATAACTCCAACATTATAAAAAAACTTAAATTACAATTAAACCAAATATCTTTTCATACAAATATAAACTTCAAATATTCCTTTATCAAATAAATCAAAATCAAATATTATTCCACATTCATATTCTTTATCAAAATAAAGATCAATCATTTCCAAACCATTTCAAAATCATTAAAATATCATATCCTTTCAAAACCTCATTATCATATCATTATTTGAATTCAAATTCAAATATTCAAATCTAAATATCATTTTAAAATCAAACATATCATTCATTTATTATTTCAAATATCATTACAAAACACCTTTCAAAATCACATTCACCAATTCATTTATCTTATTACATTTCATTCCATTTAACACATAACCAAGTAAACTTTATTTAAATTTAAATTCAATTCAAATTCCTTAAAAATTCAAATTTAAATATTAAAATATATTCAAAACTCCTTATATTCACAAATAATAAATTTTCAAAGTTAAATGATTTAACACTTTAAAATATAACACAAATAGTGTTAAATTTTATAACATTGTCAAATTAAAGCCATGACAACATTTATACAGTACTATAGTAGCTTATAGTTTCCAAACCAGTTTAGTTCAAGAATAATGGCATTTATAACATGTCGTAATAGATATTTAGTTATTTCAAACATTGTTAGATTCAAAACAATAGCATGTCAAAATGTTGTCAAAAGACTACAACATTTTGAAAATGCTATAAAATTCCAGATTTCATTTTAGCTTTTCAAAAATAATAATAAAACTCTAAATTTTTATTATAACTTAAAAATCATATTTCTAGACTTCAAAATTTCACATTTAAAATCATTTTAACATATGATTTAACACAACAAATTTTTTAGATCAAATATTCAATTTAAAAACTCCATTCATTTATTAAGTCAAAATTCACTGTTTATTAACATATAAATTAAATAAAACTTATAATTTTACTTCAAATACAATTTCAAAACTTTAAATTTAATTTCCATTATTTATTTACATTTTAAAATAAAATTTAAAGTCTAAAATCTCAATTACTTCAAATTTACGTACTCAAATTCACAATTTCAAGAATTAATATTTAATTTTCTTAAAACCATAAAATATATATTTTTTTAAAATCAAAATTTCATACTTTAAAAAAAATACATATTTTAATAAAAATCATTTAAAAATATACCACGGGGTCTGTATATAATTTTCTAACCTAGGTCAAGTGATACGGATATATATCATTTCAATCCGCAGTTTACAAAGAAAACCCGGGTTCTATCATTTCAAACCCGCAATCCCAAGTCAAATAAAATACAATAAAAATCGCTCAGGCCTATCATTTCAGCCCATAACGATTTTTTCCTATTCTAAAGTCCGTTCGGGTATGTATCATTTCAACCCATAGTGATTCTATTCTAACAGGGAACTTGCAGTGTGAATATATGCATAAACAATATAAACAATGTCAATGTCATAATATAATGTCATATATCAGATGTCAGGTGATAATTAACAGTTTTAACATGGTAATAACATGGCATAGCATATCATATGATCATCATTAACTTGCATACACATTTTATATTACTATACACTTGCCATCAATTTACTATTTCATAAGTAAATATGTCAGAGTGAGAAAGACTCACTTTTTCAAGCTGAAGACCACTACGACACACAAAATGATTCCAAAGGAACGACAAGCACGATACATCACAATATTGGATTCAAGTGAGTGGGGAGCCTAGATGATGATCTTGTATGCAACAATCAAAACAAGACAATGTAACATAAATACGAATATATTTAACACCAAACACATTGAAACAATTTGAATTTAAAATGCAACAATGGACAAGATGACTTTACCATGCTTTAACCATTCAAAAGCTTAGCGATAGCTGGACCTAGGCTCGGCCATGATGTGTGTTAACCTCAGGTTATGGCATCAAAATAGCACGGCAACATGAAGATGAAGTATAGAGGTGAAACATGGAGCATATAAAAGAAACAAGGCAAAAAGGCAACTTTAGTTCAATAATTTGGCTCGACCAAAGGCTAGTGGGTTCGGCCTATGGGATTTCAGACCTGGACAGAGGTAGAGATGGCTGAAGTGGTGTCTAGAGGAGGGGTAGCTACTGGTGGTGGTGGCTAAGGGGGTGGCCAAAGTGAAATAGGAAGGGTATGGTGGAATTTAGGCTTGCTATGCTTGGTTTTTGGTGGAACTTCGAAATTTTGTGGTGATGGCATCATCAAGTGGCATGGACAGATCTGGAGGTGGAAATAGGTGATGGTTGCTGGTATGTATGGTGATGGTGGTGGTGGGTGGAGATGAAGGTGGTGGAGCCGAGCAAAGATAGGAGAAGAGGAAGGTGAAAAACATTGAAAAATAGTGAAAAGATGAAGGAGATGAAGCCATTTTTTTTCTTGTTGAAGATAGCCGTGAGTTTGAAAATGAGAAACTTATTATTCACGTGAAAACACAAGAGAAAACACACGGCAATGAAAAAAAAGGGTCGGCCAAAAGAAAGGAAGTGAAAAGGCAAGAAAAGGAAAAGACAAAGAAAGGAAAGGTCACAGGAAAATGAAAGGTTTTGACTCTTTGTTTTCTTTTTTCTTTTATTCAAATAAACTAATTAAAATTTCAGTAATTTGACTTTAAAACCGAAATAAAGTAATATAAAATAAAAATAAATAATAAATTTTAAATAAAATGGAAAAAGAATTAAAGAAATTGCTTAAAATTCCAAAACAGGGTTCAAAAATTACAATTAAATCATCATTGGCTTTGGAAAAATATCTACTTCATTTTAAAAATATTCTAAAGAAATTTTTTGAAATAAATTAATTTCCGAAACATATTTAAAGTGAAATAAATAATTAAATTTAGAGAAAATAGAAAAATAAATAAAGAAATTGTTTAAAAATTGGAAACAGGACATGAAAATTACAAATAAAATACCATTGGCTCTAGACAAATTTCTATTTCACTTTAAAACAAATAAAATGTCAAATAAATAAAATAAATGAGAAAAAAATAAAGTAGAAATGAAATAAAAATTAAAATCTTAAAAAAATTGAAAAATAAATAAAGAATTTCTTTAATTAATTGAAACTAGAAATTAAAATTATAAACAGAATACAACTGACATTGGAAAATGTCAATTACCCTTTCAAAAATGTTTTAAAACCAAAATATATATATAATACATGTTATTTACCCATATAAACATGAATTAGAACATTACATTACCAAAAAAAATATTATTTATATAATTTAAAATAAACAATTTTGTTAAATACATCAAATTTCACACAATAGTTAAAAAGGCATAACTTTCACATTATAAATCAGATTTCAACGAAACAAAAAATAGTGTTCTTAAAATTTTATTTACTTTCATAATAAAAGATAAAATTCAAATTTTCAAACTTTAAAATTTTAAATTTAAAAGTCAAAGTTTGAGCATTTTGACCAAAATTCACATTTTCTGGAAATATTCAATTTATGCATGTTTGAAATTCTAATCCACATCAAAATCAACATTTATATTTCAAATAACAAAATATATTCATTTTAATAAATAAAATAAAGTTTTTAAATTAGGAATTTAAATTAAAATAATTAAAATATACAATTACAATAATCAGAAAATATAGGGTTGTTACACTCTCCCCCACTCAAAACTTTTCGTCCCCGAAAAGTAATGAGGTACGGGAAAGCACAGGAAAAGATAGAATGAAATAGAATTAGGACAGGATGACAAGAATATTAAAATTATTCCTGATAACTGTTGTTATAGGTAAGTATAACAAGGTGGAGATGATCTTCTCAAGATCGTCCAGAATCAAGAACACAAGCATGAAATTTTTTCAAGAATTTGATTCGCTCTTTCCGTTTGACCGATGGTCTTTGGATGGAAAACAGTGCTCAGATTCAAAAATGAGTATCAAAGATTATTAAAGATTATAGAAAGATTTCTAAACAGACTGCTATAAGCAATAGCCTCCCATTCTGTAGCAAGATAAGGGAAATTAGGACAACCAAAAGATAGTTTGAAAAACAAAATAAGATAATAAATTTGAAACCATAAAAATTTCAACTTAAACTGAAAATTAATTTTACATAAGTCAAATAAATCTTTAGCATCTCTAATTTCATTATCTTATCATCCAATTATCTTAAATTAACAAATCCCTAAAATCATGTATTTGGAAAAAATCTTTTATTATACTCAAAATGTACCAAATAAAATTTAATTCTTTTTCATTACTAATTATAATTAAATTTATTCCTCTCAATATATTTTATCACCTATGTTAAATATATTTGCACTCATTGTAACTGCCTTAAATTTATTCTTAGTTCCTTTATCATCATTTTATATTGTAAATTATTCCATTACACTTTTCCTTTATTTACCTCTGTTAATCCTTTTATAACTAAAATTTAAGTATATAACATTTATTATAAACACTCAAATTTTATTTATAAAATCCTTTTTTTATATTGTATATTATCCAATTACATATTCAACTTCTGAAAATTAAGGTAAGTTATATTGGAATGAAATTGTGTATTATACAAATAAAACTTTCTAATTCAATTATTTCAAGCTTGAATATTTATCCAAATCTTGAATTTATACTTAGAAATTATCCTTGAAGATAAAATTTAGAAATTAAATTTCCGATTAATTCCAAACTATTTAGAGATAAATAAATGCACATATACTATATATATATATATATATATATATATATATATATATCCATTCAAATTTAAGTCATATATCAGCATAAGTTATAAATCCAGTATTATTTAAGAAATTCAAATCAATTAAATTTCCAAAACAAACCTGCAGCAAGACTACAGAACGGTCTCTTCACTTCGAAACTCGAAAATGAATGTCGATGATGCTGCAGTCATCACCGAAGTTATTTTCCAGCGATAAAGAGAAAAGCACTAATTTTAAGCTTTAAAATTATTTGGAAACAAATTTCTATTCGAAAATACTTTAAATAGAATATCCTTTTTAAAACTTTAAATACAAGGTTTGGAACCATCAGAAATTAAATTCTCAAATTCTTGTTTTAAATTCATTTAAATTTTCAAATAAATTTATAACCATGTTTATAGTTCAATTATTTATGTATGAAAGAAGAGATAATGGTATATAAAATCAAATATTATTTCTTAACAACCAATTCAATAAAATCCAGAAAGACATTTATAATATAGGTACAAAATTTATTTCATTACTAAATTTGAAAAACAACATATTGTGTCAGTTTGTTCTATTCAAGTGTTTTGGAAATCTTATCGATAGCGTTGATCAGACGAATCAATTAGAAACCCAAATCAACATCAACAACTCAAACAACACAATATATAAAACATTTTAAATATTAGTTTACAAATACACTTCAAGAATGATTTGAAGATAAGTTGGAAACAAAGATGAGATGATTAAATAACAGAATAGGGAGATGGATGGGTTTATATAAATCGCGGGCAACCTTAACTGGGTCAACAGTGACTTAAAGAATAAGATCGATGTGGATTTCTTGGGTAAATCAACATTCGGTCTCAAGAGATAGAGTTCGGGATTATAAGAGGTACTAGCATCTAAATCGAGGATATAGAATCTCTGGTGAATCGATGTTGTTGTAAAGGAGTTTCCCCTTTTACAAATAAATTTGAGGTTGGCGAGACCGCCGACTCATTATAAAGATCATTCAAAGTGGAGTTATGGTATACTCCAGAATCAAATGAAGAGAATAGTGAGGGACACAAAATGGATTTTGAAACCGCATGGAACGTTCCAAAATCAAAGGAATCGATTCAAAAGGAAGAGATTCAAACTCGAATGAAAGTGATTCTGTAAATTCATTTACTCTATATGCTGAGTTTTGCCTAGAGCTACCAAAGCTCTGATACCAAATGTAACAACCCGAAATTTTCAACCATTCGCATCCGCACATGTCGGACTTGAATTGCTCAAAATACCGCGTTGTAAATAAAATTTGGAAAATCTCAGAATATATAGTAAATAATTAATCACAGATCACAGACACAGAGTAAATAATAATGCAGCGGAAGTAAAAGAGATAGTAGTTCATGAAGCTACTATATATATAAGATACATTAGAGTTAAACAAGATACAACAAAAAGTAACAAGATACAAAAGGTACAAATCAGAATACATCACTGAAATCACTGGATACAGAAAGCAAAATAGATGGCTGGATCTTCAAGGAAAACTCCAACTCCGAAGGTGAATCTTTAATGCTAACTCACTCAATCTGACTCGAGCGTAAAGCAAAACACAAAACACACGAGTCAGGACATAAATACTTATGAACTATAAATCAACTCAAATGAACAGTAACAAAAATGCATCAGTAACTTAAAGGATGCTTGGGATTGCCCATCCTTTAAGGATCTGTTAAACTATTTACTATGTAGTAATATTGCGCTATTATAGTAATGTCTACAGTAAAATAAACATACTTTTAAATAGTGTTCCGGGCTACCCATATCACCCTTCACACATAATAGTCCCAGTAGTCCATCCAATATCATGCCATCTCCACTCCGGGTGACTGTCAGAGGATACCACACGGGCTACGGGAGAAAACAAACTCGTAGTAAAGGTTCGGTATGGTAGGTGACACGGCACACAAGGCAATGCCAGGGTAGATATACCAATTACGCACACGGGCTGGTGGTAACGCAGCAGCCACATACGCTCACCTCGGAACACACTCCCAATCAAAATCGGAGGATGGCCATCTAATCAATCACCAGTAAGAGTATAGTATCGAAGGAATGTGTCCGACTAGAGGTGCTACCTCCTTTGGCCCGAGATCGCTCCTGTTTTAGCCACCTTATGCGAACTCACGGGAGTTGGGTCCACGTAATATACCTCAAGAACGTCGCCACCATCCTACTTCATTCCGGAATCTCCACCGCGTACACAGTTGTTAAAGTGGTTTTCAGAGTTGGTAGAGAGTATGACAACTTCCGATCCCGGTCTCTTTAACAACCAATCGTTATTATAACGTCGTGGCCATTTTAAAATAGTTTATACTTCAAAAATCAAATCATTTCATTTCAAAACTATATCCCTTTCAAAATAGTTATACTTCGAAACCAAAACCATTTTATTTCAAAACTATATTCAAATCAAATAGTTTATCATTTCCATTTCAAACATATATTCACCTTTAAAAAAAATTCATAATACTTTCATAGTATAACTTTTTCGAAACCAAAATACTTGAAATCATTACACCTTGAAAATCATAACATTCCGAAATCATACATTTGAAATCAATCTTTTAATTCTTTACACTTTACAAATTATTCCATTAAACCAAAATTTCCAATTTCCAATTTAATTCAATTCAAACCATCAGTTTCAATTCAGTATAGTTTTCTAAAATAACATTTCAAATCTTACAATTTCAAATATAGATTTGATCTACAAAATAAACAATCAATTTTAATATATTTCCAAACTTTAATATCCCACATTTCAAAACTAAACTTTATAATTCCATATATTCATATCTCAAATCTAATTTCATTATTATTTCGTTTTGAAATATTCATTTCGTAACTCCAACATTATAAAAAAAACTTAAATTACAATTAAGCCAAATATCTTTTCATATAAATATAAACTTCAAATATTCCTTTATCAAATAAATCAAAATCAAATATTATTCCACATTCATATTCTTTATCAAAATAAAGATCAATCATTTCCAAACCATTTCAAAATCATTAAAATATCATATCCTTTCAAAACCTCATTATCATATCATTATTTGAATTCAAATTCAAATATTCAAATCTAAATATCATTTTAAAATCAAACATATCATTCATTTATTATTTCAAATATCATTACAAAACACCTTTCAAAATCACATTCACCAATTCATTTATCTTATTACATTTCATTCCATTTAACACATAACCAAGTAAACTTTATTTAAATTTAAATTCAATTCAAATTCCTTAAAAATTCAAATTTAAATATTAAAATATATTCAAAACTCCTTATATTCACAAATAATAAATTTTCAAAGTTAAATCATTTAACACTTTAAAATATAACACAAATAGTGTTAAATTTTATAACATTGTCAAATTAAAGCCATGACAACATTTATACAGTACTATAGTTGCTTATAGTTTCCAAACCAGTTTAGTTCAAGAATAATGGCATTTATAATATGCCGTAATAGATATTTAGTTATTTCAAACATTGTTAGATTCAAAACAATAGCATTTCAAAATGCTGTCAAAAGACTACAACATTTTGAAAATGCTATAAAATTCCAGATTTCATTTTAGCTTTTCAAAAATAAAAATAAAACTCTAAATTTTTATTATAACTTAAAAATCATATTTTTAGACTTCAAAATTTCACATTTAAAATCATTTTAACATATGATTTAACACAACAAAATTTTTAGATCAAATATTCAATTTAAAAACTCCATTCATTTATTAAGTCAAAATTCACTGTTTATTAACATATAAATTAAATAAAACTTATAATTTTACTTCAAATACAATTTCAAAACTTTAAATTTAATTTCCATTATTTATTTACATTTTAAAATAAAATTTAAAGTCTAAAATCTCAATTACTTCAAATTTACGTACTCAAATTCACAATTTCAAGACTTAATATTTAATTTTCTTAAAACCATAAAATATATATTTTTAAAAAATCAAAATTTCATACTTTAAAAAAAATACATATTTTAATAAGAATCATTTAAAAATATACGACGGGGTCTGTATATAATTTTCTAACCTAGGTCAAGTGATACAGATATATATCATTTCAATCCGCAGTTTACAAAGAAAACCCGGGTTCTATCATTTCAAACCCGCAATCCCAAGTCAAATAAAATACAATAAAATTCGCTCAGGCCTATCATTTCAGCCCATAACGATTTTTTCCTATTCTAAAGTCCGTTCGGGTATGTATCATTTCAACCCATAGTGATTCTATTCTAACAGGGAACTTGCAGTGTGAATATATGCATAAACAATATAAACAATGTCAATGTCATAATATAATGTCATATATCAGATGTCAGGTGATAATTAACAGTTTTAACATGGTAATAACATGGCATAGCATAACATATGATCATCATTAACTTGCATACACATTTTATATTACTATACACTTGCCATCAATTTACTATTTCATAAGTAAATATGTCAGAGTGAGAAAGACTCACTTTTTCAAGCTGAAGACCACTACGACACACAAAATGATTCCAAAGGAACGACAAGCACGATACATCACAATATTGGATTCAAGTGAGTGGGGAGCCTATATGATGATCTTGTATGCAACAATCAAAACAAGACAATGTAACATAAATACGAATATATTTAACACCAAACACATTGAAACAATTTGAATTTAAAATGCAACAATGGACAAGATGACTTTACCATGCTTTAACCATTCAAAAGCTTAGCCATAGCTGGACCTAGGCTCGGCCATGATGTGTGTTAACCTCAGGTTATGGCATCAAAATAGCACGGCAACATGAAGATGAAGTATAGAGGTGAAACATGGAGCATATAAAAGAAACAAGGCAAAAAGGCAACTTTAGTTCAACAATTTGGCTCGACCAAAGGCTAGTGGGTTCGGCCTATGGGATTTCAGACCTGGACAGAGGTAGAGATGGCTGAAGTGGTGTCTAGAGGAGGGGTAGCTACTGGTGGTGGTGGCTAAGGGGGTGGCCAAAGTGAAATAGGAAGGGTATGGTGGAATTTAGGCTTGCTATGCTTGGTTTTTGGTGGAACTTTGAAATTTTGTGGTGATGGCATCATCAAGTGGCATGGCCAGATCTTGAGGTGGGAATAGGTGATGGTTGCTGGTATGTATGGTGATGGTGGTGGTGGGTGGAGATGAAGGTGGTGGAGCCGAGCAAAGATAGGAGAAGAGGAAAGTGAAAAACATTGAAAAATAGTGAAAAGATGAAGGAGATGAAGCCATTTTTTTTCTTGTTGAAGATAGCCGTGAGTTTGAAAGTGAGAAACTTATTATTCACGTGAAAACACAAGAGAAAACACACGGCAATGAAAAAAAAGGGTCGGCCAAAAGAAAGGAAGTGAAAAGGCAAGAAAAGGAAAAGACAAAGAAAGGAAAGGTCACAGGAAAATGAAAGGTTTTGACTCTTTGTTTTCTTTTTTCTTTTATTCAAATAAACTAATTAAAATTTCAGTAATTTGACTTTAAAACCCAAATAAAGTAATATAAAATAAAAATAAATAATACATTTTAAATAAAATGGAAAAAGAATTAAAGAAATTGCTTAAAATTCCAAAACAGGGTTCAAAAATTACAATTAAATCATCATTGGCTTTGAAAAAATATCTACTTCATTTTAAAAATATTCTAAAGAATTTTTTTGAAATAAAGTAATTTCCTAAACATATTTAAAGTGAAATAAATAATTAAATTTAGAGAAAATAGAAAAATAAATAAAGAAATTGTTTAAAAATTGGAAACAGGACATGAAAATTACAAATAAAATACCATTGGCTCTAGACAAATTTCTATTTCACTTTAAAACAAATAAAATGTCAAATAAATAAAATAAATGAGAAAAAAAATAAAGTAGAAATGAAATAAAAATTAAAATCTTAAAAAAATAGAAAAATAAATAAAGAAGTTCTTTAATTAATTGAAACTAGAAATTAAAAATTATAAACAGAATACAACTGACATTGGAAAATGTCAATTACACTTTCAAAAATGTTTTAAAACCAAAATATATATAATACATGTTGTTTACCCATATAAACATGAATTAGAACATTACATTACCAAAAAAAAATATTATTTATATAATTTAAAATAAACAATTTTGTTAAATACAACAAATTTCACACAATAGTTAAAAAGGCATAACTTTCACATTATAAATCAGATTTCAACGAAACCAAAAGTAGTGTTCTTAAAATTTTATTTACTTTCATAATAAAAGATAAAATTCAAATTTTCAAACTTTAAAATTTTAAATTTAAAAGTGAAAGATTGACTATTTTGACCAAAATTCACATTTTCTGGAAATATTCAATTTATGCATGTTTGAAATTCTAATCCACATCAAAATCAACATTTATATTTCAAATAACCAAATATATTCATTTTAATAAATAAAATAAAGTTTTTAAATTAGGAATTTAAATTAAAATAATTAAAATATACAATTACGATAATCAGAAAATACAGGGTTGTTACATATGTGGTGCATGACAATAATAATTATGGCGTGCTGTATTATTAACTCCATGTAGGCACGAATTTGGGATGTAAAAACAATTGCTAAGCTCAATATGTAATGGTGTGTTTCATTTTTCTGCTCTGTTTACTTAAGACTATATAATATATAATTAATCTCACATTTATCGCTGAAAGATAATCCAAGGTGACTGCAATATATTGGGGTACCATCTTTGGGTTTGGAATTAGGGATGTTACAGGTGGAGTAATATAAAATAAAGGAATTAATTAGGGAAATTTTAATTAAAAGAATTGGAAAGATTTCATTCTCTCAATTAATATTAATCTTCTAAATTTATTTCCTTTATTTCGTTCCCTTCTAAAATACACTAATCTTTCTTCTCCTTTTCTTCTTGCCATGGCCGAAATTTTCTTCATCCCCTTCTAAAATAAAATCAACTCTAAGATAAATTAAAACATCAAATAAATATAAAGACTATGTGGTTCATCCCTCTTCTACAAAGTTCGGTATAAATTTAAGGATGCAAGGAGGGATTTTCAAATCAAAGTTTGACTTATTAGCTAGACCTGAAAGGTATATCCTAATATTTTTTTGTTTTCTTAGATGTAATATGTTTATCACAATTTTATATATACTTATTTTTGCCTAAACTTGATTTGGAATTAGCAATACAATTTAAACAATTTGTTGAATGATTTGATTTGTTTTAACATGATAAATTAAAACTGAAATTTATGTACGACTAAAACAATGTTTTGGTTATGGATCTATGTTTTAAAATTACTTATATTAATATTATAATCATATTGCACAATTTAATAATTTAAATGTCTCTGTTTTAATTTTTAAGTGATTGTCGACATCATGTTTGATTTGTTGTGTGCAATTTTGGTTTTATGTTATTTTGACCAATTCATAGTAAAAGAAAAAAAATTATTTGGGCTAGACTTTATTTGCATATATTTATTTTACTAATTGATTTAAGTGTATGTACGTATGCGAATACATCAAAAAAATAACATAATATGGATGTTTGTTTTTAATCAATTAATTTTTTTTTGGATTAATCTATATCTATGTGTGAACAATTATATTTATATTGTTAAGGCGTGTATTAAAAACAAAAAAATTCAAATCTTATTTTCATTACATAATTTAAAATTAAGGCAATAATATATAAATATAAATGAGAACATATACATGATAGATATAAATCTCAATATTTACACATATATATATTGATTGTGTTATTGTTTGTTGGTTTTGTCAATTTAACCAAATTGTTGCATCATATCAACCATTATATATTAATTAGAAGTTGTATCAATTAAATTTTCTAAAGAGAAAAGGTGAAATCAAGCAATGATGCCCATTTCCATCTCTTTTCTTTTAGATCTTAATGTGATTACGTCTAGATCTAATTTCATGTTTGTTCCCATCCTTCAACACCTAAAAATTACACTTGCTTTATGCTTCACATGTTTGTCACACAATTTAAAATATGAATATATATGATATATTTGATCCTTTTCATATTTCATACTTAATTATCATGGATTTAATCAATAATGAATAAAAATATATTAATAAATTTTGATTATTGTCAATGGGTTTGGCTTGATTGGGTGGTAGTTTAGACTACGAGATTAAATGTCATACGTTCGATCCTTGAGATCGATATTTGTTGGCATCTATATAGTCAAAGCATTAGCAGTTGTATAGCGATGGAGGTGCAAAAAATAATAGCGAGGATAAAACGGGATATAGCAGAGGTGCAAAAATCCATGTTGAATATAGAATCAAATATTTAAAGTTAATTTATTCTCATTCTCGATCTTTTATGTAAAAAAATGTATTTTTTAATATTACATAATAAAACCGAAGAATATCATGATTTATTCAGTCCAAAATATTGTGACTACAATAGATTTCTAACTTATATTGACAACTTGTGCCTTAGAAATATATTTTTACCCTAACTTTATTAATTTGGTTTAAAAAGAAAACTAGTCCATTAACCTTTTTATATCAATGTTGCTAAAGCAAGTGTTAAAAGGCTCGAACTAGCAGATGTAGCAGAAAATATGGGGCTTAAAACTGATCTACTGTTAATAGTGATATATCGAAAAACAATAGCGATTGAAGAGCACTATGTGCTACAGCGGTGATTTTGCGAAACTTTATGGGGCTTTTACTGCATAGTTTGGCATTAATGAACCATATTAAAAAAATTGATTTTATTATAAACAACTAAATTGGATGTGGTGAACCTCATTATACTTCATAGGCCCACTATGATCCAAATATGATTTTTTTTTTTTGAAATCTACCCATTTATGCCACAACAAAATGGACCAAGTTCCTTCACTTTTCACCATGTTGCTAGGTACAACTTGACCACTAGCATTTATCCTCTTCTCCATTTCCGTCTATTCCAAGCGTAGAAACTGGTCCGCTTTCCTGTACAAATCCTTCAATGTGCTTGGTTTCTTCATTCTGAACCATTTTCCAAATGAGATTCTCTGTCAACTCCATCCACTATCGCAATCGGTATGAAATCATCATGTGGATTTTACACTTCAATCGCTTCCATGTTGTATCGCTTAAAATAATTCTTGAACGTCTCTCCATTTCTCAGTTAGATGTTTGCCAATGATATCACATCCTTGGGTTGCATGGAGTGAACCCGAAATAACTCAAGAATTTATTCGTCAGTTGGTCTTATGAGTATGGATCCTATCTCTAGCATGTAAAGCACATCATCATTGATCCTTCCAAGAACAATGAAAATTGTTGGCACTCCACGTACTCATTTTCCATGGCACAATTCATGTGCCAAGTACTTCATCAAGTGTCGCAGAGGATCCTTCAATCCATTATAACCCTGTCATTGGCATCACAAATTCCCTTAAATCCTCGGCCGTTCTAGTCTTCACAGTAAGCTGATTCTAAATAGAGGCGGATTCCTAGCTATCCTCCAGCTTATCCTGCTGAAGCAATCTCCAGAATGCTTTGGTAATCATCCCACCAATATCTTCCTTCCATCCTAAACGACGTTTATTTCGTGCATCAATGTGTGTTCGATTCTATGAGCGGCTGTTATAACCATTACCCAAACAGTCACGGTTATCATCACAATGCTTAGGTATCCCTAGTTCTAGGGAGTCCATTCTTTTCGGATTTTTGTAATGTCATCCAGGCTGCGTCCTCTGGATTTACTTCCTGTATGAACATCTCTCTTAGAATTTCTTCCAGTTCTTCCACTGCCTGGACTTATGGCTCGATCACCAGCAACATCTCTAACACCATTCTTCTTCGATGAATCGGCCACGATCCATGATGGATCGGTATCGATCTATCTTGGAGTCTGTTCGTTGACTCTGGTTTGTTTCTGCTAGTTACTTCCATCTCCTACATCCACTTCTCCAACTGATTTTTTTCCTGGTCTACGGCCATTAGTGGAACTTCCTTCAATTAAGCTAGTTGGAGAATTTCCTCTATTTCTATTATCTCTAGGTTGAGAGAAGGTCCTTATAGTCGTGAATTGCTTCACTGGTTCCACCATGATAGCATGTTGCATTACTTCCATCTTTTGGTTTATATGAACGACCATTCCATCTAATTCTTCTCTTGTTACCAAATCCAATGGAGGTTGAGTAGCCTCTTCATTTCTTCCATCGTGCGCTCCATCGGATTCCTCTTTAATCACTATCTTACTAGTATTCTTCTTCATTCCCATTTCAATCGAATCATTTTGGAGATTTTTTTTTTCCAAACCCTAGTAGCAAATCGAGGCTCGTCCCTATATTCAATTTCTCAGTGAAAGCACTAAAAAAATGTTAGTCTTAATGTTGGCTAACACTCCCATTGATCGGAATTCAAGGATTAAGTGTAATATAGTAAGAAATAAAAGAAAAGGAGAGAAATGAGACATGGTATTTTTATAGCGGTTCGGCAAATCACTGTCCTATGTCCACTTTATCAATTTTATTACTTGTTCAAACTAGATCTACCACTTTTATAATGAATTATCAAAGTTCTATGCTAAAGTAAAAAAATGAAAGCGTAAAAGTAAGCAAAATATCAAAAGTCCTTTTCTTATATGAGATGACTCCTATTTATAGTTGAATTGGGCTATTTGGAGGCTGTAAACTTGTTACATCGGGTTTGAATCAGTCAATCAAGAAAAATCGGTATATCGGGAAAGATATGTGGTCAAAGTTGGACCAAATCTCAAGGATTAATAGATCGGTACCGATCCATGGTCTTGCCCCAAATTATTGCACTTTTTTCTAATATGCTTTGGCCTTCATTGCTTTTGAGTTTGAGGAGGCAAATGATCACTGTGATGAAGCGATACCAATCCCTCACCCACGCCCAAAAACTTTTTTCCTTAACTATTCTAAAGATTCGTTGCCCTTAAGATGTGGATGATTTTTAAGTGTCGATCCATCTTTTTGATAGTTTTGATAACCTAATGCTGATGAATCGATGGATCGGTATTAATCCATGGACTTAGCCATTTTTTCCATTTTTTCCTTTACTTTTCGTATTTGATCGTCTTCGAGTCTAAAGTTCATTCCTTCATCACTCCATAGTCGACTTCCATCGACATGATGCTTGAGCGAAATGTTAGATAAAACCACTTGAGCTAATGATCCTTAACATAGTGTTATATTATTCATAGAAAAGCAAATGAAAAAAAATTAATTAATCACTCGTAAAACGAATAAAATATCTAGTGAAACAAAGTTGTTATTTTCCAAAATATTCTTGGATATATTAGAGAGATGGAGAAAAAACCCCGCTACCTTTAGCGTTTTCTCCTAATTTTGTTTTTCCTCGTCATAGTACTTCTTACTTAAAATTATGAACATTATATGGTGAATTAATTTGAGTATAGCCTCTAGGACTTTCCAAGATACATGATAACCAAACCAAAGAGAGAAACATTGGAATGATTTGTTTTAGACAAAATCTATTTTAATCCTTGATTTGGTGAGTTCATCCTCAAAAAAGGTAAAATCATTTTACCACTTACCATTTTAATTAGTTTGAAGCAAAATATTCCGGTTTGTCGATTCTAATAGCAATTTTTGGAGACTCTTCTTTAACCCAAGTTTCAAACAGCTGTCACCTCGTAATTCACGTATTGCACATTTTTCATTTGCTTTCATCATTATAGTCAAAAAGAAGGGGTTGTGAGTGGGAATATTGTGCTATAACATAGAACAACTGATGGATAAACTCAAAAAAGCATGTGACTACACTGAGTAGTAATACTGATTGCCACTTAGGAAAGCTGTACAGTTATCCAAAGTTATCAAGTTAAAAAAAATTAAATGGTTTGGTAAGATTTATAATAGAGTAGGAGCAAAGGTTAAAAAAAGAAAAAGGGCAATTAAGTTTTAGCAAATTTTTTCTATTAAAAAAGGGAAATTGATAATCTCATGGATTAATAGAGTTTTCAATTATTAAATTATGAATTATGCAAAACGTGTTAAGTATGTATGACCACTAAATCACACTCAAACATCACTTTCAGAAGTACAAATGTAAAATGAAATTACCCCTGAGATAGATAAAAATATGAATGGACAGATTGAATTGGTCGAAACGATAACAATAACCCGAAAGTCTGTTTCATTTCCGAAATGAAAGTGGATCATCCAATATATCGAGATATATGTTTTTGAAATTTTTAAACTCAATGGAACTTGTTTCAAACTCAAATTTCATTTTATACAGAAGTTAGCTTTCAAAATCAGATTATATTCGTTTAAATCCTTTTAGTCAATTTCTACGTGTTTCGAGCTCGCATGATTAAACAACAAGTTCGATCGCTACGAAACTTGAAATCTTACAATAATTTACTGTTATGCATCCGATGAAACTGATTTCGTCGAAATCCAAAATGGTGACCAAAATGGCTAAAGATTTCAATTCAAATTCTCATTAAAAACTATCTCAATTTATATCGATTTCAAATCCATCTTTTAACTACAAATTTAAACCACTTCAAATTCAGTAGGTTTTAAAGTTTAAATATTCAAACATTTACAATAACGTAATCGATTATACAAAACATTTTAATATTTACCCATTTTAAAGAAAACTCACTTCGAATTCTCAGATTCTTCTTTTTGTATATCATACTCAGCGTAGCTCTAACTTTTATCATTCAAAAGAGATCTCAAATGAAATAGTCTAAAATTCAAAAATTATTTAATTAAGCATAATACTAATTAGATTTCAAATAGATAAGCATCTTTAACTTTAAGTATCACTCTTGTTATCAGAGAATGAAAAAAAATACCGATAGATGTCTATAGAAATTTAAAACGGTGTTGATGAGGTAACTTCGTGATAGCTATACAAAGCAACAAGGAAGTCCAATTCCTCTTTCCTTGATCTTCATGCTCTTGTTTTCCAATTGAATATTAGGTAGTCGATAAAATTATTTGATTATTAAAAAAATGATGATTATATGAAGTTAATGGTTGACATGTAAAATGTAAAGGACATAGAAGACAACTAAACTGGGGAAAGGGGTTGAAAAGTATTTCATATCGTTATTGATGAGGGAGAAGGGAGAAGAAAATGCGAGTGTACATTCTTAAGCAAGATGCACCCTTCTGAACTGAATGAGAGTGAATTTTACGTTCTTGAAATATAAAACATGCAACTCAAACTAGTCAAGAATGATCCTACATTCCCACCACTGCCGCCTCCTGAAACGCGGCCTGGACACCAACTCTAAAACCGCAACAGCCTTAATTCAGGCAGCTCACGATAGCCTCTCCACGCCCACCTCCCTATCCTACGCCATCTTCCTCTTCGATCGAGTCCCGCCTCCCTCCCGAGACGTCGCCCTCCACGCCACGCTCATCTCCCTCTTCCCCATCGCGTCCACCCACTTCTACACCCAGTTCCTCACCCGCTCCTCCGCCACGGTCAAATCGCACCCCTTCATCCTCTCCTCCCTCGCCCGTGCCGCAGGGTCCACCTCCTCACCCACCCTAGCCCAACTCGCCCACTGCCACGCCATTCGGTGCGGCATCGACGCCCACGTGGTGGTCTCGACCTCACTTCTCAACTCCTACGCTAAATCCAACCACCTCAACACCGCGCGCAAGGTGTTTGATGAAATGCCTGACAAGAATATCGTCACCTGGAACTCGATGCTCTCCGCGTGCACCAATTCAGGTGAGTGTTACAGTGCGATTCATATGTTTTGCAGTCTGAGACGCATGGAATTTGATATGGAAATAGATGAATACACAGCTTCCACTGTGCTAGCTGCATGTTCTAGAGTATTAGAATTAGGGTTTGGTGAGCAAGTTCACGCCTTTGTGGTTGTTAACGGGTTGGAAACGGATCCCGGTGTCAGTGGTGCAATCACAAATTTGTACTTCAGGTGCGGAAAGGTGGAGTGTGCAGAGAGGGTCATGGAGAAGAAAGACATTGCTATGATGATTAATGGCTATGTTTCCAATGGAAGATACATTGATGCTTTCAACATGTTCACACATGGTAATGATCTAGTTAGGGTTTTGTTGAAGGACTGCAGTGTATCAATTTCTACGATAACTGCATGTGGGAATCTAGGGTTTGCACGTATAGGAAGAAAGGTGCATGCCATTGTGACATTACTTGGTTACGAGAATTTTGCACTTGGTAGTGCTTTGATCGACATGTATTGTAAGTGTGGTACCGTTGAAGAAGCACGTGGAGTTTTGTTTAGCCTGAAGGAGAAAGATGTTTCTCATTATAATTCGATGATTGCAGGATGCGTACGCTGTGGATACATTGAAGAAGCACGTGGTTATTTTGAGGAGATGGTTCATAGAAACGTAATTTCTTGGAGTTGTATGATATCGGGGTATGTAAAATATGGAATGGCAGATGAAGGATTGAAGTTGATGAGGAGGATGTGCAGTGAAGACGAGTCGGTTAAGGCAAATTGCTACACTTTTGTGTCTGTTCTCGATGCTTGTAGCAGTCTGGCAGCATTGAAAGTAGGCAAAGAAGTTCATGGACAAGTATTAAAGACGGTATTGAATGTCATTTTGGAAACAGCTTTGCTTGACATGTACTCGAAAGCGGGAGAGATGAGATATGCTAAAAGAGTATTTGACAAGATGGAGAAGAAGAATGTTGTTTCTTGGACTTCGATGATATCTTGCTATGCATCTCACGGACATGGCTATGAAGCGATCGATACTTTCGAAAGGATGATGTGTATGGGAGTTAAGCCGAATGAAGTTACGTTTGTGGCCATCTTAAGCGCTTGTAGTCGTTGTGGTTTGGTTAAAGAAGGGTTGCATTACTTTAACATGATGAGGGGTAAATATGGCATTTCACCTAGAGGAGATCATTATGCTTGTTTGGTTGATATGTTTGGGAGAGCAGGAGAGCTTGAAGAAGCTTGGAAAGTGGTGGAGGAGATGGAAGATGATGTTTTGGATGGTGATGATGGTGCAGTGATATGGAACACATTACTTTGTGCATGTCAAATGCATAATGATGCAGATATGGTAAGTAAAGTGAGTGAGGAAATGATGAAGAGAAAGAAGGCTAATTCAGATGCTTATGTTGTCATGTCTAATGTTTATGCTAATGCGGGAATGTGGGACAATGTGCATAGAGTTAGAGAGGAGTTGAAGAAACATGGTGCTGTTAAAGAGCCTGGCTTGAGTCAAATTTGAACATTGGTTTCAAGAGATAAGATAAAGTGTGCAGTAGGAAGTGCAAAGGGTTCAGATTACTGACAGTCAGAGGTAACCTTCATGATTAGATTACTATGAATGAATTTTTTTATCATAGGCAATCCAGATTTGCCTTGGTTTACTATTTATAGATTTTCTAAAGTAAACAATTGTTAATATTTGTTACACATCAGGATTATTCACTGGTTGTATGGATTCTTAGAGTCTGATGGATAAGTTTCCAGTTGAAACCTAGTTATATCATTTTTCCGTGATATGGTTACTTAATAATAATGAACTTTTAGCCTTTTTGATCATAACCAGAAGTCTAAATGATGTATTATGACCGACTTTTCCACAATAATCAGCAGGTATTTGTTATTATTGATGATACTGTTTTTTGTCTCATTTTTCTAGAAACCGGTAACCGGGTTTGATCTATTCTCATGTCGATAATCAAAGAATATCCCAATAAGAGTATCATTTGGGAAATAATCTCCACAATGCTGGTAGCATGAACTTATCGAATGTTTGGAACATCGGGTAAGTCTATTATAGCTGTTGCAGTTTGCAATGGCAATATTTAATTTCTTCTCACAAATTTTACCATTTTATCTTCCATACTACTCTTATATTCTAAAATTTCTACATTAGCAAATCAAAATTGTTCGAAAACTCAAAATCCACATGTTTCAAAAAAATTTTTTTTTCCTCAAGTGCATTACGATTTCAAACTTATCACACTTCACACTTCTTCTCGACCTCCATATCTACGTAATCAAATTTATTTTCTTCTCATAAGTTTCCCACAAATCAGAGTTTTTTGTGACGTGATAAAGTCAAAATGGAGCACTTAATTTTAGCCAAATTCCTAAGTGCTAAGATAATATCTTTGAATATCAGCAATCGTGTGATGGAATGCAAGATCTCGCTGTCTCAACTCTAGCTATTCGCATGACTATCAATGTCAACCTTGTTCTTTTGACGTTGCAGGAGGAAGAAAAATCATCGATCTAAACAATGGAAGCGAAGCATCCACAGAAGTGAAACGAACGGAGGAAGATGAAGTTATTTAAGTAAAGACATGGTAGTAACGCTTGCAGATCTAGAATATATAAGCGATCGATTTTGGAAGGCAAATTTTTGTTGTAGACCTACCGAAAAAACTTATTTCAAGTTTAGGCCTGTTTGAAAACTTATTATAAAAACATGTCTGTTTTCACTATTCAACAATTTGTGCTTGCATATTCTGAAAATGAGCAAGCACAATTTTTTTTTTAGTACGCTTGCACACTTTGAAAAATGCACGAGTATAAATTAAAAATTTTTGTTTGTGCATTTTCAGAACGCGCAAGTACAGAAATTAAAATAAGTTTTACAATAATAAGTTTCAAATAAGGCTCAAAGTTGAAATAAGTTCTTTTTTTCTTTAGGCCTAAAACAAAAGTTTCCCCATTTTGGAATGGAGCGGGTGCTATATGCTATCATACTTCCATGAATAAGAGGACACGTGTTTTGCTCAAATGCTATGAGCAAACTATAACAAAAGTGGAAGAACATTTGTACCAAAATGAGTGATTGAGTAACTGGTGACATTACTCCTTTGGATCACACAAAAGGTTGTGATAGCCTTTATAAACGAAAACAAGAGAAAATCCTTCTCCCACAAACAAGCTTACGTGGTCTTAAAAATGTAAAAGCGGACTGAGATCAATGAGTTTGGACCAAGTCGCTTCCTTAACGAAACCAGGAAACTGTAATGGATTCAAACCCAGGTTCTAAACCATCTAAAACACACCTCAATCTGATATCGATCAGAATCACTCTTCATATGGCAGTGAAGTTGGTCGCTTAGCAGGTGTCAAAGATGTCTCAAAGAGCAATTATTAACACTCAGAGAAATTAAAGAATGAAAGAATGTCTTTAGTGCGAAAAATGCCAGAAACGAAGCTGAAATAAAGCAAAATGCAGACATATGCGATTGATGAGTGTAGATTTATGCAAGTGGATCAGACGTCCATGCTGGACTTTTAAGTACCATTTTAAATAGCTAAGCCTGCATAAAGAAGGTGAAGGTCAAATAGCACCCGATTCAGATTCAGATTAGTGATCAACTCCTGTAAAAGTGATATGGCTAGTATCTTGTATCCAATATTTGTCTGTTGTGACTTTTAGTTCTCAAACCGACTGTTAGGGAGGTTTGTATACTGTAAATGAGCCTAAATAAAACTCTGTGAAACTAATTTATTTAGAAGTAAATATATCAGTATTCTTTCTGTGTTTCCCTTCGTTGCTCTCTCCAGCATCCGCCCTTGTTTTCTCTGTGAACTCCAGCCCTACAAATCAAATTGCTCAGGAGAATTTCCACATTTGAATCAGTCTTCAAATTGGAAAGTTAAAATTAGGTGGTTTGGATAAGCAATATACCTCGCTTATTTCTAAATTCGGTGAAATCCTCTTCTCTGTGACAAGTCTGCTCCCCAATCTGCATTACCATCGACCTCGACACCAGTCGCCTCTCCACCTGCTTCTGACCGCAAACGCTTGACCCAAAATCACCTGACTCGCCTGTGATCAATCATCTTCTTCTGGTAAATATTATTTAGTTATGTAATTTTAATCTACTAATGTTTTGCTTTCTGGTAGTTCACCCCATAATTGGTTTGCTGTTATTTCAGTGATGCACTTTTTGAGTTTGTTATGATTATGTATTATATTACAATAATGAGAAAAATGAAGCCTTTTTGTGAATTTTTGTGAAGGAATAGATATCTTTTTAATTTTTATAAACTAGTTTTTATTACATTCAAAAAAAGGGAAAAGAGAGAGAATTTTTAATAATTGGAAAACATAAATACTATTTACATATATTCTTTGATGGTAAAAAGTAAGCAACATGTTTAGGAATCAGAAATCTATTGTAATCACTTGTTTGTGGATGTTGCATTAAAATCATTCGAACATTGACACATGTGTTTATTAGATTTTTTATTTTATTTTTTCCTTTTTTTTTGTTTGGTTTAAAAACTGTGTTTATTAGATATAAGTATCATATATTAGAAAATCAGACATAGTATTCGTTAAGGGTGGTTAAAGGAACTCTAAATTCAGATTGGGGTCCACGTGTGTGGGGTTTTTTTTGGGGGGTTGGGGAGGGGGGTGTTGTTGACGAGTGCAGCCACCAAATTGAGTGGTTTTTATGGTATAGGGTTGCCAACTGTAGTGTACGTTTTTGTTCGATGTGGTATTCCCAAATTTATTTTTTCCGGCCCCCTTATCAAAAGTCGAACTCCATGCCCTTCTTTAAAACATGATACTTTATCTGTTCGATGGTTTCGACCTTGTTGCTTACGCTATATAAAGTAATAATAAAATAATAATCACTCATTTTAATATATAATATCCAAATTGTTCACTAAAATAGATGCAAAACTTTGTATGATTATTCCTCAACTCCTTAATTGATCGTTAACATGAAAATTATTTATTCTTTGAACTCCTATTGGTACTCTCATTTGTATCATTAATTTCACAAATAGCAGCTGTTGTTATAGTGATCCTTCAACCAAACAAATTATCGCTACTACTTATGATGAAGCGTGTAAAGTGGCAAAGTGCAAGCAATGATCTTTACATCAATTCGAGTATTGTTTGTTTGGTTGTTAAGGAAATTATTAAGGAGCTATACAAACATGGAATGACTACTTACTATCTCACAATTTGTAGTTTAGGTATGAACTCATTTGGCATTGAGTTCTTTTATCAGCAAAATGAAGTTCAACTAATTGTCTGCTTTTGGGTTACATTCTAATATCATGTAGGAACTCACAGTTAGATGCTTGGATGCGAAGTTCTGTAATGTATTCTTGTGATTGCAATTTTGTTATTACTAAATTTGGTAACGATGCTTTATTGTTGTAGGAACTCACAATGATAATGGTTACCGTGCAAATAAATGAGGGTGTTACAGATATTTTATAAGTATATTCACCGAAGCATTTCATATTTTTTCTGCAGATACTTTATAAAGTGGGCGAACTATTAAAGTACCGTTTTTCCTCGGATGCAACAAAACTGGTAAATTTCAGTAAATGGTTTGATCTATCTTTTTTTTTTAATGAGAAATATGTACTTTTCTATGTTTTCTTAAATGAGAAGTACGTATTTCTTTGATGCTCAACCACGAATGATGAAATTTATTTGTGTGTATACAATGAATGAGTGGATAGATGCCTTTTGTATTCCGTATGGTTTAGATAGATGGTTACAGAATTTTGAATCAATGTATAATCTTGAGATATTTTTCCATACTACTAGAAACAAGTTTCATTATTGATACGGACTTTCAAGAAAAATGACACATATTCAAGGTTATATTAAGATTAAAAAAAAGATTATTAACAATTTATGTTGCCTTTAATGAGTTTGAAATTTAAATTAAACTCTAAATATTTCTTCCTTTCAAGCTTCATCATAATTATAAAACTCTTAGAGATGTACACATGGTGCATAACAAAATGAGATGTAGCTCATCCCTTTATGTATTACACACATGTTTATCCTTGTTGGATTTTTTGTTGGATTCTTAGTGAAGATGAATAAATGCTTCTCCACGTTGTACCCATACTCTCGTGTTTAAAAAGAATCTTTCAAGATTCTAGGACTTTTCCCAATAATCTCCATGAGGAATTATTTGCACTAAAATTTTGTGCTTCTTTGTTGCTTGGTATTATGTCGATGTGTGGGTGTTCTTTTTAATGAGATAATATATACATTTCCTTATATATATATATATATATATATATATATATATATATATATATATATATTAGCAAACTGATTTAAAACCAATGCTTTATGTTCAACTAAATGAAAGTGAATAAAGATCGTGTAATATGAAATATTTGCTAAACTATTTACTTGTGCGGAATATAAATATAAAAGTAAAAGTAATAAAGTAAATGACACCAGAGATTTTTATATTGGTTCGAACTTCCCGTTCTACATCCAGTTCCAGACTCCTTCTGAATTTAATCGATATCTTCAGTTAACCCGGATGAACATTTATTACAACATCTAAGCAACTAAATAGAACTTCGACTACCTAGACAACGGAATAAGACTTCAACCACCCGATGATACTATAACATCACTTCAACAACAAATAGTGGAAATATATTTGACCGAGTATGCTCCTGAATAACACCGATAAGTCAATAATGTACACCCTTCCTATTATCTTCTCATTTGTGGTACGTCATGTAATTTGCGAAGAAGGATGTAAATTTGTTCAAAAGAAAATATTCATGTGATCGAAATAATAAAGCAGTTTGAAAATGAATGCTTGAGAATTCAATAGAAAGACAGAAAGAATTATAAGTAGAATTCTTTATTGAAACAATGAAATGAATTGCTTTATATATAGTTTAATAGTTGCAATCATTCGTAAAAAGAAACAGTGAAAAGTTATGACTGCAACTCTGGATTTAAGAGATGATCTCTTCATAATGAAGAGGTATACTTTTAGAAAACTAACCGTTATACAGATGCAGCCGGCTGAATAGAGTGAGGCAGCCATCTGAATCGTCGATTTAAAACCAAAAAATTTATAGTTTATTTGAAGTAGATTATAGCCGGCTGAATTTATTAGGTCAGATGGCTGAATCTTCGTATGTTTGAAAACATGTGCATGTACACAGATTCAGTCGGTTGAATGATCATGTTCGGTTGGCTGAATTCTATTGATGAATAAAAATTAACTCTGCTTAGTTGGTTAGAGCACTTGTTTTTTAAACTAGTGTCCTGAGTTTGAGTCTTGCTACATGCATTTTTGAAAACTTGATTTTCATTTAAAATATGATTTCATCATGACCCCAGTTCGAGTCTTGCTTCATATATTATTATTATTATTTAAAAAAAATACTTTCGTTGCTTTTATAAAATGTTTCGAATTTGTTTGTATATGTGTATACCACTTTGAGAATATTTTAACATCTATATACTCTAGACGTGACACTCTATGACTAATAATACTTCGTTTGTCACCTTCGTCTTGTCTCTATTGTGTATCTCTTCTTGTATATGTGCATGTATGTATATGCACACACATTTATCCTCTTTTGTACTGTGTATCTTCATGTTAAACTTATTTGTTTGTCTCTTTTTGATACTTATGTACATACAAGTTAGCTTAGAGGTTATTTAACATAATTGTATAGTTGTTGTCATTAAAATCCAACAATAGAGATTCTAGCATTAGATAGGTTAGCAGACATGAATAACATGCATTAACATGTATTAACATGCCAACTTCAATTCAATTGAATATTGTTTGTGTATTTACATGGTTTCACTCCTTGCGCATGCACTTAACTTCTTACAATGGCTTCATTATTGTAGCAGTTATGTTGTTTACCTGTATCATCAAGTATAATGCTGGCGCAGTTGTGTATAATGCTAGAGCAATAATTATGAATCCTAGTGTACACAGGTATATGCATATTAATATGCAGGACAACTGCATACAAAAAGTTCAACAAATGCATTTTGTTTATTTTGGGCTAGGAAAATAAAATTTTCTTTCTGAAATAACAGTAATAGGCTCTTGTAAAGAAGTCTTAAAATTTACATTTGACACGTTTTTATATTTTTCCATCTAATAGATTTCGCTTGTGTCCCAAGTGTAGCTGTGATTTTGCCAGTGTCAATTTAACTTGAGAACAGAACAGAACTAGCAGAATGCACCATGTTTTACTCTGCATTCTAATTAAATGGGCATTCTTATCAGTAAATTTCATATTATTTTGTTATATATGCATGCCCATTACAGCCTTTTTCAGAATATTACAACCTCATGAAAATAAAGACTGGAGTCTGGCCTTCTAAGCCTAAATCGGTACTTGAATACATGTCTTATTCTGTTATGTGGTTGTGGGATTGCATTTGCAAACGTGCGACCACCATATTTATTGCATTATAAAGTACTTTATTGATGATATTTTGTATTGCCTATTTGTAGGTGCACGGGATTGTGGACTGAGAAATAAGTGTGTTGCATCACGAATACGCCCGCCAATATTTTGCATTGACATATTTGTTTACGGCCTTTTTGGATCAACTAAAATAAGCTACTTTTTGATTTTTTGAAAGTCAAAAGAAATTGATTTTACTTTTTCAAAAAGTAACTTGTTTAAGTAACGTGGATAAGTCAGTTTTGATTGGTGGTCGATGGAGATCTGTCAACTATTTTAAATCGTAGTTACCTTTCTTAGTAAATATTTTTTTCATTTCATAACTTCACCAATTTGTATTTTGAATTTTCCAAGTCAAATATTACTTTAGTTCTTTGTTTCAATTTGTACATAGAAAGACTAATTATATAATGAAAACATTTGAATTCATGTAATTCTTAGTTTTCTCATTGCACCCTTAAGTTTTTTGCTATATATTTTTACCTATCAGCGTAAATTTTTTTGGTTTATAACTGCACATTTTTAATGCAGTTTTATAGGGAGTTAACATGACTGTAGCGTTAAACTTTGTTCTTTACAATAACAAATGTGGATGTAAAGCTAGAGTAAGATATCATAATAATTCATTACTGGTTAATTTGTTTAAAAGCTAATTATTGGGTTTTATAATTCCCGTGTAAAGTTGGTCACGCATTGAAATTTAATGAAATTGATTTTGTTGTGTTAGGCAAGATCAAGATGAAAACTTATTTCTTTATATCATCACAATGCAAATTTATTAGTTTTGATGCCTTAAGACTATTTTGTTCCAACTTTGTTATTCTAGCATGTATATTATCTTGTTGGTTTAATTAACTTGTGGAGTCTGCTAATCCCTCCAATCTTATGAATTGTATGAATGCACAGTGTGTATTTCACTAATTTCTAACAACACCTACATACGTCACAGAAATCCTCACAAAAGTCCTTCATCTTGTCGTCTTAAAATAATCATATAAATGGACATATTTTTGAAATAGGCTTCTCAAAACAACTTATTACAGAAATAAACTCATTTGGAAACTAATTATGAAAATAGATCTATTTTTGTTTCAAGCAACATACATTTGCGCATTCTGTGAATATGCATGTGTATTTTTTACTTGCACGTTTATAGAATGCACAAGTAACGCTATTTTTTTTTAATCAAAACGCACATTCTGTAAATGCATAAGTAGGTTTCGAACATCCAAATAGACAGAGCGCGTGTTTCTTCCCCATTTGTCTACTTCTCTATTTTCAAATAAAGTTCCCAACTTTAAATCCCTAATTCTCAATTCCTCTCCCATTCAAACATCGAATTTACGTATCTTTTCATCGTCAAACTCTAATTCAAGCCTAAATCAATACATACATACCCGCTTCATGCCTAAATGATAAAATACATTCATACTTCCTAGTCAACTAAGTATCCCTAAGCCTTCGAACTCCTAGTGGTGTGTTTCTTTTCTTCCTTCTCTTATAAGTTAAAGTTTGAGATATTAATGGTTGAGATGGTTCGGGTTGTTCTTGAGTTTGAAACCGTGGTCGATCTTGACATTTAGATTATCCGTATGCAATTTCCTCTTGGTTGAATCTTTCATACATCTAAAGGTTTGGATTGTTCTTCCCATTGTGGCCATTGTTGTCCATGCGTGGAGGGAGATTCAACATTAGCTTTCCATTATAGCCGTTGTTGTTGATACGCGGATGGTGGTTCGACATTAGTAGAAGGAGGTTCCTCAATATGATATGCAAAAGGTCAATGTAACTTGTTTCTACCTAAAATTCGATCGAGCAAATTCTTAAGTCCAAAGCATTTCATTTTCACCTTATCGAGCTCAAAACGATTGAGTTCAATATCATCCACCATCTTCATAGCACTGCATATCCCACTAACCAAATCACCCTCTAATGATGCTCGAGGAATGTAAGCAACAAGGCAACTTGAAATTGTTTCGATATAAAACAACGAGTTATTTAGCAATACCAATACTCATATTCTCTCAAAGAAATTGGAGGATTTCACTGAACAACCACGTAAGCAATTCTCCTATTCCGTAAGTGTAAAGTTTCATTTATCGACTCTCCCCGTTGTCTAGGAATTCGTTAATTGGAACAACCGAATCAAAAATATGTTGAGAAAGATATCCAAATTGTCTCATTACTTGATCTAGATAATAATTTTCAAAACACAAAAAATAAATCAACCGATACTCGAATTTCAGCCATCCATATAATGCTCACACAAAATAAATAAACTACACAAATCAAAATGCAATCAGACAGCATCTTCTTTTGCATTTTGACGATCCAACAAACTTAAAATCTCAACATCACATAAAAATTATTCACACTTTAAAAATATTTTATAATCGATTAAAATATTTTATTAAATTTCAACAAATTATCTTAAAAAATTTATTAATTTGATTTGATTTATTAAATCTAAATTTTTTCTTTAATTTACGACAGAGAAAGTGGGGTTGTTACACTAATGCACTTTTTTCAAGTAATGAATTACACTTACCTTCAACCATAAAGAACCTAGAGACCAAATTAGGCGGGACTGACACATTTGGTCATCCAATTGCCAAGCGTGTCCACGGTCATAGCGACAAATGTTGATTGGACGTTTTAATATAGTATCAAGCAATAGAAAACCATTGGAAAGAAAACTAAGAAAATGACATGCCTGCAATAACCACATACAACCACCTAATGATTTGGAATTTTGCAGCGCAACATCTGAGAAATCCCTATATAAATAGAAAAGCACCGCATTACCCCATGAATAAAGACAACTATCCCGAAAATTCCTTAAAAGTGGCAAATACTTCAAATTACATTGTCTTTTCAAATGATCCTCAAAAAGTCAAGAGACTGTACAAAATTACAACACGGATTCATTACTCTAGCTCAATATCTATTGCTTCTGCGGAAATGGAATTTATATATTCCTATCTAAACCAACTCATGGTAACTTCACATTTGGATTTAATTTCATTTGGAAGAAAAACTACACCTAAAATGTCATGACATGACTGAATATAATCGGGTTCGGAGTCATCGAAATATATCGAAAAACCGTTAGCATTAAGACCAATTAGTTTATCCACGTCAAATAAAAGTGTAGTCATCTCCTCGACTTTAAAATGAAATGTAGTTGTCTCCGGCTTCAACTATCACACAAAGCGGTAATAAGATGGTCTAATCTAAGATACTCGATTTGAAATATTTTCAAAAAATGGGTGTTATTTTCGAGTCGAGAATCTTTATAATCTATAAGTTTCAGCTTGCTTGAATGATCAATAGCAGAAAACGTGGAAGTTGCTTATTCAATTAAATTCAATATAAAATAAAATTACATAGATTTGATTTTCAATATTTGTTGGATAATGAATTAAGGTTGTGGAATAATATACCCCCTTGAGTAATTAGTTTTCACTTCTATGCTCATTTTGACGATAAAGAACGCTTCTATCAATTGGTCACGGTTCTAATTTGAATCAGTAAAATTTATTCTAATAAATAATTACACGAAACTCCAATACATATATACACTAATTTACATTGTAATTTGAATTCTAATATTAAAAATTCCAATCATTACAATACATCTACAATAACGCTGGACATAATGAAAATAAAATTGCAAATCTAAGTTAAAATTTTAGGGTTTTACCTCTTATTTGAAAGATGTAGAAGACCCTTCCATTTATTTAGAGTTTGAAGATGAAAAGATATGTAAATCTGATGTTTGAGTGGCAGAGTGGTTGAGAATCAGGGAAGGTGGGAATTTTGTTTGAAAGTAGAGAAGTGGGTAAATAAAGAAGAAACGTGCGCTCTGTCTATTAGGATGTCTGAAACCTACTTGCGCATTTACAGAATGCGCAAGTAGGTTTTGGTTTTTTTTAAAAATAATGTTATTTGCGCATTCTGCATATGCGCAAGTAAAAAAAATACATATGCGCATTACAGAATGCACATGTGTATGTTGCGTGAGACAAAAATAGGCTTATTTTCGTATCTACCTTATACAGCATTGCCCTGTCAAACGTTCGCCTCGAGCCTGTGCAGTTAAAGCGTTGGTCAGAATCAATGCGGCGGAGGTGAAAAAAGTCATAACAAAAATAACGGAATATAGCAGAAATAGCGGAATTTAAAGCGGAAAGACTATATTTTAGGCTATATGGAAAAATCGTAGTGGTAAAAGTCCGCTATGAGATATAGCAGAGTTATAGCGAGACATTAACTGCACAGCCCCGAACAATGAAATGAGTTCCTATGGCACCGAGTCACCTCATCGTAGCTTCGAAGGGAAGTCGGAGAGGAAGTGACGTAGGGAGCCTTAAGTAAAACAAGAAACTTTCAATAAAGTGGGCTAGATCCAAGTTCTACTGTACGATCCCTTCCGGTTCGGTTAGCTCTGAGCGAGAATTCGTGGATTGAGAATAGGTGATTTAGCAGTGGATTAATTACTAGCGCTCTTTAGGCAAATCAATAAAGACAAAATTAAAGTTTTCCAAGCGAGTCTATTTCTACAAATTATTGGGAGAGGCCTCAAAAGTTTGTCCACAAAAATTAATTAAATCACCGTCTATTAGGTCCGTCTTAGCTCTAAAATTGAATAATAAAATAGCGGGAAGCTAAATTAATATTCATGTTCTTTCTTCGTTTCTTCATACTACTGATATGTTTTCTACAAATCATTCGTATTCTACTGGTTAATCAGCATACAAACACTATTTTCACAACCAACGGTAAATTATTCTACATCGTGTTTTGTTCAATATACGAGTGTGTCATGGATTTAATCAAGTTAACGGAAAATTGCAATATGTTTTTCTTTGCAAATTGCACATTTAAAGTCGGTTCCCAGCCATTGCACTAGCATACATACCTCTTGAAAATTTTGTATATATATTCATGCTAGCTTGATTAGCTGAGGTTTTAAAACCTATAGGTTTTGTTCATTTGTTACATTGAAGCTTTAATTCTCTACATCGAATACAAAACAATAATGTAGTACAATTGGCATTAAGCCAAAAAAACTACAAAAGGGCATTATGCCAAAACAAAACACTACATAAAATCAAGCATTGTTTTGCCATAATTTCCATGATCACAAACCATACAGAAGAGGCATCATATTCGTTTATTATTAGAAATTGTAAACTAAAAGTAATAGTGAAAAAGAAGCTTTAAATTTGAAGGGCTTCTGCAATAGACCCAGCAAGGCTTAGCACTTCAAATGGAGCTCTGTTAGCAATGGCTTTCACTGTCTGAGGGCACGAATCTGTCATCCAAAAGTATGCAAATGGATTTTGCGAACCTGCAAATATTCATATATTAGTATAATCAGGTTTCATATAGCAAAATATTTATATATTAGTATGATCAGGTTTTATATGGCAAAATATTTTACAATTACAGGATTTGGCTTAACGACAATGAATATGTGTTTTAAATTTAATTACCGGATATTAAGAATTTCTCCCATGATCTTTTGGGAAATACGCCATGTGTCACGTAAGCGCTCACTTTGGAAGCACCATGAGAAGCTAAAACTTTCTGGAAAATAAAGGATACAAAGTTTGATTCTTGGTTTTTTCACATATGGGCTAAAAATAAATTTTATGTAAATTATAAAAGATATTGATTCGTTATATTGAGATTGCACATATAGGATTAATGATAACCAACTTAACTTAATTATACTTATCAACGTCTTTGGTTTTTTCACAGATTAAATGATGATACTAATAATCTGATGTTAGCAATTACAATCAGTCTTTTAATAAGCTGCGGTTAGTACTTCATTTATGCATCTATCAATTTACAAGATTCTTAAAGGGAGAATCAAAATAGATAAAAGCAAACTGGACAAAAAAAATTAGAATATAGGAAATGATTAATGAATATGGAATAAACACGAGTTTGACTATAATGTTCTTATATTCTTTACAGACCAAAATACTTTCGTATGCCATTATTTTATTTTATTTTTTACAATAACGAATCAAATTTTCTAATATTTAAAAGTTTTAAAATTCAAAAATTTAAGAAACTTAGTATATTTTAATGTCTAAAATTCTGAAAAACTAAATAATAGGTTTGTTGTAATGTTCAAATTTTAAAGATTACAGATTTGAAGAATCAAAATGGTAGAAGTTCAAGTTTTAAAAATACATAATTTCATAATTTTCCAAACAATTTCAGAAGGTGTAAACAAGAAATTTAATTTTCAAACAATTTCAACATCTTCCCAAATTTGATTGAAAAAATTCAAAAGGAAAAAAAAAGCAATACAAAAATGATATTCTTTTTTATCAAGGAAAAGAAACATATATTGTTTTACCCAGTCACTTACATTTCAGCTTTCCCTCAAAAACTCCTATTCAGTCATAGTCCTTATCCAGAATAATTTTTCATTAACAATCGCCTACGATAATATTCCAAATTTTATCAACAAAAGAAACAACAGGTGAAATTCAGTCAGTGTTGTTTGCCTGATTGTTACCTTTTATTCGTTGAATTTGAAAATGATCTACTATGATAAAATTAATGAGATACAAAGATAATATTACCTGACACTCAATAAGTGTGCCCCCAGACTGCACCAAGTCATCAACAATAACGACGTGTTGACCCTCGGGATTACCTTCCTTTATCCGTACAATTCTCTTATCCCCTTCTCTTACCTTTGCACAAACTACCTGCTTGTAAAATTCGTGTAATTTAATTAGCAATGTAATGATGAACTGACTGACCATCTTGATAAATATACAGTTTAAAGCATCAAAAAATACAAATATTTAAAGGCCTATGAAAGAGAGTAACTATACAGTCGCGAAACAGAACGAAAAGAGACTTATGAAAGTAAAAATTAATCACTTTAACATGGGGTTATACAAAATAAAATTCCATAATTGCAAAATGAGCTTCTTTGAATTGTTTTAAAAGTGTGTTATTTTACTAATAAATTTCTTTTGACATGTTGACTAATTTTCAGTTTTCATGGTTTGATTTTGGATAAATTCAAGATTTTTTATTTTTATTTTTATTTTTAATTGAAATTTTATGTTTTTAAGTTTATTTTGAAAAGGGATATTTTTCAGATGTATTCAATGTTTTCGAGAAAACGTGATTTTTGAATTTACATCTCGAACGTTGAGAAAAAAAATGATTTTCTAAGGCTATACTAAAGGTATATTTAACTCCGTCTGTGTAGTTTTCTATACAGCATGTCCCAAGCCAGGATAAAGGAGGAGAGTTGTGATAGGCTTGGCGAGCCAACGTAAAAACCACAGCTTCTCATATGGAAATGGAATTGCTTATATTGACTGTCATTTAGTTTTGGATTGCATCTCTAACCGACCCCAACTTGTTTGGGAATAATGGCTTAGGTGGTGTTGTTGTACACTAAAGGTATCTTTCATGCTCTACATGGAAGAGTAATCAATACTTGTGTTGATCGTCTATATTTCATTCGGACATATCAAGTCATATATTTTTCATAACTACAGACTTTTAAATTATTTATTTATTTAAGAAATATCTCTAATAAACGATCTTAACCTAAAAAAGGTGTGATTGATTCAAGTTACATAAATATAGAAGAAAATGATAAAATTTGTTTTGTATTTTCTTCTGAATAAATTAGTTCTGTAAAGTTACTGGTTGAAATATTTTTTAACGGAAAAAATCCATTTATTTTTTGATTTTTTTCCCCATCTTTTTTTTAATGATCAAACTTTGATCTATTTTCGGGAATTTATGTTATTGTTTGATTCTTGAATAACAAACATGGTTCTTTTTATTAACTTTTCTGAGGAAATCTAATAATGTTAATGACTCAATTTTTCTGAATTGATTTAAAAAGTGCTAAATTTCATGAAGTGTTTCTATGACAAGTATGTTGACAAATTTTCATGTTTTGTTTGTCTGATTTGAACAAATCTTGATTTTAGATTATTTTTATTTTTTTGTGTAAAATGTCTATCTTTGACTTTTCAAGAAATTTCAAAATGAACTCTATAATATGCATCTTTTTGAAGAAAATGGGTTCCAACATATTTTTATATCTGAAGAAAAAAAAATCTGAAATATATTTTTCTACCGAAGAATCTTGAATATCGAAGAACAAAAAGATGATCTTGTGGAAACATTCCAAAACAAGTGTTTTGTGCTCTACATGTAAAAATATTTGATGTTTATGTTTACAATTTACGATTAACTTATCTCAAATTATGAATTTTTAAAACTTAAGGTATTTCAACTAATATGGTCACTCTCTGTCAAAGTTTTAAATCTTCGATTTCATTGGTGTCTCGTCTCGATAGTTTTAAATACAATGTCTCGTATCGTGAGAGATATCGGGTGAGATAAGTACATCTCGATTAACATCACAAATGTTAAAGTCCATCTCGGGACTATCTCGGAGTAACTTGAGCTTCTAAAATAGACATTTTATGCACATTTATAATAACTTTTATTGGAATATAAACTTCTTAACATACATAATTGATATTAAACGATAATATTAAATTTTCTTTTTAGAGAAACCGGTAACATAATTGATTTAGGATTTGATTGAATGGATTTTATTCATTTGAATATTACAAAAAATATTCTTTCATTTTTGCTCAATCGTTAAAAAAAATATAATTAGAGGGTTAGTGAAAATTCATTAAATTGCAATTTCTTTTGGACCCACATAAGACGTAAAAAACAAATTAAATTAAATGGTAAAAACATAACTTCGTATGGGGTCTTCTACTGAGATCTTACCTCAAATTTTATTTGAGTTCTTAATATCGTGGACGAAACCAATGTCAAATAAGATATATATATATATATATATATATATATATATATACACACACACACACACAACTTAATGTCTCATTTTACTAAATTTCGTACCGCTCAAGTTCGAAATAAGATCTCGAGTGAGATCTCAGGTGAGATAAACGAGATTTGAAATAGTGCTCTCTCTATGCAATTTGAATTTGATTTGCTCTTCTAATTGTTGTAGAAAGAGCCGTTCTTAAACAATATAGCATGATAAATCCAAAAACAAAGCCCAAACTGATCTTGAGCTTCTAAAATAGACATTTTATGGACTTTTATAATAACTTTTATTGAAATATAAACTTCTTAACATACATAATTGATATTAAACGATAATATTAATTTTTCTTTTTAGAGAAAACCGGTAACATAATTGATTTAGGATTTGATTGAATGGATTTTATTCATTTGAATATTACAAAAAATATTCTTTCATTTTTGCTCAATCGTTAAAAAAAATATAATTAGAGGGTTAGTGAAAATTCATTAAATTGCAATTTCTTTTGGACCCACATAAGACGTAAAAAATAAATTAAATTAAATGGTAAAAACATAACTTCATATGGGGTCTTCTACTGAGATCTTACCTCAAATTTTATTTGAGTTCTTAATATCGTGGACGAAACCAATGTCAAATAGACGAAACCAATGTCAAATAAGATATATATATATATATATATATATATATATATATATATATATATGTATGTATATATATATATGTATGTATGTATATATATATGTATGTATGTATATATATATATATATGTATGTATATATATATGTATGTATGTATATATATATATATATATGTATGTATATACACACACACACACACAAAAAAACTTAATGTCTCATTTTACTAAATTTCGTACCGCTCAAGTTCGAAATAAGATCTCGAGTGAGATCTCAGGTGAGATAAACGAGATTTGAAATAGTGCTCTCTCTATGCAATTTGAATTTGATTTGCTCTTCTAATTGTTGTAGAAAGAGCCGTTCTTAAACAATATAGCATGATAAATCCAAAAACAAAGCCCAAACTGATTCAAATCGTTCCAAGTTTGACTGTTTATATTTACTACATACCATGTAGAGAATGAGATCACGTCAATTAAGCCTAGTTGCAACATCGGTTTGAAATGAAAAGTGGTACAGGTAAGAAATCACAGTCAATAAATGGATAATTTTATTTCTGTGACTTCTCCATCTGACCCTTTACTAGAATCCATTCTGAAAAGATTTCTACTTTAAGCTTAATGTTGTATGCTGAAAATGAATCATCATTACTTACACATGATAAATATTCATTTAAATCTAGCTATAGATACTTGTTCAAATTTAAAGGTAATAATTATAGAAAAATCTTTCGAAAATGTCTAGTTGATATAGTCCCAAACTGTATTATAAAATCCAAGATGCACATTAAAAATACACTCACCTTATCCAAGATCTCATCAAATACAAAACATCTTATGTGATAATCTCAGAACAAAATGTCATCAAAATCCGATATTTTAAAACAAATACTTACCAAAACAAGCTACAAAATATGATAAAGTGAAGCACAATTTATACCGGTTCTATATTTGAAATCTGTATCCAGACAACTTAATAGCTCAAGTAAGTGAACATGAGGATTAAATGTTTGCTCTCCAGTTCCATATGGTAGGTGCATTCTACAAGAAGCACCTCTTGCATTTCAAGAATTCACTTGTTTGTGTACACATGTATAGCCGAACTTGAGTTTAAAAAATACCCAACACATGAATAGAGTTTACATACCATTGGAAAATGCTCTAACTGCTTGTGAAACCGCTTCCAAGCCCCATCATCAGGGAAGGCTATAGTTATCTGAATAAAATCATACTAGGTGAGAAAATAAAGAGCACAATGCCCCTCTTAACTTCTAAGTTGTTGTATACCATGTCTATTGAAATCATATGTTGTGCAGCAACATATATTTTAAAGGAGGAGCATTAAAAAGCCTGTTATCCAAAACAAAAACTTGTAGTAAGACTCAACAGCTTCTGAAGACACTTAAGTATATGTATCCTCTTAAAATTTCATTAATAAAAATAGTTACGGTAGCAAGACAAACCATTTTGTGCAACAAATCTCATTAAACTGTTGTGACACATGATCATGCACAACGATCTTTGCACAAAAAAATGATTAATTATAGAACATACTTACTTTGTCTGCATCAGGAAGTTGGCGAAGACGTTGCAATAACAAAGGAATTCCTGTTTCAAAACAGGGCAACAAATCGTCCCCAAAATAAAATCTTTCCTGTGTGAAACAACATAACCTTATCAATGACTTCTACAACTTCAATACAGTATAGTATAAAATCAGATATCCCTATTTATATTGCATTAAGTCATACAAGGTAGGAACTAGAGAGGATTAGCTTGTTTATTAGTAAAAAAAATTGATGCATAATAAAAGGTGTACAGAAAGAAAAGAACGCTAATTTCTAGCTGTGACGTGTTAAGAAGTTAGAGGTACCACAGATAGAATCTTCAAAACTGAGGGGTTCTGCCTAGTAATAGTACACTTTGGTTTTCTTTATTAACGGACTATGGACATAAAGGCAATTAAGATAATGCACTAGTAACTTATATAATCACAACAAAGGTTTACTATGTGGCATCGACAAAGGCAATGCACTCGATGAAAAATAGATACCAACTCTTGTATTTCAGTCAATAAGCCTTAGGATATATTGTTTTTAGATAGTAGAAAAAATGTTTACAATGAGAACACTAAAAACCACACTCATTTTAAACCAAATGAACAGAACATTACCTATAACCCCCCCCCCCCCCCCCCACACCACAAACCAACACATCAGGATATAACCTTAATCACCAATGGTTCAAACTCTCGATTGTTATCTTAGTGCTTTACCATTCTGCTGCCCATGAGAGGCCATATGCATACATGTATATAAGTTATGTCATTTTTAACCTAAACTATAAATGCATTTGCGTTCATATTGTGTGCGTGTATAATATAAACATGCAAGCAGGCATTAGCTCATTCAAATAGTGTAGGTTTAAAACGACATAAGTTTGGGAAGTAAAGAAAATAAGTTTGTATATTTAGGCTTTACAAGTGATGGCAAAGGTTGAAAAGAATTCGAAAATGAAAAATTGTCAGCTTTCTCAACAGTTATCCAGATTAAACCTAGCTATTCATAAATTTTAATATGGCTTATTTCCAAGGTTTTCAAAACATGATTTAAAATGTAAATCGTAAAGTTCTAATTTTAAATCGAAACGGAATTTAAATAGCAGATTGTAAATTCAGAAGTTTTATATTTTAAGATTTGTACACACTTCAAAATTGATGTTGAACTTCCACATACAAACCTAAAACTCAATTTCCTCTCATGTTCCATATTTATTTTGTTTATAAAATATTAAAATTGGAACTTAGGATCCAAATAAGTATATTTAATAAATCAATATAAATTAAATGATTTTTTTTCTAAATTGCGGTTTTAACTAAGTTTGAATCGATGAATTGAATCGTAAAGGGAGAGATCCGATCTAAAATGTGTTTAAATCCTAAGATTTTGAGATTTTTAATAACAATGCTTATTTCATTACTTCCATTGAAAGTAACACGCGTATCCTCTACTTCTGCCTCCAAAGATCCAATTTGATTCAAACCAGGCAGAACCATCAAAATGGTTTCATTTGAAATAAAATTTTCACAATCTTAGCAAAACTAACCTGCAAAGCATGTATATCATATATGACCAAACTAGTAGGGCCACCTCTTGATTTTGGTACCATCGACAATATCCTTGCCATGGTAAATGCAGTTGCGACATCCCCTTCTTCTTCTATGCGTTCGAAAGTGCCAGTAGGGAAAAATGGCAACACTAATGTGAATGACGCAATGAATAATTTTGGCAATGCAAAAATCACTGATAATTGTTCAAAGATGACTGAAGGGGAGCTAAACGAAGCTAAAAAGGCGACATGTTGCCCTCTTATATCATGGGCATTATTAATGAACAGATTGGGAAATCCATCGGCAAAGCTTCTGCCAATAAAAAGAAGGCTGTTTTAGCTCCAAATCAATAATAGCATTCAAAACATCAATGTTTCATAACATGTGAAAAGTTCAATAAACTATACATATAAATATGATATCTAGTCATCGAGACATCATTTTTGTGAACATACGAATGAAGTTTCTGTGATATGTTTTCATTCTTTCATTCATTTTACTATATTTTACATACATCAAAAATTAAAGCAATGTGAAAGGCGCTTACGTTAAAAACACAAGCAACAGACTATGTAAAATGCATAACATGTATCAACTTCCATTCAGTTTTTAACAGTAGCTGCATACATTAGTAAATTTTGTTGTTTAACTCCTTAATTTCTACCACCATTAACTGTAATCTTTGATTTCAAAAACATTTTTATGTCAGCATATTTTTTTTTAATCTTATGCTGATTTGATCACTTAGACTGTAAGATTTGTTAAACGAGCTATGAAAAAGTATACAGGCCTTCAAGTTCTACTATTTTGAACCAAAATGTACATGTGAATTAGAGTCTGTTTATCGATAGCTTTTTTTTCCACGTAAAAGCAATTTTAAATAGTAACTTTTAACTAGCTTTAAGTGGATAATGACATAAAAAGGTGTTTGGATAAATAAGTTTAAATGGTAGTAGAATTTAGTTGCAACACTTGAAATAAGTCGTAGGCGAGTAATTGTTGCTTATTATAAGTTGTTGGCAAACACATACACATAATAATAACTAGCTAACAAGTTGTTTTAGCTACTTATAAGTAGTTGAAAACATGCTCTCAATCCGGATGCTTTTACATTTTTGCCATTTGTCCACCACTTCTCTAGCTAATTGGAAAACACTTTAATACTAGTGTGTAACCCGTGCGTTGCACACGGTAAAGTTGTTAAAAATATTATTTATATTTTAGTTATTGATAAAATGTATTTTAATTATGCAATATATATGATAAATTTATTATGATGTATTAATTGTAAACCAAAATGATTTGCGATGCTCAGATATAAGGTTGAGAGTTCAATACTCGCTAACTACATATCTCTGTAAAAATTAATGTCCCAACTCAAAAAAATTATAAATTAAAATTGTTAATACTATATATGTAAATAATTTATGTTATGTGATATACTTTATATAATATATATAGGTGAATATGTAACTCCACTATTTTGTTAATATGATTGTTATATATATATTGAATTATCATTTATCTAAATGATTTATAAATGGATCAATGAACAAAAATAATTGAATTTATTTGAATAATTGGAATTAATCGACATAACTAATTAAATATAAGGAGTTAAATGTAAAAAAATTTAAAATTGAGAAGAGTTGTTTACAAATTCGTATTGAAAAGAGCATAGATTTTATGGTTACCTTATCTGCACATGAATTTTTTTTTGAATCAGACGTGAATTTTTATTCATTTGTAAGTTTTCATTTTTAAACAATTTTATTATTGCATTTAACCATAGATTTCAAGTTCTTGTAGAATGGTCAAGCTTACAACTTTGATAGTTGCAAAATAATGCTATGTAGTATTTAGTTGAGTTATGAGTTGGGTATGGTTTGATAGCATGTTGAAAGTGAGAATGTTATCGGTTGAATCTGTGCGTTCACATCATAATGTTGTAAAATATAAATTTATCTTTTAAAGGTTGTTAAAATTGAAATTATGTTAAGTAAAATACGATATTTTATCGAGATAAATGAATTAGAATAATAGTTACTATTATTTATGTATACATTTTATGTTATGTGATTTATATATCTTCATATATCGGAATAAAGAAGAAATAATTTTATTATGTTTCTCATATACATGAATATTATATATATTGAAATCCTCTTATTTTTAGGATTTATCAGATGGATTAATAAATATTAGTTAATCATATTTATTTCAATGGTTTAAATTTTAGATTACGCAATTAGTTAAATATATAGACTTGAATGTAAAATATTAAAACATAATTGAGAAAGGTTTCTAAGTAATTGTAAAAAAATTAAATTTTTAGGTATTTGAAGTTAATGGAATTTTACGGTGCAATGTATGATAAATTCATTTTGTAAATAAATTATAAATAAATTGGTCATTGTCATTAATGTATATAATTTATATTATGTAATTTATATATATTTGCATCTAAATGAATTATTTTTTACCAATTTGTTATACACCTATAACATACATATTGAAAATTTCATCTTTTAGGATTTATTAATAAATATTAGTTAATTAAGTTTGTCGATTAGCTTAAATTTTAGATTATGTAATTAATTTAAATGTGTGGACTATAATGTAAAATTTTGGAAAAGAACCGTGAAATATTAATAAATATTAGTTAATTAAGTTTGTCGATTAGCTTAAATTTTAGATTATGTAATTAATTTAAATGTGTGGACTATAATGTAAAATTTTGGAAAAGAACCGTGAAATATTTGTGAATAACTGTATATTCTTTTAATAGTAGGTATTCAAATGTAAGATAATGTAAAAAGTTTAGTAGAAAATGATTGTAAATTGGTAAACCATAGGATTTGAAAATAAAATATCTATTTGGAGAGAATTAAGGAGAACGTAGATAACTCCTAGAATTAATTAGAGGGCTTAAAATTCTTCTACTTTACTATTATTTAATAGATTTCTATATGGAATCGCATTTGCGTAGACCCAATCTAACAAACTTGAAAACAGTTTTTGTGGACAAATTTCAATCTTGGTGATAGAATCAGTAACAGACCCTAAAAAACAAACGAATTTATCGACCAAATGCATCATTGTTTATCAGGTAAAAAAAATAAAAAAAAAATAAAAAACCTAGACTAAATAAAAAGAGAGGATAAAAAAGGGGAAGGAAAAGAGGACCTCCATGAAATAGATTGAAGCTTAATGGAGTCCGATTCTGCAGCAACTTTTCGAGCTAGCTCTTCTGATTCTTCGCAATAAAAGAGGTTTATCAGCTTCTTTGTTTTTGCTTTCTCCATTTTTATTATTTTCTCTGTTTCCTAAAGATCAATTCTTTTGATAAAAGAAAGATTCGGGCGAAAAATATGATGCTGGAAAAAAACAGCTTGAACTGGGTAGGGTTTTAAGGTCAGCTGTTTCATGATGGACGCTCTTCTCACTTTAAAAAATACATTGAACTTTCTACATACTATAAAATCAATGATTATCCTTAATCTTATTTATTACAACATTGGAATCTTATTTATTGCACTATTTTATTTTCTTTTCTTTTTTTTACTCGTTAATGATCTTATCATATTCTTATTTAATATTTTATATTCTCAGTATTCTTACCTACTAGTCTTATTCCCTTAATCTAGTCTCTAGACAATATTTTCCCAACGATTCTATACATTTTGAATTTTGCATCCACCCCCTTTAATAATACAAACTTAATACAAAAGGCATTTCCGACTACTTCAACTTCAGAACTGACATGTTTTGCCCAACAATTAAGTTTCCATTTTTTCGAAGTTCAAAAGTTGGACGTTCATATGGACGTTCAAAGTCAGACGTCCATTTTTTTGAGCGTCTAACTTGGGACTTCAATGGAAGCTCATCTATAAATATATGAGTCTTCACATTTCTCATTGATCCTTTTTGTTGAATAATAAATTAGTCTATCTCGACATTAAACTAACAGGTTTCTGAAAGAAAATGTTACTTGCTAACGCTAAACTTAAAAATATAAAATGATGAACAAATAAGCATATTAAAGTAAATGACACGAAGGTGCAGAGTGCTTTGGTCAAGCTTGCTTACATTCATTGTAAAGATCTCGTACTATATTTCTCTCTTACAATTACAAGAAATTACAAAGAATAATAAGAAAATTAGCATTTAGTTTACAATGATTCTAAACCTAAGAGATTTGAGAGGATTTGCTTGCTGAAGATGTATATTCTGAGCATAAAAATCAAAGTTCAACTCCTTTAATGTTGCATGACATGAGGTATTTATAATAGCTAAAATGGATAATGGACGTGATAGAGTTAGTGATATGTCCTAGGGATAATCATGTAACTTGTTACATATATCTAACTCGATAATCAATCTTGTTCGAAAGAAAAATTGTTTTTTATTATATACTTGATGTAATGTGTTATATTAATTAATTTAATTAAAAGTATATTTAATAGAAAATCCATAAATGAATGTTTTGTGATAGCAATTACAAAGCATTGTAACCGTGAGTAATTTATCACAACGAACATAAATATATCATTTCAAATATTCCTAGTTAAGATGTATCGAGATTGGATATCGATACATCTGTTAAGACTAGAGTACGTAATGTTTTCCATATATTGGACATTGAATTACTCATGGCTGCTGAGGGCACCAAGGGGTTACTGAAAAATTATTGGATAACTATGGAATAACTCGCTCGATAGTTTTCTGTTGGTTAATAGAACTAAAATCAAACAGAAGCTATCGTTGTGATAATATTAAATAATTCCCACAATTTGAGAATGTTGTCAAGTTTCAATGTGGAAACTCAACTTTCATTATAGTTAAATTATGACACGGCGTCCATCGAACGATTATAGTTAGGTCGAGTGGAAATAGTGAAAGTGAAACACTATTCAAATGAGGATTCGTCTCCTCGAATATATGAGGTTAGTATCACGGCCAACTGAAGTCAACTCAAAATCAAAAAATTTGGCCAGAGCATTTCAGTTAATAATTGTTCTTATCGCTGAACCAAGGACTTTGTGTTTGGACTATAGAGTTGAACATGGATAATAGTAGAATTTTAAACATTATCAAATTCCATAAGTCCAAAGTGGTATGGTTTTAAAAAAGAGAATTAATGTAAATAATAGCCAAAATCGGGTAAGGCTTAACAAAGTAATTTTGGATTTTACTGAAATCAAGTAAGCGACAAATTTGGCCAAAATGGCACACCACCTGCTAAGTGACGTGTGAACGTTAGTATTCGAATAGTTCAGTATTATTCGCTGACCAAATTTACACCTAACGGGACACACAACTAAAATGATGAATACTTCTTTGACAAACGATTTAATTAATTTGTAATTGTTATAAATTAATCAAATTGATTAATATTTATGAAATGTTATCATAAAATTTTATTTTTATTGATTGAACAACATTGTTAAATGTATTTATAATAGTTACAAAAATATATGAATCGACATACGATATTGATATTGATATGCGTTTAAATTGGATTTAAATGCAAAATATTTTATTCAGGCTTTTAAATGGGTTTGAAGCACATATAGGAGCTGGTGGTTTCGGCTATGATACAACAACATAGTGGGATACGGTTGAGTGGATAAGAGGATAAAAAGAGTAGGAGAGAAATGTGGATTTTGATCCTAACTTCTCTCTCCATTTCCTCCCTTATAAAAGCACCTCAACCCACTCTCATTTCTTACTTTTTGGAGTCTCTGTCTAGATTCCCTCTGGCTGAAAATAATCCATATCCATCTGTTAGTCCTTGAGGTGATGGTTCTGATGACAATAACCTTAGGACTTGTTATAAAATATAAATATTAACATTATAGTTTAGATATATATGTATATGCAGGATATAAACATACAGGTACCAAGGATGAAGACTGTACAGTATAGAGATTCAAGATTGAAGATATCAAGATTGCGAACTCATGAGTATTAAGATATCAAGAGTTCAAGATTTCAATAGTACAAGATAAGTATCGAGTCTAAAATTATGTTAAACTTCTTGAAAGCACTTACATCTTTATTCGAATTTTATTCGTGGAATGGAATCCACTTCAAGCTTGTTAAAGGGATGGAACCCAAGTGGGATGGAACCCACGACAATATCTAGTGGAACATATAGTGGTCCTATTTCGATATCCACTAATTTTATAAAAATGCTTTTCAAAAATATATATCTCTTGTTTTTAAAAAATGTTTTCAAACGATATTTTTTTAATACATGAAAAGTTAAAATCTTTATTAATGGCGAACGATTCTGCTGGCGAACTTCTGTTCGCTACTGAATAATTTGTCTTGGCCTTGTTTCCTTCTGGTTGAGCCCGTTTCTTCCATCCCTCATTCCCTCTCTTCTCTCCATGCCTACCTCTCCTATACCGCCGTCCCTCCCCATAGCCCCCCCCTTCTTCTGCACCTTCATCAACTAGATCTGGAAGGTCTTTTAGGAATCCAGTGCCTATACCACCGTCGCTCTTTGAATCTGAGTTTCCACCACTGCCATCTGCGAACACTTTTGTTCGATCTTCTATTGTTTGCTCTTGTGACAGTATTGCGAGTAATAATTGTGAGGATAAAGATGTTTGTTGACCTGTTTGTGGTACTTCGACTAAGGCTGTGAAAGATGTTGTTGCATCTGGTGTGAATGGTGATGATATTGGCGTTTTTGGTAGTGTGTTGCGTCCTGATGCTGCTGAGAATTTGGTTTTTGCTCATTGCACGTCCGGTGTTTGTCTAAATGGTACTAAGAATAACTTTTCCAAGCCCTCTGTTTTGAAAACTGCTGACCATTCGCATGCAGCCTCCATGCCTTCTGGAGCCAATCCTGTCAGTGTTCCCTTTGTGGAGGAGTTTCCACCTACTGCCCCATCCCCGGCTGTTCCCAAAACTTGGTCTTCGCTCTTCACATCTCTGCCCCGTAACGCGGGTGTATATGAACCAGTGGAATTTGAAATCGTTGAGGAAAATGGGGTGATGATCCCTCCGTCGAATGTTATGCAAGCCGATATTGACTATTGGTCAGAATATTTGGTTGGTTTCTTTTTGGACCCAAAGCAACGCCTTCATGATGCGGCTTCTGTTTGTCGTAGGGCTTGGAAGATTCGCGGGAATCTTCGCGTTAAGCTGGTTGACACAATGTATTTCCTGTTGTTCTCTTCCTCTGAGGATCGTTGTCGTGTTCTTGAGGCTGAGCCTTCTTTTTTGATGGGAAACCGTTTATTATCACTCCTTGGTCCCCTACGGTTGCTTGTGCGCATGAACAAGTGCGTCCTATCCCTGTTTGGGTTTATTTTTCACAAATTTCTTATGTTCTTCAGCCGCTGCTTGGTTTGAATTGGCTTGCTTGCAATGTTGGAAAATTGAAATGTTTTGATGCTAACACTGTTGCGTGCGATAAGCTGGTGTACGCTAAGGCGTTGATTGAGATTTCCCCCTGTAAACCTCTTCCTGCCTCTATTCCTGTTCAGCTAGTTGTTGGCCATGTGGTGGATGTCCGTGTGCGATATGGTTGGGTCACGGACATTTGTTCCTCCTGTCTCTCCTTTGGCCACTTGGTTTCTGCCTGCACACATTCTTCTGTTTCCGCTGCTGCGCCTAAGATTCCTCTCCCTTGGCCCCCGCTCAGGAAATGGGTTCCCAAATTTCCTCATGTACCTCCGATTCTTGTTCCTGGTTCGTCGACTTCTCTTGCTCGGCCTTCATCCTTGCCTTCACCCATTGTCCCTATTGATGATTCTGCGGACTCCTCTCCTGCTTTGGTTCTTGCTACGCCTGAGTTGTCTGTCGTTTGGGTTGAATCTAAAAGATGTTGGGTCGATCGTCGGTCTGATTTGCGATTTAACCCCATGGATGACTCCTATTATAGATTTGTATCCGTAGATCTTACGGACTTTCGTCGACTTTATTATCGACCTTCTGGTGATTCCTTGGTTCTTGATTTGGATGGTTTATATGCTGAGTTAAATTCTATCATGCTTGCTGATATTTTTTGGGATCGATCTTTTATTTACTCTTCTGATGCTGAGATTTATGATCCTTTTATTGCTCTCCTGTTTCGACCCTATTCTTGTATTCTTGGGAACGCTTCTTTGGTTTCTGCCCAGGTGGAAGATGATGTTCGACTTACTATCTCTTCGTAGGAGTCTTAATTCGATAGTAGCTAGCTGTAGTTGTGATACATCTGTCACACTCATGTGCTGTATTTTCTTATTTCTTTGTAGTTAAGGTGCCTCTGCCTTACTCCTGTTCTTCGTGTTTTTATTACGTTCGTAATAAAAAGTGGACGGTCCACTATAAAACCGGCTGGCTTTGCCAAAAAAAAATGTTTTCAAAACTTTCTTTTCAAAAAGACATCTCTCTTGGTTTTAAATATTTTAGCCTCAAAACTATTTTTATCATTTTTAATATTTTGATTTCAAAATTGTCCTTGATTTTAAATCATCTCTTGTTTTAATATTTAGCTTTAAAATATTTATACACTCGGATTTTAAATCAGTTTATAGATTAAGATTATATATATTAATAATAACTTTCTAAACTCTTTTATATGTTTAAAATATATTCAAATATATTTACAAAGTATAGAAATTATTTTGACAAATTATAGAAAACAATTTTAATAAGAAAATCAAAACATCAATTTTGCCTTGAGCATGTCGACATCCTTCAACCCCCCATGTCGACATGGTGTCCGTTATTTTCAAATTTCAATTTTCAAAAGAAGTGTCTATTCATCGTATTCTTTCACGAATAGATATTGTTGTTGCTCTTCTATAAATACCAGTAAGTTCTGAATGAATTTTTTTACCATATTTCAATTATTTTCTCTCATCTTCATCTTCCACATTTATTCTAAAGAATCCTAAACTATACTCTACCGAAATACCAAATAAATCAAACTTGATTATCTCTTGTTTAACTCTTTGTCACTCTCTCCATAAGATCTCAGTGCTATTCAGAGTTATAGATTCTTTTGTAAATCAAACTGTTAAGTAAAAGGTGTGGTTGAGCCTTGAAATCAATTGGGTGTGATTGTAGCCTTGGAAATCAATTAGGTGATCTTGTAGCCTGGTTAAATCAAGTGAGTTTGCCCTAGACTCGAATACAGGAAGGTGTACCTCGTAGCCTTGAAATCGAGGGTGTAATCTGAGAGATTGTTTTGATAAGAAATCCGTACGATTGTACGAGACTAGATGTAGGGTAACTCCAAACCAGTATAGATCCTGGTGTGTTCTTTCCTTTACTGCTTTTATTTAGTATTTGCATCTATGTATGATTCTGTGATTATATCTGTGTCTGTGAATCGCATTTGTTGGTGATTAAATTTCATAAATTACAAAAAAAATTAGAAAATCCACAAAACACTATTCACCCTCCCTCAAATGTTATTCCAGCCTTAAGATCTGTAATCCACATTTCTCACACCGTCCCTTCGTCTCCAAACACAAGTCAAATAAAAACAAACACTATTCGATAGCTGATGGTCATCGGTTCATGAGGTAGGACCTTGTTGGATTGGAATCAAGTTCAAGGAGTTGATTTCATTATTTCAAGGTGTACTGATATGCTTTGGAGATGATGTAATTTCTGATTACAGTTATAATTTATTTCTAAATAGTTCATGTATTACACATTGCTTTGTTAGTTATGTGACGATTATAATATATCAATATATTATCACATTTAGAACGGTTGTATGATTATACATTTATACTTATGTAAAAAAATTATTTTGTGATACACACCAGCCATATGCTTACGGTACAAAAAAATTGATTTTTAATTATTTAATCAATTTAATGTTCATTATTTAAAGTGTATAAACATTGTAATTTAAAAACAACATCTTACACTATGCAAATATGGTTTTATAATTTTATATATTTAGTTTCTTACTTAAATATTTTCGGCATAAGTAAATTTTTTATATTTTTTTATATTATTTAAATATTATTTAAATCAATTAATTACATAAATTAATTATATCAATTTATATGAAATATGTTTTATATTTTATAAAATTAATTTAGTACAGTACTTTCAGCATAATAATAATATATGTTTAAATATTTAAAATAGCCAAAATTGAAATTTGAATTTCAAATGATTTTAAATTATAAAATGTATAAATAATAATTAAATATTAAATATTACTTAGATTTTTACTGAAAATTTTAAATTTGAAATTTTCTTCCATTTTTTTTTATCAATTTATATTAATTTTCTTATATATATATATAAAGTTAAAATAAAACCAAATTTTGCTATGTGTAATATAATAGGCATATATTATTTTATATACTTTACGTATATAGATAGTTTATTTAAATGTATGTATGTATAATTTTCCATTATTAAATTAATTATAAGATATATATATATATTATATGTTTATTTTAAAAAAATAGATTTTGATTTTGAATTTCGAATAAAATAAATAAATATAATTTTAAAAAAATTCAAATATGTAAGTATACATGCATGCATACATACATACATATATATTATAAATATTATATATATTATAAATACTATATATATATATGTTTATTTATATATTTATAAATAATTTTAAAATAAAATAAATTTATATGTATGTGTGTATTTATGATATTTCGATACATAAAATAAAGTATATAATCATACATTTGAATAGTATATTTGTATATTAGATGAGCTAACATGTCTCTTGCGATGTAAATCCTAACGCTGATACACGAGTCTGTTATACCTTGCACGGATTGATATCTTACACATGCACACACATATATGTGTGTATATGATACAAACATATATTTAGTATAATATTAATTACATAATATAAAACTATGTTATAAATTTAATGTAACATCCCAAAATTTTCAATTAAAATAAATAATATATTTAAACTCTTGGGATTTAATTTGAAAATAAATTGGGAAAAAAAGAATGAATCTTAAAAACAAATTAAATAAGTGATAATAATGTATAAATAAATTACAATTTTATTTTGAGTTGAAAATATTGAAAATAATGAATGTTTTAAAATGTCATTTAAATTTAAATCTTATACATATGTACTTTGTATATATGAGTAAAAATTGAATGCATATTGAAAATTAATTTAAATTACTTAGGATATGTGTGAATATATACAAATGGGCATAAGTGTTTATATTTAAAGATTAAAAAATTGAAATTTGAATTTAAATTTAAAATAAATGTTTTAAAAAGTAAGTAGGATTTAAAATTATTAAGATGTAATATATATTAGTTAAATTCTTTCAACATTGTACATGTATGTATATATACAAAAGAATAAAGATATACATTTATTTTTAAAATGTATAAGACATAAATATAAAATTTATAAAATTTTCTTTTGCTTTGCTAACATCAAAGGCTAAAAATACATCCACATGGAAGGTAGAGTAGAATGATAACAAAGATCTAGAGCTTAAGCTTTTCTTCTTACAAATGGCACAAACCATCATTGCTCAAATAAAATAATCAAATAAAAAAATTCAGAAAACTCTTCACCTTCCCAATTCAAATTTTTAAATCTCCTATCTGAAGTTCAGTAACCAAAAAAGAGATTTTGCAATCTTTACTTCAACATTCAAGAAAGAAAAAAAGGAAAGTTCAGAAGAAAAAAAGAGAAAAACTGCCTTCTTCAACTCAATTCAAAAAGTAAAATCTGAAGTGTTTTCAAAACTATAGTGATACATTCATCTCTCAGGTAAGTTTTGTTTTAAACTTTATAGTTTATAAAATTATGATTTTTAAATCATGTTTCAACAACAAATTCAAAACAAAAACTACAGATTTGTAAAGGGGAAGCTTCAGGTTTTAGGCAAGTGTGGTTTTTCTTCTGGGAAGAATTTTAAAGGCAAGTAACCTTTTTAGTTTTGGATTTGAAGTTATAATCTATAATGAAGCAAGAATTTAATAATAACATTCAATCAATTACTTGCATGAAAATCAAGATCCAAGATAAATTTTACCTTTGGTTCTCAAAACTGCAAAAAAAAGAAGGAAAGCTTCTTTGGTTTTTCAAACTGTAAGTAATCTAAAGTTTTTTGTTATTAATGATTAAGTAAATAAATACAACAAGGAATTTAATACATGTAACGACCCGAAATTTTCGAACCCTAAAATTTCACATAGTTATGAAAAAGAAGAAAGATATAGAAAAAGAAGAAGAAGAAGATCAGAAACAACATCTCACATTCGCAGCGGATAAAATATAATAATAAATAATAACAGTTTACAAAAGAATACTATATCTGTCGATTACATTTTGATACATCAAGGTTACACACATATATACAGACACTGAAATATACTCAATTATCATGTCACAGTACACAACAATGTTATACAGCGGAAGCACTCCATACGATCTTGCCATCCAACTCGACTCCTGAGCTCCAGAACGTCCTTACCTGAAAATCTGTAATACTCGGTCTGACCCGAGCATTACATCAAAGTAACACCCGGGTCAGGCTGGAAACTAGCGTGAGTAAACCCAACTAACATAGAATACCAAGCAACAACTTATATAAACCCAGGGTAACTTGTATTTATTTACAAAGTCACAATTTATTTATAAACATCACATATTCCATACATCCATTTTCTAGGTACAAAAATTTAGATTTAAATAATCCAATTCATTTAAATCACCTCATTCCAGCCTATAGATTTCACATATCAATCTATAAAAATTCGAAGTGGTTTCGGGTATTTCCTAATACCCGAACCCGGTCTCTTCGAGTCTCATGTCATCCTAACCCAAGTTATCCAAACGAAATACACAACATTTCATATCAGTGATATCAACTCATTCAAAGCATCCAATACCATTCAATCATCCGTAAGCAAATTTGAACACTTCCAAATTGATTCGATTGATTCTAATTGAATTTCTAACCTCAATCACTTAGATTCATCCATTTACAATTAATTAATTCCAAATAAATTAATTAGTCAACCGTTCATCATTCATCTTAATTAATCACCCTGGATTAATTATCCTTAAATTTCATTCAATAAATTATCATTAATTAACTTCACAATATTTATTATTCTTAACCAAAATCAATAAGAAATCTTAATTACTTCATAAATTAATTAACTATATTAATTACATTAATTCTTAATTAGTTATATTAATTAATTTCTCATAAGTCACTTATTTTGATTTATTAATCTTAATTAATCAATCTTTTATTACGTCATTGATTATGTAAATTAATGGTTTTCCATTTACAATTCAATTTACCCTAATCTAATTTAATACATTAAATAATTAATCATTTATTAAGCCACACATATTAATCAATTTTGATTTACCTCAACCGGTAATTATCTACCTTGTTGTTCACTTCATTAAATAAATTAATTACTCCTTAATTAATTATCTTAATTAATCTCTTGATTAATTTCACAAGTAATTATATTTTATTAATTTCGTTAAGTAATTACTTATTAAACCATCCATCAATTATTCCAAATTCTTTTGAACTTAATTAATTAACCCAAATCATAAATTAACTTAATTAATTATCCATTTAAATTATCCTACCTATTTAATGAATCACCAATCATTAAACCCTTATTAACTTTAAAATGAACCATTCTCTTATTTATGATTTAAGTTTAAAACAATTTAAAACCCAAATGCTTCGAGTCAAACAACAATTAACTCGAGAACCAAACAAAACCAACGTCACCAGATCATCAACACACATTCAACCAACTCAATCAATCAACCAATTATTTAAATTTAACCATTTAAATCTAAATAAAAATCAAACGGAGTGAGATTTACTCACCTTAAATTCTGTCGTTTGAAAACCTCTCAAACTGGCTTGTTTCCATGATTTTAACTTGAATAAACATCATACAATTTATTAATATTTAAATTAACCAAACAATTTATTTTCCATTCAATAAATTTAAATTTGAACTTTCCTTTAATAAATTGCTTAGTGATTGAAATAATTAAATTTCAAACTAATTTCCTTTTGAATAATCTTTAGTAGCTACAATGATAAGTTAATTAAACACATAAATCACTATATTCCATTATTTTAAGAAAAATCTAAAATTTTAAAAATGTACATATTTATATTTATTATATTTTCACTTTGAAACTACAAATATTTTTATAAAAATCTACATAGCTTCCAAAATCATACTATATATAAACTATCAACTATTTAACACTTTTATTTATAATTCCCACTTCTTTCTATGTATTTTAACTTACCGTGTCTTAAAAATCAAATCAATACGTATATAATTTAACTCTCATCAGTAAATCAATGTACTGTATGCAATTTATCAAGTCAAAAAATTTAATTTGTGCAAACAAATAAAAAAATTACCTTACTCGCCACAAAACGCTGAGCCACAGCCTGTTCGAAACCCTAGCTCGTCTTCCCTTTCGAGCCACCGCTCAGAAACCCTAGTTTTGCTCGCAGCCACCACACCCAAAGCCCCGACCTTCCCAGTTGCAAAACGACGCTCGCGATCACCACCATCTCCATCGCTCTCCTCCCTCACGCGCGCACTCGAAGGCGAAACTTCCCATCCTGACTGCAGCCTCGACTCCACGCCGTGCGCCTCGACTCCATCGTGTCCAATCGTTCGAAGCCGAAGCCACTGCGCACCTCCCACTCCCACAAACACACTCTCCCTCCAGTTCGCGCCTCCCTCTAGGCCGCGTCGCTTCCTACCCAAGCGCCGCTCATGACACGGTCTCCACCTTGCGAGACGAACAAGAGCCGATCTATTTTTGTAATCGGCCATTGATTTTTTTATGATTTTTTTTATGCGTTCGATCTGCATCGAGAATAAAGAGGGGGACGGGGATAAAATATAGGTTGGAGAAGCTTCTTGAGTACACATGAATATAATATAATTGAATATTGAAAATATCTCGCGTTGTATAACGCGAAATCCCGAAACGTGAATCAGACATGCCGACAGACGTTTATAAGGTTCCCGTATTCCGAAGACAATGGAACGTGTTTCGGAGGCTAATTTGATCGTATGCGCGAGTTACAAAAGAAAACGATCAAATTTAAATTAAATCGATTACAATAGTTTCTAAGCGTTTTGAGCTGTCAGGGTCAAACGACAACTCCGATTGTTACGAAAATTGAAATCCGATAATAACTAACTATTACGGATTCAATGGAACTGGTTTCGTCGAATTCCAAAACTGTGCCTCAGAAGGCTATTCTCAAATGTCAATTTAAATGATATATTATTAAAATTGAACAAATTACCTTTAAATTAAATTCCAACAATTCTATTATCTTCAGTATCATCATTATAAATTTTATAAGCATTCAAATTATTTTAAACAGGCTTATAATTCCAGATTCAACATTTTACCCAATTTTGAATTATATAATTCACTAATTTAATTATCACGTAAATATTGATATTTGGAATTCAAGTTAAAACTAACCTCTCAAATATTTACAATCAATTAAATATTCCAATTTAAAATTGTTAGAAATTCCGGGTCGTCACATTCCTCCCTCTTAAAAGAATTTCGTCTCCGAAATTACTAGTTAGGAAGAATGGTTCAAAACCCGTTTACCTTTTCCCCTAAAACCAACAGTTTTTTCAACATCCTACCAACTATCTTTTATTAAAGACCCACTATCATCTTAACCAACTTCCCAAAACCTCTATAGTTTCCAACAATATTATTTACTCCACTTATTCAAATTTAAATTTAAATTATCACAACTTTCTCAAAAAAATTCTAACTCTCTAAATTTTCGAAAAATTTCGCCAGCGTCTTCTTTGCGCGGCTAGCTCGGTACAACTACAAAAAGCCTCTACGGGCTCCCAAATTCCAAAAGAAAACAAAAGCCAAGTGGTTAGAACAAAAACCCAATCCAATTTCATACAGAAATTAAATACATACCTTTTAGTCGGGCAATTCACATTATTTCCTGAAATCAAATCCAATTTTCTTTCCCTGTATAATACCTGCATATTCTACTTAGCAATAATATCCAATCGTAACCTTTCAAATCATTTCATACATTTCCTTACAGAAGTTTTCACATCTACTTCTATTCAAATTAGTTTTCCTCGTTTTCATATGAATTCAAATTATTTTCAATTTTGAATATTGAATTTTATCTTTCATTTATAACTGGTTCATATTAGTTTCATCTACTAATTTACTTTAATTTCTAATTTGAAATCGTTTTGTCTTTAACAAAATTTTCCCAAAAATTTTCTAACTTCCAAAATTTCAGAAATTTTTTGGCAGAGTCTCCTTTGTACGGAGGAGCTTTTGCAATTTGACAAGAGATATAAATATATATACATCGACCCACCCGGTCGGAAAAAGCAAAAACATTTCATATTTCTTATTTTTATTGCGTAGGCGTACCTTTATTTAGCATTTTAAGCAAGCAGCTAATTTGTTTTAGCATTTATCGCGTCCAAATCCAGCCAAACGGCCTTCAGGTACATGTACTTACTCAATTTACATATATAAGCACTATATGTATGAAGTTTATAACGTTTCTCTTACTTAAACAACTATAACACTTCAATTCTAAAAGAAATGCATTCAAAATAACTTCCACAAGCAATTTATATGTTTTCAAACCTAATTCAATTGCTTTCAACCAATTTATATACCATTTCCTTCGATTTTAATGTTTTGCTACCCAATTTCTTACATTCAATTGATTTTTAATCCAAACAAGCTCATATTCAATTCAATTGATTCAAAATCAATTTTTATTTGCTTCTTTTAATTCATAAAATTTAATTACTTATGTTTACTTCAAACAACGACCATTTTTATGTACATTTGGCGATATTTGCTTAATAGAGTATCCATTTTAGTTTATAACTACTTTAAATTAATTTCAACTCATTTTATATTCAATTTCATTTCATTTCTATTTTATTCACCAACCATACATTTGCGTTTCATTTCGTTTCCGCAATTGTTCCATTCAAAAACTATTTCATTGAGCTTGACAACATTCAATGCTTATACTAATATCTATTTTCCAAATAAATTTAACCCAAATCCTTATTTAATGGTCTACTGTTCTCACTCGAAACCAAGCTTTTATTTAAATAATTTTACTTCAAATTAATTCGCCTCATAACTTAAGTCCATTATGATAATCTAATTCCAATTAAAACTTTGATTCAATTTTTATTCATCAGACTCATCCATTTATTATTTAATCCCATTAACCCATTTTATATTTTTAATTCACTTACTTAATTCATTTGCGAATTTATTTTATTTATACAAAGCCATTCTCGATTTATTTTTACTTACCTGGGTTTTATTTCTACTTACCTGGGTTTTATTTACACTCAAACCATTTCTGTTATAATTCACTTTCATTTCATTCGACAACACTTCAATTATATCTAATTTTCTTGCAAATTTCGTTAAATATTACTTATAACCCACTTGAATTTATTTGTAATTCAACCCATCACTATTTCGATCCAACTCTATTTTATTTTTATTTTTTTACAACATCTCTTCTTATTTAATTCATTATCAAATCCAAATCGAATTCTATTTACAATTCGAATTCATTTCCAAACTTCATTATTAACTTACAATCCATTTTATTTAACCGAGTTAAATTTTATTAACATACTCAATCAAATAATTATTTAGCCAATTAGCTTACTTCCAGTTTTTATTTCAATATTCGATTTTTATTACAAAAATCACTCCATTAAAAAAAAATTCGAGTTCAAAATATTTATTTTTATAACTCCTGTTTGGATTTTCTTTTATTTCCCCAAAATTCCAACACTTTATTTTAAAAAATTTAGAAATGCTTTTAAATTCACAGCATACTAATAAAATAGCTCTTTATAAAAATACTTCTTACAACTCGATGTCTCAACCAGTCCATCCTTGTTCTCACAGAAATTCAGTCATAAGTTGATCAGGCGTAGGACTGAAAATCTATAAGTACTTGGTAAACCCATTTTAAACATCCAGTGAAAATACTTGGAAAATAGTTTTATTGAAAATTCAAAAAACAGTTTTTGGAAATAGAGGATATATCTTTGGTGAAGATGCTCTGGAAATCATCACTCCCATCTATGGTCGCAGTTACATCCTGGGTTATGTTGCCATCGCAGCAAAAGTCCATGTAACTGTAGGCACTCCGCGCCCCTCGATTACGCCATGGAACCCACAACAGATCGCAGTTACATTCCAGGGTTACGTTGCCATCGCAGCAAAGTCCATGTAACTGTTGGCTCTCAGCGGCACACACGATTTTCGCTGTCAAAACGAAACTTCTCCACTCCTACATAGGTCGCAGTCTACCGATATAAAATCAAACGTAGACTGTTGGCTCTCAGCGGCACACACGACTTTCGCTATGTTACCATAGGTTGCAGTTACATCCTGGGTTACGTTGCCATCGCAATAAAAGTCCATGTAACTGTTGGCTCTCAGCGGCACACACGACTTTCGCTATAGTACACACTACTCATAATCCTCAGTAACTAGTTTTGTCCGGACTCCTCACAGGATCAACTTTTAGAACCCCCCCTTGGGACTCAAGGCAGCACCACCCGGTGGCACTCCTGAGAAGTTCATTTCAAGGGAGCGCCTTTTTCCCCAGAGCCATCATCAAAACACTATATACTATACACATATGGTATCTTTCAAATCTTACACCTAGTATGATCTCATACAAAGCTCCTTTACACAAAGTCAATTATCCCAAAATCGATAATTCTCAAACTAGGCTTTTCAAATTTTAATATTGATTTACCCAAAAATCAAAAGCCTTTCCAAATCCAAAGGTTCCCAAAACCTTTCTTCCAAAATCCTCATAAGATTCTTTATATATATATATACACAGATATATATATAATTTTAAAAACTTTGGATCATTTCAAACTTGTATAAAACTCCTTTTATACTTCGAACACTTTCAAAATCCTTCCCTTCTGGCAATAAATTCAACAAGGGGAGATTTATCTTACATATAACAAAGATATATAACTTTGTTTATTCAAAATCAAATATTCCAATTTTGATTACTCTTTTAAATATCATTTTCATTCAAATCCGTACGATGTACACATATCATCCGCACGCTATACCAATCTGATCGCTCTCTCGATCACACAATTTCCCTTCTGAACTAGTATCGTCCACCCGATTTCCTAGTGCGGACACAGATCTGGTTTCTTGATTAGAAACCGTCATTCTTCTTGCATATCCATAACTATGATGGAGAATATCCAGAACCAATCAACAATCCATATCCAGGTTCGCCGTCGAAAATCGAGTGAAAAATCCCACTCGGATCGATATAACTATCTCGAAATTCTATGCTCGAATCTGGATCAAATCACTATGCGAATAGAATAACATACGTACATCCTACGTATTTATTTTCATTGATTATCAGCCAAATATATTTCCTTTCTATTTACATTTCCTTGAATTATCACTTCAATCCTTATCTCAGTTGGGTATTTAATCAATAACAGTTTGAACTCCGCCCAATTTATATTTAGAAAACAACTTGAAAATTTTAAAAATAGATAAGTAGTTGAAAAATAATTATTAGTTTGCAAAATAGCTGTAAAATAGTTAACTAACTGTAAAATAGTGGGAAAATAGTTAAATAGTTTCAGAAATTTTAAATAATTGCAAAATAGTTGTAAAATAGAAATTAGTTTGTGAAATAGTTGAAAAATAGTAATTAGTTTATAAAATAGTTGAAAATTTGTTAAATAGTTCCAAAAATAATCGTAAAACAAATATAAAATAATCTGGCTTTAAAAGAAAGGTTGTATTTATTAAATAGCTTGGAAGGATAAATTTATTTTAAAACAATTTATATTGAAAATAGTCCAGAGTCAAACTGTTCACTTCCCCAACATTTCAATTTAAATTTCCACTTCCATTTAAATTGACCCAATTCCAATTTGAATAACTCCAATTTCCATTGGACTTGATTCAATCCCAATTCAAGTTGAATCGATTCTGATTTCTTTCCCAATTTAAATCAAATTCCAATTGATTTTTAATATTGTTCACTTTAATTATAATTTCAAACTATTCTAATCAATTTTGGACTATTATCAATTGAACTCACTTCAATTTCAATATCTTTTCAATTTCTGCTTGAATTTAAATCCCAATTCCCATTCAGATTTTAAACCTTCGGATTAATAACCCTTCCACTTAAGTTTAAGACTTGCTTCACTTTGGGTTTCACATCATATTCCAAGGAAAATTCAAAACTCAACCTTAGAGTTTATTTCATATTTATTTCCTGTACACTCCAGGTTACCCTTAAAATTTTAAACCACCCTTGGTTTTAATTTCAAACAAATCCCTTAAAAATCTTCCAAACATTTCTTGTTTTAAAATAAGACTATATTCAAAATAGTCTAAATTATATTGTTTGTTATTTCTTTAACTCTTTGAAACAGTTGATTGTTTTTAGACTTACGTTTTAAAACTTCAAAATTTTAAAACCTACTTTAATTTAGAAGTTATACTCATCTTATAAATTTACTTCATTTGGATTACTTAATAACAAATATATCATTATTAAACACAATAACTATCTATGATAATACCCAAGGTTATCATGTCTAGATACCAATTTTTTTTTTAAATTTTTTAAACAATTTAATTTCTGAGCTCAAATTCTAGAATTTTATTTCAACCAATTTAATTTTTATTTAGTTTTATTTCTGTTACCACTTAATTTAATTCCAATTCAAGATTTCAATTTGGTTGTATTATATTACTTCTTAATTTAATTCCATTAATTTGACATCCAATCACAGCGGATAAAATATAATAATAAATAATAACAACTACTATATCTGTTGAATACATTTTGATACATCAAGGTTACACACATATATACAGACACTGAAATATACTCAATTATCATGTCACAGTACACAACAATATTATACAGCGGAAGCACTCCATACGATCTTGCCATCCAACTCGACTCCTGAGCTCTAGAATGTCCTTACCTGAAAATCTGTAATACTCGGTCTAACCCGAGCATTACATCAAAGTAACACCCGGGTCAAGCTGGAAACCAGCATGAGTAAACCCAACTAACATAGAATACCAAGCAACAACTTATATAAACCCGGGGTAACTCGTATTAATTTATAAAGTCATAATTTATTTATAAACATCACATATTCCATATATCCATTTTCTAGGTACAAAAATTTAGATTTAAATAATCCATTTCATTTAAATCACCTCATTCCAGCCTATAGATTTCACATATCAATCTATAAAAACTCGAAGTGGTTTTGGGTATTTCCTAATATCCGAACTCGGTCTCTTCGAGTATCATGTCATCCTAACCCAAGTTATCCAAACGAAATACACAACATTTCATATCAGAGATATCAACTCATTCAAAGCATCCAATACCATTCAATCATCCATAAGCAAATTTGAACACTTCCAAATTAATTTGATTGATTCTAATTGAATTTCTAACCTCAATCACTTAGATTCATCCATTTACAATTAATTAATTCCAAATAAATTAATTAGTCAACCCTTCATTATTCATCTTAATTAATCACTCTGGATTAATTATCCTTAAATTTAATTCAAGACATTATCATTAATTAACTTCACAATATTTATTATTCTTAATCAAAATCAATAAGAAATCTTAACTACTTCATAAATTAATTAACTATATTAATTACATTAATTCTTAATTAGTTATATTAATTAATTTCTCATAAGTCACTTATTTTGATTTATTAATCTTAATTAATCAATCTTTTATTACGTCATTGACTATATAAATTAATGGTTTTCCATTTACAATTTCAATTTACCCTAATCTAATTTAATACATTAAATAATTAATCATTTATTAAGCCACACATATTAATCACTTTTGATTTACCTCAACCGGTAATTATCTACCTTGTTATTTACTTCATTAAATAAATTAATTACTCCGTAATTAATTATCTTAATTAATCTCTAGATTAATTTCACAAGTAATTATATTTTATTAATTTCGTTAAGTAATTACTTATTAAACCATCCATCGATTATTCCAAATTCTTTTAAACTTAATTAATTAACCCAAATCATAAATTAATTTAATTAATTATCCATTTAAATTATCCTACCTAATTAATGAATCACCAATCATTAAACCCTTATTAACTTTAAAATGAACCATTCTCTTATTTATGATTTAAGTTTAAAACCATTTAAAACCCAAATGCTTCGAGTCAAACAACAATTAACTCGAGAACCAAACATAACCAACATCGCTAGATCATCAGCACACATTCAACCAACTCAATCAATCAACCAATTATTTAAATTTAACCATTTAAATCTAAATAAAAATCAAACGGAATGAGATTTACACACCTTAAATTCTGTCGTTTGAAAACCCTCCCAAACTGGCTTGTTTCCACGATTTTAAACCTTGAATAAACATCATACAATTTATTAATATTTAAATTAACCAAACAATTTATTTTCCATTCAATAAATTTAATTTGAACCTTCCTTTAATAAATTGCTTGGTGATTGAAATAATTAAATTTCAAACTAATTTCCTTTTGTATAATCTTTAGTAACTACAATGATAAGTCAATTAAACACATAAATCACCATATTCCATTATTTTAGGAAAAATTTAAAATTTTAAAAATGTACCTATTTATATTTATTATATTTTCCCTTTGAAACTACAAATATTTTTATAAAAATCTATATAGCTTCCAAAATCATACTATATATAAACTATCAACTATTTAACACTTCTATTTATAATTTCCCACATCTTTCTATATATATTAACTTACTGTGGCTTAAAAATCAAATCAATACGTATATAATTTAACTCACATCAGTAAATCAATGTACTGTATGCAATTTATCAAGTCAAAAAAAATTTAATTTGTGCAAACAAATAAAAAAATTACCTTACTTACCGCAAAACGCTGAGCCACGGCCTGTTCGAAACCCTAGCTCGTCTTCCCTTTCGAGCCACCGCTCAGAAACCCTAGTTCTGCTCACAGCCACCATACCCAATGCCCAGACCTTCCCAGTCGCAAAATGACGCTCGCGATCACCACCAGCTCCATAGCTCTCCTCCCTCACGTGCGCACTCGAAGGCGAAACTTCCCATCCTGACTGCGGCCTCGACTCCACCCGTGCGCCTCGACGCCATCGTGTCCAATCGTTCGAAGCCGAAGCCACTGCGCACCTCCCACTTCCACAAACGCACTCTTCCTCCAGTTCGCGCCTCCCTCTAGGTCGCGTCGCTTCCTACCCAAGCGTCGTTCATGACACGGTCTCCACCTTGCGCGCAAGACGAACACGAGCTGATCTATTTTTAAAATCGGCCATTGATTTTCTTTTTTTTAAATTTTAATTTTTTTATGCGTTCGATCTGCTTCGAGAATAAAAAGGGGGACGGGGATAAAATATAGGTTGGAGAAGCTTCTTGAGTACGCGTGAATATAATATAATTGAATATTGAAAATATCTCGCGTTGTATAATTCAAAATCCCGAAACCCGAATCAGACATGCCGACAGACGTTCTAAGGTTTTACCCGCATTCCGAACACAATGGAATGTGTTTCGGAGGCTAATTTGATCGTATGCACGAGTTTCAAAAGAAAACGATCAAATTTAAATTAAATCGATTAAAATAGTTTCTAAGCGTTTTGAGCTGTCAAGGTCAACCGACAACTCCGATTGCTACGAAAATTGAAATCCGATAATAACTAACTACTACGGATCCAATGGAACTGGTTACATTGAATTCCTAGACTGTGCCTCGGAAGGGTATTCTTAAATGTCAATTTAAACGATATATTATTAAAATTGAACAAATTACCTTTAAATTAAATTCCAACTATTCTATTATCTTCAGTATCATGATTATAAATTTTATAAGCCTTCAAATTATTTTAAATAGGCTTAAAATTCCAGATTCAACATTTTACCCAATTTCGAATTATATAATTCAATAATTTAATTATCACGTAAATATTGATATTTGGAATTCAAGTTAAAATTAACCTCTCAAATATTTAAAATCAATTAAATATTCCAATTTAAAATTGTTAGAAATTCTGGGTCGTCACAATACAACAATATTCAATTATTTGCAGGAAATCAAGATCAAAAATTTAATTTCCTCCTGGTTTTTCAAGCTGCAGGAAAAAGAAGTTCTCTGTTCTATTAAAAATCCTAACTGTAAGTAAATAAAAAAAATTGTTGTTGCTGATTAATTAAATGCATAAATACAACCAAGAGTAATTATAGATCTGTAATCATCATTTGCAGATCTAAGTTTAAAATGTTTTAAAGTAAGAAAAGCAGAAAAGTTCCAGGCCTCACCTCTGTTTTGAAACTATAAGGAAATCATCTGGAAAATAGGTGAGTAAACTCCTATTTTCTTTTAAATCATTGTTGCTGTGTGTATGCTTGGATGATGTATGAAACTTAATCTATGTTTGGCATGCAAGAATTTTGGTATATGATTGATGTCTTGGTCGTGCATGTTGATTTTACAAAATGCAATCTCTGTTTTAGTTTCAGGAAAACAAAAGTAAAACCTGTCAAATCCTTTTTTCTTTCCTTCTGTCTCTATTTCCTGTTGGATTTGAAAAAAAAGTAAACAAGATGGTGTTGTGTTTACACTTGCACCAGGTTCAGTAATTAAATCAAAGCAAAGTTTTGAAGTTCTTTTTTTCCTAGAAACTGTAAAAAAACAAAAACACAGTAACATTGAGTTACAGGTTTACAAAGTAACTCACTTCAAAATTTTACATCTCTCTCTCCCTCTTTGCTTCAAAAAAAAAAAGAGTGTAAACAAGTTAAAATACCGTTTAATCTTGTATTTCATTTCAGTAATGAATTTAAAACAAGTTTTATGTAGTTGTTCTTCCTGGAAATTATGACATACAGTACCATCCAAAATTTTCAAGAATTTCGAACTTCATATATTTTAATTTCAAAAATACAAGGTGAACAAACTGTAAAAATGATGATTTTAAAAACAAAAATCAAAATTTTTCATTCACTCTTTACTGAGAATTTGGGGTTGATCAGAAAAGTGTATTTTTGTCAAAATCAGATGATCTGAACGATTGTGGCCCTCGAGTTCGTTGTCGCAGATGGTTTGGATGTTCGTGATTACCAGAAAAATACTGGATTAATTTATAAATCATTTCATTTTTGATTCGAGGTCAAACTAGGGTTTAAGAACCCATTGTTGTTCGCGACCGAGATGATGGTGTTGCACCATCCACAGGTGATCGGACTACACGTCAATGGTGCTAAACGCGGCGTAACACGATGACGAAGCTAGGGTCCAAATTTGGTAGCCGATAATGGACTGGGGAGGCGGCGCGAGGTGATTTACTAGTGACGTTCCTGATGATGGTTTGGGTCGCGATGTCTCAATTCTTATTCTCGAAATGAAATCGCGTTCTGGGTGTTCGTATCGTTTTAGGGGACGGTAGGCGACGTGTTGGTGGCCGCAGCTTCGACAAGCGGCGGCGAAACTGGCCGTGCACGTGCACGCGTTGGGTTTGTGTGTCAGGTTGATAGGTCGGGGAAGATAGGTGATTGCTCGTAGCAGTACGAGGGGGAATTGAGGAAAAACTCGAAGTCGAACTCGAGTTGTTTTAGTGTTGTATCGTGTTGATTTAAAACTTAAACAAACTTTTTTCGTGAAAATTTATCACACGGGTCAATTTGGAGAAGAACTCGAAGCTAGGTGGTGTTATTCTCGAGGACGACTCGAAGCAAGCCTCGGGTTGGTCAATAAAAACAGCAAGTTTCAGTTTAAACAAGATTTTAAAACTCAAGTTAAATATTTTTTCTAAATCCACGCTTTAGAAATAAATGAGGGTTGTTAATGGAATATGAAGTAAATAATATTGAATCAATTATTTAAAATTTATGGAGTTCAAAATTATTTCAAATTGTATATTTTCCTTTAAACAAAAAGTTGTTTTAAATCTAACTTAATAAAACGTTTAAGAGTAAATGAAATGTTTAAGTGTTAATTTAAAAACCAAATTTATTTATGATGATGAAATAGAAATTAACAATTAATGTTTTGTAATGATTTTTTTTCAAAAAAATTAATGATAAATTAATTAATTAAAGAATAGGCAATTTATAAAAGTAATTAAACTCAATTAATTAGCAATTAAGAATTAATAAATTTAGATAATCAAATAAAGGAATAAGTAATTAATAAAGTTGATTAAATTAATTCATAACTAAGTAAAATTAAACAATAATTAATAAAGATAATTATACGGTTAATTCCCTTTAATCACAATCACCTAAATCAAAGATGATTGACCATCATCAAATATTCTGTACTGGATTGATGTTTCTGTTGTGATACCGTGATTGCTTTGTGATGAACTGTGATTTGTGGTTTGTTCCTATATGTATGTGAAACCCCTTTTGCCCGTAAAATGACATTTAAACGTCGATGCGACAGAGAGTCGGATTTCAGTTTGTTATCCGAAACCCACATCGAACCTTGAATGTGAATCCTTGTGATTGATACATCCACATATTTTAAAATTGAGCGCTCACTATTCGGATTAGCCGGGAGAGGACCTTTGTGTCATATAACCCATTTTGAATAGTGATTCGACAAATGGATAGCATTTGAAGACGGTGGTGAAGACCGGGTGTCTTCGAAAACGATAGGATAACCTATCGATTGTCCCTGCACCGAGTTGCTCCGGTATAGGGATTCCCTAAGTGATGGGAAGTCTGATCGCGATTGTGGACGCCTGGATTTGCAAGGGCTTCTTCCTTTATTGGACGAAGTGCCTTCGGGTCTGTTCGAACTCGAAACAGACTTGTATAGTCATGTGTCTGACACTACACTTTGGGATATAAAGCCGATTTCTTTCAAATACATATCTGTTGGCGGCGGAGAATTTATTCTCTTAGCTTAACACCCTTCTCTGAGATGTATGAGCTCAGAGGTTATGTAGTTGAAGGTCATCAGCGATATACTCCCAATTTGGTAGTGTGGCATGCTAAGTGCTGCTGTGTGTTGATGATCATTTGTGATCAAAGCATGGCTTTCGTGTAAAGCGTAGCTTTGTGGACGAGACCTCATCGGACCTCATACCCCGGAAATGGTCGAAACAGGAAAGATGCTGCAAGGTTATGAGGGTCGCGCCCTTTAGGGTATGTCATTTCCTTCTGGAAAAAGGTGGCGTCATGGTATGGAGCCTAGATACTTACCTATCTGGTTGTTTCAATCTCATTCTCTGTGTGGTTGTTGCTTTGTGATGGGGGCCCCTCGGATAAAGGTCCCAAAGGACCGGGGAATGGCATAGTCGTGTAGTAGTTACCTAGTTACAAAGGTAATCCGGTCGTGTGTTGGCAGAGAACTGGTTAAGTTCTCGGGACGTCCCGCCAGAGGCGTACCCATGTGGCATAGGAAGTTCCTTAGCCTGACCATTTTTTGGAAATCCAATTCCCAACAAGAACCCCGTACGGTTTTAGTTGTATTACCTACCATTTACTTATGGTGGTCACCACTGTTTAGTTGGTAGCTATAGTAGGCATAGTTCGGAATGTCTATGCTGGCTAGGATTGATATTATACTTTCGAAATAGCTTTCTATACTATGCACTAGTAATAATATCAAAGAATTTTTCCCGTATCAAGCATATTTGACTATCATAAGAAGAAATCTCCTCCAATTCTACGATTGTATTGTGTGTGTGGCAGGAGGTCTTATGCTAGTTTCATTTTTCAAAAGCATACTGGATTTTCTTGTATAAATCTGTTTTATTTGAAAGCAACTATCTTTGTTTACTCATACCAGTCCCATGACTGACCCGGAGTTTACTGTTTCCTTTCTAAACTCTAGGTGCCCACCATTTCTACACGGGCAGCCTAGTAGCAGGTTTTCTGTATTTTGGCTCTAGCTATATTTTGGAGTATTTTGGTTTGGAGATTATCGGTTTTTGGAGGCTTATACCTTAGAGACATTTTGGAAGCTTTGGATCTCGAGGTGCTTAGTTTGGAGTTCACTATCATTCTCTATCTTCTTGGAGACTTTTGGCATATGATATCTAATTGTTCTACTATGGCATTTTATTTGGGGTTGTGATTCATGTATCATGATACTCTGATGTTGTAACAGATATTATTATGATGTTGTATCTGTGATGTAATGCATGATATTCATTTTATTTCCACTGTTTTACATTCATCTAATGTTGTTATAAGCTCCATCCGACTGGAGTTTGAAGTTTGAATCATTGACAGTCGAGTACAAGTGAGGTATTTGATGTCAATTTTCGAACGTTGGATTTTGGATCGTGACATGTGGTACACATTAGATGGCTCATTAGAGATAGGGTGAAGTATACCCTAGAATGAGTATAATTGATCGAAACCTCAAATTTCCTTAGTCTATTTCCTTTAACTGCTGATATTTCTTAAGATATCTCGTCCAAATATCTAAGCCAATTTTCTTACTAATTATAGATAGTAAGGATGAGCGGATGAAGAGGAAGAGTTGGGGGTCGAGGAAATGCTACAACACCTAGCCAAGTTTCCCCTACAGCCGTGGCAGCTTTACCCATTCAGCATCAGCCGAATCTGGCTGATTTATATAAGAACTTCTCAAGGCTTGGTGGTAAGCCGTTCACCGGCAAGGAGACGATTGTTAAGGCCCAGGCATGGATTAGATCATGTGAGAAAATCTTTAAAGGGCTTAAGCTGCAAGATGATCAGATGCGTCTCATAGCTACTTGGTAACTCCAAGATGAAGCTTTAGCATGGTGGGAGACAGTCACTATTGATGAGCCCAAAGATGAGTTCACTTGGGGAAGATTCAAAGAAGTATTTGAGAAGCGTTATATGCCGTCAGCTGGGATTTCTCGTATGTACGAGGAATTCATGGACTTAAAGTAAGGGAGTTTGTCATTCGAGCAGTATCTCAACAAATTCAATGAATTGTCTCGCTTCGGTCCAGAATTAGTGAACACACCTTTGAAGAAGAATGAGAGGTTCATTCGTGGGATGAATAAGAAGTTCCACGAAAGGATGACTGGCCACGTCAAAGAATCCTTCTCAGATTTGGTTGATATGGGATACCGTTATGCTACACTTGACATGCAAGGAGCCTCGGTGGAGAAGGGAAATTCGAGCAACCAGAATTGGAAGAAGAGAAAATTTGGAGGCAAGAAACCATGGCACGGTAAAGAGAAAAAGAAGAGCAACCAGGGAAGTGCAGCAGAGAATGTCACTTGTTATAATTGTTTGGAGAAAGGCCGCTATTCTAGCAGATGTACGAAGCCTAAAAAACAAGTCAGTCAATCCGCTCAAGCAAAGCCCATAAAATGCTATTATTGTCAGAAGGTGGAACACGAAGTTAAGGACTGCCCAGTTATGAAGCAAGCTCAGACAGCCAAAGTGTACTCAGTCAAAGACAAGCCCACATCTTCCAAAGCAGAAAAGGGGAAGGCAGTTCTGGAAGGTAATCTTACCATTTATGATAGCATTGTTAGAGTTCTTTTTGACATTGGCGTTACACACAATTTTATCTCTCAACAAGCTATTAATGAATTGAATCTTCAACCCGATTTTGTTGATAAGCCTATATATGTAAAGAATCCAGTTGGATGTCCCGCGAATCTTTGTCTTCGGTGTAGAGATGTTCCTATCTCATATTCTAGCTACCAATTTCCTATTGGTCTCTTTGATCTTGATTTCAACGAGTTTGAAGTCTTACTCGGAATGGATTGGCTAGCAAAATATGAAGCCAAATTGGATTGCAATAATCGATTGATCTCAATCAAAACCGAGTTTGAAGATTTCATCGAGATTTCTTATGAGGACCCTAGTCCTAAAAGGGAAGGGTTGTTGTATAATTTGGGTTGTCCTGAACCCAGTCTGCAGTCCATTCCTATTGTTAGAGATTTTCCATATGTATTTGAAGAAGTGAAATCTCTACCTCCTCACCGAGAAATAGAATTCAGAATCGACCTTGTACCCAATGCTCGTCTTGTCGTTCATGCAAGTCGCAGGATGACACCTAGGGAATGGGTTGAATTAGTCGAGCAAACCGGGATTTACTAGCAAAAGGGTTGATTCGACCCAGTGTTTCTGAATGGGGGTCAGCCGTCGTATTTGTTGCTAAATCAGACGGATCTTTGAGGTTGTGTATAAATTACCGCGATCTCAATAAGCAGACTCTCAAGAATAAATTCCCACTGCCCAGAATTGATGATTTATTTGATCAGTTGCACAACGCTTGTTTCTTTTCGAAGATGGATCTAGCCCAAGGGTTCCATCAACTACGAATCATCGAAGACTGTGTTCATTTGACAGCTTTCAGGGGTCCTAATATGTTTTACGAATGGTTAGTCATGCCTTTCGGGCTAACCAACGCCCCAGCATACTTTGTGGACCTTATGACTCGTGTGTTTCGGGATGTATTGAATAAATTTGTGCTCGTATTTATTGATGATATTTTGGTCTATTCCAAGACCGAAGAGGAGCATGCCGAACACCTTAGAATCATCTTGGAGATATTGAGGAGAAATATTATATATGCAAAGTTTTCCAAATGCCATTTCTGGGTCAAAGAAGTCAAATTTCTTGGCCATATTTTTAATGAAGAAGGGATTTCTGTTGATCCTAGCAAAATTTCCGCCATTTTTGATTGGAGGAGACCTACTACCCCAAAGGAAGTCCGAAGCTTTTTGGGTTTAACAGGTTATTATCAGAAGTTTGTCCAGGATTTTTTGAAGTTAGCTAGTCCATTGACCAAGCTAACAATGAAGAATGAAAAATTCGTTTGGACTCCAAAATGTGACGAAGCTTTTGAGGAGTTGAAGAAGAGATTAACCACCGCTCATGTTCTTGCTATTATCAATGGGAACCAGGGATTATCTGTTTATACCGATGCTTGCGGTGAAGCCTTGGGTGCAGTATTGATGCAGAACGAGAAGGTGATTGCCTACGCGAGTAGACAATTACGTCCTCATGAAAAAAATCATTCGACCCATGATTTGGAGCTTTTAGCTGTTATCTTCGCTTTAAAAATATGGCGACATTATCTTCTGGGTAAGAATCTTTTCAGCTTTCTTAACAATCTATGAATTTAATTTAATTTAACTTAACATAACAAATATACTTATGGAACTCTCTTTATTTCTAGGTGAAAAATTCGAATTATTCGTCGACCACAAATTTTGAAATATCTCTTCACCTAGAAAGATCTGAATTTGCGACAACAACGTTGGTTGGAATTTCTGGCATCTTATGACCTAGATATTCTATATACACCCGGAAAAGCCAATGTAATTGCCGACGCCTTGAGTCGAAAGCATGCTATTCTTGCACATCTTGTTATTGCTCCTACTCTTCTTAAGAGGATCGCGAGCAAGCAGTATGAAGATGAGTTTCTTTGAGGAATTTATAAAAGAATATGCCTAGGTGAAGACACTAGTTTTGAAATGGATAATAGGGGAGTTATAAGGTTGAAAGGCAGAATATGTGTTCCAGACTTCCCTGATCTGAAGCGTGAAGTTCTAGACGAACGCCACAAATCTAAGCTTTGCATCCATCCAGGAGTCAACAAGATGTATAGAGATATCAAAAGAACTTTCTGGTGGAAGACGATGAAAATGGATATATCTATTTATGTCAGTCGCTATGCTACTTGCCAACAAATCAAGAGCGACCAAAAGAAAATGGCGGGTTTACTTCAGCCTTTAGAGGTACCCAAGTGGAAATGGGACCAAGTATCGATGGATTTCATCGACGATTTTCCTCGTACTCGGAAAGACAATGAAGCAATTTGGGTCATTGTGGACCGTTTGACTATGACAGCCCACTTTTTGCCAGTAAAAGCTACCCGCACGGCAGCAGGTTTAGCCGGATTATATGTGAAAGTAATTGTCCGTCTACATGGCATTCCTAGCAGCATAGTGAGTGATCGCGATTCGATCTTCACCAGTAGATTTTGGGAGGCATTTCAAGACGCATTGGGAACTAAGCTAAATTTCAGCACTGCTTATCACCCACAGTCTGATGGGCAAACTGAGAGGATCAATCAAATCTTGGAGGACCTATTGCGAGCTTGCTTACTTGATTTGGTGGTTCTTGGAAGGACCATTTGCATCTGGTCGAGTTCTTTTATAACAACAACTATCAGGCCAGTATAGAGATGGCTCCTTTTGAGGCTTTATATGATCGTCCATGTGGATCACCGACATGCTGGATCGAGGCAGGTGATAGACTCGTTCTTGGACCAGATATGATTAAAGAAGCCACCAAGAAAGTTGATTCTATTCGGAAGAAATTGAAGACAGCTCAGAGTCGTCAAAAGAGTTACTATGATCATAGAAGAAGGGATTTGGAATTCCAGATTGGGGACTCTGTCTTTCTTAAAGTATCTCTTATGCGGGGTGTACTGAGATTTGGGAAGACCGGTAAGCTAGCACCACGATATATTTGTTTCCTATTCTGGAGAGGATCGATTCCTTAGCCTATCGTGTGCAGTTGCCTAGCTGGTTATCGGGTGTGCATGATGTATTCCACATTTCTAGCCTTCGGAAGTATCTGCACGATGCAGATAGTATTATTGAAGAAGGTGCTCAACAGAATCTCGACATCACTCCCAACTTAGTGTTCAAAAGAGAACCGATAAAGATTGTGGATCGTGAAGAGAAGCAATTGAGAAACAAAGTTGTGAAGCTAGTTAAAGTTCAGTAGAGTGGCGATCCAAAGGACTGCACTTGGAAAACTGAAGATAATATGCAGAAATCCTATCCCAATTGCAGAGTGCATATCTCGGCTTAGCCGGTAAGCCATTTCCTTGTTCTTTCTGAATCCGTATATTCTTTGTTTGTTTTCTCTCTCTTTCAATTTCGAGGACGAAATTTTCTTAAGGAGGGGATATCTGTAACATCCCAAAATTTTCAATTAAAATAAATAATGTATTTAAATTCTTGGGATTTAATTTGAAAATAAATTGGGAAAAAAAGAAAGAATCTTAAAAACAAATTTAAATAAATTACAATTTTATTTTGAGTTGAAAATATTGAAAATAATGAAAATAATGAATGTTTTAAAATGTCATTTAAATTTAAATCTTATACATATGTAATTTGTATATATGAGTAAAAATTGAATGCATATTGAAAATTAATTTAAATTACTTAGGATATGGGTGAATATAAACAAATGGGCATAAGTTTTTATATTTGAAGATTAAAAAATTGAAATTTGACTTTAAATTTAAAATAAATGCTTTAAAAGTAAGTAGCATTTAAAATTATTAAGATGTAATATATATATTAGTTAAATTCTTTCAACATTGTACATGTATGTATATATACAAAAGAATAAACATATACATTTATTTTTAAAATGTATAAGATATAAATATAAAATTAATAAAATTTTCTTTTGCTTTGCAAACATCAAAGGCTAAACATACATCCACATGGAAGGTAGAGTAGAATGATAACAAAGATCTAGAGCTTAAGATTTTCTTCTTACAAATGGCACAAACCATCATTGCTCAAATAAAATAATCAAATAAAAAAAATTCAGAAAACTCTTCACCTTCCCAATTCAAATTTTTAAATCTCCTATCTGAAGTTCAGTAACCAAAAAAGAGATTTTGCTTTAGTGATACATTCAACTCAATTCAAAAAGTAAAATCTGAAGTGTTTTCAAAACTGTAGTGATACATTCATCTCTCAGGTATGTTTTGTTTTAAACTTTATAATTTATAAAATTATGATTTTTAAATCAAGTTTCAACAACAAATTCAAAATAAAAACTGCAGATTTGTAAAGTGGAAGCTTCAGGTTTTAGGCAAGTGCAGTTTTTCTTCTAGGAAGAATTTTAAAGTCAAGTAACCTTTTTAGTTTTGGATTTGAAGTTATAATCTATAATGAAGCAAGAATTTAACAATAACATTCAATCAATTACTTGCAGGAAAATCAAGATCCAAGATAAATTTTACCTTTGGTTTTCAAAACTGCAAAAAGAAGGAAAGCTTCTCTGGTTTTTCAAACTGTAAGTGATCTAAAGATTTTTGTTATTAATGATTAAGTAAATAAATACAACAAGGAATTTAATACAACAATATTCAATTATTTGCAGGAAATCAAGATCAAAAATTTAATTTGCTCCTGGTTTTTCAAGCTGCGGAAAAAGAAGTTCTCTGTTCTATTAAAAATCCTAACTGTAAGTAAATAATTTTTTTTGTTGTTGTTGATGAATTAAATGCATAAATACAACCAAGAGTAATCATAGATCTGTAACCATCATTTGCAGATCTGAGTTTAAAAAATTTTAAAGTAAGAAGAGAAGAAAAGTTCCAGGCCTCACCTCTGTTTTGAACCTGTCAGGAAATCATCTGGAAAATAGGTGAGTAAACTCCTATTTTCTTTTAAATCATTGTTGCTGTGTGTATGCTTGGATGATGTATGAAACTTAATCTATGTTTGGCATGCAAGAATTTTGGTATATGATTGAAGTCTTGGCCGTGCATGTTGATTTTACAAAATGCAATCTCTGTTTTAGTTTCAGGAAAACAAAAGTAAAATCTGTCAAATCCTTTTTTCTTTCCCGCTGTCTCTATTTCCTGGTTGATTTGAAAAAAAAAGTAAACAAGATGGTGTTGTGTTTAAACTTGCACCAGGCTCAGTAATTAAATCAAAGCAAAGTTTTGAAGTTCTTTTTTTTCCTAGAAACTGTAAAAAAACAAAAACACAGTAACATTGAGTTACAGGTTCACAAAGTAACTCACTTCAAAATTTTACATCTCTCTCTCCCTCTTTATTTCAAAAAAAAAAGAGTGTAAACAAGTTAAAAATACCGTTTAATCTTGTATTTCATTTCAGTAATGAATTTAAAATAAGTTTTATGTAATTCTTCTTCCTGGAAATTATGAAATACAGTACCATCCAAACATTTCAAGAAATTCGAACTTCATATATTTTAATTTCAAAAATACCAGGTGAACCCACTATAAAAATGATGATTTTAAAAACAAAAATCAAAATTTTTCATTCACTCTTCACTAAGAATTTGGGGTTGATCAGAAAAGTGTATTTTTGTCAAAATCAGATGTCTGAACGATTGTGGCCCTCGAATTCGTTGTCGCAGATGGTTTGGATGTTCGTGATTACTAGAAAAATACTGGATTAATTTATAAATCATTGCATTTTTGATTCGAGGTCAAACTAGGGTTTAAGAACCCATTGTTGTTCGCGACCGAGATGATGGTGCTGCACCATCCACAGGTGATCGGACTGCATGTCAATGGTGCTAAACACGGCGTAACACGATGACGAAGCTACTGCCGATAATGGATTGGGGAGGCGGTGCAGGGTGATTTACTGGTGATGTTCCTAATGATGGTTTGGGTCGTGATGTCTCGATTCTTATTCTCAAAATGAAATCGCGTTCTGGGTGTTCGTATCGTTTTGGGGGATGGTAGGCGACGTGTTGGTGGCCGCAGCTTCGACCAGCGGCGGCGAAACAGGCCGTGCATGTGCACGCGTTGGGTTTGTGTGTCAGGTTGATGGGTTGGGGAAGATAGGTGATTGCTCGAAGCAGTACGCGGGGGAATTGAGGAAAAAATCGAAGTCGAACTTGAGTTGTTTTAGTGTTGTATCGTGTTGATTTGAAACTTAAACAAACTTTTTTTGTGAAAATTTATCACACGGGTCAACTTGTTGAAGAACTCGAAGCTGGGTGGTGTTATTCTTGGGGATGACTCGAAGCAAGCCTCGGGTTGGTCAATAAAAATAGCAAGTTCCGGTTTTAACAAAATTTTGAAACTCAAGTTAAATAAATTTTCTAAATCCACGCTTTAGAAACAAATTAGGGTTGTTAATGGAATATGAAGTAAATTGTAAAGACCCGTAAATCCGTACTCCTTGAATAGACACTAATCTCCTTTGATTAATTCAAGATGAACGAAAATACGAACCCTTAGGGGTTTTAAGAAAAAGAAATTAAGAAAAGAAAAGGAGAGAAAAAGATAGAAAATTTAGATAGGGAAAAGAAGACAGAAAATTTTAAAATAGAAATTAAAAGAGAAAAAGAACAGAAAGAAAATAGAGAAAATAGGACGAAATTTTAAAATAGGACGGAACAGAAAACAACAGAATCACATCAGAATCTCACAATTCGCAGCAGAACAACATATAATAATAAATGAATAATCTTTAAACAAAGAACTATATCAGTTATTACATTACATCACATTTCATTACATCATATCATCAGAGTGTACAACATCATACAACAACAACAGTGCAGCGGAAAAAGAAATACTATATAGCTAGTAATACGCCATGCCATCCAGCTTGCCTCCAGCAACTCCAGAATATCCAGAATATCCTGATAAACCTAACTCTTGACTGCCCGTGTGAAAATTGGTGGGCACCCAGAGTTTAGGAAGGAAAACAATAAACTCCGAGTCAGTCATGTGACTGGTGTGAGAACTCAAAACAGTTTATTTATCTTTAAAAATCAAAATAGAGGAATATTTTTATTTCAATTCGCAATGCTTTTAAAAATGAGACTACCATAAGGCCTCCCGCACACACACACATGCAAACGCAGAATCGGAGGAGATTTCTCCTTATGATAGTCAAAGATGCTTGATACGCATTTAAAATAACATTTGATATTATTATTAGTGCATAGTGTAGGAAAAATTCATTTCGAAAGTAGAATATAAATCTTAGCCAACATACGACCATTATCGTATGCCTACTATAGCTACTACCCAAACAGTGGTGACCACCATAAGTGAATAGCAGGTTCTACAACTAATACCGTACAAGTTTCGTATTGTTTCTTTGGATTTCCAACAAATGGTCAGGCCAAGGAACTTCCCATTGCCACATGAGAATGCTCTGGAAAGACATCCCCGAGAACCAAACCGGAACTCTGCCAACACAAGGCCGGGTTACCCCTAACTGGGTAACTACTGACACGAGCACGCCATTCCCCGATCGTAAATGACCTTTCTCACGGGATCCCGAAAACCAACAACCACAAAGTAATAAATTCGCAGTAACCACATAGGTTAAATATCTGGGCTCCATACCATGATACCACCTCTATCCAGAAGGAAATGTACATACCCTAAAGGGAGCTACCCCTTATAACCTTGCCGCATCTTTCCTGTTTTGACCATTTCCGGGGTGTGAGGTTCGACGAAGTCACATCCACAAAAACATACTTTATACAAAAGCCATGCTTTGGGTCAACAAATGATCAACACAATGATCACAAGGATAGACGATCAAATAAACGATCCTATCACAAATAATCAACACAATGATCATTTACAGCAACACTCAGCATGTCACATTACCAAACTGGGAATATATCGCTGATAACTTCAACTATATAACCTCTGAGCTCGTACGTCTCAGAGAAGGGTGTTAAGCTAAAAGAATAAATTCTCCGCCACCAACAGAAATATATTTGAAAGAAATCGGCTTTATATCTCAACTTGTAATGTCAGACATACAATCCATACAAGTCTGTTCCGGGCTCGAACAAAACCGAAGGCACTTACAAAGAAGTCCTTGCAATCCGGATATTCACAATCCTGATCGGATTCACCATCACTTAGGGAGTCTCTATACCGCTGCAACTCAGTGCAGAGACAATCGACAGGTCATCCTATCGCTCTCGCAAATACCGGGTCTTCAACACCGATCTTCAATGCAATTATAACGACGTATCACATATTCGGAATGGATTATACGACCCCATGGTCTTTTCCTGGTTAACCCGAATAGTGAGCGCTTATTCAAAAATAAGTGTGGCATTCACATTCAAACAAATCATATCAATTACCCATTCAAAGGGAAATATTGATAGTCGATTATTTAACTATCACTGGACATGCACACATCACCAGATTCCAAATAATTTTCCAAATTATTTTTTTTTTCCAAAAATATCTTCACTAGATATATTATTTCAACACTTCAAAAATAAATCAATATTTATTTTTAAACCCATTCTCCAATTTCATTTATAAATTCAATAGTGAATTTATATTTCACAATATCTATTGATATACGTTTTCAATTATCCATTTTCAATTTATCTTCAAAAAGATAAATTCTAAATATCACTTCATATTGGAAAACAATTCCATACTTATTTAATAAGTAATTCACAAATTTTATTTATTTTCAACTCTTGGAAAATATTCAATATACTTAAATCGAAATTAAGTATATATTTCATTCTTTAAGGAAATCATTCTCTTAAACATATTTATTTGGGCCAAAACGAATGTTACGTAAAACATCGTTACGACAACCCAAATTCACTAGTATAGGGATTCGAAATTAAAATAGATATATAAATCCCAATACTATACAAAACATTTCCTTTCGGAAATCATTTACTATAACAACAGTGTTATAGTCTACTATTTCCTTTTAATTTCTCGAAAACGTCTATTTCAACAATAAATGTTGAAATCTATGGTTTCGAATCTCAACACATTTAAAACATCGTTAGATCGTTTTAATTCTATTTAAAATATCCAAATCCAAAACAATTTCTTTAACGTGTTATTCACTATTCAAAAACGTGAATATACTTCATTAACAATTTCATCCTTTTATTCATTTTAATTCAAAGGATTATTCACTATTCAAGAATGTGAATATAACTCCATTAATAGGTTTCAACAATTTACTTATCAAAATAAGTCATTTGCGAATTTATAAAACAACGTTTATAAATTCCATTTCTATTTATTTATAAAAACTTCCTTTTTATAAATTCTTTTATTAACCTATTCCAGTTTATAACTCAATTATAAACTAAAAGTTCATATTATAAGTTAAATACTTATAATTTATTCGTTTGCAAAATCGTTCCTTTGAACTTCATAATTATAAATCTTATAACTTATAAGATTCAATTATTCAACCAAATCTATTCTTTCAATAACTTCACAAATTTATAAATCTTACTATTTATAAATTTTATTTATAATTTCACCGTTTATAATTCTATAAATTTCATTCTTTAATGAAATTCATTTTCACTTCATTCAAACACTTATAAAAACTCGTTTTATAATGTCCATATTTCAATTTATAAATATCCATTTATAAATCTCTTAATATAAATAAATTTATATTATTCTTTAAAACGTCTTTAATCTCCTTTATTATTTCACCATTTTGATTCATAAAATAATTAAATTTTATAAATCCAATATTTAAACTTTTCACAATTATTTCAGAAATCCCAATTTAACTATTTTATAAAGTCACTAATTCCTTATTTTCAAAAAATCAGCTTTTAACTATATTTCTTAAAAATCATAATTTTTATAACTTTAAAAATTATAACATTTATTTATTTATAATGGATCAATTCCAAAATATAGTATATTCTCAAAAATCACTTTAAAAATCATTTTTAAAATCCCAAAATTTGGTCCAATGATGCTACACACCAAATAGTCAATCACGACAACAACGATATCATATATCAATATGAAAATCCATCAAATATCAAAATATCTGAAATTAAATAAAAACTGTTGAGGAATCCAGTTGGATCCCTCCAACCTGTTTTCCTGCATCCACAAACATTAGCACAATACCAATTTCGCTCCAGTACGAAATTATCGCGGTATATGTTCTTATTAAATATTATCCGCTTAATAACGGCGCAATAGGGTCTCATCCGCTAAACAAAAAATGCGGGAAATCAATAACTCCAATATATACATATGCCAATATATATATATTGCTATTTTATATAATACCAATTTCACTGTTTATGAAATATTCGCGGTATATGTTTTTAATAAATAACATCCGCTTACTAACGGCGTATAATGTCTATTTTAACAATCAATAGATATCAATCAACATTCAAACATGCATTCAAATATTTTAAATCTAACTATTTAAAATAAAATCGAAACTGATTCGATTGAGTGAGAAATTCTCACCTTGATTTTAATTTCCGTTTCAGCTTTTATTTCGAATAAAATTAAACGCGCGTTTAATTTTATCCAAAATTCTCACTAACTCCAAACGACTCCAAACCAATTTCATCGCGTAGTGCTCGTCCATACGATTCCAACGCAACTGGTTTCGCGCGTTTTCGACCTCGTATGAAAAAGTTATGACAGTTTAAAGTTTGTACACGATTTTAATAATTAATTTCAACATAAATCTTTATATTTTAATACCCTAAGCTAGCATCCACCGTAGATCTCAACTCCATTCCATCACAGCCGCATGTTTTCATCTCCTTCCTCACGTTTCATGTTCCAGTAACATCAGAACGCAACCGAACCCAATAATGAAATTTAGGGTTTCAATTCGCCAACACCACACACGATTATACTCGATCACATCACCGCCATGTCGAAGGCCATACCAAGAACTACACTCGGCTGAAGCACCATAGGGCTCGGCCCCCCATAGTACACGAACGACGTGCATAAACTCGACGCCTTCATCTCCATTTTCCCGTTGATCCACTCAACTATTTTCGATCATGACCGTTCACATCGTAGATCTCACTACCCTCTACCACTTTCATGTTGAAAGATTGTTGAATCGTTGCACGGATTTGAAGATATTTGGGGATGAATATGGGAAGATTTCGGCCGTTCAAGATGAAGGTGGCGGCTGCGTTACAAATTAGGGTTTAGTTTTATATTTTTTTTTTTTTAAAGTGAGGGTGTATTTATAGGAAACCGACGAAACACTATTCATTCCGGAAATTCTGAACTCCGATTTACGCGCCGTAACCAACGTTTCTAGGGTTTACCCCGCGTCCAGGACACAATGGAATAGGTTTCGGAAGCTAATTCGGACATCTGTGCGAGTTATGGCTACAAACGCTCAATTTGAATTAAACCGATTTAACTCGATTTTCTAGGCGTTTTAATTTGTACCGGACGAACGGTAAATCCAATTGACTTGAAATTTTAAACCTTACAATAATATCACATTACGGATCCGATGAAACTGGTTTCGTCGAAATCCGAGACTTTTTGAAAAATGGCTATTTTCACTCGTCAAATTTAAATTAAAAATAAATCGATGCGTTTCGAGCCACCACGATCAAACGATAACTCCGATTGACACGAAATTTGAAATCCGGTAATAACTAACTATTACGGATCCAATGGAACTAGTTTCGTTCAATTCTGAGACTGTTCAAAAATTGACTATTTTCACTAGTCGATTTAAATATTAAAATATTCAATTTTCACAAATTAACTTTTAATTCGATTTTAAAAGTTCTAAAATATCGTTCTAACTCCAACATGATAAAATAAAATTTTACAAATCATTTTCAATCATATTTAACCCGATTTTCAATTATTTCCATAATTTAACATATTAAATTATCGATTTAATTATTCAATTAAATCCAATAATTCAAATAAAAATTTATTCGACTTATAAATTCACTTATTAATATTTAAAATTAATTAAATACTCAATTTTAAATTAATTAAAATTCTGGGTCGTTACAATCTTCCCCACTTAAAAGAATTTCGTCCTCGAAATTAACAAGTAAGAAAAGTTATAGAATTTATTAATTTTCCCAAAATTCATAGTTAAACTTCTTACAATAACTTACTAAGTTTTCAAATCATAATTAGTTATCTTTTCAAAAACAACTACTATTGTTTAACTTTCAATTCCAAATCAAAGTTAAAGTTTTCAAAAAAATTCCCATTTTCTCAAATTTTTTCTAACGCCTTAAATTTTCGGAAAAATTCGCCATAGTCTCCTTTGCGCGGCTCGATCCGAAAAAAAAAATGACAGTATATATATCACAAATATACATCTCATCAAGTAATGAGGCATCCCGAAGGGAAAAAAGTGTAAAAGTACGATATTTAATCCGAGATATGTACCTTATATTTTATTAGCAAGCATATACGGCTAATATAGCGCAAAAGCGAGCTCCAAATGCGAAGCAAACGCGATCCGCACCTACTAATCACTCAACAAACAACATGAGAATCATGCATATAGATAATAATCTCAATATACAACATATATCAACATAATAAATAAATATGTCACATAGCAAATGCAACATATTCAAACATCAACCAACTATCATTCAACTGACATCCATAACCAATAAATATTTATTTATATTCTCATTAATATTCAATGAATTGGTTTTCAATCTAATCACATTTGATTCATTACAGTGGATGTTCTTATTAACATTCATCTTCAATTTGCTTATATTCACTACTTTATATTCAAGTTGGTTCACTTCCAAATTAAATTCAATTTTATTCAAATTTATTTACCTTTAATTTGAATTCCAATTACTTTAGCTTCCAATTTCATTAACATTTAATGAATTATATACAATCAACTAACAATCATATAACAATCAATGTATATTAGTTACAACCAAATTCCTTTGCTTACAATTGGTTTAATTTAATTGATTTTCATTCAACTATTCAACTTTCAATAACTTTAGATTTTAAATGAATTAACACTTTCACTCATTATTTCATATCAATTATTCACATTTAATTGATTAATATTCAATCCATTCATTCAATTCAATTACTACAGTTGAATTTTCATTTATATAACTCAAGTTCACATCCACCACTTAACTTTATTAATTTTACTTTGATCTCTTAAGTTATACTTCATTTATAAACATCACTTGTTTTTACTTAACTTAAATTCCAACTTATAAATCAATTCAGATTCCAATTCTAAAGTAAATTTTCCATTTAACTTTAAATTCATTTTTATTTACAACTAAATTCATAAATATATTCATTAGTTTCACTTCTTATATATATAAGTTTATTTCACAATTGTAAATCACATTAATTATAATTCAATTCTTTATAATTCTTTTGCTTATACAATTATTCCTTTAATTTAGATTATTCAAACAACTAAACAATCAACTTATATACACTTTTATAATTCTGAAAAATTATTCCTTTATATATAAAATATACTCAAGGTAAAACTATTTCATTCACCCAATTTAAAACAATATTGTGCCGAATTGTTCTATTCAAGTGTTTAGAAACCCCTTCGATTCAGTTTCGAGGCTGCGCCGACGAAGGTTCATATACCACTCAACAAACCAATCATCACAATATAAAACAATTTCATATTCACTAACAAATACGCTCTCATAGCTATTATTACACTCAAACTCATTCTAGAGTACTGCTGACTCTATCTCTAATGAATTATACCCAACAGAACCATGGTTGTCGCTTAACCATAAGCTCTGATACCAGCTGTAAAGACCCGTAAATCCGTACTCCTTGAATAGACACTAATCTCCTTTGATTAATTCAAGATGAACGAAAATACGAACCCTTAGGGGTTTTAAGAAAAAGAAATTAAGAAAAGAAAAAGAGAGAAAAAGATAGAAAATTTAGATAGGGAAAAGAAGACAGAAAATTTTAAAATAGAAATTAAAAGAGAAAAAGAACAGAAAGAAAATAGAGAAAATAGGACGAAATTTTAAAATAGGACGGAACAGAAAACAACAGAATCACATCAGAATCTCACAATTCGCAGCGGAACAACATATAATAATAAATGAATAATCTTTAAACAAAGAACTATATCAGTTATTACATTACATCACATTTCATTACATCATATCATCAGAGTGTACAACATCATACAACAACTACAGTGCAGCGGAAAAAGAAATACTATATAGCTAGTAATACGCCATGCCATCCAGCTTGCCTCCAGCAACTCCAGAATATCCAGAATATCCTGATAAACCTAACTCTTGACTGCCCGTGTGAAAATTGGTGGGCACCCAGAGTTTAGGAAGGAAAACAATAGACTCCGAGTCAGTCATGTGACTGGTGTGAGAACTCAAAACAGTTTATTTATCTTTAAAAATCAAAATAGAGGAATATTTTTATTTCAATTCGCAATGCTTTTAAAAATGAGACTACCAAAAGGCCTCCCGCACACACACCTACGCAAACGCAGAATTGGAGGAGATTTCTCCTTATGATAGTCAAAGATGCTTGATACACATTTAAAATAACATTTGATATTATTATTAGTTCATAGTGTAGGAAAAATTCATTTCGAAAGTAGAATATAAATCTTAGCCAACATACGACCATTATCGTATGCCTACTATAGCTACTACCCAAACAGTGGTGACCACCATAAGTGAATAGCAGGTTCTACAACTAATACCGTACAAGTTTCGTATTGTTTCTTTGGATTTCCAACAAATGGTCAGGCCAAGGAACTTCCCATTGCCACATGAGAATGCCTCTGGAAAGACATCCCCGAGAACCAAACCGGAACTCTGCCAACACAAGGCCGGGTTACCCCTAACTGGGTAACTACTGACACGAGCACGCCATTCCCCGATCGTAAACGACCTTTCTCACGGGATCCCGAAAACCAACAACCACAAAGTAATAAATTCGCAGTAACCACATAGGTTAAATATCTGGGCTCCATACCATGATACCACCTCAATCCAGAAGGAAATGTACATACCCTAAAGGGAGCTACCCCTCATAACCTTGCCGCATCTTTCCTGTTTTGACCATTTCCGGGGTGTGAGGTTCGACGAAGTCACGTCCACAAAAACATACTTTATACAAAAGCCATTTTTTGGGTCAACAAATGATCAACACAATGATCACAAGGATAGACGATCAAATAAACGATCCTATCACAAATAATCAACACAATGATCATTTACAGCAACACTCAGCATGTCACATTACCAAACTGGGAATATATCGCTGATAACTTCAACTATATAACCTCTGAGCTCGTACGTCTCAGAGAAGGGTGTTAAGCTAAAAGAATAAATTCTCCGCCACCAACAGAAATATATTTGAAAGAAATCGGCTTTATATCTCAACTTGTAATGTCAGACATACAATCCATACAAGTCTGTTCCGGGCTCGAACAAAACCGAAGGCACTTACAAAGAAGTCCTTGCAATCCGGATATTCACAATCCTGATCGGATTCACCATCACTTAGGGAGTCTCTATACCGCTGCAACTCAGTGCAGAGACAATCGACATGTCATCCTATCGCTCTCGCAAATACCGGGTCTTCAACACCGATCTTCAATGCAATTATAACGACGTATCACATATTCGGAATGGGTTATACGACCCCATGGTCTTTTCCCGGTTAACCCGAATAGTGAGCGCTTATTCAAAAATAAGTGTGGCATTCACATTCAAACAAATCATATCAATTACCCATTCAAAGGGAAATATTGATAGTTGATTATTTAACTATCACTGGACATGCACACATCACCAGATTCCAAATAATTTTCCAAATTATTTATTTTTTTCCAAAAATATCTTCACTAGATATATTATTTCAACACTTCAAAAATAAATCAATATTTATTTTTAAACCCATTCTCCAATTTCATTTATAAATTCAATAGTGAATTTATATTTCACAATATCTATTGATATACGTTTTCAATTATCCATTTTCAATTTATCTTCAAAAAGATAAATTCTAAATATCACTTCATATTGGAAAACAATTCCATACTTATTTAATAAGTAATTCACAAATTTTATTTATTTTCAACACTTGGAAAATATTCAATATACTTAAATCGAAATTAAGTATATATTTCATTCTTTAAGGAAATCATTCTCTTAAACATATTTATTTGGGCCAAAATGAATGTTACGTAAAACATCGTTACGACAACCCAAATTCACTAGTATAGGGATTCGAAATTAAAATAGATATATAAATCCCAATACTATACAAAACATTTCCTTTCGGAAATCATTTACTATAACAACAGTGTTATAGTCTACTATTTCCTTTTAATTTCTCGAAAACGTCTATTTCAACAATAAATGTTGAAATCTATGGTTTCGAATCTCAACACATTTAAAACATCGTTAGATCGTTTTAATTCTATTTAAAATATCCAAATCCAAAACAATTTCTTTAACGTGTTATTCACTATTCAAAAACGTGAATATACTTCATTAACAATTTCATCCTTTTATTCATTTTAATTCAAAGGATTATTCACTATTCAAGAATGTGAATATAACTCCATTAATAGGTTTCAACAATTTACTTATCAAAATAAGTCATTTGCGAATTTATAAAACAACGTTTATAAATTCCATTTCTATTTATTTATAAAAACTTCCTTTTTATAAATTCTTTTATTAACCTATTCCAGTTTATAACTCAATTATAAACTAAAAGTTCATATTATAAGTTAAATACTTATAATTTATTCGTTTGCAAAATCGTTCCTTTGAACTTCATAATTATAAATCTTATAACTTATAAGATTCAATTATTCAACCAAATCTATTCTTTCAATAACTTCACAAATTTATAAATCTTACTATTTATAAATTTTATTTATAACTTCACCGTTTATAATTCTATAAATTTCATTCTTTAATGAAATTCATTTTCACTTCATTCAAACACTTATAAAAACTCGTTTTATAATGTCCATATTTCAATTTATAAATATCCATTTATAAATCTCTTAATATAAATAAATTTATATTATTCTTTAAAACGTCTTTAATCTCCTTTATTATTTCACCATTTTGATTCATAAAATAATTAAATTTTATAAATCCTATATTTAAACTTTTCACAATTATTTCAGAAATCCCAATTTAACTATTTTATAAAGTCACTAATTCCTTATTTTCAAAAAATCAGCTTTCAACTATATTTCTTAAAAATCATAATTTTTATAACTTTAAAAATTATAACGTTTATTTATTTATAATGGATCAATTCCAAAATATAGTATATTCTCAAAAATCACTTTAAAAATCATTTTTAAAATCCCAAAATTTGGTCCAATGATGCTACACACCAAATAGTCAATCACGACAACAACGATATCATATATCAATATGAAAATCCATCAAATATCAAAATATCTGAAATTAAATAAAAACTGTTGAGGAATCCAGTTGGATCCCTCCAACCTGTTTTCCTGCATCCACAAACATTAGCACAATACCAATTTTGCTCCAGTACGAAATTATCGCGGTATATGTTCTTATTAAATATTATCCGCTTAATAACGGCGCAATAGGGTCTCATCCGCTAAACAAAAAATGCGGGAAATCAATAACTCCAATATATACATATGCCAATATATATATATTGCTATTTTATATAATACCAATTTCACTGTTTATGAAATATTCGCGGTATATGTTTTTAATAAATAACATCCGCTTACTAACGGCGTATAATGTCTATTTTAACAATCAATAGATATCAATCAACTTTCAAACATGCATTCAAATATTTTAAATCTAACTATTTAAAATAAAATCGAAACTGATTCGATTGAGTGAGAAATTCTCACCTTGATTTTAATTTCCGTTTCAGCTTTTATTTCGAATAAAATTAAACGCGCGTTTAATTTTACCCAAAATTCTCACTAACTCCAAATGACTCCAAACCAATTTCATCGTGTAGTGCTCGTCCATACGATTCCAACGCAACTGGTTTCGCGCGTTTTCGACCTCGTATGAAAAAGTTATGACAGTTTAAAGTTTGTACACGATTTTAATAATTAATTTCAACATAAATCTTTATATTTTAATACCCTAAGCTAGCATCCACCGTAGATCTCAACTCCATTCCATCACAGCCGCATGTTTTCATCTCCTTCCTCACGTTTCATGTTCCAGTAACATCAGAACGCAACCGAACCCAATAATGAAATTTAGGGTTTCAATTCGCCAACACCACACACGATTATACTCGATCACATCACCGCCATGTCGAAGGCCATACCAAGAACTACACTCGGCTGAAGCACCATAGGGCTCGGCCCCCCATAGTACACGAATGACGTGCATAAACTCGATGCCTTCATCTCCATTTTCCCGTTGATCCACTCAACTATTTTCGATCATGACCGTTCACATCGTAGATCTCACTACCCTCTACCACTTTCATGTTGAAAGATTGTTGAATCGTTGCACGGATTTGAAGATATTTGGGGATGAATATGGGAAGATTTCGGCCGTTCAAGATGAAGGTGGCGGCTGCGTTACAAATTAGGGTTTAGTTTTATATATATATTTTTTTTAAAGTGAGGGTGTATTTATAGGAAACCGACGAAACACTATTCATTCCGGAAATTCCGAACTCCGATTTACGCGCCGTAACCAGCGTTTCTAGGGTTTACCCTGCGTTCCGGACACAATGGAATAGGTTTCGGAAGCTAATTCGGACATCTGTGCAAGTTATGGCTACAAACGCTCAATTTGAATTAAACCGATTTAACTCGATTTTCTAGGCGTTTTAATTTGTACCAGACAAACGGTAAATCCAATTGACTTGAAATTTTAAATCTTACAATAATATCACATTACGGATCCGATGAAACTGGTTTCGTCGAAATCCGAGACTTTTTGAAAAATGGCTATTTTCACTCGTCAAATTTAAATTAAAAATAAATCGATGCGTTTCGAGCTACCACGATCAAACGATAACTCCAATTGACACGAAATTTGAAATCCGGTAATAACTAACTATTACGGATCCAATGGAACTAGTTTCGTTCAATTCTGAGACTGTTCAAAAATTGACTATTTTCACTAGTCGATTTAAATATTAAAATATTCAATTTTCACAAATTAACTTTTAATTCGATTTTAAAAGTTCTAAAATATCGTTATAATTCCAACATGATAAAATAAAATTTTACAAATCATTTTCAATCATATTTAACCCGATTTTCAATTATTTCCATAATTTAACATATTAAATTATCGATTTAATTATTCAATTAAATCCAATAATTCAAATAAAAATTTATTCGACTTATAAATTCACTTATTAATATTTAAAATTAATTAAATACTCAAATTTAAATTAATTAAAATTCTGGGTCGTTACATAAATAATATTGAATCAATTATTTAAAATTTATGGAGTTCAAAATTATTTCAAATTGTATATTTTCCTTTAAACAAAAAGTTGTTTTAAATCTAACTTAATAAAACGTTTAAGAGTAAATCAATGTTTAAGTGTTAATTTAAAAACCAAATTTATTTATGATGATGAAATATAAATTAACAATTAATGTTTTGTGATGATTTTTTTAAAAAAAATTAATGATAAATAAATAAATTAAAGAATAGGCAATTTATAAAAGTAATTAAACTCAATTAATTAGTAATTAAGAATCAATAAATTTAGACAATCAAATAAAGGAATAACTAATTAATAAAGTTGGTTAAATTAATTCATAATTAAGTAAAATTAAACAATAATTAATAAAGATAATTATACGATTAATTTCCTTTAATCACAATCACCTAAATCAAAGATGATTGACCATTATCAAATATTCTGTATTGGATTGATGTTTCTGTTGTGATACTGTGATTGCTTTTTGATGAATTGTGATTTGTGGTTTGTTCCTATATGTATGTGAAATCCCTTTTGCCCATAAAACGGAATTTAAACTTCGATGCGATAGGGAGTCGGATTTCAGTTTGTTATCTGAAACCCACATCGAACCTTGAATGTGAATCCTTGTGATTGATATACCCATATGTTTTAAAATTGAGCGCTCACTATTCGAATTTCCCGGGAAAGGACCTTTGTGTCATATAACCCATTTCGAATAGTGATTCGACGAATGGATAGCATTTGATGATGGTGGTGAAGACCGGGTGTCTTCGAAAACGATAGGATAACCTATCGATTGTCCCTGCACCGCGTTGCTTCGGTATAGGGATTCCCTAAGTGATGGGAAGTCCGATCGGGATTGTGGACGCCGGGATTTGCAAGGGATTCTTCCTTTATTGGACGAAGTGCCTTCGGTTCTGTTCGAACCCGGAACAGACTTATATAGTCGTGTGTCTGACACTTCACTTTGGGATATAAAGCTGATTTCTTTCAAATACATATCTGTTGGTGACTGAGAATTTATTCTCTTAGCTTAACACCCTTCTCTGAGACGTACGAGCTCAGAGGTTATGTAGTTGAAGGTTATCAGCGATATACTCCCAATTTAGTAGTGTGGCATGCTAAGTGCTACTGTGTGTTGATGATCATTTGTGATCAAAGCATGCCTTTCGTGTAAAGCGTAGCTTTGTGGACAAGACCTCATTGGAACTCACACCCCGGAAATGGTCGAAACAGGAAAGATGCGGCAAGGTTATGAGGGTCGCGCCCTTTAGGGTATGTCATTTCCTTCTGGAAAAAGGCGGTGTCATGGTATGGAGCCCATATACTTACCTTTGTGGTTGCTTCAATCTCATTCTCTGTGTGGTTATTTCTTTGTGATGGGGGCCCCTTGGATAAAGGTCCCAAAGGACCGGGGAATGACATAGTCGTGTAGTAGTTACCAGTTGCAGAGGTAACCCGGCCTTGTGTTGGCAGAGAACTGGTTAAGTTCTCGGGACGTCCCGCCAGAGGCATACCCATGTGGCATAGGTAGTTTCTTAGCCTGACCATTTGTTGGAAATCCAATTCCCAATACGAACCCTGTACGGTTTTAGTTGTATTACCTGCCATTTTCTTATGGGGGTCACCACTGTTTAGATGGTAGCTATAGTAGGCATAGTTCGGAATGTCTATGCTCGCTAGGATTGATATTATACTTTCGAAATATCTTTCTACACTATGCACTAGTAATAATATCAAAAAAAAATCCCGTACCAAGCATATTTGACTATCATAATAAGAAATCTCCTCCAATTCTGTGATTGCATTGTGTGTGTGGCGGGAGGTCTTATGCTAGTTTCATTTTCCAAAAGCATACCGGATTTTCTTGTATAAATCTGTTTTATTTGAAAGCAACTATCTTTGTTTATTCATAACAGTCTCATGACTGACCAGGAGTTTACTGTTTCCTTTCTAAACTCTGGGTGCCCACCATTTCTACACGGGCAGCCTAGTAGCAGGTTTTTCGTATTTTGGCTCTAGCTATATTTTGGAGTATTTTTGTTTGGAGATTATCGGTTTTTGGAGGCTCATAACTTAGAGACATTTTGGAAGCTTTGGATCTCGAGGTGCTTAGTTTGGAGTTCACTATCATTCTCTATCTTCTTGGAGACTTTTGGCATATGATATCTAGTTGTTCTATTATGGCATTTTATTTGGAGTTGCGATTCATGTATTATGATACTCTGATGTTGTAACTGATATTATTATGATGTTGTATCTGTGATATAGTGCATGATATTCATTTTATTTCCGCTGTTTTATATTCATCTAATGTTGTTATAAGCTCCATCCGACTGGAGTTCGATGTTTGAATCATTGACAGTCGAGTACAAGTGAGGTATTTGATGTCAATTTTGGAACGTTGGATTTCGGGTCGTGACATTTAAAAAAAATAATGATTTTATACAAAAGAAATTTAGAAATTTTCTAAATAAATTAGACTTCGTAGACACAATAAAGATCCAAAATGGTTTAAAAAATTGAAATTCGCTCATTACCTCTACTAAGGGCTAACTCAGAACCACAATGGTATCGGAGCATAGTAGCATATGTGGTCTAAATTAGTCATGGTAGAATTAACTAATTGATCTCACAGCCTAGGTAATAGAGTGTTCAGAAAGGTAGTGTCGAAGAATTGAGTTTGGGTAAACAATTACTCTACTCTACTTGGCTACCGACCTGGCCTAAACAGATGCGAGCCCAAAGGTTGCTTCTAATAGAAAATGCCCATTTGAATTGGGTCTTAGGCTAATATTCAAAATTGTTTGAGAATTAAAAATAATAGTTAAATTTAAAATGAAATGTATACATATTATAAATGTTATGATATAGTAAAAAAATTCAAAATGTTTGAAAATTAATATGAATTAATTTCGAAATTTATAAGGTTTATTAATGAGGTTAATAAAATATATATTAATTAAATAAGCTAATCGATTAACAAATATATATACATGTATTATATATTATGATATACGTTGTGTTGTTTTGAAATATTAAATTAACATTAGCATACATATATGTATAAATAATGAACTTCGAAATCAATATAAATTTGATTAAAATTGTTTAATTAAATAAGCTAATTAAAAGGTTAATTAAATAAATAATATACATACATACATACATATATATATATATATATGATATATATATATATATTATATTATGAAGGTTATAGTATATAATAAATATTTATTATAAACGTTATAATAAGATAATATAAAATTAATTAAAATGTTAATTAATTGAAATTAATTAAATAAGATTTGATTAATATAATATACATAAGACTATTATAAAAGTAATATAAAATATAAAAGTTATATAATAATATAACTTATATAATATGAATGTATAAATTAAAGGTGGATTGTTAAGAAACCCTAAATAAACTTGAGGAATAAACACATACGCAAATGCATGTACATTGTAATTTCTGATGTGTCCAACATTTGAATGATGAGGGTACTTCATAAGAAATACATTATTCCATAAGTTGATATCATTAAATATAATGCATTGAAGATTATGAATCTCCAATATGATATTGTCATCTACTATATGTGTGTGTATTAATAAATTACTTGCATACTCCTTAATTGCTGAGCCAACTCTATATACGAAAGTTATGTGTATTATTATTATTATTATTATTATTATTATTATTATTATTATTATTATAATATTGAACAGATAAGGTAAGTTAATTGTATGTATTTGTTAAACTCAAGGTACATATACTATGCTTAGGCCGTTGTGATATGGTAGGTATGAGTAGATAATTTTGTTTCGATTTGTTGAGCAAACTCAAAGTCGATGTGAAATTAGGATAAGTAACCAACGGTTAGCAGTTGTATACTGTAACGACCTGTAACGGCACGTAATTTCGCTACTTCAAAAATAAGAGATTTCGTTTAAAAAGGTCTAAAACTTAAATAAACTAGTTATATATAATAGATAATAATAGAGAAATTATTTATTCTTATAGTTGATAATTTAAAAAGTATAAATTTGGATTTTAGAACAAATCAACAAAAGTTAAGTTTTGTTAAAAATAAATAAATGCTTAAATAAATAGGTTTAAATATTTATTTAAAAGATAAATCTTATTGAAAACATCTAATAAAGATAATAAAAGTATATTAAAATATTTAAAAGTATGTTAATAATCGTTTTACAAAAATAACCAATTTTTGTCGCATTTTGTCAGCTTTACATACACTGTAAATTAGAGATTTTGATATTATTTAAATATGATTTTAAAATATAAAGAGACATCTTTTAATTTATTTAAAGAAGTAAAAAGTTCATTTTTAAATTTGATTTAAATAAATAAATAATTTAACTAAAACGTCAAAATGTGACGTAAAACATTTTGTCGAAAATCAACGTTTTATCGATTAAAAGTTGTCGCAATGTCGTCGCACCTTTATTTTCTTATATAGGAACATATATTCAAATAGTGTAAGTATTAATTAATTCACTAATTAAGTTTACTTTTACTAAACAAGGTTAGAAACTTCTAGAAAACAATTAAGAAAAAGTAAGCACAAAACGACAAAAATGATTTACTTTTGTAAAATAAAGTTAGAAATCCTTTGATTTGATGTGTAATTAAGTAAAATTTGGTTTGACTAATAAAAGATTTAAACTTAAAATTATATTCACTTAAACATCTAATCACCATTAATGAATGTCAAATCCATGCTTACTTTAAACATAATTATTACATAAACTTCACATCACATTTATATACTTCCTTTTCATGTCAAATCTACATTTAATATATGTTCAGTCATGCATTAGAAAGAGTGTTTTAGTGTACTTAAAGGAGACAAAAATTAATTCGATATGAAGGGTATTTTGGTCTTTTTGGTTAAGGGTAATAAGGTAATTTGTGTATCAAACTTCAACTATAAATAAACCACCATCCTTCCACCTTCTTTTAGATATTTCTACCTTCTTATTCCTCGAAGCTCTCTTTTATGGCTTCTTCTTCTTTGCTCTTTCCTTACTAACTTTTTCAAAACCATATCAAATCAACTCCAAACGCCACCAAACTTTGCCAAAGACCTTAGAATACCATTAAAACATGTTTTAGCATCTAATAAGTGAAGAAACAATGGAGGAAGGGGAGGAGCAAGGTGTGGCCGAACCTATCAAGAAAGAGGAGCAAGTTCGTGATGCTCCGGAGCACGAAAAAGAGAAGAAAGTGCCACGATTTCATTCAAAGGAGCTAGGAGCAAATTCAAGGTGCTGCGGAAGCTCTGCCCGATTTTCGAGAGTTTGAAAGAAGAGGTCGATAGCATAAAGAAAAAGAAATAGAGTAGAAGTTGATTAGTTTAAGTTTAAGTGAAGTGTTGTTGCATATGAATGTTGGAAGGAAGAATTGGTTAAGTTAAAGGTGGGTACTCTTATTTACTAATAAATCCATAAATTATTTCAAGTATAGTGATTTAAAATTTTAAATATGTTGGACGATTAAATGTTTGATAACTTGGTTGATATTATTATTGATTATATGTTTGTGATATGGATAATAACTTGGTTTGATAAATGATAAGAGAATGGTTAGTAAGTATAGTTAATTAAATAAGAATTAAATCCATACAAATGTGTGTATGGAAATTATTTAGCCTCTTAATGATTTTAAATAAGTTAAAATAGTTTAAATATGATTTAAAACAAATTTGAAGTGTTTCGGACAAGTTTCGAAGCAATTTATAAAATTGGTCAAAATCGAGCTTGTCGCGTAGGGGCAGTTCGTAAATTTCGGCCCGTAACTTCAAAATAACATAGAGAATGATTTATAAGTCGGATTTCTTTGAAATAAAAATTCTTTGGTCCACGGTGATAATATTTTTCCAACGAAGAAAGAAAATCAAGATTTCATCGAGTGATTTTGAAATATGTCCAAAACAATTTTCTAAAACATCGTGGTTTTGCAATTCGGAATCCAAAAAGGATTTCTTTATAAATGATATTTTTAAATGATTAAAAATATGAAATAAATTTGATAAATCTATTAAAATAGTTTAAAAGGGATTTGGAAGGAAAAATATGAATTTTCAAAAATTAAAAAGTTGTTTAAATCAAATAAGCTTATATATCACTTTCCGCATCACTTTTATGCTACGAATTCTATAACCTTTTGAATATGAGTTTTAAACTTAACAATTATTTCCTAAACATTTTGTGAATGATTTTAAAGAAATAATTAAAGTAATGTAAAGATGTATTGGAAGTTTTAATAAGAGTTTGAATAAATGGTTAAGAGAATTTTTTATACCACTTAAGTAAAAAGTGAAGAATATTGAATGTAATAACAAACTGAGTATGCGGAAACGACTAGTACATTTGTCATGCCTGTGAGATTTGAAAAGGTAAACAAGGTGTTTAATAAGATTATGGATGGAGCAACCAGTTCCCTGAACTTACCTGGCCTATGTTTTCTCTTTTTAGGAGAGGGGTGGAATAGATCGAAAGGAAAGCCCGGATGCTCTAAAAGATCGTATTTAAGCTTTTCCAAGATAAAAGAAAAGAAATTCTTTGAATGTTAAATAACCACTTAACATTTTTTATTCGATGGTTTGTACATAGGAACCGAGATTGGATTTGGACGATTCCTATTCGAAAACCCCTTCAAACTAATTTTTGAAATAAAACATATTGAAGAAAAGATCATTGAAGACAAAGATATTCATGATGTAGGATTACTTGCCATTAGTCCCTGGAGGTGAAATTTACCATATTGAAAGTGGCAGTAGAATTGTATTACGAAAATCTTCGATTTACAAGAATATGATTTGAAGTTAAGAAAGAAATTTTTGATTAAGATTTAATGAATGATTTGGGAATATTTTTCGTAAGTTAAAAGTTATACTTGAATATAAGGAATATTTGATTAAGATTTAATGAATGATTTGCGAGTATTTTCCCTAAGTTAAAAGTTATATTTGAATATAAGAAATCTTTGATTAAGATTTAATGAATGATTTTGGAATATTTTCCCTAAATTAAAAGTTATACTTGAATATAAGAGATCTTTGATTAAGATTTAATGAATGATTTGGAAAGGTTTTCCTAAGTAAAAGAGAAAACGATTTGGAGTTATTTCAGAATTTAAGAAAGGTTTAAATAAATCAAATGATTTGATAAATGAGGCTTAATGATTCCATATACTCTTCAAAAGAAAATGGAATAAATTGAAAATAATATATCTAAGAAAGATATTTGATTAAATAAAAGGTGAAGTAATTGATTGATGATTAATATCCACTTATGAACTTAACATCTTAAAGAGATGGTTGGCTTTGAAGGAACCATAGTCGGATTTGGATGATTCCAATCTGAAAACCATTTCGAACCAATGTATATGTTCGAAAGTGAACACATGTTGAACATGATGATTATTAAAGACCGTGGATCTTCATAGCGTGAGGACTGCTTGTTGAACATGCTCTAGGTCGCTCCCATTATAGAGTTATTTAAGCAGTGGTCTCCCCATTGTGGAGATCTTTCGGATTGTAAGGACTACTCGCTATTAGTGGTAGTAGGAGAGTGCCTTCGGTTTCGTTCAGTCCCAGAACGAACTTGTATGGATGTTTGTTTAACATTGTATTCTAAATCACATTTGAGTGGTTTCTATAAACGTATATCAGTTGGTGGCAAAGAAGGCAACTTCTCTTAGCTTAACACCCTTTCCCGAGACATACGAGCTCAGGAAGTTATACTTTTCTAGAAATCAGTCATGTGACGTGGAATGACAATGTGGCATTCTAAGTGGAATCTGTTATGACCACGCTTGTGATTGTAGCTTTGTGAGCCTCACACCCCGGTTATGATAGGATACTATATGGTCCTACAGACGCAAATTCGAAATAAGCGAGTGTGTATGGTGGTGTCAAATACGTTTGGCCCTTTGGGGGATACGTCCCTCAAGGAATTTATTGCCCCATTTGGATAAAGCGATTAGCTTGAGAAAAGCAGGAAACTACCGATTATCAGTTGTAGTATAGTAAGCATAGTTCCAAGTTAGTTTGAGAAAAGCGATTAAGGCACCGTGGGAACTATGTTTGTTATGCGTGGATCGGAGAAAAGGTCACAAGTTTCCTATCATGTTGGAAATGCAACCCCTACGAGATTTACGATTTTGATTGTATTCCCAAAATAGCTGTAATGACTTGCAAACATTTCAGCTACCTCTTTTGGTATCATATGTTCCGTTGGGACATTCCGTAGACCTAGTCCGGGATATTACCTTAGACTTAGTCCAGGTATTGATACCTTATTTGAAAGTGTTTTCAAAAGAATTTCATTAAAAATAATATCAAGTGTATTTTGGTATGAAGTGTTTTGGTTATCATAAGGTAAAAACCCGTCCGTGTTTATGTGTGGGTGTGGTCTTATGAATTACCCTTCTTTTCAAAGGTTTTGATAATATAGTCATTTTAAATTTCGAGTATCTCACTCTGGTTTATCAAGCCTGATCCGGGTATTTTAATACTCGGGTTAGATCCGAGTAATTTCAGGCTTAACTGAAGACAGTTGGAGTTTCCAAAGGAGAGCTGGAGATCTTCATCATCGTATGGACGCATTCTATTATCCGCTACATCTATTATATTTGTTTTGTTGTTTGTCAGCATTTGTAAGGGCATGTGTTATAACTATCCAAGCTGAATCTAGGTTAGACTTTGATATTGTATTTAAATTTTTCCGTTGTAAAGATTATTATTGAAATAATATATGTTATCACATTCCTGTGAGATTCTGTTCTATCTTTATTTTCTTTCTACCCTTAATGATCCGCTTATTCGTGCAATTTGAGTTGGACATGTGCGATTTATTGTCGATTCAAAGGGTATGGAAAAACGTGCCATTACATTTGGTATCAGAGCTGAAGGTTTAGCGAGAACCTTGGCTTTGGTTGGGCAAAGACTCATCAAAGATAGGGTTAGTAATACCCAGGATGAGTAACTCATTAGAGATAGAGTTTGTAACACCCTAGAATGAGTTTGAGTGTATTATATATGAGCACGTATTTGTTAGTGACTAATTAAAATATTTTGTGTTGATTTATCTATTGAGTGATTTATGGATTCTGATCGATGCACCTGATCACCGTTATCGATGGGGGTTCCTAAACATTTAAACAAGGCGAACCGACACACTGATTTAGAAAAGATTGGTAAATGAAATAATTTTACCTAGGATTATATTTTGAATATAAAGTCTATATTTTGAAAAGTTGTATAGTTAGAAATCAAGATTAGTGAAATTTGAATATGAACATGTTATGATTAGAATTTCACAGTTTGCTACAAGATGTTTCATAAAGATAATCGATAGGTAAAAAATCTGATAAGGTAATTAAGATCTTTAATACTTATTCCAAAATAATAAATTAAGAAATTATAATGTTAAGTTACTATCATAAATTGATCAATTGTTTGATTTAAAAGTTTAAGTACAAATACCTTGTGAATTAAGTTTCACGATTTGACTATAAGGTGTTTGATAATAAGATTTGTTTAAGGAATGAACACTTAAGATAAAAATGTATTTAGATGATTGTTTAAAAAAGAATAATATAAAAGGAACGAGAATTTAAATTCGAGTAATTTAAAGAGTTGTGGTAATTTAAATGAAGTTAATTAATATAAGAAAAAATGAATTTATAAGATAGGTTTTATAAAGTAATCTCTAAAGGATTTTGAAAATTGTATTATTTCAAATATAAAGAGGTATTTTATGATAACTAATTTGATTGGCTCGAAAATAAACTAAAAATAGGCAAGTGACGTGTTCAGATGGTAAGCACTTCTCCTAAGTATTACTCTTCTTGTTAAGAGGATATATGATACTATTGGTAGTACCCAGTTTCTTCATTTGTTTTGGAGTTACTCGATCTATATAATTTTCTTAAGTTAGAAGAGATAATGTGAATCGTTAATGGATAAATTGATTAGTAATCTTTATAAAAGTGTTTAAACCAAAGATAAATTGGGATCGCTAATTGATAAGATAAAGCGAGATTTTCAACGATTTTAGACAGTCGAAAATTTCTGAATCATACATAACTCATGAGCTAAGAAATTTATAAAAACTTTCAATAAAAGATTGTGAAATATTTTTAAGTAAATGAAATAAGATAAGGATAATTTATAAAGAATAAAAAAATTTAAGAGTTAAAAGTACGAGGAGTTAAATACGGGTGGTTTTAAAATTTGTTTTTTTATAGCAAGAAAATTAATAATAGTATTAAATATGAATTAACTTTTATAACTTATGAATTTAAGATAATAGTAAATTAAAACAAAGTTTATGTTTGTTAGGCGGACGGATTTAAGTAAAACCAATTTGGAATTTGGGGTTTATATATACTTTTAGGATGTAAAGGTGTATCATACAAATACAGATTTAAGTCATGAACTATTAAGTAAAATAACGACTCCTTAAAAAAAAGGTAATTATAACCTAGAAAATATTTTATTAATGAATTCTAGCATAAATTAAGGATTTGGACTTAAGTCTCTAAAAGTGATTGATTTGCATAAGTTATAAGATGAAATAAACTTAAATAATAGTTTTATGAATGATTTATAAATAACAAAAGTGTTAAAGGAAATATAATGAGTTAGAAGATTGTGGGAAAACTTTTTTTTATGCAAATAAATCATCTTTTGAGTGAAAAATGGTTTCTTTTGTATTTTCCTTTAAATAAAAATATTTGAAAATAAATAATTAAAGGGATTATATAAAGAAGCACATTTATAAAATGTTTGAACTTAAAATAAAAGTTTATGAAAGTTTTAAGGGTTAATAAATACATATGTTATATGTATATTATTTCGTCACACAAATAATGATATAATATTCGAGTACAGAACTTTGAGGTGTTTTTACACTGGTTCGAAAAAGGATTCATCACTTGATTCTTGACGATGAACATTGATGAGGATTTTGGTTAGATACTTGAGTTTTCTATCATAGTTGAGCAATATGCGAGGAAAGCAAAGATTTCCAAGCAAAGAGCCTGATCAGAGTCCGGACTAGAGGATCGGGGGATCGATACTAGTTCGAAAATAAAGTTGTGTGTTCGAATATGAGATTGAATAAGATATTTCATATAGATGATCTGTGTATATTATATAGAATTAAGTTTAAAGATAAATGTTTTGGGCAAACTTTTGTTTTGGGTAATTTCGAGGATGAAATTCTTTTAAGCAGGGGAGAATGTAACGACCCGTAATTTTTTGAATATGAGAAATTTCATTTAAAAAGGTCTAAAACTTAAATAAACAAGTTATATATAATAGATAATAATAGATAAATTATTTATTCTTATAGTTGATAATTTAAAAAGTATAAATTTGGATTTTAGAACAAATCAACAAAAGTTAAGTTTTGTTAAAAAAATGCTTAAATAAATAGTTTAAATATTTATTTAAAAAGATAAATCTTATTGAAAACATCTAATAAAGATTGTAAAAGTATATTAAAATATTTAAAAGTATGTTAATAATCGTTTTACAAAAATAACCAAATTTTGTCGCATTTTATCAGTTTTACATACACTGTAAATTAGAGATTTTGATATTATTTAAATATGATTTTAAAATATAAAGAGACATGTTTTAATTTATTTAAAGAAGTAAAAATTTCATTTTTAAATTTGATTTACATAAATAAATAGTTTAACGAAAACGTCAAAATATGACTGTAGTACATTTTGTCGAAAATCAACGTTTTGTCGATTAAAAGTTGTCGCAATGTCGTTGCACCTTTATTTTCTTATATATGAACATATATTCAAATAGTGTAAGTATTAATTAATTCACTAATCAAGTTTACTTTTACTAAACAAACTTAGAAACTTCTAGAAAACAATTAAGAAAAAGTAAGCACAAAAAGACAAAAATGGTTTACTTCTGTAAAATAAAGCTAGAAATTCTTTGATTTGATGTGTAATTAAGTAAGATTTGATTTGAAAGATTTAAACTTAAAATTATATTTACTTGAACATCTAATCACCATTAATGAATGTCAAATCTATGCTTACTTTAAACATAATTATCACATAAACTTCACATCACATTTATATACTTCCTTTTCACATCGAATCTACATTTAATATATGTTTAGTCATGCAAAGAGTGTTTTAGTGTACTTAAATGAGACAAAAATTGATTTGATGTGGAGGTATTTTGGTCTTTTTGGTTAAGGGTAATAAGGTAATTTGTGTAGCAAACTTCAACTATAAATAAACCACCATCCTTCCACCTTCTTTTGCACATTTCTATCTTCTTCTTCTTCCTTGAAGCTCTCTTTAATGACTTCTTCTTCTCTTCTCTTTTCTTACTAACTTTTTCAAAACCATATCAAATCAACTCCAAACACCACCAAACTTTGCTAAAGACCTTAGAATACCATTAAAACATGGTTTAACATCTAAGAAGTGAAGAAATGATGGAGAAAGGGGAGGAGCAAGATGTGGCCGAACCTATCAAGAAGGAGGAGCAGGTTCGTGATGCCCCGAAGCAAGAAAAAGAGAAGGAAGTGTCATCAATTTCATTCCAAGGAGCTAAGAGCAAATTCAAGGTGCCGCGGAAGCTCTGCCGGATTTTCGTGAGTTTGAAAGAAGAGGTCTATGGCATAAAGCAAAATAAATGGAGTAGAAATTGATTAGTTGAAGTTTAACTGAAGTGTTGTTGCATATGAATGTTGGTATGAAGAATTGGTTAAGTTAAAGGTAAGTACTCTTATTTACTAATAAATCCATAAATTATTTCAAGTATAATGATTTTAAAGTTTAAATATATTGGGTGATTAAATGTTTGATAACTTGGTTGATATTATTGTTGATTATATGTTTGTGATATGAATGATAACTTGGTTTGATAAATGATAAGAGAAATGGTTAGTACGTATAGTTAATTAAATGAGAATTAAATCCATACAAATATGTGTATGGAAATTATTTAGCCTCTTAATGATTTTAAATAAGTTAAAATAGTTTAAATATGGTTTAAAACAAATTTGAAATGTTTCGGACAAGTTCCGAAGCAATTCACAAAATTGGTCAAAACCGGGCTTGTCGCGTAGCGGTAGTTCATAAATTTCGACCCGTAATTTCGAATTAACATAGAGAATAATTTATAAATCGAATTTCTTCGAAATAAAAATTCTTTGGTCCACAACGATAATAGTTTTCCAACGAAGAAAGAAAATCAATATTTCATCGAGTAGATTTTGAAATATGTCCAAAACAATTTTCTAAAAACATCGCGGTTTCGTAGTTCGTAATCCAAAAAGGATTTCTTTATAAATGATATTTTTAAATGATTAAAAATATGAAATAAATTTGATATATCTATTAAAATGGTTTAAAAGAGATTTGAAATTGAAAATATGAATTTTCAAATATTAAAAAATTGTTTAAATCAAATAAGCTTATATAGCACTTTCCGCAGCATTTTTATGCTGCGAATTCTATAACATTTTGAATATGAGTTTTAAACTTAACAATTCTTTCCTAAACCTTTTGTGAATGATTTTAAAGGAATAATTAAATTAATGTAAAGATGGTTTGGAATTTTTAATAAGAGTTTGAATAAATGGTTAAGAGAAATTTTTTATATCACTTAAGTAAAAAGTGAAGAATATTGAATGTAATAACAAACTGAGTATGCGAAAACGACTAGTACATTTGTCTCTCCTGTGAGATCTGGGAAGGTAAACAAGGTGTTTAACTAATGTTAGGGATGGAGCAACCAGTGCCCTGAACTTATCTAGCATATGTTTTCTCTTTTTAGGTGAGGGGTGGAATAGATCGAAAAGAAAGCCCGGATGCTCTAAAAGATCGTATTTAAGTTTTTCCAAGATAAAAGAAAAGAAACAAATTCTTTGAATGTTAAATAACCACTTAACATCTTTTATTCGATGGTTTGTACAAAGGAACAGAGATCGGATTTGGGTGATTCCTATCCGTAAACCCCTTGAAACTAATTTTCGAAATAAAACATATTGGAGAAAAGATCATTGAAGACAAAAATATTCATGATGTAGAATTACTTGCCATTAGTTCCTGGAGGTGAAATTTACCATATTTAAAGTGGCAGTAGAACTCTATTATGAAAATCTTTGATTTATAAGAATATGATTGAAGTTAAAAAAGAAATTTTTGATTAAGATTTAATGAAAGATTTGGAAATATTTTCCCTAAGTTAATAGTTATACTTGAATATAAGAAATCTTTGATTAAGATTTAATGAATGATTTGGGAATATTTTCCCTAAGTTAAAAGTTATACTTGAATATAAGAAATCTTTGATTATGGTTTAATGAATAATTTGTGAATATTTTCCCTAAGTTAAAAGTTATAATTGAATATGAGAAATCTTAGATTAAGATTCAATGAATGATTTGGGAAGGTTTTCCTAAGTAAAAGAGAAAAGGATTTGAAATTATTTCAGGATTTAAGAAAGGTTTAAATAAATCAAATGACTTGATAAATGAGGCTTAATGATTCCATATACTCTTCATAAGAAAATAGAATAAATTGAAAAGAATATATCTAAGAAATATATTTGATTAGGTAAAAGGTTACGTAATTGATTGATTATTGGTATCCACTTATGAACTTAACATCTTAAAGCGATGATTGGCTTCGAAGGAACCAGAGTCGAATTTGGATGATTCCTATCCAAAAACCACTTCGAACCAATGTATACGTTCGAAAGTGAAGACATGTTGAAAATGATGAGTATTGAAGACCGTGGATCTTCATAGCATGAGGACTGCTTGTTGAACATGCTCTGGGTCGCTCCCATTATAGAGTTATTTATAGCAGTGGTATCCCCGTTGTGGAGATTTTTTGGATTGGAAGGACTACTTGCTACTAGTGGTAGTAGGAGAGTGCCTTCCGTTTCGTTCAGTCCCAGAACGAACTTGTATGGATGTTTGTCTGACATTGTATTCTGTATCACATTTGAGTGGTTTCTATAAACGTATATCAGTTGGTGGCGGAGAAGGCAATTTCTCTTAGCTTAACACCCTTTTTCGATACCTACAACCTCAGGAAGTTATACTTTTCTAGAAATCAGTCATGTGACATGGAATGACAATGACATTCAAAGTAGAACCTCTTATGATCAAAGCATGGTTTTGTTATGAAAAAACATGGCATTGAAGAAATTGATCATAGTTTCACGAGCCTCACACCATGGTTATGATGGGATACTATGTGGTTTAACAAACGCAAATTCAGAATAAGTGGTATGTATGGTGGTGTCAAATACGTTTGTCCCTTTGGGGGATACGTCCCTCAAGGTATTTATTGCTCCATTTGAATAAAGTGGTTAGCTTGAGAAAAGCAGGGAACTATCGTTTATCTGTTGTACTTGAGCTAGTATAGTTCCAAGTTACTAGTTTGAGAAAAGCGATTAAGGTACCGTGGGAATTGTGTTTGTTATACGTGGATTGGAGAAAAGGTCACAAGTTTCATATCATGTTGGAAATGAAACCCCTATGAGATTTACGATTTTGATTGTACTCCCAAAATAGCTGTAATGACTTGCAAACATTTCAGCTACCCCTTTTGGAATCATATATTCCGTTGGGATATTCCGTTGAGCTAGTCCGGGATATTACAGACTTAGTCTAGGTATTGATACCTTATTTGAATAAGTTTATTTGAAAGTGTTTTCAAAAGAATGTCATTAAAAATAATATCGAGTGTATTTTGGTATGAAGTGTTTTGGTTATCATAAGGTAAAAACCCGTCCGCGTTTATGTGTGGACGTGGTCTTATGAAATACCCTTCTTTTCAAAGGTTTTGATAACATAGTCATTTTAAATTTCGAGTATCTCACGCTGTTCTGGGTATTTTTAATACTCGGGTTAGATCCGGGTAGTTTCAGGCTTAGATGAAGACGGTTGGAGTTTCTAGAGGAGAGCTGGAGATCTTCATCATCGTATGGACGTATTCTATTATCCGCTACAACTATTATATTTCTTTTGTTGTTTGTAACCTTTTTAAGTGCATGTGTTATAACTGTCCAAGCTGAATCTCGGTTAGACTTTGATATTGTGTTTATAATTTTCCACTGTAAAGATTATTATTGAAATATTATATGTTATTCGATTCATGTGAGATTCTATCCAGACTTTATTTTTTTCTTTCCTTAACGATTCATTTATTCGTGCAATTTGAGTTGGACATGTGTGGTTTATTGTTGATTCAGAGGGTACGAAAAAATGGGCCATTACATGACCCCACTGCGATATCTAGATTAGCAAAGAACATGATAAGTAATGTCGTTTGCTAATCCAGAGAATACGGCTTGTTGCAGGCGATCGAATGTGAATACATCTTTATACTAATGTTGGCACGTCATTTATATCCTTTTCGTTGAATATTTGAACTGAATTTTGACGTGTACAATATTAATACAAAGTAATATACACTCTGATTCATCAGAATCAGAACAATATATAAAACAATAATCACGGATCATAGTGGAATAATATACATCATATACAATACCTGGTACGAGTCAACAAATATACAACCAGGCTCACATACTGCACAACTCAAACTAAGTCACTATCTCAAAATATGTTACATAGTACAACAAGTGAATATCCTACGGAAGATAAACTAAGTGTCAAAATGTCTAACATCTGCTAGCATGCCTACTCAAAAGTTCGAGCGCCCTGTAAACCTGAAAAATCTCGGGCTGACTCGAGCAAAATAACACCCGGATTAGACTATCTCTAAATATCCAATAGGGTGAAAACAAGATATAACACAATAACAGATAATATATAGGTGATACAATTGTTCAAGAAATAACAAGTCACGGGATTAACTTAACTTAGAATTCAATACAAGTCACATGTTTATACATTTAGGTCATAAACACAAATTAGGCACTAAACACTGAATTCACAGAAAAAGCATGACGAACAAAAACAAATTGGTATCACTCGAACCGATCCGATACCAAGGATCATACTCAAACCGAGAACACAGAATCACAAATCGATCTCAAGGATAGTCTATACTGATCATGGTGATCGTAAAAACCATAACTCGACAAATTTACATTTATTTAAAATTATTATATTATTATGTTCGAAAATAAATCTAGGAATAAACTTCTTAAGGATCTAGCAACCACTTGCCGCACACCAAAAGAGAGTAAACTCTAAGGTGGCAAATACTATCGCCTTCGATAATCACTTGAACTTAACCAATACGTCCCATATCGTATGGTGAAATCCAAGTATTTACTAAAAGCTGGTAAATATCACTTATTACGGATACCGCCGGAAAAACCTAAACTGCATTCTCTTAAGGATCTAGCAACCACTTGTTGTACACCAAAAGAGAATATAACTCTAAAGTGTTAAGTACTTTCCTAAATACTATCATAAAAATTTGACCTAGGCATCCCATATTACCCAGTGGAATTCGAGTATTCGCTAATGGACTAGTAAGTCCCACTCAAATATTCTATTCAATGAGTTATACCATATCGATAAAACGTTACTTGAGAGCATTTAAACAGTCAGTAACACTAAGTCGGTTATTGGTAGTCCCCATATTAAAGAATTAAGGCTCTCAAAATATTTATCTAAAAGTTTATTTCAAACCTTAAATAAAAGAAACTACCAAATCCATAACTAAGAAACTACCAAATCCAAGAACCAAATTCGGAAAACAGAAACCAAATAGGAAAAACCCTAAAAGTTAATATAAGTTCCTAGTTCTGAAAACAAGTAATATACTTTTATTTTAGGATTTCCAAAATACTATATATATATATAGTTGTTCCAAAATCTCTTAAAATATATAGTTCACAGATCATATTCAAAAATCCAGATATATTAATAACCATTTATTTAATAAAACCATAAATACTCGTATTCCAAAACCATATTGATATCCAACCATTTGTTTAGAAACAACATAAGTTTTTATTTTCAAAACCCATAGTTCTTAAATTCTAACTATTCCTAATAACAATACTTAATATATATACATATATAATTACTTATCATAACCATATATAAAAGGAAATATATCAATTCGAAAACAAATTTGAGATTAGTAAATTGGAATAAACTGTCTTTTGTAAATTGCTTGTATGCAAATCATACTAGATAGATAGATGTTTATAAAATTCCAAATAACAAAACAAAACATCAATTGATGAAATGGAACAAAAATATGAAGGCAAAAGAAGTTAAAAATATAATAAGAAGCATTCCCAATTCAAGACACCCGGCAAGGACGTGACAAACAAATTAGGTCACAAGAAAAAGAAGCAAGATTTATTTCAATTCATTGAATTATTAAAGGACATGTGTCCTTGTGTATTCAAATAAAACAAGCTAAAATGGAAAGTTGAGAAACTAATTCAAAGCACAGTGAGAAAAAGAATATACAAAATAACTTTAAGGCACAGGACTAAACAAAATATGAAAGTAGCCTACACAAGTTGCTACTATTCACATGGGAATTGTCAGGGACATACGTAATAAATGCAAAAGCAAAGATAAGCAATTATATGTGACCACTTTAAGCTACAGGCAAGGATGTATCAATGCTAAAGCAATAAAAGTTGCCACTATTCATAAAAGAAAATTTTGCATTAAGCCTAAGTTAATGTGTTCAATTGCAAGGCTACAAAGCAAAGGCAGCTAGGACATAAAACAACAGAAGCAACAACCTGCTACTATTCATAAAAAGTAATTTTTCGCTTAGGCCTACTTAAATATGGTCTATCGCATATGGCATTGCATGACCATTTCAAATACAAAAGCACACAGGACGTACAAAACCAAGTGGAACAACTTGGCTACTATTCAAAAATAGGAAGTTTAGACATAACTCTAGGTAAATATGTTCAATTACATAGGGAAAATTTTCAAAGCTACAGGTAATATGTACGAAAATTGAACTATAGGCAAAAGTCGAGGTGCAGGCAAACACTATGGACGCACGAAAATTGAAAGCTGTAGGCGAATGTACATTATAGAAATTAAGGGTAATAGGATGTACAAAAACAAATCACATGCATAAAAAAGAAAGCTATGTAGCCTAGAACGAGTGCGTGTCCATATTTTCTAGGCTGCACGCAATTTACGTTGAACAATGAGTAGATATAAATGGATAGTAGCAGTGGATCATCAAATATCACCGATCAAATTCTCATTCAGTCAAGCTAAAATTGCTAAGCATCAATTAAACATTCAAAGATAGGTTATGTAAGGATTAAATCACTTTAATTTTTCTCAATTCAACACCAAAAGTATAATTACAGCAGCTTCAAATTAAAATAGCAAACCCTTAATTTACTAGCTTCAAAAAGAGTTTAATTTGTAACTTGAATTAGAAAGGATTAAGCCCTAGATTGATAGAGGGGTTTTGATTTCATTTTCTTTTTGTTTCTCAATTTTCAGAAGGAAAAGTACGTTTTGTCCATGAGAACAGACTTATCCAATCCCTTATGTTGGGTTATTGGGCTAGGGTTTGCAACTAAACCCAACAGCTAGGTGCTACAAAATAAGAGAAGTATTGCTAATTACCTCTCTTAATTTACAAAATACTCTATTCTACTATTAAATCAATTTTAATAAAAAAAATTCAATTAAATTCTCAAATTCAGTGTATCCCAAATACAAAAATCTCCATTTTATATATCTTGAATGGTTTTATAAATAGAATTCATGTTTTTATTTCCACTTTAATATTATAACAAAAATTTCAAAATATTTCATTCATTCGATATTTCAAATAATTTAATTTTGCTAAACCAACTTTAAATTCCCTCATTTGTTTATTCATTTTTTTATTATAAAAATCCCTAATAGGAAAATTCAAAAATATTTATTTTAAATTAAAATCATTCACAAAGGATTAATAATTCCTTTCTTTTAGTCAAAATTAACCTAGTTATCAAAAATCGACTTCGATTACTTAATTAAATTTCTACGAATCACAAAAATGAAGTTATTAACCAAAGTAAAGTTGAATTAATTTTCTGTTTATAACAGGGTTGTTATAGACCTCCTTGCTTAAGAAAATTGTGTCCCCGTAATTTCTTTAATGAAAGAAACCTATAATTTTTTTTACTAATTCTAATACAATTTAGCTGGACATTAGAGGGTAGAGAGGTTACCAGAGCAGAGTTTCTTCATCCAGGAAGGTATATTCTTCAGTTTGGTACCCCTTTCTATTTTTCAGAGGCTTCAGAGCGGTCTCTTTTCAGCAGATTCACTTCAGTGCAGATGCTTATTCACCGGAGCAGAGTATCTTCATTCAGGAGGATATATTCTTCATTTTGGTACCCCTTTCTATTGTTCAGAGACTTCAGAGTGGTTTCTCTTTTCAGCAGATCCACTTCAGAGCAGATGCTTATTTACCTCTTCCGATTCAGTTGGTTGGAGTTTCCTCATTAGTCTGGGACGTCGTCTAGTAGCTTTTGTTTTTCCTCTAGTTTTTAGGTACTTCTAACACCTTAATATCGGGCGGTGGCCATGCCGGAGCTCGATATTGGGGTGTGATGCGTGGTGGTCTTGCCGGAACTCATCTTAGGAGCACCTGAGATTTGATGTATATGTTTTTGGTTTTTGTTACCTGCCAGGCATGTTGGCAGCACCATATATTCGTGATTTTTTTTTCATGTGTGCTCTCCTCTAATCGTAGAGGATCACACATTTTTCTCAAAAAAATTCTAAGACAATTTAGCAAAAGAAAGAATGCTACTTTATACAACAACTATACCTTACTAAGTCTATCCACTAGAAGTCTTCACAACCTTCCCTTTCTATAATGACCTACTATTTCGAACCATTCAAATCGATAATCATCCACACATGTCAGACTTGAATTGCTCAAAATAATAGATTGTTAATTTATATTTTGCAAAACATAGCATACACAGTAAATAAAATCAATCACAGAATCACAAACACAGAGTAACATGACAATAAGTAGAGGAATAGATAAATAGTAGTTCATGAAGCTACTACAGATCATCAGAGTCTGAAATAAATATAATAGAAATCTCAAATACAAAGAAGCCACCAATACAAAAGCAACTGACAAGTTTGAACATAAAAAACTGGAGATAACAGAAATAATCGAAAGCTGAATAGATATAAGATAGATCTTCAAGCAAAGCTCCTAACTCCAAAGGTCAGTCTCAAATGCTGTGACACTCAGTCTGACCTGAGAATAAAGCAAAACACTCGAGTCAGTATTAACATTCTTATACAAGTAAATCAACTCAAGTGAAATGTCCAAGTGAAATGCAATATAACTTAAAGGATGTTTGGGATTTCCATTCTCTAAGGATCCGTTAAACTATCTACATACATAGTACAATACGCTACATAGATAATTTCTACAGTAAAGTAAAATATTAAAATAGCATTAAGGCGCTACCCATGTCCCCCTTAACACATTTTTATATATTTCTGTAGTCCATACAGTACCGTAATTCCTTTATAAACTGGAGGGCTATCAGAGGGCCCTCCATAGGTACGGTACAAACCAAACTTATAATGGGCTCGATAAGGCATGTGACAAGGCACGCTAGGTAATGCCAAGGTAGAATTCTATCGTTTGCACTCCCGGACTGGTGGTAACGCATAGCAGCTACTATCTCCCACCTTGAGACACACTCCCAATTCAAAGGTGCACCCAATCGGATCACACGGTAATAGAATGGTATTGAAGAAATGTGCCCGATAGGGGAAGTGACCCCACTTGGCCCAGTATAGCTCCTATTTTAGCCACATCAAGCTGACTCGAGGGAGTCAGGGATACGTTCATACCTCATATAGACGTCGCCAAACCATCTTACTGCGTTCTGAAATCTCCACCACGTACACAGTTATTAAAGTGGTTTTTGTTATTGGTAGAGAGTATGACAATATCTGATCCTGGTCTCTTTAACAACCAAACGCTTATCCCACACCATGGTTATTTTATATTTCAAATTGTTTGTACTTCTCAAAATATCATATTCATTTCAAAAATCATATTCACTCTCGAAACCATATTCACTTCGAAATCATATTCACTCTCGAAATCATATTCACTTTCGAAATCATAACACTTTTGAAATCATAACACTTTCAATATGAGAGTAGTCTATATATTGGAAAAAATAGTTTATATTTAAAAATAGGTTATATACTAAAATAGTTTATATATTAAAATAGTTTATATATTTAAAATAGGTTATATCGTAAATAGTTTCAAATTAAAATTGTTTCTTCCAATTTCACAAATAAATTCAAATTCTCATTAAACCATTTTAATTTATATCGATTTCAAATCCAAGTTAGGACTCCAAATTTTAAACCACTCCCAATTCAATAGGTTTCAAAGTTTAAATATTCAAACAATTCAAAAAAACTCAATTTGATACCCTCCATTTATATTTCAAAATTCAACTTTAATTTTATTTAAATTTGAAATTATTGACTTAATTATTTTTAATAACATCTAAATAAAATATCAAATTACAAATCTAAATCAAAATAAATATCTAACTTTAATTATATTTAATTTGAAATTATTCACTTAATCACCTTTTTATAAATATTTAAATAAAATCTCAAACTACTTAATATTCAATTATAATTTTATTTAAATATGAAAATTTCAATAAACCACCTTTATAAAATCAAGTTATTAAGATATAAATATCGTATCTTTAAAAATCTCAAAATTAATAAGTTTTCAAATCAATTTTTTAAATTAGATTACAAATCAATTCTTATTTAAATTCAATTATTAACCAATTTAAATGTCAAGTCAACTTTAATTTTATCTTTCCAACCTCTATTTATTAAAGTTATTACAAAATCTAATTTAAAACATTATTATAAATTTTAAATAAATATCTTAACATATTATATATGCATTATTAGTTAAATTAAATTCCAAATAAATTTTATTATATTAATTATTATTAAATTAAATCTTATTATTATTAAATCCATTTTTAATCTTATCTTATATATTTTAAATGATAAAGTTATAAGTAAAATTTTATAATTTACAATTTAAAACTTAACTTATAATTTAAAATTTCCAAATCGTTTAATTTTAAAAATCTAAATTTTATACATATGTAAAAATAAAAATCTTTATATTATATTTAAAAAATCTCTATTTATTGTAACCCATATATTTCCTTTCAAAACTTTGGAAATCATTTTTCAAAATAGACCAATGATGTCCGTATTTAATTTTCTACCCTATGGTCAAGAGATACGGATATTCATCATTTCAATCCGCAATAATTTAATATTCCTAGGAATATATCATTTCGACCGCAATCCTAAAATTTCAAAATCAATAAAATTGCTTGGGATTATTGTTTCAACCCATAACGATTTCCCTAATCTATAACATCGTTCGGGAATGTATCATTTCAACCAATAGGGATTTCCTAAACCATCAGGAAACTTGCAGAGTGAGAACAATAGAATAATTAGGATAACATATCAATTATAGCATGTATCATGATTCATAATTTAAATATATTTAAAACATGTTACAGTGTCATATATCAATCATAGGCGAACAAATAATAACATATCATATTGAACAATTAAATTTCTAATCAATTAAATTTAACAATATATCTCAATCGTCGTTTCATATGAATATAAATTTACTAACATAAGAATGTTAATCGTGAGTGATCGTTCACCTTTCAAGGCTAGAGAACAACGGTAATAAGAACGATGCCTACACGGATAGGGACACATACACACGACTAAGGAAAGCAGAAAGCTAGAAAATTTGCTGCTGTAATCTCCGGACAGCGGCGATTAGACTGGACAGTGAGAAGATGGCTGCGACAAAATAGATACTTGAATTCAAATTCGATGAAAACAAATGTATATACCTTTTATCATTCATTTTTTTATATAACAGACGAGAAGGCTGCACGAGTTCAGGTTAAAGCAGGCTCGGGTTGAAAAAGCTATTCGATGAATTTGGCTGCTGCGCTCAGGTGATTGTCTGCATGCTATCAGTGGTCGAGAGGAGGGTGGCTTCGACACTTGGTTCAGGTGGGGGTGGGCTGCCATAAGGGCTTGGTTGTAGGCTGAGGAAGAGTGCGGTGGAGAGGAAAGGCACAGTGCTGCTACTATGGCGTTGAGATGGTGGTCTGCGTGCATAGAGATGGTGGTGGGAGGGTCATTGCCATGGAGATGGGACTGAGATGGTCGGCTCTGGTCATCGGCGTGTGGGCGCAAGTCCTGGACGGGGAGGGAAGGCTTGTGGTGGGCTATCGGTCGAGTTGCGTCGCGTGTAGGGCTGGGTAAGCGGAAGGTTTGCAAGGTAAGCAGGGAGGCTTGACAAGTTGCTTAGTGGAGGGATGAGTTGTGCTGCCGGAGGGAGGTGATAGCTGTGGTTCGAGGACCGGTAGTAGGTTGTCAATTTTTTTTTTTGCTTTTTGAAGGAAGAGGCTGCTTGTTGGATCGGCCATGGGAAGCATGGGGAAGGAGAAGGCGGCGCAACGGTGGGATTCAGGCGTTTAGTGGTTGGGAAGCTGACACGGTGGGTTAGGTCAAGTGGAGAGAGAGGAATTATCGGCAAAGAAGAAAAAGAAAGGTAGGAGAGGAGTAGTATCAAGAACGAATGCAAGTAAGCCTTAATATAGATGCTTTGCTTTATTTTATTTTTTTATGATTGGGAACAAGTAGTGAAAAGATGAAAGGGGAGAAAATGAAATGGAATTGAACCAGTGAAGGAAACGAACCAATATACTGAAATGGTAGGATTGAAAAGTTGGATATTAATTTCTGGGAATATAAAAGGCTAGTGGCCATTCATTTTCACGGTGGATTATGAAAGGACACACAACACCAAAAGTTTCCCCACGGGTACTGATATGGCTAACCGTTTTACATATTTCGCCTCGTATCGTACACTGAAATGTACAAATGAATATACTGCGGAGGCCAACGAGAAGAGACGAACTGAATGGTACACAGATATGAGAGATAAGACTATCCTATCAAAACTCAATTTTCGCTGCCAAAATTGCTGCTAAAACGCCGAAAATAGTATAAACAGAGCTACAACAGTCCAAACTTGGCGAAAAAATACGACATCTCACTCAAAAAATGATTTAAAGTTTTCTTATATAAAAATATTTAGATTTCAAAAATATTTTATTTCCATCAATTTAGCGGATTTAAATTTGAAAACTAAAATTTCACAACCAAACAAACTTTCATATTTTCAGATAATTTTTTTGCCACTTGCTATGTTTAGTTAAACGTATTTCAAATATCAAATTTTCATTTGAAAATTTAATTGTTTAATTTCAAGAATTTTTTTAGTTAATTACGTTATTAAAATCGTTAAAATTTTCTGGTCGTTACACTTTCACTTCTTTCCTTTCCTTTTGTGGGCACATAGCAATCAAGTGGCCCTCCTTCTTGCAATAAAAGCAAACACTGAATGGAGAAGAAACTTTGGGCCTTTTACACTCATTCGAATAATGGCCCTTGATTTCGCAGTTAAAACATGTTACTTGACTCTTACGTGGAGCTGTAGGACCGGACTCATCTTGCTTCCTCTTCTTACCCCTTGATTCTGAATTTCCTTGCTCGATAGTTTGTTTCCTCCTCTGATTTGAGTCTTATTTTGGCTTCATAGAAAGGTCTTCCACATCATCCTTCTCTGCTTCCTCCATGCGAAGAGCTGAATCAACCAAGGACTCGAAAGATATATCCAATTGAAGTAACAAAGCCTTCTTCAATGACTTGCGTAATCCATAGATAAGCTTCTGGATTTTCTTCCTTGGAGTATTAATAAAATCTAATCCATATTTAGATAAGGCCTTAAATTCCGCTACATACTCCATGAATGAAGACCGATCTTACCTAAGGTCAATGAATTTTCTAGTCATCGCCTCTTTCTCTATTTCTGGGAAAAACTTCTGCTAGAATCTTTGTCTAAACTGTACCAAGTAAGCTGAGCCACTTCGACTTCTGCCACCAACAAATCATACCATTCCAATGCTCTTTCCTATATATGACTAGATGCCACTAAAACTCTTTGAGCATTGGAAAGGTTCATGCGGTTAAAAATCCTTTCACATGTCTTTATCCAAGCCTGTATCTCAATAAGCTTCTCCATTCCTTTAAATAGTTTACCACCCAAATTATCGAAATCTCTACATAAGTAAGAAAAATCAACACGAACTAAATGAGCATCCATATCAGTAGTCCGGGCACAATGGAAAATCTCTGAAATCGGTTCATGAGTCAAAAACATCCCGACTAGGCCGGGATTACTGGTAGACTCTAGTGTAACTCTAGGTCTGCCTCCAGCCATAATACTGATCTGCACAATCCAACTCTAATAATATTTCTAATATAACTAGTTAAAATCAAAATATGTCCCAAATGATTATCTTATAATCATTTTATATTCCTATCCTTAATTAGACAGTTGATATAACTATCTACTACACACCCAGGGGAACAGGACTTTAAGTCATCTACGTCTCGAATATGTGTAATTACATGCTATAATGTTCTAACTCGGCTCTGATACCAAATTGTATTGACCCCACCGCGATATCCATATTAGCAAAGAACATTACAAGTAATATCGTCTTCTAATCCAGAGAATACAGCTTGTTACGGACGATCGAATGCGAATATATCTTTATACTAATACCGATACATCATTTATATATTTTTTGCTGAATATTTGAACTGAATTTTGACGTGTACAATATTATATACAAAGTAATATACACTCTAATTCATCAGAATCAGAACAATATATCACATAAAATAACAATCATAGATCACAATAGAATAATATACATCATATACAATACCTAATGTGAGTCAACAAATATACAACTAGGCTCACATAATCCACAACTTAGAATAAATCACTATCTCAAAATATATTGCATAGTACAACAAGTGAATATTCTACAAAAGATAAACTAAGTGTCAAAATGTCTAACATCTGCTAGCACACCTACCCAAAAGTCTGAGCGTCCTGTAAACTTGAAATTTTTTGGTCTGACCCGAGAAAAATAACGCTTGGGTCAGACTATCTCTAAATATCCAATAGGGTGAGAGCAAGATATATCACAATACAATATAATATATCGGTGATATAATTTTCCAAGAAATAAAAAGTCATGGGATTAACTTAACTTAGAATTCAACACAAGTTACATGTTTATATATTTAGGTCAAAAATACAAATTAGGCACTAAATACTGATTCCCAAAACAAAGCACGACATCTCTAAGCACACAAATATCAGTAATTTAATTTAGAATCTATCACAAAACACAAGAAGATATATATATTTATTTCACTAACACAAAATGGTTACACAATCCTAATTTTCAGAATCCAAGAGATCTTAATCCGGACCGATTGTAATGATCGTCCAAAACAATCATAGTGATTGTACTCAAAACCCATATCAAACTAAAACAAATTAGTATTACTCGAACTGATCCGATACCAAGGATCATACTCAAACCGAGAACATAGAATCACAAAATGATCTCAATGATAGTCCATACCAATCAAGGTGATCGTAGAAACCATAACTCGGTAAATTTACATTTATTTAATATTATTATATTATTATATTTGAAAAGAAATCCAAGAATAACTTCTTAAGGATCTAGCAACAACTTTCCGCACACCAAAAGAGAGTAAACTCTAAAGTGCCAAATACCATTGCCTTCGATAATGACTAGAACTTAACCAATACATTCCATACCGTATGGTGAAATCCAAGTATTTACTAAAACCTAGCAAATATCACTTATTACGAATACCACCGAAAAAACCTGAACTGCATTTTCTTAAGGATCTAGCAACCTCTTGTCGCACACCAAAAGAAAATACAACTATAAAGTGTTAAGTACTTTCCTAAATACGATCATAAGAACTTAACTAAGGCATCCCATACTACCCGGTGGAATTCGAGTATTCGCTAATGGATTAGTAAGTTCCACTCAAATATTCTACTTAATGAGTTGTACCATATCCGATAAAGCGTTACTTGAGAGCATTTAAACCAATCGGTAACACTAAGTCAGTTATTAATACTCCCCATATTATAGAATTAAGGCTCTCAGAATATTTTATTTCAAAGTTTATTCCAAATCCTTAAATAAAAGAAACTACCAAATCTAAGAACGGAACTCGAAAAATTAGAAACCAAATAGGAAAACCCCCAAAAGTTAATATAAGTTCCTAGTTCCGAAAACAAGAAATATGCTTTTATTTAAGGATTTCCAAAATCTATATATATATATATATATATAAATAGTTGTTCCAAAATATCATAAAATATATAGTTCTCCGATTACTTAAAAGTCTAGATATATTAATAACCATTTATTTAATAAAACCATAAATACTCATATTCCAAAACCATATTGATATCCAACCATATGTTTAGAAACAACATAAGTTTATATTTTCAAAACCCATTGTTCTTAAATTCTAACTATTCTCAATAACAATACTTAATATAATTACTTATCATAACCATTTATAAAAGGAAATAGATTAATTCGGAAAAAAATTTGAGATTGGTAAATTGAAATAAACTCTCTTTTGTAAAATTGCTTATACGCAAATCACATTTATATTTATATACTAGATAGATAAATGTTTACAAAATTCCAAATAAAAAAACAAACATCAATTGATGAAATGGAACAGCATGTAAAAAACATGAAGGCAAAAGAATTTAACAATATAATAAGAAGCATGCCCAATTCAAGACACCAGGCAAGGACCTGACAAACAAACTAAGTCACAGGCAAAAGAAGCAAGATTTATTTCAGTGGATTGAATTATTAATGGAAGTGTGTCCTTGTGTATTCAAAGAAAACAACCTAAAGTAGAAAGTTGAGAAACTAATTCAAAGAAGTGAGAAAAAAATATACAAAATACTTTAAGGCATAGAACTAAACAAGATATGAAACTAGCCTACAAAGTTTGCTACTATTCATATGGGAATTTTTAGGACGTATGTAATAAATGCAAAAGCAAATATAGGCAATTATATGTGACCGCTTTAAGCCATAAGCAAGGATGTATCAATGCTAAAGCCATAAAAGTTGCTACTATTCACAAAAGAAATTTTTTCATTAAGCTTAAATTAACGTGTTCAATTGCAAGGCTACAAAGCATAGGCAACTAGAACATACAAAACAACAGAAGCAACAACCTGCTACTATTCATAAAAAGAAATTTTGCCCTTAGGCCTACTTAAAAATGGTCTATCGCATATGGCATTGCATGACCATTTCCAATACAAAAGCACAGAGGACGTGCAAAACCAAGTGGAACAACTTGGCTACTATTCACAAATAGGAAGTTTAGACATACCTCTAGGTAAATATGTTTAATTGCATAGGGAAAATTTTCAAAGCTATAGGCAATATGTACGTAAGTTGAACTATAGGCAAAAGTTGAGGTACAGGCAAGCACTTTGGACGCACAAAAATTAAGAGCTGCAAGCGAATGTACGTGATAGAAATTAAGGGCAATAGGATGTACGAAACCAAATTACATGCATAAAAAAAAAAATCTATAGAGCCTGGAACAAGTATGTGTCCATATTTTCCAAGCTGCATGCAATTTACGTTGAACGATGAGTATATATGAATGGACAGTAGCAGTGGATCATTAAATATTACCAATCAAATTCTCAATCAGTCAACCTAAAATTGATGAGCATGTGATTAAACATTCAAAGATAGGTTATGTGAGGATTACCCATCTTAATTTTTCTTAATTCAGCACCAAAAGTATGATTACAGCAGCTTCAACTGAAATAGCAAACCCTTGATTTACTAGCTTCAAAAAGAGTTTAATTTGTAATTTGAAATAGAAAGGATTAAGCCCTAGATTGAAAGAGGGGTTTTGATTTCATTTTCTTTCTGTTTCTCAAGTTTCAGAAGGAAAAGTACGTTCCATCCATGAGAACGAGAGTTTTCCAATCCCTTATGTTGGGTTATTGGGCTTGGGTTTGCAACTAAACCTAATAGCTAGGTGTTACAAAATATGAGAAGTGTTGCTAATTACCTCTTTTAATTTACAAAATACTCTATTCTACTATTAAATCAGTTTTAATTATTATTTTTCAATTAAATTCTCAAACTCAATATATCTCAAATATAAAAATCTCCTTTTTTTATATCTTGAACGGTTTTATAATAGAATTCACATTTTTATTTCTACTTTAATATTCTAACATAAATTTCAAAATATTTCGTTCATTCGTTATTTTAAATAATTTAATTTTACCAAACCAACTTTAAATTCCCTCATTTGTTAATTCATTTTTTACTATAAAAATCTCTAGTAGGCAAATTCAGTTTAAATTAAAACATTCACAAAAGGATTAATAATTCCTTTCTTTTAGTTAAAATTAACCCAATTATCAAAAATCAACTTTGATTACTTAATTAAATTTCTACAAATCACAAAAATGGGATTATTAACCAAAACTAAATTTAATTAATTTTCTATTTAATAACAGGGTTGTTAGATACGCGATACAACTGATAAGGAGTTATCCGTGGTCAATGGAACTATGACTTGTTGAGAAAACTCAAAGTCAAAATACCAAGATGGACGAGTGCTAACACCCACTAGTAAAGTTGAAAGACTTATATGTTTTAACTTAGGGCTTTGTGAAACATAAAAGACTAGTGTGAGCCATATTAGAAAAATTAAATAACATTTAACCAATCTAATATTGTAAGAACATATGCATATAATGTTATAAATATATGCATTGATAAATTTGCACATTTAATATGATTGATTAAATGTTTATCAATTAAGATATATAATTGAACTGAACTGAAGTGTAACGTACGCGGATTTTCGTTGCCGAAAAACCGAATAGTTATGGGTTTTTTTTTAAAAATTTAAGAAAAGAAAAAGTAGAAAAGAAGAGAGAAGATAGAGGGGAGAGAAAATAGAAAAATAGAAAGAAAAAGTAGAATAGAGGAAAAATAGAAAAAAAACAGAAGAAAATAGAGAAAATAGGACGGAACAGAAAACAATAGAACAACATCAGAATCTCACAATTCCCAGCGGAACAACATATAATAATAACTGAATAATCTTTAAACAAAGAACTATATCAGTTATTACATTACATTTCATTACATCATATCATCAGAGTGTACAACAACAACAACAAACAGTGCAGCGAAAAAAAAGAAATACTATATAAACTAGTAATACGCCATGCCATCCATCTTGCCTCCAGCAACTCAAGAATATCCTGATAAACCTTAACTCTCGACTGCCCGTGTGGAAATTGGTGGGCACCCAGAGTTTAGGAAGGAAAACAATAAACTCCAAGTCAGTCATGTGACTGGTGTGAGAACTCAAAACAGTTTATTTATCTTTAAAATAAAAATAGAGGAATATTTTTAATCAATTCGCAATGCTTTTAAAAAAATGAGACTACCATAAGGCCTCCCGCACACACACACAATGCAAACGCAGAATCGGAGGAGATTTCTCCTTATGATGGTCAAAGATGCTTGATACGCATTTAAAATAACATTTGATATTATTATTAGTGCATAGTGTAGGAAAAATTCATTTCGAAAGTAGAATATAAATCTTAGCCAACATACGACCATTATCGTATGCCTACTATAGCTAACTATGTTCAATAGCAGGTTACCGCCACATTCCATAGCAGGTTATACAACTAAAACCGTACAAGTCACGTATTGTTTCTTTGGATTTCCAACAAATGGTCAGGCCAAGAAACTTCCCATTGCCACATGAGAATGCCTCTGGAAAGACATCCCCGAGAACCAAACCGGAACTCTGCCAACACAAGGCTGGGTTACCCCTAACTGGGTAACTACTGACACGAGCACGCCATTCCCCGATCGTAAACGACCTTTCTCACGGGATCCCGAAAACCAACAACCACAAAGTAATAAATTCGGAGTAACCACATAGGTTAAATATCTGGGCTCCATACCATGATACCACCTCTATCCAGAAGGAAATGTACATACCCTAAAGGGTGCTACCCCTCATAACCTTGCTGCATCTTTCCTGTTTTGACCATTTCCGGGGTGTGAGGCACGACGAAGTCACGTCCACAAAAACATACTTTATACAAAAGCCATGCTTTGGGTCAACAAATGATCAACACAATGATCACCAAGATAGACGATCAAATAAACGATCCTATCACAATAATCAACACAATGATCATTTACAGCATCACTCAGCATATCACATTACCAAATTGGGAATATATCGCTGATAACATTCAACTACATAACCTCTGAGCTCGTACGTCTCAGAGAAGAGTGTTAAGCTAAAAGAATAAATTCTTCGCCACCAACAGAAATATATTTGAAAGAAATCGGCTTTATATCTCAACTTGTAATGTCAGACACATAATCCATACAAGTTTGTTCCGGGCTCGAACAAAACCAAGGCACTTACAAAGAAGTCCTTGCAATCCGGATATTCACAATCCTGATCGGATTCACCATCACATATGGAGAACTCTATACCGGAGCAACTCGGTGCAGAGTAAATCGACAGGTCATCCTATCGCTCTCGCAAATACCGGGTCTTCAACACCGATCTTCAATGCAATTCACAACGACGTATCACATATTCGGAATGGGTTATACGACCCCATGGTCCTTTCCCGGTTAACCCGAATAGTGAGCGCTTATTCAAAAATAAGTGTGGCATTCACATTCAAACAAATCACATCAATTACCCATTCAAAGGGAAATATTGATAGTCGGTTATTGAACTATCAATGAATATGCACACATCACCAGATTCCAAATAATTTTCCAAATTATTTATTTTCCAAAATATCTCTAAAAGATATCTAATTTCAACACTTCAAAAATAAATCAATATTTATTTTTAACAAATTCCATTTTTCATTTATAGATTCCATAATGAATTTATATTCCAAAATATTCATGCATATATGATTTCAACTATCCATTTTCAATTTATCTTCAAAAAGATAAACTCTCAAAGTATTCACTTTAATTTGGAAAACATTTCCATACTTATTAAAAATAAGTAATTCACAAATCTTTTTATTTTCAACCTTGGAAAATATTTAATATACTTAAATCGAATTAAGTATATATTTCATTCTTTAAGGAAATCATTCACTTAAACATATTTATTTGGGTCAAAACGAATGTTGCGTAAAACATCGTTACGACAACCCAAAATCACTAGTATAGGGATTCGAAATTAAAATAGATATATAAATCCCAATACTATACAAAATATTTCCTTTCGGAAATCATTTACTATAACAACAGTGTTATAGTCCACTATTTCCTTCTATTTCTCGAAAACGTCTATTTCAACAATAAATGTTGAAATCTATGGTTTCGAATCTCAACACATTTTAAAACATCGTTAGATCGTTTTAATTCAATTTCAAATATCACATTCAAAACAATTTCTTTAACATATTATTCACTATTCAAAAACGTGAATATACTTCATTAACAATTTCGTCCTTTTATTCATTTTAATTCAAAGGATTATTCACTATTCAAAAAATGTGAATATAACTCCATTTATAGGTTTCAACAGTTTACTTATCAAAATAAGTCATTTGCGAATTTATAAAACAATGTTTATAAATTCCATTTCTATTTATTTATAAAAGCTTCCTTTTTATAAATTCTTTTATTAACCTATTTCAGTTTATAACTCAATTATAAACTAAAAGTTCATATTATAAGTTAAATACTTATAAAACGATTATTTTACAAAGATCGTTCTTTTAAAGACTTTCCAAACCATAAATCTTATAACCTATAAGATTCGTTTATTTAACCAAATCTATTCTTTCAAATAACTTCACAAATTTATAATTTTTACTATTTATAAATTTTATTTATAACTTCACAGTTTATAATTTTATAAATTTCATTCTTTAATGAAATTCATTTTCACTTCATTCAAACACTTATAAAAACTCGTTTTATAACTTCAATATCTCAATTTATAAATATCCATTTATAAATCTCTTATATAAATCAATTCATATTAATATTTTAAAAACGTCTTTAAACTCCTTTATAATTTCATCATTTTGATTTATAAAATAATCAAATTTTATAAATCCTATATTTAAACTTTTCATAATTAATTCTAAAATCCCGATTAAACTATTTTATAAAATCGTTAGCATCATATTCTCAAAAATCAGTTTTTAACTATTTTTTCTCAAAAATCATAATTTTTTTTATAACATTAAAATTTATAACGTTTATTTATTTAAAATGGATCAATTCCAAAATTATTTTATAAAACGTATACTTTCAAAAATCACTTTAAAATCATTTTAAAATTCCAAAATCTGGGTCCAATGATGCTACACACCAAATAGTCAATCACGACAACAACGATATCATATATCGTATATGATAATCCATCAAATATCAAAATATCTGAAATCAAATAAAAACTGTTGAGGAATCCAGTTGGATCCCTCCAACCTGTTTTCCTGCATCCATAAACATTAGCACAATACCAATTTCGCTCCAGTACGAAATTATCGCGGTATATGTTCTTATTAAATATTATCCGCTTAATAACGGCGTAATAGGGTCTCATCCGCTAAACAAAAAATACGGGAAATCAATAACTCCAATATATACATATGCCAATATATATATATATTGATATTATATATAATACCAATTTCACTGTTTATGAAATATTCGCGGTATATGTTTTTATTAAATAACATCCGCTTACTAACGGCGTATAATGTCTATTTTAACAATCAATAGATATCAATCAACATTCAAACATGCATTCAAATATTTTAAATCTAACTATTTAAAATAAAATCGAAACTGATTCGATTGAGTGAGAAATTCTCACCTTGGTTTTAATTTCCGTTTTAGCGATTTATTTCGAATAAAATTAAACGGACGTTTAATTTTACCCAAAATTCTCACTAACTCCAAACGACTCCAAACCAACTCCATCGCGTAGTGCTCGTCCATACGATTCCAACGCAACTGGTTTCGCGCGTTTTCGACCTCGTATGAAAAAGTTATGAATTATTGAAGTTTGTACACGATTTTTATATAAACAAATCAACATAAATTTAAATTTTATAACCTAAACTAACACGGGCCGCTTGATCCAGCACCAAGCAATCACGGCCGTGCATTTTCTTTCTTCCCCTTGCGTTCTTGCTACAGACATAAGGCCGCAACTTGAACCCATTATCATGATATTAGGTTTTGATTTTACGAGCAAAATACTCAACTATATGACGATCAGGGAGTTGCAAATCGAAGCCTTCAACATGCTCTAGGTTCGGCCTGACCCTGGTGGAGCTCGGCCATCCCTGTAGCACGCATCACGAGGGTGAACTGCAGATGGACGCGGCCTCCTATCCCTCAAAGTACAACTCCAAACTCGATCATAACCGTTGAATCTCTTCGTCTTGTTGCCCTCTACATCTTTCATGTTGAACGTTTCTTGTAAATGTAAACGGATTTGAAGTTATCAAGGGAAGAAGTGGAGTGATTTTCGGCCCTTCATCCTGATAGTGGCGGCTAGGGTTACAATTTTCTTTTTATTATTTTTTTTTTCAAGTGGGGGGCTATTTATAGAGAAAACCGAAACACTATTCATCCCGGAAATTCCGAACTCCGATTTAGGCGCCGTAACCAGCGTTTCTAAGGTTTACCCCACGTTCCGGACACAATGGAACAGGTTTCGGAAGCTAATTCGGACATCTGTGCGAGTTATGGCTATAAACGCTCAATTTAAATTAAACCGATTTAAGCGATTTTCTAGGCGTTTTAATTTGTACCGGACAAACGGTAAATCCAATTGACTTGAAATTTGAAACCTTACAATAATATCACATTACGGATCCGATGAAACTGGTTTCGTCGAAATCCGAGACTTTTTGAAAAATGGCTATTTTAACTCGCCAAATTTAAATTAAAAATAAATCGATGCGTTTCGAGCTGCCACGCTCAAACGATAGCTCCGATTGACACGAAATTTGAAATCCGATAATAACTAACTATTACGGATCCAATGGAACTGGTTTCGTTCAATTCTGAGACTGTTCAAAAATTGACTATTTTTACTAGTCGATTTAATTATTAAAATATTCAATTTTCACAAATTAACTTTTAATTCGATTTTAAAAGTTCTAAAATATCATTCTAACTTCCATATGATAAAATAAAATTTTACAAATCATTTCTAATCATATTTAACTATATTTTCAATTATTTCCATAATTTAACATATTAAATTATCGATTTAATTATTCAATTAAATCCAATAAATCGAAATAAAATTTATTCGACTTATAAATTCACTTATTAATATTTAAAATTAATTAAATATTCAAATTTTAAAGTTATAAAAATTCTGGGTCGTTACAATCTTCCCCACTTAAAAGAATTTCGTCCTCGAAATTAACTAGTAAGAAAAGTTATAGAATCTATTAATTTTCCATAATTCATAGTTAAACTTCTTACAATCTTTACTAAGTTTTCAAAATCATACTTAGTTATCCTTTCAAAAACAACTACTATTGTTTAACTTTCAATTCCAAGATCAAAGTTAAAGTTTTCAAAATTTTCCAATTTTCTCAAAATTTTTCTAACGCCTTAAATTTTCGGAAAAATTCGCCATAGTCTCCTTTGCGCGGCTCGATCCGAAAAAAAAAAGACAGTATATATATCACAAATATACATCTCATCAAGTAATGAGGCATCCCGAAGGGAAAAAAGTGTAAAAGTACGATATTTAATCCGAGATATGTACCTTATATTTTATTAGCGAGCCTATACGGCTAATATAGCGCAAAAGCGAGCTCCAAATGCGAAGCAAACGCGATCCGCACCTACTAATTACTCAACAAACAACATGAGAATCATGCATATAGATAATAATCTCAATATACAACATATAGCAACATAATAACTATATATGCTAACATAGCAAATAAAATAAAACAACAAATGCAAACATCATCCAACTATCATTCAACTAACATCCATAACCAATATATATTCATTCATATTCTCATTAATATTCAATGAATTGGTTTTCAATCTAATCACATTTGATTCCTTAACATTGGATTTTCTAGCATTCATTTTCAACTAATTCATACTCAAGTTGGTTCACTTCCAATTCAAATTCAATTCTATTCAAATTTATTTACTTCTAATTTGAATTCAATTACATAGCTTTAAATTTCATTAACACTTAATGAATTATATACAATCAACTAACAATCATATAACAATCAATGTATATTAATTACAACCAAACTTCTTTGCTTTCAATTGGTTTAATTAATTGATTTTTATTCAATTATTCAACTTTCTAATAACATTAGATTTTAATGAATTTCACTTACATTCATTATTCCATATCAACTTCATTCAATATCTCTTAAGTTATATTCCATTTAACATTATTTGGTTTTACATAACTTAAATTCCTACTTGTAAATAAATTCAAATTTCAATTCTAAAGTAAATTTCCATTTAACTTCAAATTCATTTGCTTATTTACAACTCATATTCATAAATATATTCATATAGTTTCACTTCTCATATATATAAGTTTATTTCACAATTGTAATCACTTTAATTATAATTCAATTCTTATAATTCTTTTGCTTATACAATTATTCTTTTATTTAGATTATTCAAACAACTAAACAATCAACTTATATACACTTTAATAATTCTGCAAATTATTTCTTTATATACAAAATATAATCAAGTAAAATTATTTCATTTACCCAATTTTAAAATCAATATTGTGCCGAATTGTTCTATTCAAGTGTTTAGAAACCCCTTCGGCATAGTCTTGCGAACCACGCTGACGAAAGTTCATATGCCACTCAATAAACCAATCATCACAATATAAAACAATTTTATATTCACTAACAAATACGCTCTCATAGCTATTATTACACTCAAACTCAATCTAGAGTACTGCTGACTCTATCTCTAATGAGTAATACCCAACAGAACCATGGTTGTCGCTTAACCATATGCTCTGATACCAAATTGTAACGTACGCGGATTTTCGTTGCCGAAAAACCGAATAGTTATGGGTTTTTTTTAAAAATTTTAAGAAAAGAAAAAGTAGAAAAGAAGAGAGAAGATAGAGGGGAGAGAAAATAGAAAAATAGAAAGAAAAAGTAGAATAGAGGAAAAATAGAAAAAAAACAGAAGAAAATAGAGAAAATAGGACGGAACAGAAAACAACAGAACAACATCAGAATCTCACAATTCGCAGCGGAACAACATATAATAATAAATGAATAATCTTTAAACAAAGAACTATATCAGTTATTACATTACATTTCATTACATCATATCATCAGAGTGTACAACAACAACAACAAACAGTGCAGCGAAAAAAAAGAAATACTATATAAACTAGTAATACGCCATGCCATCCATCTTGCCTCCAGCAACTCAAGAATATCCAGAATATCCTGATAAACCTTAACTCTCGACTGCCCGTGTGGAAATTGGTGGGCACCCAGAGTTTAGGAAGGAAAACAATAAACTCCAAGTCAGTCATGTGACTGGTGTGAGAACTCAAAACAGTTTATTTATCTTTAAAATAAAAATAGAGGAATATTTTTAATCAATTCGCAATGCTTTTAAAAAAATGAGACTACCATAAGGCCTCCCGCACACACACACAATGCAAACGCAGAATCGGAGGAGATTTCTCCTTATGATGGTCAAAGATGCTTGATACGCATTTAAAATAACATTTGATATTATTATTAGTGCATAGTGTAGGAAAAATTCATTTCGAAAGTAGAATATAAATCTTAGCCAACATACGACCATTATCGTATGCCTACTATAGCTAACTATGTTCAATAGCAGGTTACCGCCACATTCCATAGCAGGTTATACAACTAAAACCGTACAAGTCACGTATTGTTTCTTTGGATTTCCAACAAATGGTCAGGCCAAGGAACTTCCCATTGCCACATGAGAATGCCTCTGGAAAGACATCCCCGAGAACCAAACCGAAACTCTGCCAACACAAGGCCGGGTTACCCCTAACTGGGTAACTACTGACACGAGCACGCCATTCCCCGATCGTAAACGACCTTTCTCACGGGATCCCGAAAACCAACAACCACAAAGTAATAAATTCGTAGTAACCACATAGGTTAAATATCTGGGCTCCATACCATGATACCACCTCTATCCAGAAGGAAATGTACATACCCTAAAGGGTGCTACCCCTCATAACCTTGCTGCATCTTTCCTGTTTTGACCATTTCCGGGGTGTGAGGCACGACGAAGTCACGTCCACAAAAACATACTTTATACAAAAGCCATGCTTTGGGTCAACAAATGATCAACACAATGATCACCAAGATAGACGATCAAATAAACGATCCTATCACAATAATCAACACAATGATCATTTACAGCATCACTCAGCATATCACATTACCAAATTGGGAATATATCGCTGATAACATTCAACTACATTACCTCTGAGCTCGTACGTCTCAGAGAAGGGTGTTAAGCTAAAAGAATAAATTCTTCGCCACCAACAGAAATATATTTGAAAGAAATCGGCTTTATATCTCAACTTGTAATTTCAGACACATAATCCATACAAGTTTGTTCCGGGCTCGAACAAAACCGAAGGCACTTACAAAGAAGTCCTTGCAATCCGGATATTCACAATCCTGATCGGATTCACCATCACATATGGAGAACTCTATACCGGAGCAACTCGGTGCAGAGTAAATCGACAGGTCATCCTATCGCTCTCGCAAATACCGGGTCTTCAACACCGATCTTCAATGCAATTCACAACGACGTATCACATATTTGGAATGGGTTATACGACCCCATGGTCCTTTCCCGGTTAACCCGAATAGTGAGCGCTTATTCAAAAATAAGTGTGGCATTCACATTCAAACAAATCACATCAATTACCCATTCAAAGGGAAATATTGATAGTCGGTTATTGAACTATCAATGAATATGCACACATCACCAGATTCCAAATAATTTTCCAAATTATTTATTTTCCAAAATATCTCTAAAAGATATCTAATTTCAACACTTCAAAAATAAATCAATATTTATTTTTAACAAATTCCATTTTTCATTTATAGATTCCATAATGAATTTATATTCCAAAATATTCATGCATATATGATTTCAACTATCCATTTTCAATTTATCTTCAAAAAGATAAACTCTCAAAGTATTCACTTTAATTTGGAAAACATTTCCATACTTATTAAAAATAAGTAATTCACAAATCTTTTTATTTTCAACCTTGGAAAATATTTAATATACTTAAATCGAATTAAGTATATATTTCATTCTTTAAGGAAATCATTCACTTAAACATATTTATTTGGGCCAAAACGAATGTTGCGTAAAACATCGTTACGACAACCCAAAATCACTAGTATAGGGATTCGAAATTAAAATAGATATATAAATCCCAATACTATACAAAATATTTCCTTTCGGAAATCATTTACTATAACAACAGTGTTATAGTCCACTATTTCCTTCTATTTCTCGAAAACGTCTATTTCAACAATAAATGTTGAAATCTATGGTTTCGAATCTCAACACATTTTAAAACATCGTTAGATCGTTTTAATTCAATTTCAAATATCACATTCAAAACAATTTCTTTAACATATTATTCACTATTCAAAAACGTGAATATACTTCATTAACAATTTCGTCCTTTTATTCATTTTAATTCAAAGGATTATTCACTATTCAAAAAATGTGAATATAACTCCATTTATAGGTTTCAACAGTTTACTTATCAGAATAAGTCATTTGCGAATTTATAAAACAACGTTTATAAATTCCATTTCTATTTATTTATAAAAGCTTCCTTTTTATAAATTCTTTTATTAACCTATTTCAGTTTATAACTCAATTATAAACTAAAAGTTCATATTATAAGTTAAATACTTATAAAACGATTATTTTACAAAGATCGTTCTTTTAAAGACTTTCCAAACCATAAATCTTATAACCTATAAGATTCGTTTATTTAACCAAATCTATTCTTTCAAATAACTTCACAAATTTATAATTCTTACTATTTATAAATTTTATTTATAACTTCACAGTTTATAATTTTATAAATTTCATTCTTTAATGAAATTCATTTTCACTTCATTCAAACACTTATAAAAACTCGTTTTATAACTTCAATATCTCAATTTATAAATATCCATTTATAAATCTCTTATATAAATCAATTCATATTAATATTTTAAAAACGTCTTTAAACTCCTTTATAATTTCATCATTTTGATTTATAAAATAATCAAATTTTATAAATCCTATATTTAAACTTTTCATAATTAATTCTAAAATCCCGATTAAACTATTTTATAAAATCGTTAGCATCATATTCTCAAAAATCAGTTTTTAACTATTTTTTCTCAAAAATCATAATTTTTTTTATAACATTAAAAATTATAACGTTTATTTATTTAAAATGGATCAATTCCAAAATTATTTTATAAAACGTATACTTTCAAAAATCACTTTAAAATCATTTTAAAATTCCAAAATCTGGGTCCAATGATGCTACACACCAAATAGTCAATCACGACAACAACGATATCATATATCGTATATGATAATCCATCAAATATCAAAATATCTGAAATCAAATAAAAACTGTTGAGGAATCCAGTTGGATCCCTCCAACCTGTTTTCCTGCATCCACAAACATTAGCACAATATCAATTTCGCTCCAGTACGAAATTATCGCGGTATATGTTCTTATTAAATATTATCCGCTTAATAACGGCGTAATAGGGTCTCATCCGCTAAACAAAAAATGCGGGAAATCAATAACTCCAATATATACATATGCTAATATATATATATATATATATATATATATATATTGATATTATATATAATACCAATTTCACTGTTTATGAAATATTCGCGGTATATGTTTTTATTAAATAACATCCGCTTACTAACGGCGTATAATGTCTATTTTAACAATCAATAGATATCAATCAACATTCAAACATGCATTCAAATATTTTAAATCTAACTATTTAAAATAAAATCGAAACTGATTCGATTGAGTGAGAAATTCTCACCTTGGTTTTAATTTCCGTTTTAGCGATTTATTTCGAATAAAATTAAACGGACGTTTAATTTTACCCAAAATTCTCACTAACTCCAAATGACTCCAAACCAACTCCATCGCGTAGTGCTCGTCCATACGATTCCAACGCAACTGGTTTCGCACGTTTTCGACCTCGTATGAAAAAGTTATGAATTATTGAAGTTTGTACACGATTTTTATATAAACAAATCAACATAAATTTAAATTTTATAACCTAAACTAACACGGGCCGCTAGATCCAGCACCAAGCAATCACGGCCGTGCATTTTCTTTCTTCCCCTTGCGTTCTTGCTACAGACATAAGGCCGCAACTTGAACCCATTATCATGATATTAGGTTTTGATTTTACGAGCAAAATACTCAACTATATGACGATCAGGGAGTTGCAAATCGAAGCCTTCAACATGCTCTAGGTTCGGCCTGACCCTGGTGGAGCTCGGCCATCCCTGTAGCACGCATCACGAGGGTGAACTGCAGATGGACGCGGCCTCCTATCCCTCAAAGTACAACTCCAAACTCGATCATAACCGTTGAATCTCTTCGTCTCGTTGCCCTCTACATCTTTCATGTTGAACGTTTCTTGTAAATGTAAACGGATTTAAAGTTATCAAGGGAAGAAGTGGAGTGATTTTTGGCCCTTCATCCTGATAGTGGCGGCTAGGGTTACAATTTTCTTTTTATTTATTTTTTTTTTCAAGTGGGGGGCTATTTATAGAGAAAACCGAAACACTATTCATCCCGGAAATTCCGAACTCCGATTTAGGCGCCGTAACCAGCGTTTCTAAGGTTTACCCCGCGTTCCGGACACAATGGAATAGGTTTCGGAAGCTAATTCGGACATCTGTGCGAGTTATGGCTATAAACGCTCAATTTAAATTAAACCGATTTAAGCGATTTTCTAGGCGTTTTAATTTGTACCGGACAAACGGTAAATCCAATTGACTTGAAATTTGAAACCTTACAATAATATCACATTACGGATCCGATGAAACTGGTTTCGTCGAAATCCGAGACTTTTTGAAAAATGGCTATTTTAACTCGCCAAATTTAAATTAAAAATAAATCGATGCGTTTCGAGCTGCCACGCTCAAACGATAGCTCCGATTGACACGAAATTTGAAATTCGGTAATAACTAACTATTACGGATCCAATGGAACTGGTTTCGTTCAATTCTGAGACTGTTCAAAAATTGACTATTTTTACTAGTCGATTTAATTATTAAAATATTCAATTTTCACAAATTAACTTTTAATTCGATTTTAAAAGTTCTAAAATATCATTCTAACTTCCATATGATAAAATAAAATTTTACAAATCATTTCTAATCATATTTAACTATATTTTCAATTATTTCCATAATTTAACATATTAAATTATCGATTTAATTATTCAATTAAATCCAATAAATCGAAATAAAATTTATTCGACTTATAAATTCACTTATTAATATTTAAAATTAATTAAATATTCAAATTTTAAAGTTATAAAAATTCTGGGTCGTTACATGAAGATTGACAAATAGAAATATAACATATACTTACTGACAAATGTTTATTGTATGTTAATGTTTCAACACCCATGCAAGCAATTGATTTTATAACTACTAAATATGTTTGTAATTTTGGTCTTACGTGTTTATTTGGTCAAGACTGTGTATTGCATTCTATGATTCCGAAGTCAAAAGCAATTCAAGACTATGAATATTTAATCCATATAAAATTGCATATAAACGTTATATGATGAATCGTCAAAGTTCGTGGTATACATAGTTTTAATGAAATTAGTTTGACCGAAATAAGAAAATAAGTCGAACTATGAGATTAAGTATTCAATTTGATTGATTGCAATAAAGATCATATTGTGTTAAATGTAACACCGGACCAATACTACAAGGTGGATTTAAGAACTCAATCACTGAAATACCAGTCTAATCATTTTACCCAAAGTGCAACATTTCTGATGTCCTTAAATGTTAAGGATGATAAAGTGCACTTTTGTTACGATGTTGTAGTAGGGGTTCGACATTTAGAAAGAATAAGGAGTGTACAAGAGTAGATGTGATTTAAGGTATATTTGGAATGAAGAGAGTGAATAATCACTTTTGCTTCATAGAGAAACATCGAAAACGAGAATTGTAATAATAATAATTAATACTTAACATTGAATTGAGAAATGTGATTTCTATTCCAAAATGTATTTTCATATAGAATATTGTCTTGTATGAGATTTATTTCTTTGAGTTCAAGATATTTAAGCAAAGAACTCTTCGCTGTAAGCTAGCTGCAGTATATGAAATAAATAATTAAAATTTAGTGAATGATGGACCATCGAATTCAGTATGCTATTATAGTAATGGCAGAAATAGTGGGGGAATGTCATATAGTATTTATTATTTGCATCAAATTACAAAATTATCTTCTTAAAACATACCGAACATTATTTATGAAATAATGACTATTTTTCGATGTCGATTGAAAATAGACATAGTTATGTTTTAATGTGAATATTCGTTATGAAATAAAACTACAATGTGGTATTTGTTTTCATAATAAAAGTGATTATTGGAAATACTAAAGTATCTAAAATTATTTACAATTATTTTGGAATTATAAATTAGGCCGTAGTTTTGAGAAATAATTTTTATTATATGATTATGAATCATATGATGCTAGTTAACTATATGTCAAACAATTAAGGTCTATACACCCATTTAGTGGAAGCATCATAAGAGTTGATGAACACTGCGGATTGAGACATACAAATATATGCAATCATAAGTCTATTAATACCAAAACGATTCCATATAGTTCGTCATATTCACCAATGAGTTATCACAGACATGGACATGTGTATTTGATACACATGTATAAGTCTATGACAAGCTCGTAGAATATAAAAACGAAAGTAAATAAAATAACATGCGATAGAAATGATACGATTTGATCGAATGGATGAGTATATTGGACAAAGTTCTGTATATACCTAATGTGAATAAAGATTCAGTCTTGAAGCTCACTCATCCCTATAATACATAATGATATATTGATAAGGAGTAATCAAACTTTGTTGGAAAACGCATGACTAATTATAAGTGAAGTTGAGTTAAACCCCTTTCTATAAGGTGAGTACTTAAAAGTAGTACATAAGGTTAAAATTAATATCATCTAAGGGATAGTTTACAAAACCATACGAGATAAGTGTTTATAAGAAACTCATACATATCCTAGGCTAAGAAGTTGGCATATTGGGCGAATCGAAAGACTGTATGTAATAATTGTACATAAGAGATCTTGTATGAATCATACCAAGAGAATTTTAGGAATGATAGTTATTAGATGACTAATTTATGTTGCACATAAATATACCGTGAACTAATGCAAAATCATTTTTATATAAGGCAATCCATAAAATGCTTACAAAATGCACGTCCAGTTGCAATGAGAAACAACTATTATTTTAAGAAATACCAACTTCATAGCGAAGGAATTTCTTTAAGAAATTATTGGTATAAAATGATTTTGGATATGGCCTAATGATAAAACTAATTACAAGGGATGAAACAGAATTGGCCAAACCTAAATGAACACAAATACATTAGAGCATCTAATGAGTATTCTTGTACGTTAGCGACAAACAATGAGTTTATTGTCATTGTCAAGAATAAATAATCCTTGATTGTTTAATTAAACCATTAAGAGTATTGACTTCATGACATGGTACAATGTGCAAATCCGAAATAGAATCCAAGTACATTATCAAAATATGATTTTGATAGTAATGTCCAAAAGGAAATGATTTATTGGCCGCAAATGTGTCCTTAAAAGAAAGAGAAATGCGGTTGGAATGTAATGAGCCACATTGATAAGAATATAACGTGAATTTTAATTGTTGAAATGACGTAACAATTTCACCATTTGATGTGCTCAAGTTGGTTTGTATTTTACTCACAAAACTACCGCATGGTATGACTTTATGTTTTGATATGTATGTGTTGGAACAGAAAATTCTAAATAATAATTTAGAATAAACTGTTTACACATAATAACCAAAGTGTCCCGAAGTCACTGAAGTGATATTGAGTTTATGAGTTTTTGGATATGATCCAAGAACAGATATAAAAATGTCGTTTGCCAAGCATCAAAATTGAACAAATGTATTAATATCAAACAATTTGATTATCAATCAAAATGTAGAGGAAACAAGTGCTAATAAGAAAGAAAGTTAAAAGGAGCATAATTATTTCTAAACCATAAGTACATAACACAATGTGATTATTAACGGCGTACTTATGTTAAAATCAAGTTTAATTATTTTAATACTTGACATTGGATTTGAATATGATGTCTTTTATAGTAAGTATAAAAATATTGGGAATGTCCCAAACGATAAATGTTTAATACGGAACACATAAGATGGTTACCTTATGCATTGGAAATAAGAATTACCATACAAGTTATACTGTCTATGATATCTTGATTATTTTATGCATTTGATGTATGAAGTAAATATTAAATCCAAATTGATACCACTAAATGGTTGTTTGAGGTGTTCTCGCGTATTTATGAAATACTAGAGAATTGTTTACAGAAACAACAAACTCCTTATGAAAGAGTGTTAGGACTCAAACTTTCATAAGCAATACTGATTATAATATGTCAATAATAAATTTAAATTAAGAATATTTAAGTTAGAAATGTTTTAAATGAAAGACTGCAGTCGATTCAATGAATAAGGGTAAGTACATCGCCTTGAATAGCACCGCAATAAAAGCGATATATATAAATATAAATGCAATAGTTTATAATCGAGCCGAGGGTGATTCCAAATGTTGAGAATTCCATAACATTGTTATATGATAACAATGTCATGATTTGTTCCTAAAAAAACTTAGAGCTCACTGAAAGTCGAGAGACATACTCTAAATTGTTCCATATGATAAAGCTGGCTTATCAACATCGGAGAGAGTTGATTGATAGAGTAAATGATTGAAACATAATAGCATACCCGTTCACCGAGGGACAAACCCAATTGGTTTCGAGGAAACTAATTGAAGGAGTTGGAATAAGATTCCATAATTGACCGCAAGTGTAAGTGAGAGATTTATAGAGTTAGCAGTATGCCCCAAGGATAATTATGTAATTTGTTACATCTATCTAACTCGATAACTAATCTTGTTCAAAATAAAAGATGTTTTCTTTCTGTTATATACTTGATATAATGTGTTATATTAATTAATTAATTTAATTAGAAGTATATTTAATAAAAAATTCATAATTGGTACGTTTTATGAAAGTAATTACAAAGTGTTGTAACCGTAAATAATTTATCACAATGAAAATAAATACACCATTTCAAATATTCCTAGTCAAGATGTATCGACATTGGATACCAATACATCCACTGAGACTAGGGTACGTAATGCTCTCTAAATGTTGGACAACAAATTACTCATGGATGCTGATGGCACCAAGGGGTTACTTACTGATAGTTATTAGATAACCTTGGGATGTCTCGCTCGTTAGTTTTCTGTTAGTTAATATAACTAAAGCCAAACAAAAAATATCAATGTGACAATATTATACAATTCCCTTGACTTGAGAATGCTGTCGAGCTTCAATGTGAAAACTCCACTTTGGTTAAATTGAATTATGACACAAAGTCCATAGAACAACTATAGTTGAGTCGAGTGGATGCATTGGAAGCGAAATACTATTCAAGAGAGGATTCGTCTCATAGGTTATATGAGGTTAGTACCACGATCAACTAAAGTCAACTCAAAGTCAATATCTCTAGCTAGAGCATTTCAGTTAATAATAATTGTTATTGTTGAACCAAGGACTTTGTGCTTGGACTATATATAGTTAAATATAGACGATATTAGAATTTAACCATTACCAAATTCTATGAGTCCAAAGGGATATCGTTTTGACAAAGCGAATTGGTGTAAATACTGGTCACAATAGTGAAACGCTTAACAAAGTAAAATTGGATTTTACTGAAACCAAATGAGTGATAAATTTAGCCATAATGTCACACCACCTACTAAGTGACGTGTGAACATTAACATTCAAATAGTACGATATTAATCGTTGACCAAATTTACACCTAACATGTCACACAACCGAAACGATGAATACTCCCTTAATCAAATGATTTAATTGGTTCGTAATTGTTATAAATTAATAAAACTAATTAATATTTATGAAATATTAATTATAAAATTTTATTTTGATTGGTTGAACAATATCATTAAATATATTTATAATACTTGTAAATATATTAATCGATATACAATATCGATATACGTTTAAATCAGATTCAAATGCAAAATATTTTGTTCAGGGTTTAAGTGAGTTTGAAGCCTATATGGAGGCTGCTTGGTTCAGCTAGATAGAGCAACATATGGGGGCGGTCGTGTGATGGTTAGACGGGATAAATTAGAATGGAAGAGGAAAGAAAGAGTAAGAGAGAATTGTAGATCTTGATCCTAACTTCTCTCTCCAATTCCTCCTCTATAAAAGCATCTCAACACATTCTCATTTCTTAGTCTTTAGGGCCTCCGACTAGATTCCCACAGGCCAAAAATAATCCATATCCATCCCTCCATTTCCAAACATAAATCAAATACAAATAAACATTATTCGATGACTAATATTCATCGGTTCAGGAGCTAGCACCTTGCTGGATAAGTAATTAGTTTAAGGAGTTGATTTCATCATTTCAAGGTCTACTGATCGACATTGGAGATGAGTTAATTTTTAATTTACCATTATAATTTAATGTTTAAATAGTTCACATATTATATATTGCCTTTTTAGTTAGGTGATAATTCTAATATATCAATGCATCGTCACATTTAGAATGATTGTATGACTATATACTTATATTATATCAAAAATTATTTTGTGATACGTACCATCCACTATTACTCACAATACAATTTTTTATTTATTTAATCAATTCAATATTCAACATTTAAATTGTACAAACATTAAAATTTAAACACACCATCTTATACTATGCAAAATATGGTTTTATAATTTTATATATTTAGATTCTTTCTTAAAATATTTACGATGTAAGTAAAATAATTTTTGTATATTTACTAATTATTATATAAATATTACTAGAATAAATTAATTACATAAATTAATTGTATCAACATATATATATTATTTAAAATATGTTTTATATTTATAAAATAAATTACATAACATACCTTTGGAATAAAGATAAAAAATTTATATATATAACTTAAATTTTATAATTACCTAAAATTATAAATTGATTTTAAAATTGATTTTAAATTATAATGTATACATATATATAATATTTAAATATTAAATATTACTCAGATTTTATGAAAGAATTAAATTTGAAAATTTATTTCGAAAATAATTCTTTTATTAATTTATATTAATTTTCATATAGAAATTAATAGATATAAATATTTAAAATTGAAAAAACCAACTTTTGCTGTATCTAATATATATTATATGCTTTTAATTTAACAAAAAAAATAGATTTTGATTTCGAATTTCAAGTAAAATAAATAAATAAATTTTCAATATAATTTTCAACAATTTTAAATATGTACATATATATATATATTATAAATACTATATATATATATATCTATATGTATATTTATATATTTATAAATAATTTCAAAATCAAATAAATTCATATATACATATACACATACATACATACATAAATACATACATATATACATACATACATACATATATATATATATATATATATATGCAATATCTTGAATACGTAAACTAAAGTATATAATCATCCATTTGGATGACATATCTTTACACTAGATGAGCTAACATGTCCGCTGCGGTATAGTTCCTGATATTTATACACGGGCATGTTATACCTTACATGCTACACATAAACACAAACACAAATATATGTATATTTGGTACACTATATGTATAACATAATATTAATTACGTAATATAAAATTATATTATAAATTTAAATAAAATAATGATTTGATTTAAAAGAAACTTAGAAATATTCTAAATAAATTAGACTTCCACTACTATATAGGGGGTAGACTTCTGACGTCAATTAGCGACGCCATAGTGACATAGCGACGGGGTGGCGTCACTAATGTTCTTGGAGTCACCAAGGCATCATTAAGATGTTACTAATTACCTACACTTTACTAGAACTTTTTGGCATCATAACGGTGTAGATAGTTTCCTATGCCATTATGATGCCCCTAAATTTATGACACCCTTAAATTTACGACGCCGTTGTGACGCCATATTTCATTTTTACACTACTGCAGCATTGCATCAATCCACATCATACAAATAAACTCTCCTTTGTCAATCTAAATCCAATCCAACATTTCATAAGCCTCCTTCTCATAAATCTTCGCCATTTCACAGCCCATTCTTTATATACAAACTTCACCAAATTCATCCCCTTCATAATATAAAATTTTCCCCAAAATATTTTAATCCCTAATTTTAGTAGTCTTCAAACTGATTCATCTTCAAGTTAAGATTTTTTTTCTTTTCTTCTGGTTTTTGCACGAGGAGATAGGGTGCGATGGATAAATGGGGATTTAAGGTTGGTGGAAAAGTGTGGACAATGGATCTGGAGGACGAGCGCGGGCGTATGGGTGTTGCTTATGGATTTAGGTTGTAGTTGGTAAGGAGATTGCGATGGAGTCGTTCAGGTGGTTCAAAGTTTGTGAGGTTTCGATCTCGGTGGCTATTCGGTTTAGTTTGGTGGATAGGTGGTGCCGAGGGATCGGTGGTCGCGGCTGTAAGGTTGTGGTTTTTGGTAGGGTTGGTTATAAGATTGGGTCATGATTACAAAGTTTATTACAGGTGTATCCAATGAGATGTATTTAAGCTTTATAATCTGAGATATAAAAATCTCATTTGTGACATGATTTATGGAGTTTTATAATGGTTTATGAATGTTTTACTTTGAAGGTCATGAGTGCTGAATGATGACGCAAATTCTAATTGCAAATGCTCAATTTCTAGTTCAGTTTAGCTTTTTTTCTAGATAAAATTTAATAAATAATAACCCCACAAGGGATTTAATAACATATAACCAATGATGATCAAATAACTTTAGTTCAGTGAAGTTGAACATACCTCGGATAATTGATCTTGCACATTCAACGCTTAAAGGACCAAGCTTTGTAAAGGAAATATTCCTTGACATCACCCTTGGACTTTATGGTGGTGATCTTTGGAAAATGCATCATTGGAATGAAAATTGAAACTAGTTACTTGCTTATTCGCTGTGCGTGGTGGTGCACTAGGATTTTAGCAGGACTTTGGCTGAAAGACTAGTGATCGATATAGAGAAAGTGTTGCGCGAGTTAGATGGGTTGCCTTTTAAGAACCTAGTCAATGGAGTTGGGAAGAATGATAGAATATATTTTACATATATTCTAGGCGTTAGAATATTTCCTGCATTTATTCTAAAGCATGAAACGCTAAAAAACGCTAAGAAAAGTTGTTTGACCTGAGATTTTTTGCAATAGGAAAGGTCCACAAAAGTTTGCTATAGTCATCAAGAAAAGGAACATAATAACAATGGCCGGAAGTACTAATAATAGGAGAAGTCCAAAGATCACTATGAATAATATCAAATGGAAGAAAAGTATATGACAGTGAATCATAAAAAGGTAGCTTAGAATGTTTCCCAAGAGGACAAGAAGAACAAAAAGTTTTACAAGCCTTATTACAATCAACAAACTTTTTACTGCAAAGAGACTTAAGAATAACATCGCCAAGATGACCTAAACGATTGTGCCAAATATTCTAAGGAAAAGTAGTAAAAGTAGAATGATTGTTGGAAGAAATGGCATGAGAGTTGGAGAAAAGTGGATATAAGCCCTCAGTGCTATCACATCTCATTAGTCTGTTCCCCGTCTGTAAGTCATTAACAGAGAAACCGAAAGGGTCAAAAGAGACAGAAATCATATTATCTGTGGTAAATTTACGTACAGAGACCAGATTTTTAATGAGCCTGGGAGCATGTAACATATTGTTTAGGGTAAATGGTGGATAAGGTGGAGGCAATGTAGTGCGACGGTGACCAATAATCAGAATATAATGACCACTACCAACCACAATGCTATGATGCTTATTGCTTGAATTGAAATATGAAGAGAGAATACCTACATCCGCCATCATGTGAGATGTAGCACCAATATCCATGTAGTAGTTCCCATCTGGTTGAGAGAACGAAAGAGCATGCATAGCGGCCTCAATGTCGGTGGGCATGTAGCTAGGAGCAGGAGGAGCAACGACATTGAAAGCTTGAGGTCTGGACCCAAATAAGCTTGACCTAAAAGAGGAGGGACATTGGGCTGCTGGATTAGGCCTTGGCTGCCAAGAGTATGTGGGAAATGGGCAAGGAGGAATAGTCCACCCTTCCCAACCAGGCTGCTGCCACTGTGGCAGTGGGGCCTGCTGACGTGGCTGCCACTGTGTTGCTGATACGGCGGCTGACTAGGACTGGACCCATTAGTACTTTGGTGGACCTTTTTCTTCCCATTGTTTTTCAAATTGTTCCTCCCTTTATTACTGTTGTTGCGCTTACTGCTTGCAGATGAATCAGTGGCAACCATGGCAGCACCACCGGACTGACTCCCAGAACCACCAATTTCACGAGCTTGACGAGCCTTGATAGTACGCTCAGCCATTTTCAACCTTAAACGACAACTCTCAAAGGATGGAAAAGGCTCTTGAATTTGTATATAGTCCACCGTACCACTATACGCTTCTGGTAAGGACCCGGTGAGACGTAAAACCAGACAATCATTTGTCACCGGAGCATCAACATCAGCCAACCTATCCGCCAGAGATTGTAGATAATTACAATAATTGTCGATCGAGTTGTAAAGTCCTCCTCGAGATGGGTAGCCCGAATGGCTTTGTTGTCCTGAAAAGAGCTTCAAGACGGTTCCATGCCCCCTCTGCCATGTCATTATGTTTGAGAATAGCGAGGAAAGATCGAAAGAAATGGTGTTGTAAATCCACTGCAAGACAACGACATCCAAACGCCTCCAAAGAGCCGGATCAGCGAACTTAGCATGGACATAGGAAGCCATAGCCTTCTCCTCCGTTGGTGGAACCAAGTGATCGTAAAGATCATGAAACTTAGCAAGATTGGCAAACAGAGTAGCCCAAGAATGATACATGGCTTGCTCATTGTCTAATGTTATGGGAATAAGAGATTTAATATTAGTGATGGTGAGTGTGGGATGAAACTTAGACGAGTCTGCCATGGAAAAGAATTAAAGATAGAAGAAGAAGAACGGAGAAGAAGATAGGTGCGGCTAGGATAAGAAGAGTAGCTCCGATACCTTGATAGAAATCAATTTGCTTTGCCATTGTATTCAACCTCCAGTAATATATATGGTTACAAGAGTCAAGATATGCTACAAATTAGCCAACTGATTTGCTAAAATAAAGGTAACTAAATAAATACTTAAAGAGGCTACAAATTAGCCAACTGATTTGCTAAAAAAAGGTAACTAGATAAATAATTCCCAAATAAATATATCGTCAAATCAGGGAATAAATGCAGTAAATATTCTAATGCCTAGAATATACGTAAAATATATTCTATCAAAGAAGAGTGATGCCGAGGAGCCGAGGTCCGTTACAGAAGCTTGGAAGAAGTTTGTTTAACCAAGAAGACTAATGGAGCTTGTTAGACATGTGTATTGGTTCTTTATGTTATTTGGTGTATGTTTGTCGTGATGAAATTTATGTTATTTTGTCAATAGTTAAAGTCCATGACATGAGTGCTCTATGTACATATTATCAATGATTTTATATTCCATAAACATTTGTGTAATATAATATTTTAAGTTGGAATTTAAACTAAATCTTTCTTTCTATGTTCTATGGTGGATACGATGTCAAATTAAGAAGTTAACTAAATAATAATTTAATGGAAGGTGAAAGCAACTCCTTTGGTTGAACAATGATTTAATTGTGATGTTGTAATTGTTATAATTTAGCGATGGAAGTTGTTGGAAAAATGGCGTTGTAAGGGTACCCTAAATATTAATGATGTCACTGTAATGCCTTTTTTGGTAAATAACCTGCGTCCATAAGGCATCGTTAAATTTAAGTGATTCCATTGCGATGCCTTTTTTTGATTAAATAACCATCATCGTTGCAGCATCGCTAAATTATAACGACACCTATTTTGTGATGTCTTAGCAACGCCAAATTGTCTAGTCACGCTCATTTTCTGTTGGTGCTTCTGGCATCGCTAGAAAAATTTAGTGACGCCAAATGCACATGAGAAAACCGTAGAGTTGTAGTAGTGTCATAGGACCAATAAAGATTCAGACGATAAAAAAATTGAAATTCACCCATTACTTCTGCTGCAAGCTGTCCTAGAACCAACAAAATGACTAAGACTGTATAGGAAAATAGGCAGAAAGAGCGTTCGACCTTTAATTTGGTTACATAAGCTGATAGAAGACAGTAGTAAAGGTGAAAAGGAATGCATTGTTAAGAAGTATGCCAACTGTCCTTTCATACCAAACACATTTCTTGCATTTAATGCGCATTTAATGTTAGTGGCGTGCTACATGAGTAGGCATGCTTTTGGAGATCTGCTACAGTACCTAGTAAAACAAGATGTACAACTTATCATTTACTTTTGCATGCCTAGATGGCAAGGTCGGTGAGTAACTTCTTTTAGGCTATGTTGGCCGATTGATTTTTGTAGAAGCTTGATGAGGAGAGCTAAATATGTCTAAGGACCAGGTTGTAAGGGATGTACTAGGTCGGCCGGGGGTGATAAGGTGGGCCGCCTGGGACCGATTGAAGGCAGGCTGTGATGAGGCTGGGCTAGAGATAAGTCACGCTTGAGTCGGTTCTTGTCCGATGAGTTTTGTTGAAGCTTGCCTAAGTTAAGCCGACCGACAATAGATCCGAAGGGTTGCTGAATAGGGCTAGCTTGGAACCAGACTAAGTTTGGGCCGACATGAATCCGCCAGGCATAGATGTGCAAGGTTGTCTTGGATTAGGTTGAGCTGTTCTTAATCGTCTTGTTAACTATACTCGTGAGAAATTTGAGCAGTATTTTTTAGGAAAAAAGTCAAAATATTGTCGCATGCTACCATAATTGGTAGAACGACTATTAGAAACCGTATAGTCAAAATATTGTCACATGCTACCATAATTGGTAGGACTACTGCAAAGAAGACAATTTATCACATATGGCCGATGGAGGTGATGCCTAAAAACTGCATTCATAGGTCGACTATTATTTTTGACACTATTCATGGATATTATTATAATTTTCTATAACGCATTACAGTTCACGTAGAGATAAAATGATAATACAAATAAAATTATAAATATATAGAATCTATATGTCCATCATCGCGGTAGTTGGGCTAAGGCCATCATCTATATTTACCACACTTCGCTTTCACATATCATAGCTTGATCGCATCCTAGTCCTTTTGGGGCTTCTTTACAATTAGGTCAACACAATCTTTTGATCGGCCTCTAATTATGACCTTAGCCAAGAGGTGGTGTTCTACTATCCATATATTTTGTTTTTTGGGATTCGAGATAGGGATCACTCCTCTAGATTTTTGTACGCTCACCGGTATAGGGATCAGTGTTCCAACACCTACCACTTTTCTTTTTGATTATATGTGTAAGTCCCCCTAGTTCTATATCGTTTTTGCCGGGGATTGATCCAGACTGTATCGAGAGTGGTGCTCTTTGACTTATATATCCATATGCCTACATCACACAGTGGTCCTCTGGATTAGACATAGCTGATGCGGTTATTCTTGTTTTTCTTTTATATCTATTTGTTTTGACTTTCTTCTCGAACAAAAAGAGAACGGTTCATCTGGGTTATCTTGTTGGGATAAGCGAGTTCAATCAGTTGAACACAGCGGATTGGAGGGGTGCGGTACTTTAATGTTTGCATGCAACTTTAAAGCTCAATGAATATCAAAGAATAAAAATCTAATTATGGAATGGCTAGGTAGAGTATCAGTAGATGGTGTTAGGCTTGATATGGCTATCAAAAACCAAAAGCTAAGGTGCAAGGCCTATGCGGTAACCAAAATATGAAAGTGTAGGTGTGAGGCGTGTGTGGCAACTGAAATCGAGTTCTTTGGTGTAAGGCCTAAGTGGCAACCATAACCGAAAGTGTTAGAGTAAGACCTAAGGTGGCTCCGAAACACAAAAGTTTGGTATAAGGCCTAAGTGTACACCAAAGCAGAGTTTGGTAGATGGCATAAGGTCTGATATGGCAGTAAAGAACCGAAAGCGAAGACGTAAAGCTCGTGTTGCAACTATTACACAAAAGTCCAGGTGTAAGGCCTTAGTAGAAATTGAAACACATGTAAGACCTGTATGGCAACCGAGTGTAATAGTTGAATCAGTACAATTACAGAAGCAATGAAGGCATAAGGCCTTAGAGGCAACCAAATGCCAAGACTATAACTCTTCAGTGAGAGAAAAAAGGGCAAGGCCCCATGGCAATGAGGGTAGTTTATTTCAAGTTTTGAAAAGAAAAGATAATAATGATTAAATGGAAAATTGTGTGAAGTGGCTATTAATTCTAATTAATATAGCATAGCATGTATAAGTCCTCTGGATGAAATAATATTTTATGCTCATGTTTAAGCTACTAAATGAATGATGAGTTACAACGAGGGGAAACCTCGTTTCTTTTGCAGTAACAAAATAAAAAACATAAAGATCAATTTAGTCATCAAATTGTATCGTTCAAGGATAAATTAGGTAAAAGTGACTGAATAAATAGAAATTATAGTTTTATTCGCAACTACTAAGTGAGACATTGAGTCTAGAGTCTGCATATAAAAGCTTGGGCAAACTAATCGATCTAGATTAGGGCTAAAAATTAAAATGGTGCTTAGGATTTAGTTGATAACCTAAGGTTTAACTTGAAGTTAAAAAGCTATGGTTTAGGAGATGAATGGATTTGAATTTGAAAAAAGAAATTAGTAGGTTGATTGGGCTGATAGAAAGAAAACATAGCCGTCGAGAAGAGAATAAAGTGTTAGTAGCATTAAAAACCGTGGAATGAAGAAAAAAATTACAATGTTATCCTCGTGGAATGAAGAAAAAAATTACAATGTTATCCTCGATAGTTTATCTAGTTTACAAACACACCAAATTTCCTCACAATAATAATCCTTGCAAGCCTTTACCAACGGAAATAACCATTATTAAGTTGTAACGAAAATAATCATTATAATTTCTAAAAAAGTAAGTGTTACAAAATGGCCGATTTAGTGTAGTGTTTAAGGATTTTCTACTTATATATATTTGATGATTTTAGCAATTATTTAGATAATAACATATATAATAGAAAATAAAACCTGAATCTTACTTTATTTCGAACAAGATTGGTACCAAAGTTAAGTTGTACAACAAATTACATAATTTTCTCTATAACATACCCATTAAACTTTCAATAACAATGAAACTATTTCTAGAGATAAACGCACTAACTGACACAAACTATAAGGATCGGTTAAGGAACCTAGAAATTGCACTCACCTATGAAATTTTTGGCATGCCCACCAAGCTTATTGACGAATCATGGTCAATAGACCATGAAATTGCTCAAACTTATGTACTGTTAACCATGACCACCAAGCTTTAAAGACAATACGAGAATATAGATGTACGATCCATATTTTGGCTCCTACAAAACTTATAGGTGAACAGTCTGCAAGGTACGTGATCTCATGGAAATTGTTTTATATAAAAATGAGCAAAAGAACTCGTGTATAAGATCGCGTATTCAATATGATTTGGTACATAGAAATATTGGCTGAGTTAGAAATGACCCTTGACACAAAGTTACAAACCTGCTCGATTCTTGGATCACTTACTTTGTAGTTTGATCCATTCATTTTGAATTTCAACATGGATTTGTTGAATGTCTGTCGTGGATCTTTTAATAAGTTATGGATGGCCGGGTATACATTGATGAAAAAATCGAGTGTGATACTCGCAGTCAAGAGCACATCTTCTTTGAATAATTCAAAGAAGCGAAAGCGTAGGTCAACAGGAAGTAAGGGAAAAGCTAAGGACAAAGAAGAGAATGGTGATTATTTAAAGATGAACTATCGTGATTATTTAAATATGCATAAGGGGAAGAAATTTAATTCCACTATTGAAGGTATTCTCCTTATGGAAAAATGTTTATCTATATGTGCATCATCTTGAGATTCAGATACTGGAATGGAAATTCATATTTTTAATTCGTTACAAGGACTTAGGAGTAAGAGGCTCATAACAAGAGGGACCATGGAATACTAAGTTGCAAATATAGTTATTATAGTTGTCGTAATAGCATGAGATTACCACGTGAAACTTGCTAGTGAACATGTTTCAGTTATATATAATTACTATATTGTACCGAAATTTATTGGTGGAATAATCTATATTCTTGTTTTATCGAAAAGGGATATAGTTTTATTTGTAGTGACAGTGTTATGAATGTTATGATAATAAAAATATTTGCTTTAGTACTCTTAAAGATGGCATTTATGTACTTAACTATGATCAAGTATTTAACATTGAAAATAAAAGCACATCTGAATTAAATAACAACTATCTTTAGCATAGTAGACTTGACCATATAAGTACTAAATGATTGAACAAGTTAGGAAACCCAGTGTTTCTAACATCTTTTAATTGTACGACATTTGATACTAGTACATCGTGTCTTAAAGTTAAAGTGGTCAAACATCCATTTATTATAAGCAACAAAAAAGCTACAAAACTCTTAAAATGATACAAATGAGTGTACGTAGTCCTACGTCTATAGCTACCAAAGATAAATCCTTATAATTTTTTACATTCACCGATGATTTATCCAGATATGGATATGTGTATCTTATGAAACACAAACCATAAACCCATGATAAATTCATTGAATATAAGAAAGAAGTTGAAAGCCAAACATGTAAAAATTTAAAATACTTCGATTTGATTAAGACGGTGAGTACATTGCTTATGCACGCAAGAGTACCTAAAGGAGAATGTGATTCTTTATCAAGTCACTCCTCCTTGTACTCATCGACCCAACGGTGTCTCAAAAAGGAGAAATCAAACTGTGCTAGACATGATTCCATGAATGATGAGTGATAGTGAGTTGCCTCTTTCCTTCTGGAGATATGCAATGGAAACTACGACATCTAAATCTACATCGAAGGCCCCATACAAGTTATGGATTAGTAAGAAATTTCACCTTGATTACCTTAAGATGTAGGATTGTCCAGCTTATGTAAAGAATGTAAATCCAAATAAACTTGAAGCCAGATAAGTTTTATGCAAGTTTATATGGTATCTTATAAATTTTCATAGATACATATTTTATTCATACCGAGGAACAAAGTGTGTTTTTTTAGACATGCCACCTATTTGGAAAATGAATCTCTATCTTGATAAAACAATGACAGTAAAATATAATTGGATGAGATCCAGAAAAAACTCCCATAGAAAGTAAATATTTAGATAGCAATTCGACATCCACATGAGACATGCACCTATTAGATCTAGTAGGGAATCCGTGTGTCAGAGACATACCATAGGTTTCTCATTGATGGCGAGAAAGAGGATTCCATCATCTATGATGATGATTCTCTTACATACCAACAGACTTTGGATAGTAAAGACTCTACCTTGCAGCTTGATGCAATGAAAAATGAAATATATTCCATGTACTAGAACAATGTTTGGACTTTGGAAAATGTACTCAAAGGGGTAGACCCATCGGCTGCAAATGGATCTTCAAAAAAAATAGGTGCAGATGGAAAGGCCGAGACCTATAAAGAAAGGTTGACGACAAAATATTTCCATCAAATTTATTGCGTTAATTATGAAAAAAATGTTTTCTTTAGTCGCCATGCTTAAATCAGTTAAGATTCCACTTGCGGTTGCTGCTTATTATGACTACATAACATGGAAAATGAATGTTAAAATGACGATCTTGTTTAAATTCAGTGGGAGAAGAGACAAGGCATGCAGACTCTTAAGATCAATTTATGGTCTTAAGCAAGCACCAAGGAGTTAGAATAAATGGTTTGACAAGGTCTTCAAACAATTTAGTTTCAGTCAACATAGAGGAAGCATGCATACATAGCAAAGAAGAAAATAGTGTTGTTATATTTTTAGTTTATATGTTTATGATTTATTATGATTGGTAACATATTACCAACAATACAATCAGTGAAAGCTTGGTTATCCAACAATTTTCAATAAAAGATTTGGGAGAGGCATCCTTTGTACTGGGTATAAAGATCAACAGAGATAAATCTAGGGGGTTATTGGGATTATCCTAGTTATATACACTGATACCGTACTAAGAAGGTTTAGTATGAGAATTCCAAATGCAAAAATGTTCAGGTGCAACATGAAGTTGTTCTTTCTAAGAAAGACTTCACATCTATAGATGATGGAAGAAAGCGTATGAGTAGGATTCCTTATACTTTGACAATAGGATTCATCATGTATGTTACGCTGTGTACTAGGACCGTGTCGCTTTTGCACTAGGTGTAGTCAGATGATATTAATCAAATCAAGGAAAAAATCATTGTATATTAGTCAAGGTCGTCATAATGTACTTGATAAATGCTAAGGGTTTGTTCCTTATATACAAAAAGAATGAACTCCTTATAAATAGGTACTCTGACTCGAGTTTTCAAATTGAAGTTGCCGATTGAAAATTAGTCGCAGGATTCGTGTTTGCCCTTAACCGAGGGGTTATTGGTTAGAAAATTTCCAAGTAAGAAGTCATGGATGAATTGACCAAGGAGGTTAAGTACATCATGTTAAACGATGCCGCAAAAGAAGTACTGTGGATGCGCAAATTCATTGAAGATCTAGGAGTGATCCCAAGCATTGAAGGTTTGATGCTAATGTATTGCAATAATAATGCAACACTACAGATTGCTAAGGAATAATGAGCTCACAAGATGTTGAGACACATCCTCCGAAAGTTCCATATGGTAAGACAATTTATTAGTGATGGAAAGATAGTAATCAAGAGAGTAGATACTAAAGATAACATCGTAGATTCATCAATATTTCCTTTTTCCATACTAATTTAGGTAGACTAATCGAAGGAATGAGCATGAGGCAAGTGCAAGTGGGAGATTTATAGACTTAAGGGTGTGCCCTAAGCACGGTTATGTAATTTAATATAAAACTTAACACTTGCATAAGAATTTTGTTTGATATAAAGTTTGCTTTTGGTTTTGTTTTCTATTATTTTCATTATTATATTGTGATATAAGTAATGATATGAATATATTAGACGCATATACGTAGAAATTTTTTAGGAAATTTACCTTGTCATTATAGTTTTGAATGTGTTTGTACCCATGAGTTTTGAATTGAAAACACAGATACTTTCTTGGTCAAGATGTACCGAGAAAGTGATATCGATACATCTATTGAGAGTGGTGTACGTAATTATTCGTCATATGATGGACAATGAATTTCTCATAGCGGACACCAAAGGATTACTTATTTATGGTTGTTTGGAATAATCACAAAATGACTCAACAAGAGTCTTCTATAAGTTAGAACAATTAAGTCAAAATAAAAGATCTCATGTAACTACATGTAGTAGTCTTCGGACTTTAAAATATTGCTAATCTTAGGTAACTAAACTATACTATGATTATGGTGAATGACCGATATCATGACCATGTTACAACCATAGTTTGGTATGCATTAAAATGTCAGAAGTGAAACACTACACAAGAGAGGATTTGTCTCCTTTATTGCATAAAGTTAGTATCATTGTGATTGGTAGTCAACTTAGAGTCAAAATCTCTAGTCATAGTAAAACTTCTAATCGATAAATGTTATTATATTGAACCTAGGACTTTCAAATGGAGCTATTAAATAACTATGAACATTATTAGAGTTTTTCATTATTGACCAAGCTCTAAGTACCTTACTGACATAGCAATGACGAATTGAAAATGTGCACAACATATTGTTATAAGGGTGTAGCTTAATAAAGATTAGAAAGTGGATTTCTCCTAAATGATGTATAAGCAACTGAACTCTTGCCCAACACTGTACTTCAATGGTATTCATGTAGGATTGAGTATTAGATTGTTTAAATATTACTAAGGACCTAGGTCACGTTAGGATGTCTACACAATAGTGTTTTAGCTATTTTCCAAGTCAACTAGTTAATTAAATTGTAAATGTTAAAATCTAATAATAATGTTAAATTTTTGTGGCATTTAATTATTTCTTTGAGGCCTTAAAAATAGTTAAAAATAATATATATAATTTTTATATATTAATTAATTAAATATATAACTTTAATTACTTTACTAATTAATATATGATATATTATTATGCTCAACATCATGGAATTCCCTTAATAGGTGAGGGGCCCAAACGTGGAGAGAGTGGGGAGTTTTAACAAATCTCTTGTTTTAGATTGGATAGAGAGGAAAAGATGGAGATATCATTTTTTTATTATCTATAAATAGCTTTACCTTCTCTCATTCAAAATAGACAAAATACAGTTGAACCCTAGTCTCCATTAAAATTAGTTGGAGCCATGCAGTTGGAATTTGCACACCAAACATGAAGGCGAACGGAACTATAGTTTGAGGAGTTAGAGCTACCATGCAACATGTCGACAACCAACGGATCTGAGGAAAATTTACATTTTTATATAAACTTACATACATTAATGATTACTTATATAATAGAAAGAGAATAATATTTTTTTTCCTCTTGGCATATATATATATAATATGTAAATATATTTTGATCTTATATGTATATGGCAAACATGGGATCGTATGGATACTACTCTTGATTTTTTTTAATTCATTCCTTTTGGGTTCATGAATAAATAATTTTTTTCTAGTTTCTAATAAAAATTTAAGTTTAACTTCGATATTTTATATATACGTTAATACATTTGAATTAGTCAAAATTAAGATTTAAATATAAAACTATCAAACTTTAAATACATATCAATATATAAAATATAAAAATTTAATATATATATATACGTACATAAATATATTTTAGCTATAATATATATATATATATATATATATAATTTTAAGGTATATTAATATTTTTATAAATATCCATTGCCGAAAGAGAGAGAAAATTATATTACTGAAAACTTATTTGATTTACAAATACAGTATAGTAGCCAAAATAAATTATGTGTGTATACATGTTTGCAAATATATGTGTGTATGTGCACGCGCGCATGCACAAATGCACATACGTAAATATATTTAGGAACTTTGTGGAACCATTGAAATATATTAAGGAAATATTCTTAATTGTATTCCTAACTAAAACCAGAAACCATAAATCACACGATTATACACACACAAATATATATATATATATATATATATATATATGTATGTATGTATGTATGTATGTATGTACGTATGTATGTATGTGTATGTGTGTGTATGTGTGTGTATATGTATATCTATGTGTGTATTGGTATTCACATAAATTCCCTAGATTAGATCATAACGTTTATGACATTTACATTATGGAGGTTAATTTATAGTAAAAAAATATAGCAACGAAAATTAAATTGAATTGAAATTAAAATATTAATATATATATATATATATATATATATATATAAAGCTTTAAAGATAAAATAAAACATATTTAAATTAAGAGTACCTCGTTTTTATTAACATCCACCAAGTACGATTTAGTGTAAACAAATTATTTACGTAAACAAAAAATAAGATTTAATGAAAAACTAATGTAAGGGATTCTTTTTCAAATTTTCTCTTTTGTTCTGCTGCCAATGCACCTAATCCAATATCGATGAGGTTCAGTAAATGCCTTCCCCTTCCCTGCCGCCCTAGCACCGCCTTTTTAGATTTTACAAACATGTAGTCAACATAGACTTCCATCAATTTTCCAATATACTCAACAAACATCTTATTTACAAGCCTCTTATAAGTTTCCCCTACGTTCGAAGATTAAACAACAATACTTTGTAATAGTATAGTCCTATGTTTGTAACGAATGAAGTATGCTGTTGATCGGGACCGTGCATCATAAACTGATTATATCTTGAAATTCGAATAAGCATCCATGAAGGTCAACTGTTCTTTTTGCTAGTTGCGTTTATGAGCTGATCAGTGCAAGTAAGGGGAAGATGTCCTTTGGGCAGGCTTTGTTGAGTTTGGAGAAATAAATGCATATCCTTCAACTTTTGTTGGGCTTCTGGACTAGCATGGTTTGGCCACTTTCCAAATATTTAGATTCTTTAATGAATCCATTATTGAGGCTTTCTTCACTCTTCTTTTAGTTCTGCGTACCACTCGAGGTTGAGTGGTCTTCTTTTTTTGAAAACTAGGTGAGATTTGAGGTTGATATTGAGAGCATTGCATATGACAGAAGGATATACCATAGTCGTGTCTGAATGCCCCAAGCGTACACTTCCATGGTTTGCCCGAGGAAGTCCGCCAAATTAATTCTACACCGATCTAAATAGTCCAGCATGAGCCATTATCGTCTAATATGATTGCTTCAAGTTTTATGGTTATGTCATCATCCAGGTTGATGTCTCTCATGCAAAGATCCAAGGGAATGTTTTTGTCACTCCTTGCATTGAGATCTAGTTTGTAGTGATCAATTGCATAAATCAGACATTCTACGAAATTTTTAATCAGGATCAACATTTGTGTACAAGTGCAAGGGGGTGTGGTCTCCTGGCTCTCATAGATGAGTCTACCTACTCTAAGAATGCTAGTGTCGAGGCATTATTGGTCACCACCCACTAGCAAGCAAGGACTTTCTAGTTCTAAGTGGCAGCAAGTTCTTGGCTCCTAGCCAGATCAACTAGGGATACCTAGTCTTCGATGTCTTTGGCCCAAACGAGAATGTAGAGTGGCTTTTATTTTACTCTCGAAGGCGGACTCGGCATGTGGAGGTGAAGGGCTCACTTCAAGTTGATTGAAATTTCCGGCAAGGATGGCAGCATTGGTCAGCTCTCGAATCCTCTTAGAGTTATTGGTTTGCACGTGTTCAGCACGAGTGGGAACCACAAGGAGTTTTTGCATTCCATTGGATAATTCTGCTGCTTATCTTTGACATGAGAGGGAGCTTTCGGGTTCTCTTGTGCTATCTCAAATGGAGATAATTGTTTGTCTTCGGCATGCATGGGAGATTTTAGGAACTCTTGCAATCCATAAAGGGCGTTGATGTGTTGGGCTCCCTCGGCGCGTGAATGAGTAGTTAGGTGCCCTCATGCTCTCTCGGGTTGGTTGTTGGTGATGATGGTTGTCACTTCCGGTTAGAGCATGAGTACTACCTTTTGTCTTACTGGAGAGAAATGGTATAATAGTCTATGGTGTCTTCTTGGTTGCTTCAGATGCAGCTGACTTCCCCATTTGTAGGGAATTTCATCCTGAGCTATCGTTATACAATGACTATGTCCAGATTGGCCAAAGTAGGTATACCTATAAGGATGTTATAGGTGGACGGGCAGTCCATCAGTACAAAATTAACTAAATATTAGCAGAGCAAGGTTCTTCGCTGAAGGTGACCACGTGCGAGGTCAACCCTAAGGGAACAATCCCAACGTTTACAAAGCCATAGATGGGTATGTTACACGAAGTAAGGCTTGATTGTAGAAGCTTCCTTCAGTTGAATACATATTTGAACATGGCATTCATTGAGCTTCCCCTATTCTTAAAGACTAGATGCACCTTGGTATTTGTGATGTGGATGGAGATGACCATGGGGTAATGGTGAGGATAGCTGACAACTCTTTTATCTTTATCTATGAATGTGATGTCGCTTTGTCTAACTCCATCTTTAACGTTTTTGAGGCCCTTAGCTTTATGGAATATATTTGGTTGGTTTGAGTCCCTCCTATAACGGCCTTGGTACCTCTACTAGTTTTGGCCACATGTAGGCCACAACATATGGACATAATCCTTGTGTTAAAGGCAGCAACACTGTTTCCATCTGCCTACTGACATGGAGCAAGGAGAGCTTGTTGCGTAGCCCTTTGATATACATATTTCCTAACATATTGCATAAGTATAGCTTCGTGGATCAAGTACTCTATTTCACCATTTAGGTGATGATAATCATTTTCGTTGTGATTCAAGTGATGGAACCCACAATATGTCCCTTATGGCAAGATAAATGGTCTTCACGATGCAGTTTAAAGTGGCATAGTTTGCATGCATGGCTTTGACTGGGTGGCCATCTTTGGAGCATTTTTTGTTGTACTCCCAACTACCATTTCATTTGCAGCTTCCCATAATGTATGAGTTATGCTTGCCTCCTCGCATGTCCTCTTTGTCGCTATCGGATAGGTCACCTCCTCCACCCTCATAGTGCCAATTGTCAATCTAAAAGAGTCGATCGGAGATGTGGTTGAATGTTTTTGCAGTTCTTTCCATATATTTTAAAAGTTCCTCACATCGGAGTAGAGGACGGCTGCCATGTTTTTCTTATCTGCTCCCGTAACTTGGTTTACTCTATATAAGCAGTTAACATAGGAAATGAATGACTTGTTTGGGTTATCTAACATTATTGAGCTCATTAGCCATAATTATTCACATTCGATAAGTAAAAATGTAAGTCTTAAAGTCGGTGCATAGCCGACTCTAAGAGTGGATGCTGCCTTCATAGATGTAGGAACTAGCAAGAGGCTGGTCCGATCAAGGTAGAGGGGAATTGAAGACATTGGGTGTTGTTAGAGAGTTGGCCGACTTTGGTGTTTGGGTAAACACGGTGATATGATCAAATGTGTCGACACTTTCGTCATACTTTTTAATGGGAGGCAAAGTGTACCTCTAATGAATGTGGGTGTTTTTTATCTCCTACGAGAATGATGATGTCCCATACTCATGGTCAGAGAAACAAAAAATTCCTTAGTTATAGGTTTGGATCATGATCGTTTGTTGTTTGAGTGATGCCATTTCTTCCTAAGACTAGCATGTGCCCACTATTGATGATTGCAACTTCCACTGGGGAAGGGGTCATTCTATGCCTTATGGGGGGAGGATACCTTTAGCGTCAGGGGGGAGAGGGTAAGAGATAGGACCGTATAGTGGTAAGCAACCTTATGTTTAGATTCATAGAAGGATACCTAGAGTGGTGGCCCTACCTACTGAGGGAACTAAGTCTTTGGACTGCCCATTTAGTTCGGAATAAAGTTAGAACTCCGTAGGTTTATCTTCCATTACTCGCTCCTTATTGCTTAATAAATCAAAATGCAAATCATGCTCCTCGTCCACTGCCCTAAGTTATTCAATGGAAAATTGTCTTTTAAGAGAAGGGGAGCAATGAGAAGCATTAACCTTGAGTAGTGGGATCGGCTTAGGCCAAGAAGCATCATGAGAAAAGTTATAAGCTGACACGACACATATGTCCATATCCTGGGTAGGAATAACCCTCCCTAATAAGGGGTTCGAGCATAACCCTCCTCTTGGCGTTGTGCATGATATTGAAATTTCTTGGTACCATAAGTGGGGAGAAGGATACTGACACTTTGACCATAATTAATGGTCTCATCGACTTCCACCCGAGCATGGAGATCATTTAAATCTTATGCCATTTCCTATAATATTGTAATCCCATTATCCAATCCAGGACACATGTCATTTCTCATGCCTAGGATGTGACTGGTGAAACTGGCTCCAGTACCACCATAGGTGTTGTGGACGTTAGAGTTATTAGCCCCAGCTACACCTTTACTAGGTTGCATGTTGAACACTTAAAAATGAGACTTTAAAGTTTAGACTCTCCTTCTAGCGCCAAATTGTAAATTGATTGCAGTCAACCTCAAAAAAATGATTAGTGGTGGTTTTTAATAAAGGATGTGATAGAGTAAGGAGTATGCCCTAGAGGCAATTATGTAATTTGTTACATTTATCTAAATCGATGGCCAATCTTGATTGAAATAAAAGGTATTTTTCTTTCTATTATATACTCCTTATATAGTGATATAAATAAATCAAGTAATTAATCAAAGTATATAGATAGAAAATCCTTAAATGATATATTGATAGTAATTACAATATGTTGCATTTACGAGAATATTATCATATTGAAAATAACATATTGTTTTAAATATTTCTAGGAAAAATGTTTTGATAAAGGATATCAATTCATCCATTGAGACTAGAGTGCGTAACGCTCTCCAACTATTGGCAGCATATTTCTCGTGGCTGCTATAGGCACCAAGTGGTTACCTACTAATAGTTATTGGATAAGCATGAAATGAATCACTCTAGAGTTTTCTAGTAGTTAATATAACTAAGGTCAAATAAAGAATCTCAGGGTGCTGGTGTTACACAGTTTCCTCGACTTGAGAATAATGTGGAACTTCAATGTGGATACTCCATTTTGATTATAGTTAAATCATGGCATGATGTCCATCAAACGACTATAATTGGCTTTGAGTTGAAGCATTAGAAGCGAGACGCTATTCAATAGAGAATCCGTCTCCTTGGTTATATGAGGTTCGTATCATTGTCAACCGTGGTCAACTTAAAGTCAAAATCTCTGACCAAAGTAGTGTGGCCAATATTAAATGTTATTATTAAACCAATGACTTTGCCTATGGACTAACCAAGTTGAATGTGGATGATATTGGAGCTTTGATCAAAACCAAATTCCATAAGTCCTAATGCGATATAGTGTTGATCAAGAGAATTGGTGTAAATAATCATTGCTAAAAAGTACTACTTTAAAAACATGAAATCCGATTTCATTAAAAAGGTTTGTAAGTGATGAATTTAGCCAAACTGTCTCATCGCTAGCTAAAGTAACATATGAACATTAATATTTAAATTATTCAATATTAATTGCCGATTGAATTCATACCTCTAAGTCACCCAACCTGTATTTGGGAATTTTCCAAAATACCACACGATTTAATTAATTTATAAAATGTTGTAAATTAATTAATATTTAAGGAATATAAATTATTATTTAATTTATTTAATGTTTGGGAATTACTTAAAATTGATTGAGTGCATATATAAAAGTTATATTTATGCGTATTGATATATGACATCTGTGTATTTTTAAACAAGTTCAAATAAAAATAATTGCAAGAAAGATTTATGAACATTTTCTACCAATTGATGGCAAGTAAATTTAGCAATACCATGCGAACAGAGAGGAATAGAGGGATATAAAATTAAGGGAAATGGCCGTGGAAGTATTAATTAAAAGAATGGGAAATTTTCGTTCTTTCAATTAAAAACAAGTCCACTAATTCATTTCTTACAGACGCTCATACTTATTCACTATTCTCTTCTCTCCTTCTAACTTTCCATGAATGAAAATCAAATCATTATTTCCAAAAATTTATCAAATACAAACCAAAGGCAAACATGACATAAAAATAAAATAAGTGGTTTGTTATCCCACCTTTTAGCAAGGTTGTGACACCAAGAACTCGACTAGAAATCAAGGACAGTCCATCCCAAGATCGGTTATACACATGTTCACGTGAACTCGTTCTTTTGGGCATAGTTGGACCGATATTTTCAAAGATGAAAATTCTATAAATACAGAAGAGATAGCAACCAGGAAAATTATCTCCTACCCCATCACACTTCTTCTACTTTAGTTTTAATTTAGGCAATGTTTTTATTTTCGAACAGAATACGTAGGATTGTTAATTAGATTTAGCAATTTATTCATTCTTGTTCTTAGTTATTTTCTGCACTCTTTCCAGTTAGTCAATAAATTATGTTCATTTTATTTCAATTGTTTGCTCTATTATTTTCACTTAAGCACTTTTATTTTCTGCTCTGATTTCTATAATTTTATATTTTAATTGCAATGTTGATTAGATTCGAAATCAATTTGGAGTATATTATTGTTTTTATTTCCTGTTCATGATCCACTATCAAATTTGTTTAACACGCCTAAGATTTAAATATAGATTTCAAATATTTTAAAACACAATTCCCTGTGTTCGACCTACATACTACATGCCTGTGCGCTTGCAGAATTAATTAAAATTTATGCTTTTCTAATCAATAGAATAGTCGCAACAAGTTTTTGACGCCGTTGTCAGGGAATTGTTATTTTGAAAATTTTGATTTTTCGGTTTTTTTAATTTGTTCGTGTTAATTTTTTTAGTTTTCAAAAAAAATTCAAATTTCGTTCCCTATATTCATTTTCACGTTTTCGTTTATATAGTTTCTGTTTTTTTATTCATTTCCACGCACACAACAAGTTTTGTTTTCACCTTGCATTCATATTTAGTTCTGCATTCATTTTTATGTTTCTTAGCTGCTGCATGCATCAATTTCACATACTTATACTGGTTTTGTCTACATATTTTTAAATTTAAGGGCTACCATTTAGTTTCGTGTTCACATAATTTTGTATTCTCATATTCACTTGGTTGTGCTTTCAATTGAAGCATTCATTTGCATACCAATTCACAATAATAACAACTTAGAAACAGAAGATTGGTTTAAGTATCACCGCCTTCAAGCGTTTCACTTTCGTGTTTCCTTGCATTCACGTAGTTCCTTGCATCTTCATAAATCACAATCTTCATAATTTCAAGTTCATATAAAAAAAATTCATTTTTCAGTTCCTTTCACCAAAGTAGCGTTTTACTTAAAAAAAATGAACATCATATTTTTTCTTCCATTCGTTCATCCACACATTCATCTACTCTCTGTTTCTTGACATACTCATAGGTTTGCTTTCATCTTCCATTCTTCTACAATCCTACAGTCAGCCGGAAGCAACAAAACCCGCATCAAACACTGAATTTCTCCGCCTGAATCCACACCTTCATCACTAGCAAAGCTTTCAAAAAATCCATAAATCGTCTGAATTCGCACCCCAAACTCAGAACAACAACCTGTCTAAACACACGCAACTACGCTTTCAAACTGAACTTCATCTTCACTGTTGCCTCCTCATTGTCATCGCCCTACTACTTGACGTCAGCTGCATGACAACTCACCGAACTACTTCTCCAAAATCACAGCCGTACCTGATACCATTGATCATCACCGTACCCCCTACAAGCAACTTCTCCACCTAACAACTTCATTGCCACACAAGCATCACTTCCCAGCCTTGCCCTGCCTTAACTTACCCATCCCCTAAACTGACCTCTACCACTGCAAATCCAAGACCCGAGACCCAATCATCGAACATCACCCCTAAATCACCATCACATCGCATCCTCTATCAAATCCAAACCCGAGATCCAATAACAACCTACACCTGCGATTACCCGGGTTCCTCCACCCATCGAGATCTACCTCGCTCAGATCCGACACCACAACTTCCTGCATCTCAGATCTGAAGGAACAAAAAAAAGTAAGAAAAATAAAAAGGAAGAAAGAGAGAAGTCTGAAAGTTTAGAACAGTGAAAAGCTTGAAGAGAATAAAAAAGGGGCAACATATACATATTTCAAACGAAAAGTAGAGTAAACGGCGATTGGAGTGGCATATTGTGTAATAAGGAAAAAAAGGCACCGCTTTGGCTAATTTCAAAGAAACTGACTTGACGAACGAGAAAACAAGCATTTCAGGTCGAGCGATTGCAATCCATGATGGACTGCTATACCCCTCTGTAAGTAATTTTCTACTCTACAGGTGCCCAACTAAAAACTGTTTAAATTTACTTTTGGCTATTTCATCTTGATTTGTTTATGCGCGTTTGGGCAAGAAATAATTTTAACCGTTTAGAAAGCCAAAATATCTCATTAAACAAATCAACGGAAATTTCAAATCGAACAAATATGAGCAATCACGGTTCACGACACAGTTCACATCACAGTTCATCAAAATTGTCACCTAAATCACATGTTGGAAATAATGAATTTCATGAAAACCGACCATTATCCCTTAGAGACCGATGCTATCCAACTAGGACTGTTCAACCTTCGGTTATTTCATTTCCACCCGCCGAAGGAAATAATTTTGAGCTAAAACAAGGGGTACCAAAATTCATTGGGTCTGAAAATGCATATGAATTTCTTAATGAATTTGAGTTATACGCTTCTACAACTAAAATGCAACAACTTTCTAATGAATCCATCAAGTTAAGACTTATTCCCTTCGTGCTTCTAGAAAGTGCGAAAAGATGGTTTAATTCTCTTTCTAAAAATTCAATTAAAAGTTAGGACAATTTCGTTACTATATTTTTGAAAAAGTTCTTTCCTTTCCACAAAACTCTTAAAATTCGAACTGAAATCAACCAATTCTCTTAGAATGAAGGAGAAACTTTTTCTAAATATTTTGAAAGGTTCAATCAATTGCTATATAGTTGCCCACGTCATGCAATCCCTAAATATGTTTTGTGCCAAATCGTTTATGTAGGGCTTAACTATCAAACAAGATCCCAACTCGAATCAATGTGCGAAGGAGAATTCATGGTAAAAACAGATGAGGAAGCTTGGGAATTTTTAGAAGAGTATTTGGAAAAGGATATGCAATGGGAAACGATTCGTGTTCCAATTCGTACTCCAAACAGAAGAGTACATGCCATTGACCCATCACATCTTCCTATAGATGCCCAAACTCTTCAAGAAGGAGAAGGACTACCCCATTACTACACACAAGACCAAATCAATGCTATAGCTCAAAATAGTCCTTATTCATCCACATACAATCCCAACTGGAAGCACCACCACCAAAAAAATTTCATGGTCAAATCCTAACAATGTAGCTAATCCATCACATATGTATCCGACGATACCAAATCCGAATTATCGAGCCCCAACCTCTAATGCTCAAAATTCTCAACCAACTCCTCAAACAAAACCTTCGAATCAACCATACAGGCATCCTAATTTCAATCCATCAACCCAACCTTCTCAGCCTTCACAAGAAATTGCTCTCTTGGAAAAACAACTCATTAAACAAAATGAACAAATCACTAACCAAGATGCGAGAATTGAGCAAATCACTAAACAGAATGAACAAATGTTGATAATGATGAAGGACCTCATGAAAATAAATGAGAAAGGTAAATTGCCTAGTCAAACCGAAGTGAATCCAAAGTATAACTCTCGAGGAGTAAATCTTTGTGAGAACGAAAATGTAAATCCAGTCAATGCTGTCACCACATTAAGGTTTGGAAAGAAGGTGGACAACCATGTCGGCAACCCCGACGTCCTTCTTAAGTCTTCCCTTGTCCAAAATTCTGAAACTCAGTCAACACCCACTATTGTCAATCCAAATAACTCTAATTCTTCATCCAAGGTCGGCAATCCCGACCACTCTTCGCTTTCTGATGTTGGCAACCCCAACATTTCAGCACCCTTATCTTCACCCTCTAATATCACACCTTCTTCTTCGAATGAAAGAACTACCGAACAAGTCTATAAACCCATAGCTCCATTTCCTCATAGACTCAACAAAAAGAAGAATCCCTCTAATTTTGACCAAATTCTTGAAATCTTCAAACAAGTTAGAGTCGATATTCCACTTCTTGATATCATCGAGCAAATTGCTCAATATGCCAAATGTCTGAAAAAGCTATGTACTCAAAAACGTGCCACTAACGTTCTTAAGATTGCATTTCTAACTGCAAACACAAGCTCTGTTCTTTCAAATCCCTCCCCAATCAAGTATAAGGACCCTGGTTGTCCTATAATCGGCTGTAAAATAGGTAACACTCACATTATCATGCCTTACTCGATCTTGGAGCGAGTGTGAATCTTTTGCCTTATACTGTGTACTATCAACTTAGACTAGGGGAATTAAAACCTACAAACATCACAATTCAACTAGCTGATCGATCTGTCAAAAAACCATTGGGCACAGTTGAAGATGTTTTGATACAAATCGAGTAAAACTATTTCCCAATCGATTTCATAGTCCTATAGACCGCACCTATCTCAAATCCTAACGGTCAGATTCCCTTGATATTAGGTCGTACATTTTTAGCAACATCAAATGCTATCATAATTGCAGGAATGGTCAACTCCAACTTTCTTTTGGGCACCTAACCATTGAACTAAATATATTCAATCTTAACTGACAACTAAGGGATCTTGAAACAGAAGAAGTTTACGTGATCCAAACAATTGTAGTAAATGATTTTAGTGACACTACGGAGTCTCTTAACATGTGCCTAGATCATTTTAATTCCAATTTAAATGAAGATGAGTACATTTATGAATTAAATGATATGCTCTGCTCTTCTCATAATTCGCTAGAATTCAATCAGTTGATGTTTACTGATGCCTCAAAAGAAGTACGCCCTAAATTAAACCTCAAACCTCTTCCAAAAGATCTTAAGTACGCATACTTAGATTCTTTGGAAAATTCCCTATAATCTTGGCCTCCGATCTTATTAAGGACCAAGAAGAACGACTTTTGAAAATTTTAAGGGAAAATAAAGAGGCAATAGGATGGGTAATCGTTGACATTAAGGGAATTAGTCCATCAATCATTGAACATTGAATACATTTAGTCGACGAGGCTAAACCCACTCGCGAAGCTCAAAGGCGATTAAACCCTAATATGAGATAAGTGGTAAAGGAAGAAATTATCAAATGTTTAGACAATAACATTATCTACCCTATCTCTGACAGTACTTGGGTAAGTCCGGTACAAGTTGTGCCCAAGAAGTCTGGAATCACTGTGACCAAAAATGAGAATAACGAACTTTATTCCGACAAAAGTCAAAACAAAATGGCACGTTTACATCGACTGTCAAAAACTCAATGCAACAACAAGAAAAGATCATTTTCCTCCCTTTCATTGATCAAATGCTCGAACGCTTAGCTGATCATGAATATTATTGTTTTCTTGATGGTTATTCCGGCTATAATCAAATTCCAATTGCGCTAGAGGACCAACACAAAACGACGTTCACATGTCCCTTCGAAACTTTCGCTGATCGTCGCATGCCCTTCGATCTTTGTAATGATCCCGCTACCTTTCAGAGATGTATGATGAGTATATTTTCTGATATGGTGGAGAAATTCTTACAAATATTCGTGGACGATTTTTCAATCTATGGGTCATCTTTTGATCAATGCCTCCTTCGTTTAGAACATGTCTTAAAGCGATGTAAGGAGACATCTCTTGTTCTTAATTGGGAAAAATTTCATTTTATGGTTAAGCGAGGAATAGTCTTAGTTCGTGTTGTCTCTAAAAATGGCCTAGAAGTTGACAAATCTAAAGTTGATCTTATTGTTGGCCTTCCTCCTCCAAGGTCCGTAAAGGACATTCGCTCATTTCTCGACCATGCAGGATTTTATAGGAGGTTCATTAAAGATTTTTCAAAAATTTCAAAACCTCTTTCAAATCTTCTGGCTAAAGACGTCAAATTTAAATTTTCCAATGAATGTAAAACGTCTTTTGAAACCCTCAAATCGATCTTGACCACTGCACCTATCATCCAACCTCCAAATTGGACTTTGCCTTTCGAATTAATGTGTGACGCTTCTGATTATGCCATTGGAGCCATCTTAGGTCAACGAATCCATAAACTTCCTCGAGTCATCTATTATGCTATCAAAACTCTTAACGAAGCTCAATTGAATTACTCAACCACAGAAAAAGAGTTTTTAGCAGTTATCTTTGCCCTCGATAAGTTTAGATCATATCTTATAGGTTCTAAGGTCATAGTTTACACCGATCATGCCGCCTTGCGGTATTTACTCACGAAAAAGAATGCCAAACCCTGCTTAATCCGTTGGATTCTCCTTCTTTAAGAGTTTGACCTAGAAATACGAGATAAGAAGGGTTTTGAAAATGTCATAGCTGATCATCTTTCTCGTATTGTTCATGAAAACTACAATAACTCTCAAATCGACGATCATTTTCTCGATGAACAAATTCTTTCTCTCTCCAGTGCACCATGGTATGCGGACATCGTAAATTATCTTGTCACAAATGAAACACCTTCACATTGGTCAAAACAAGATAAATAAAAATTTCTCTTTAATGTTCGAAACTTTTACTGGGGCGATCCTTATCTCTTTAAATATTGCACCAATCAAATCATACATAGATGTGTCCGCGAACATGAATTCTGTAGCATCCTCTCTTTTTCACATAATCATGCATGTGGAGGACATTTTGGAGCAAAGAAAACTGCTGCCAAGGTGTTACAGTGCGGTTTTTATTGGCCTTCTATTTTTCATGATGCCCACGAATTTTGCTCCAAATGCGCTAGATGTCAACAAACAGGTCATATTTCCAAACGTAACATGATTCCCCTAAACCCAATCCTTGTCATCGAAATTTTTGATGTTTTGGGCATCGATTTCATGGGTCCTTTTCCTAATTCTTTTGGAAATCTCTACATCCTACTTGCAGTAGATTACGTGTCTAAATAGGTTGAGGCCATTCCCACTAGAACGATTTACAATAAAGTTGTTGTCAAATTTTTGAAAGAAAACATATTTTCTCGTTTTGGCATACCTCGAGCTATTATAAGTGATAACGGTTCTCATTTTTGTAATCATGCTTTTGAATCTCTTCTTAAGAAGTACTCTATCACTCATAAACTATCTACTCCATATCATCTATAGACTAACGGTCAAGTCGAGATTTCCAACAGACAAATTAAACAAATTCTTGAAAAGAGGGTTAACTCCAACAGAAAAGACTGGTCTTCTAAATTGATAGACGCCCTTTGGGCATTTTGCACAGCTTATAAAACAATCTAGGAATGTCACCATACCGATTAGTCTTTGGAAAAGCATGCAATTTACTTGTTGAGCTCGATCAACGCGCACTTTGGGCAATCAAATACCTTAATTTTGACATAGAAAAAGCCGGACCGCATCGTAAATTACAATTGTCAGAATTAGAAGAACTAAGAAATGAAGCGTATGAAAATGCAAAGATTTATAAAGAGAAAACTAAATTTTATCATGATAAATCCATACTTCTTAAAACATACGAAGTAGGTCAGAAAGTTCTCTTATATAATTCCAGGCTTCACTTATTTCCGGGAAAATTGAGATCTCGATGGATAGGTCCATATATGGTGAAAACAGTATACCCTTATGGTGCCGTTGAAATTTAAAATCCTAGGCACAGTTCCATTTCAAAGGTCAATGGACAACGCTTGAATCCATTTCTAGAGTTTGAACAACACGAGGACGACGAGTTCATGGATCTCCATGAACCTAGCTACTCGGCATAAGCCATTCACTATCTTGTACATATCAGGTTGTATATTTTTATTTTATTTTTCTATTTTGCATTTGCATTCCATTTGACAGTTGGGACACTGTCTCATTCAAGTGTGGGGGAACGCATATCTCATTCTGTTTGTTCATATTTCAGTGTGGCATCACTTTTAAAAAAAATTCATCTCATTATTTGTTTTCAAATTTCTTTTCAATTTTTTTCAAGCTTCATCTCATTTCCTATTATTTTCAGGACTTTGATTTATTTTTAATTAGTCAAGACAAAGTAAGTAAACAGTTGAAGTCAACTGATGAATTTTTTTGTGAATCACTAATTTCAAATATAAAATATAATGAAAAGTTGAATTATAAGCGATAATAGTGAGGTTAGTATATAAGGGATTCGTAGGTGATGGTTATGAAATCCTTTCTAAACTGCAGACTTTGTTTAAAAAAAGTGGCAGATTTAAACTACATGCGTTGACATTTCAAATCATTGAAGTTAAGTGGTGCTAAGTTGATTTGCGTAACTCTCTGTAGTTAATTTCAAAATAATAATAAGAAGAAGAAGAAACACCTAGAGTCAATAGGTGTGCACACTTATCAAAGTGTGTGCACTCGCCACGCTCTGTACTCTTCTCACGTAAGCCCGTAAGACAGTGCATGGATGGTATATCTAGCCTCAGCATTCTGAGTTAGCTGTATAAAGAAATTAAATAAATAATGACCTAAGGATTACCGACCTTTTCTGACATAGTCAGCGTCGATTTGCACAATCCGCCAAGCTCTGTCCCAACTCTCACTTAAGCCCGCGAGGCAGTGCATGGGTGGTATACCTTGGTCCAAAAGTTAGGTTTATAAAAAAAATTATTAGTAAAGAGAGACTGATCTTTGAAACCCAAACACTTCTTGACTTTATTGATTTGTCTTGTTATACAAATAGAAATGAAAAATAACATTTTGAAAAAAATAATATGATTAACAGTGAAGAATTTATTTCATGGTTGCACTATGTTATCGATCGAAACAACTGGCTAAACTAGAATCTAATGTATGAAAACTTGAGTTATATTGAAATTTGTGTTTAGTGAGGAACCAAATTTTTTTAAATGTTGACTAAAACTGATATACATTATTTTGTTGTGATTATTCTGAAGTAAATCGAGTCTCCATTTGTTTAAAATTCTGCATTCATGTAGTACGTTAGAATCATCACATACTGCATTTGGATTTTGTGGGTAGTATCCGCTGAAAACCCTCACGAGACACCACTCGTCCTACTAGGGACACCTAGAGGTTTAACGGCTTGTTGCATATGCTCAATGCAATCATGTTTCCTACGAAAAAGGATTTAGTTAGTTTTTATTTTCTTGTTTATTCGAGGATGAATAAAGTTCAAGTGTGGGGGTATTTGATGAACGTATTTTTCTGCATTTTAAACCATTTGTTACATATATTTTTATTTTTTTATGCGGTATTATACGGGTATTTTATTGTGGTTTTGCATATTATAGATTCCGAAGTGCAACATTGAAATTAATCGGTTGTATCGTCCATTGGTTCAAATGACACACAAGAAAGAGTGAAACATTTTGAGCACCGAATAATTCAAAGAGAAAGCACATATCATTCATGAAGAAATTCATCCCACGTCACCAACATGTGTGCTATTCATGCAAGAAACAATTGCATATATGGAGAGTGCTGTACACTTCAAAAAAATAAATCCATACTTGGTCACATTTTAATCAAGAAACTTGGGACCCATTTCATGCATGGCCACGTGAAAATCAAAGCAAACACTAATCCTAAAGCAAAGTCACAAGAATATCTCTCAAAGCAATGACATGGCCATATATATTTTCTTCCACCGATTGAAAGCTTCAAGGGAGAACAAGTCAGTGCATATTTCTCTACAAATTCACGTGGACTCCTTCTTTTGGGCATAGTTGGACCGATATTTTCAAAGCTGAAAATTCTAGAAATACAGAAGAGATAGCAACCAGAAAAATTTTCTCCTGCCCCATCACTCTTCTTCTACTTTAGTTTTAATTTCAGCGGTGTTTTTATTTTCGAACAGAATACGTAGGATTGTTAATTAGATTTAGCAATTTATTTATTCTTGTTCTTAGTTATTTTCTGCACCCTTTCCAGTTAGTTAATAAATTCTGTTTATTTTATTTTAGTTGTTTGTTCTATTATTTTCTTTTTAAGCACTTTTATTTTCTGCTCTGATTTCTACAATTTTATATTTTAATTGCAATTTTGATTAGATTCGAAATCAATTTGGAGTATATTATTGTTTTTATTTCCTATTCAAGATCCACTATCAAATTTGTTTAACACGCCTAAGATTTAAATATAAATTTCAAACATTTTTAAACACAATTCCCTGTGTTCGACCTGCATACTACACGCCTGTGCGCTTGCAGAATTAATTAAAATTTGTGCTTTTCTAATCAATAGAATAGTCGCAACACGATACGAAAAGGGTTGCCCAGAATGATACGAATCGATACGAGTTCGACAGCACGTTGAAAATCCAAATCGATCATAACTCGAGATTTACAAGTCAAAATGCCACCAAATTTTCATAGAAGCTTGCCTACAACGTCAAGAATGTACCCGATCAATTTCATCCAAAAAGGATCAATCCTTAGTCGATACGAATTCCATTCGTATGGCTCTGATATCGAGTCGAAATCACCTAAACTCGATCCCGTGGGCCCACCCATGTGAGAGAAGAAGTCCCTCGAGAACTGGGCGCGATATTTTCTACTTACGCCTATAAATAGTGACCCCGGACCTACAGAAAATGGACTTTTTTGCCTTTCTACGTCGATACTCTGCCAAAATTGCATTTGTACTTCGATTGTACTGTTGTAAATCTTTTGTAACCAGCGAATTATAATCAGTAAACATTAATCATTCTATAGTGGACCTAGGCCATACGTCGAACCACTCTAAATTCATGTGTGTCAGCACTTCTTCTTATCTATTAATTGGTGTGTTTGTTAGATCTGCCTCATTTTATATTTACTTTCTTCATTTTATCTCTTCAAACACATCCGAAAAGTGTTGTGCCCAATTTTCATACAAACATGGTTCATTACTCTCTTGCAAAGCTGGATGATATTCTACTTAAGAGCCAAGGAGAAATTTCAAATCAAGTTGTTACAAAGGACTAGGCTTTTTCAGATTGTATATAGGATGATTTGCCATTCAAGGTGTTATCAACAATGACGTCTTCAAGGTATATCTTTTATTTATATACGCATGTGTTGTCTCACCTATTTATCTATATTGAATTATAGATCTTTAAAAAAGTTACTCATATATATATATATATATATATATATATATATATCTGTGTGTTTGTGTGTGTGTATGTATATATGTATATGTATATGATTTTGCATCTTAAAGTCAACAAAAAATATATTCCAATATCTCAAATCATTTTTTTAGTCTGAACTTCAAAACTAATATTCAATATGTTATTTATATATTATTTAGATCCTACACTCATGCTTGACTTGAAATTTAATATATATAATTTGAAGATTTCAAATGTTTTGAATTTTTCGTATTAAAATCATTCATCATTCAAAATATTATTTTACCAAATATATACAAAATTTGTAATTACTAGCATTTAAATTTTGGATTTGTGTCTAATAAATGGTAATGAACGTAGTAGTGAATTAAGGAAAGTTGTCCTATAAATTATTTCCAATATCAAAGTTAGATTTTGTTGATATTGAATTCAAAATCTAAAGTTTTTATTTTGTGAAATTAAAATGAAAAATTGGTTGGAAACTTAATATATAGGCGTGTGTGTGTGTGTGTGTGTATATATATATATATATATACTATTGTAAATAGTCAAATAGGCATTTGAATGCTAGATCTAGATCTATTAAATGGTAATAAAGAAAGGAGTAAATTAAAGAGAATTTGTCTCTATATCTCCTTCCTTTTAAAACCACCTATTCTTTTAATTTTATGTTAACATATATAATTAAATGCATACATATTTAAATATAACTTTGAGATAACAAATGTATATATGAATGGCGAATGTGTCCATTATAGATGTAAATCCCAACATCTATACACACACTGACTATGCATACTTTATTATATGTTGCATATGCACTATATTTACACATGAGTATATTATGATACACTCATATAATATACAAAAATGCCTCATAATTAAATTCATTAATTGTCCAATCAGAAAATTAAATAAAATTTGATTTTATTTAAAGTAATTAAATCTGATCTAATAAATGAATTTAGACTTCATAGGCCTAGTAAGATCCAAAATGGTAAGTTTTTTGAAATTTACTCATTTAATCCACTGCATGATGGCCCGGTTCCACTAGGATGCTCACTAAAACAACGAAGATTAATGAGAATAAAGTATGGTGCAATTAATAAATGATACACAATGTAGAGTGGTTCAAACTAGAAGAGATCTATGTCCACTATGACTTTTAACCTTATTGCCTTTTAGTTTTCAGTTACTAGAATGATTTAGTGGCTATTACAAAGGCATAAGGCCGATGAAAATATCTTTTTTGAATAGGGAGAATTTGATCCCTATAGATGTGCATGAAACTCAATATTTGTAGCAGTGGAGATCACACCTTGAATGGCTATGATTCATGCTTTAAATGCCAATTTTACCTTAGTCATTGACTATCATTTATAGCCCAATGTGGCCAACTTGGACACTAGAAGGACGGAATGGTTTGGATTTATGCTAACTAGTAGGCCATATTACGACATGCTTATGTTAGAGGAATGTTTCATGCTAGGGGGTTGTTGTACAGTGGCACTTTGGTCAAAGGGAGTAGTAATGTACAAAGAGTGGTAGTGACACAATGGCGCTTTTTTCAAATAAACATAGTCATAGTTCTCTTGTCGGTGGAACGTCGAAGTCGCCACCTCTTTTTGCAAGGAAAGCAATGAGATTTTGTCAGATTTTTTCCCACATGCTATAAAATGAAGCAGGCAAGAAAGCTAGTCAATGAGGGGTAGGGAAAGGTACAAAGAATACCCATAGGCAAACATGATGGTTTGCGAGTTGTCCTTCCATGTTTGTCTTGGATGATGGTGGACGGGATGGGAAGATTCTCAAAGAGGAGTGAAGAAGCATTATCGGTATAGTTTGGGGGTGGCCTACACCTATGAATAAAGTAGTGAACATGATTTCAAATAGGGTTCATAGAGAGAACAAGCCTTAAGGTGAGGCACTTTGTTTGATAGCAATGGGATTATAGGATATGTAGGTGGACCCTTGTTGGTGGGCTTCGAGTATGATGAGCTCAATTATACTTTCGTGAGAAAAATGAGAGATGGTGTTAGTTTAGTCGGGGAAGTTTTTGCAATTTTATAGAATGTTTGGTAATTATCGCATTTCTAGTATAATCCTACGAATATTTCTCCAAAGTAGGCCAATAGTACAACATAATATTAGATGAACTATGCTTTGGCCCCTAGAATGCTCTCCAAGATATACTTCGTGCACTTTTCGAAGGATATCTTCATCATGCACTCTCACACACACACTACAAATATGATGTTGAGAATCCTCTTTTGTTTTGTTTACCATTTCAATGAATCAACGTACTTTCCTCGGTAACCATCTTGCTTCGTTCATATCTTTATGTTGAACTCATTGCTCTAGGTATTCCCATATATACATCATCCATGAGTCATGAACACTGCTTTATGACATGATCGATTTCTTCTATGTTGGGATAATATGGTGTTTCTATCAAGATTATTCCCATGTACATGCTAACTCGACGAGTTCATCAACCTTAGAACTATCCTCCCTCTAAATATGCATAGTTTCATAGTAGTCTAGCATTTTCAACAGTTGTTTCACTTTGATTAAGTATGTTGCCAAATGAGTAACTTCATCTGATATTTAGCTAAACTTGTTTTATAACTAATTAGGAGTTATAGCTTATAAAAATTAGTGATATACTGAGTTCTTTGAAAAAGTTCAATCCTACAACTAAAGCTTTATATGTTGCTTTATTGTTCATCACATTGAACTCAAGCTTTGTCATAAAATAGATGGATTGCCTTTTTGGTGTTATCAAGATGATTCTCGCTCCTGAACATTGGTTGTTGGAAGCTCCATCATGATATACATTTTATGGTTTTATGTGGATTTTCTTCGATTTCCTTTAGTGAGCCTTTACATTCCACAACATAATCAATTGATGCTTCCCATTTGATTGCAGTTCAAGAAGGATGGAACATATTGTAGTGGTTTTGCTTTACCGACCATATAGCAAATGGTTTTGCTTCGTCTTACAACTTCATCATTACAAGGAATTAATGGACATGAATTATTACTTAATGAAATTTATATAAAATCATGAACTCTAGCTCATATTATTTCTAATCCGCAAACGGAGAAAAATACATTTTGTAAATGCTTAAGAAGGAGGTAGAAAAGATGTTGAGTGCGACCTTGAAGCTTTGCAAGCATATTTTGATATTGTCAAAAATCAAACTAAATATCATAAACCTCATACGTTAAACACTATAGTGAATGCATATATTATCATGCATAATATTATCGAGAAAGAAAGATAATTATTTCCATTGTACTAGGGATACAATCCGAAGTTCGGTCAGCAGTTATAGAAGAATGCTGGTATCGTGAAAAAACAACTATGTATGGAAGAGTTTATCAAACGAATGAAATAAATCTACTCAAAAGAAATCCATCAAAATCTGCAAGATGGCCTAGTTGAATATAGGCAACAAAAAGTAACATCGCAATGACTTGGGTTAGATAAAATATTTTAGTATTTTCACATTTTATTTCATTTTAGAATTAGAATTGGATAACTAGAAAACTAGAAGTACTTATCTATTGAATAAATTATGTGCAACGATATGCATTTCTTATACCTAAAGCTAACACTTAATACATCATCGGTATCCATGTGCTGATCATTTAAGTATCCAAAAGATGGGTTATTAGAGGAAAGAAGAATATAGAATAAAGAAGAAAGGAGAAACTAAACAATCACTAAATCTCGCAATGCAATGGAATAACATATATTAATCAACATAATTCTTTACAAAGTCATTTCCAAAATGATACATCAGGGTTATACTAATACAATTCTACCCTAGGAAAGTTATAGCAGCCTGCACCTACCTAACAAATATAATATACATATAATACAGTGGAAACAAGATAATAACTAACTATCGATGAAGCCTCTTGCTCCAGCTCCTTCAAAATGCATCCATAGAAAACCTGGATTACTTGGTCGCTCATAAAAATTTGAGCACCCAAGAGTTTTAGTGAAAGAAAATGAAACTCCATGTCTGATATGGGTTTGGTGTAAGTAAACTCAAAGCAACTGAATTATCACTTTTAAAACTCTTTTAAAGTCAAAGGTATCTCGTAAGACCATGCTGTATATAAACACAGATAGGATTTTACCTTACGATAACCAAAACACTTATATTATGATAATCCAGTGATATTATAATAATGTCTAGGGTTTAAAATATTTAATAACCAAATAGCTATAATGTGTGTACATGACAGTAATAATAGATATACAATTAAAAATCGTAAGCTCGTATTGGAGAATGGATTTCCAACAAATGGCAAGGTAAGGGACTACCTTTCGAAAATCTATACACCTCTAGATAAAATGTATAGTAGGATCGAAACCCTTTTGACTCCTGCTAACACTGGACTAGCCTACCCTTGAACTGGGTAGTACCGAATATGATCACCTCTTGGTTGCGATCAACAACCAAAAATGGACCCGAAGCATACATAGAGATATCAACACTAGAACTTGGGATGATCATACCCTAATGGTGACCTACATGGCCCTACTAGATCTACCATGTTTTAACCATTACCGGGATGTGAGGTTTGAGAGGTTATGCTTTTAATATTTAGCAATCCATCTTGGAATGCTAACACCGACCTCCAAGTAGAAATGCAATGCTAGCATTCATTCATACAAGTTCGTTCTAGGTCTGAATGAAACCAAAGTCTCTTCAAGGAGCATCATCTTCAATCATCTTCAAGACGTCTTCTACACAAATGCATATGTTGGTTTAGAGTAGTTTTTGGATAGCAAATTCGATCCCAGTCTCTTTAAACCGGCAACGATAATTTCCAGTTGAATCATTCCCGATTCTTTTGGAAGTATGTAACAAGCATTCGAGTCCTTGCCGGGAAACTTGAATATACAATCATACTTTATAAGTCTAAAGGCCAAGATTTAATAGTCAGTTATTTAACTATCAAATAAAAAAACAAAAAAACTCAAGGGTTTTATTGTCCACAGCAATCTCTAAGCCTCGAAATAAATATTTCATTTATTTCAAATCACTTTTCGAAACATTTATCAAAATATTCATATACTTATCTCATTGACATAAGTATATTTGCAAAACATTTGTGAAACATTTCTTATTTCAAAATCATATTAAAGGATAAAAACAAAATGTTATTAAATTGGAGATAAAGATAACCTCAAACAGTATTCCTTCGGTGTTAAGTGTGGAACGAACATCCATACCACCAGAATTAAGAAGGTTATTTAAAGGAAATCAAATCTTAAATTCTTTTATAAATTTCCTTCAATAAATCCTTTTAACAAATCTCTTTTATTTATGAAAGCACTTTTACTTAAATTCCAAATCCACTTACAAAAATCTTTATAAATCACCAAGTTAATTTACAAAACTCTTTTGTAAATATCAAAGCCATTTTTACATCTCTTTAAATTTCTTTATAAATATTCAAAACCCTTTATCAAACTTCATTTATACATATACATATCCAAATCATTTATAAAAACTCTTTTATAAATTATCCTTATTTAAAACAATAATTCTTTAATACACTTAATCAATTAGGTTCCTTCGATAAACAAAACGATTATTTAAAACACCTTTACTAAAATCATTACTTAACTTGAAACCATTATTAAAGGTATGATTGACCTTAAAAATCATAAAGAAGCTTAGTGACCACAATGATTCTCGTTTAGTTGGTTTTACTTTTCAAGTTATAACATAGATTTTTACATAAGAAGCAGATATGTATAAGGGAATCAGCCAATAACAATCAATCATTTAAGTAAATGTCCAAGTAACTAAAATAACAGATGGGGACTTATTTTGGTAGTGAATGTCCATACGATCAAACAATTTACAATTTAGCAGAATGATGTTTTATTCTACTAAATGGATGTCTATACAATTCAATTCAACTTAGTATAACTCATTCACCTTTGTTTGGTTCTAAATGTCACAGACAAGAGACCCCTTAATTGAAAATCAATTCACTTATAAAAGAAAACCGACTTAAAACATAACCAATAAAGTTTAAAGCAACTTTTGATAATTAAATCTTAATTTAAATCATAAATTAAAGCTTAATTATAAGTTAAAGCCTAATTAAATCTTGATAAATAAAATTTAAATCATAATTAAATGTAATTAATCTTAGTAAGTCCTAATTAATTAATTATTATACCTTAATTAATTATTTATTAATTAAATAATTAATCTCTGATTAAATAATAATTAAGTAAATAATTAACCTCCAATTAATAATTAATTAAAGTAATTAAACTTGATTAATATAAAAATTAATACTTAATTATCACTTAACTTTATTAATCATTAATTAAAACTTGCTTAATTAATTAATAATAAACTTACTTAAGTAATACTAATTAATTACTAATTATTCAACTTAATTACTAATTAATTATTAAATTAATTGATTATCAAAACACACTTAATTAAGTAATAATTAACTTATATGCTTACTAATTTCGTTTAAAAATGGTTTTTTTCAACAACATTTAAAAGAAACACTTTAAAACTTGAAAATCGTTAAATTCTTCGAACTGCATCCATAGAGACTATCGTTATGGATGTAATAACTCAGAATTACTTTTCTAAGATACCTTCCAAACATAAAATTTTCAGTTTGGCTTACTTTTAAAACATAATTTAAAAGAGTTTTAAAAACTTTAACTAAGTTAGAAACTAAAAAAAATAAAACAAAACATTTGTTAAATCAAAACTAGTAAAAGATTTGATTTTCAAAATGGATCTCAACTCATTTTCAACATCTCAACTTTACTTCCAAACTAGTATCGCTCACCCGATTCTCTAGTGGAAACTCTGATCTGGCACCTTGATTAGGAACTTTTATTTTCCTTACATAGCCATGTACTGTGATAGAAAACATTGGTCTCGTACCAAAAATCCTCATCAAGTGCTCATTGTCAAAAATCGAGTAATAGATCCTTATTTGGAATGGTGTGAAACACCTCAAAGCCATGTACTCTTGTCTTAGATCAAATTTTATGAGAAGGAGAAATGATCTATATCTAGCAAACGCACTTATTCGATTAGTTCTCACTAATACCAATTCTATTTCCACTAAATATATTTATGAAAACATTTCATAAATTGACTTTGGTTCAACTTATACAGTACTCCATTATATCCTGAGAGTATACAACCCTATCTGATTCAACTATTATGTTTTGAATTTATTTCCCCAAGAAAACTCAAGATTCAAATACTCGGATTTTATTTCAAAAACTTTTTGACATGGAACTCTATATTTAAATTATAGAAAATATATGCATGTAGCCCGAGTAACTCCAAAATGATACTAAGGAACTGGGTACTATCAAACAATATTGTACATTCCCTTACCAAGAAGGGTAATACTCAAGAGAAGTGTTTATCATTCGAACACATCCCTTCTCCAATTTTTAAGTTATTTTCAAGCCACATGAACTAGTTAGCTTAAAAATATTTCTTCTATTTCAAAATCACGTTTTTGAAACAATACTTTACATTTTCCAACAAAACATTTATCACCCACTTGCTTTGGGTTCATTCTATTTTTAACTTGTTTCTATTGTACAATGATAAAGGGAATAATTTAGTAAGTGTGTTATAACGTTCACCTAGACAAACATCTGATTGTCACTTAGAAGATCATTCTGGTTATCACAAACTAACCAACCAAAAAAAATACTTCTTCCCTAACATTTTCAATCCCAAAAATTTGTATATGAACCAAAATTGCTTTCAAATACTATTATTAATTTTCGAAAAAACTCTTATTTAAAATTATTCTTTCCATAGTTATAAGTTCTTGAAAAAAATGGCGTCTTCATCATATCTATCTAAATCATCTTCATTCCCCATCAACTGGTCTTCTTCTTCTATTTCTTGTTCAAATTTGCACCTTAATTTTAATCGCGATTATTCTTATAATCGTCTCATGTTCATACTTTCGCTCAAGTGGTCAAAGAGAATCGTTTCTTTTATTCCAAACCTTCAATGCAGAAGCCCAGTTTCAAAATTTGGCTTGATTCAAAAAGGAAGATGTTCTTTGTTATCACTGTGGTGATCCTTATCACTTAGCAAAGGATTTCCATGATCCAATTAGGTGTTTTTGGTGTGGTTTATTTGGGTATAAAAAGTAAATGCTCGATGAAATTATCCTCTGATTCCAACAAGCGTATGCATTCGAGTATACATCATGGCTTTCGATTTGTTCTCAAATGTATGCAGTTAAAGAGAATTTTATTGGATTGTCCGTGGAATCAAAAAATGAGGGTATTGGTTTACTAGAAGATTTGTTCAAGCACTTTGATGTTATTAATGCCGATAATATTGGGAAGAATTACAGACTGAAATTTGGTGATCCGGTTGAGTATTTTGGGGATTATGCTTCTTCTTTTAAGAGTGATAGCTTAGATGATGTTTCAGAGACAGTCAAGTGTGAATTGTTTACAGATAATCCAGATGTTTCAATGGCAGATACTTCTAACTTCTCTATGTTGGTTCTTAGAGATGAGAATAGTTTCTTTGACCCATTAATATTGGATCCTGATGTGTCGCTATATAGATTATATTCTTAGAATAACCATTAAATTGTTTGTGATAGGGGACTTAAGTGTATTCCAACTAACCCCTGCTAAATCTATACTATCAAGGGAGTTGATTAATGATTCTGAATTTTTTCAATGCAAAAAATTCAAATCTAAATTTCGAGACGAGGAGAGATTTAAATTAGTTACTTTAAATCATTTTGACTGTCTCAATTTATCGGAAGAGTTAAATGAGAATTATAAGTTTAGTATGTCAAAAGATAACAATGATGATGCTATCGTTAAGTTTGGAGTTGTTAATTCTAGAACTTTTGGTGTTGGAGACAAATTCTCAGATGATGCTGTGCGGTCTGATGTATTTTTAATTTGTGATGGTGAAGAATATAAGGTAGTAAATTCGGGTGATCATGTCAATAAATCTGAAGGGGTGCTGGTTTCTCTAATGTTGGTATCGAGACTGTTGATGTATCTCAATGTGCTAGATGTTAAACTGTACTGCAATGTGCACATTGCAGCGGTTTAAAGCTGGCTGGCATTTCAATTGGGATAATAGTTTTTTCTAGGATAGTAGAGGACGGTGGTTCTCTTGTTGATGACTGTAATTTAAATAAATTATCTTTTTCTGAAAAATAAGTAGATGTTGTTCCAAGGGATGTTAGTTCTATGGCAATGTTATCTTGTGTTGATATTGGATTATCAGTTGCGCTTATTGAGAATAGCGGTGATGAAAACTTTTCTGATGGCGTTGAATTGATCATGGATAATGAAACGATGAAACTGGTATTCTCTGATGGATCAAAAATAACAGGTATGTCACACTGTATTCATGTGTCACAACGTACACAATGTGTGAGAAATACGGATTACGGATCTTAATGCTAGAATTAACACTAGAGAGGGGTGAATAGTGTTTTAAGGAATTACTAAATTTTTTTGAGTTTATGTTAATTTGAACACAAATGTATGCAATATTCAAACACAGATATGATCATATCATCAAACACAGATGCAGAAATAAAATAAAAGCAATAAAGGATAGAACACACCGGATTTTATACTGGTTCAGAGTTACCCTATATCCAGTCCCGCACACAAGTACGGATTTTCTTTCAAAAACAGTTGTTACAATTACACCTTCGATTTCAAGACCACGAAATCCACCACTCCAAATTCACAATCCTCTGGGTAGAGATACTTGATTTTATGAGCAACAAGTTCACCCAATTGCTTTCAGAGGCTACAATCACACATTTTCTCGCTTGATTGATTTCACAGGCTACAATCACACCTTTTCTCCTTTAGTTTATTACAAAGAAGCCTATAACTCTGAATAGCACTGAGATCTTATGGAGATAGTGATAGAGAATCAAACCAGAAATGATCTAGTTAGATTTAATGGTGATTTCGGCAGAGTAATGGTAAAAATATATATAAAGAAATGTGGAAGAAGAAGATGAGTGAAATCAGAGAAAAAATGAATATAAATTCGTTTAAAAACTGCCCCTATTTATAGTAGAACAACAGGCATGTCCATTCGTGAAAGGATATGACGAATAGACACTTCTTTTGAAATTCAAATTTTTGAAATCAACTGCCACCTTGTCGACAATGTTAGATTAGAGTTGTCGACAAGCCTAAGAAAATTTTGGTAATTTGTTTTTCTTTAAAAATAACTTCTATCTTGTATTAAAACTGTTTTTAAACTTTATAAATATACTTAGCTATAGTTAAAATACATAAATAAGTATAGAGAGTATTATTTTGGTATATATAAATTTTACTATAATTTTATATTTAAATCTAAGTAAAATATTAAAAGTTAAATATATTATTATTAAAAGATAGTTTAAAACCAAGGATAATTTGATTTTGAAAACAAAGATGATTTTGAGGCTAAAAGTATTTAAAAGCAGGATAGATGTTTTTGATTCTTTTAAAAGGAAGGTTTTGAAATCATTTTGAAAACAAGATATAATTTTGTAAAAACATTTGAATAAAAGTTAGCAAATACAAAACAATGTTCCACTAGATTTTTTGTAGGTTCCATCCTACTTGTGGTTCCATCCCTTTAACAGGCTCGAAGTGGATTCCATTCCATGAATAAATTGGATTCTAAGATGCCAGTGCTTTTCAAGGAGTTTTAACAAAATTCCTAATTAAATTACATATTATTGAAATCTTGATAATCTTGATACTTATGAGTCTTCTATCTTGATATCTTGAATCTCTATACTGTATAGTCTTCATTCTTGGTACCTGCATGGTTAGATCTTGCATATACATATATATATCTAAACATAATGTTAATATTTATATTTTATAATCTTATTCTAAGGTTGTTTTCATAAAAATCATCTTCTCAGGGACTAACAATCTCCCCCTTTTTGATGAGGGCAACCTTTGTTTATAAAATATTACTTCTATCCTAATAATTCCCCCTAAAACTAATAACTAACTATCCTGTTTTATACTTCTCCCCTTTTGTCATCAAACAAAACTAACTCGAAACAATATAACTCCCCCTTAATCTAATACTATATGACATGTTATTATAATGATAGTGTTATCATAAATAATCATCACTTAATTCTAAAACTAAAACTTAGTCCTAAATTACTAACTATCCTAACTAAGAATCTATATGTGATAATACTTATAGTAGTGATAATTGTGAGAATTCAAATATAAGAACACAAATTATTATATATTGTTATATTTACATGTGTGTAGAGAATGTAAGTAAAAACATACAACAATAGGAAAGATAGAAAATAAACTAATGTGTGTCCTTGAAAATGGGAGATCTATGAACCAAACAATTTGGGTAGTGGAAATAGAACTTTCCACGTTGTTCGACTCGATTTCCATCCTTGTCAAAACACACTTCGCCAACGCAAATGACTTTGTCGTCATCTTAAGCGTGCTCTTCTTCCATGAGGGCTTCTTCTTCTTCTTCCTCGCTGTCCTCTTGCACTTGATCTCCTAAAGACTCTTCATCAATCAAGATCGGATTAGCATGACTGTCCATTGGAAACTTTTGCAAATTTCTAAGGATTTTGCCTTGCCGTTCTTGTTCTTTGGCCATTCTAAGTTGCATTACTTGAATTTCAGTCATTAGTTGCAGTGCATCCTTCAAAGAATCTTCCATTTTCATCATTCGTGTAAGCGTAATTCATTGAAATGGTCCAGTGGAAGAAGAAGAGAACGAAAAAAGTTGAATTTTAGTTTGATTTAGAAGAGGAGGCCATTGTTTAAATGTTTTTAGAAGTTAGAACAGAAAAAGACTAGAGTGAATGATCAAAATTTTGAAATAAGAAGAATATATAACCACCTATTTGAATTTTGGTGGAAAATTTCAAAAATAAAAAAATCGTTATATGTCGACAGGGATAGGAAGGGGTTGTCGACATGGTGCTTGATATTTTTGTTGTTTGATTTATTTTGATTTAATTTTTAATTATACTTTGTTATTTATATTTTATATTTCAGTTATTGAACAAATACTTAATTCTCTTCTTAATTTAGTAAATATAGATTCATTTAAGGGTTTTGTTAAGATATCAGCAATTTGGTTCTCAGAATTGATACAATCGAGAGTAATTACTTCTTTACTTGTATTATCTCTGAGAAAATGATGTCTGATATCAATATGTTTAGTTCGAGCATGATGAGTAGTATTTTTGGATAAATTTATTGCACTAGTATTGTCACAATAAATTGGTTATTTTGAGATATTTAAACCAAAATCTTTTAAAGTTTGTTGCATATATATTACTTGAGAACAAGCCAAAGCAGTAGAAATATACTATGCTTTGGTCGTTGATATAGAAACTGTGTTTTGCTTTTTACTGAATCAGGAAATCGGAGAATGCCCCAAAAAGTGACAAGTTCCACTTGTACTTTTTCGATCTGATTTACAGCCAGCATAATCAGCGTCGCAGTAAGATATTAAGTCAAAAGAATCATTTTTAGGATAAAATAAGCCATAATCAAATGTGTTTTTAACATATCTTATGATACGTTTTACGGTTTTTAAGTGAGTCTCTTTAGGTTGGGATTGATATCTTGCACGGAGACAAACACTATGCATGATATCAGGTCTACAAGCAGTGATATAGAGTAGTGATCCAATCATTCATTTATATAATTTTTGATCTACATCTTTCAAGAGATCTTCTTTACTTAGGTACTCATTGGTTGCCATGGGAGTGGATTTTCCACTTGCAGTAGTCAAACCAAATTTACTAACTAGGTCTTTAACATATTTTTCTTGACTAATAAAGATACCATTATCTAATTGTTTTATTTGTAATCTTAGAAAGAAGTTTAATTCACCCATATGACTCATCTCAAACTCTTTTGTCATTATTTCAAAAAATTCTTTATTCATTTCAAAATTAGTTGATCCGAAAATGATATCATCTACGTAGACTTGTACTAGTTGAATATCATTTTTGTTTCTTTTAATAAAAAAAGTATTATCTACTTTACCAATTTCAAAGTTTTATTGTAATAAGTAAGATCTTAGTCTATCATACCAGGCTCTAGGAGCTTGTTTTAGACCATATAGAGCTTTCTTAAGTTTGTAAACATGATTTGGTAATTTTTCATTTTCAAAAAGTGGTGGTTGTTCAACGTATACTTCCTCTTTTATGAATCCATTTAAAAAGATACTTTTAACATCCATTTGATATAATTTGAAATTGTAATGATTTGCGAAAGTAAGTAGAATCCTAATGGCTTCTAATCTTGCTACGGGAGCAAAGGTTTCATCAAAATCTATTCCTTCTTCTTGACAATAACCTTGAGCGACTAACCGGGCTTTATTTCTAACAACCTCTCCTTGTTCATTCATTTTATTTTTATAAACCCATTTAGTTCCAATTATAGTTTTATTTTCAGGTCTAGGAACAAGTTTTCAAACACCATTTGTAGTGAATTGATTTAGTTCTTCTTGCATAGCCAAAATCCATAAATCATCAGTTGATGCTTCTTTTGGATTTTTGTGTTCAATAGTTGATATAAAGGCTACATTGCTTATTTTACTTAATTGATTTCTAGTTGTAACAACAGATTGCATATCTCCTAGTATAATTTCTATAGGATGATCTTTTAAAAGTTTATTCCTTTTATTAGGATGATTAATTTTATTATTAGTTTCAGTTGACTCTTGATTTTGAGTGATTAAATTTCTTCATCATTTGTATCTTCAATTTTTTTGAGATTTTCAATGAATGAAACGTGCATTGTTTCTTCGATGGTGTTAGTTCTTAAATTAAACACTTTGTACGCTTTACTTCTATTGGAATATCTGATAAAGATACCTTTGTCGGATTTAGGATCAAATTTATCTAGGTTATCTTTTGTATTTAAAATAAAACATTTAATTTCAAAAATTCTAAAATAAGATACCTTAGGTTTCTTTCTGTGAAGAAGTTCATAAGATGTCTTATCAGTTAAAGGTCTAATTAAAATTCTATTTAAAATATAACAGGCAGAAGAAACTGCTTCTGTCCAAAAATACTTTGGCAATTTACTATCTGAAAGCATAGTTCTCGCACACTCTTGAATCGTCCTATTTTTACGTTCTACTACTCTGTTTTGTTGTGGAGTTTTTGCAAATGAAAAATTGTGAGTTATTCCCTTTTTATTACAGAATTCCTCAAAATTTTCATTTTCGAATTCACCACCGTGATCACTACGGATGGTTATGATTTTTAGAGAAACTTGGTTTTGAATCCTTTTTGTAAAGTTCTTAAAACATTCAAAAGTATCACTTTTATGTTTCAAAATTATTGTCCATGTAAATCTTCTTTTTCCTAATTCCCTCAAATATTAGGGTTGAATTATTATCTTCAATGCGGCACTTGTCTTTTTCAAATTTAATTTTATATCTTTTACCGCAAAGTTGACTAATACTTAGCAGATTACGTTTCAGTTTCTTCACTAGCAAAACATTAGTAATAATAGGAGTTTCAGAGTTACCGACTTTGCCGATGCCAATCACATATCCTTTTGAGTTGTCTCCAAAGTTAACCAGTCCTCCGTCTTTGATATTATATCATTTAGCATATCTGGATTGCCATTCATGGGTCTAGAGCATCCACTATCGAGTATCCATGTATTCTTTTTGATCTGCACAATTTGTCCATTGTGGATTGATTCCTCAACATCCATAAAGCATGTTTCCAGCACATCATACAATTTTGGTAGACAACTTGAATTTGAATATTGATTATATGCAGACTCAAGAGATAATGATGAGCTGAATATTTGTAAACTAGTATTAACAAGTTTTCTAAACATAGCCATTTAAAAAAAAATTCAAAAATTATATTATGAAACTTTGAAAACCTCACTCTGATACCAAATGTGTGAAATGCGGATTATAGATCTTAACGCTAGAATTAACACTAGAGGGGGGAAGTGAACAGTTTTTTAAGGAATTATTAAATCTTTTTGAGTTTATGTTAATTTGAACACAAATGTATGCAATATTCAGACATAGATATGATCACAGAATCAAACACAGATTTAGAATAAAGTAAAAGCAATAAAGGAAAGAACATACCATATTTTATACTGGTTCGGAGTTACCCTACATCCAGTCCCGCACACAAGTACGGATTTCCTTTCAAAAGCAATTGTTACAATTACACCCTCGATTTCAAGGCCACGAGGAACACCACTCCAGATTCACAATGGGTAGAGATACTTAATTTTACGGGCAACAAGTTCACCCAATTAATTTCACAGGCTACAATCACACCTTTTCTCGCTTGGTTGATTTCAAAGCCTACAATCACACCTTTTCTCGTTTAGTTTATTACAAAGAAGTCTATAACTCTGAATAGTATTGAGATCTTATGGAGATATTGATAGAGAATCAAACAAGAAATGATCTAGTTAGATTCAATGGTGATTTCGGCAGAGTAATGGTAAATATATATATATATATATATATATATATATATAAAGAAACGTGGAAGAAGAAGAGGAGTGAAATCAGAAAAAAAATGAATATAAATTCATTTAAAACTGCCCCTATTTATAATAGAACAATAGCCATGTCCATTCGTGAAAGGATACGACGAATAGACACTTCTTTTGAAATTCAAAATTTTGAAATCAACTGCCACCTTGTCGACAAGGTTAAATTAGGGTTGTCGACAAGCCTAAGGAAATTTTGGTAATTTGTTTTTCTTTGAAAATAACTTCTATCTTGTATTAAAACTATTTTTAAACTTTATAAATATACTTAACTATAGTTAAAATACATAAATAAGTATATAGAATAATATTTTGGTATATATAAAATTTTACTATAATTTTATATTTAAATCTAAGTATAAATATTAAAAGTTAAATATATTATTATTAAAAGATAATTTAAAACCAAGGATAATTTGGTTTTAAAAATAAAGATTATATTGAGGCTATAAGTATTTAAAACCAGGATAGATGTTTTTGATTCTTTTAAAAGGAAGGTTTTGAAATAATTTTGAAAACAAGATATAATTTTGTAAAAACATTTGAATAAAAGTTAGCGGATACAAAACAATGTTCCACTAGATTTTTTGCAGGTTCCATCCCTTTAACAGGCTCGAAGTGGATTCCATTCCACGAATAAGTTGGATTTTAAGAAGCCGGGTGCTTTTTTAGGAGTTTTAACAAAATTCCTAATTAAATTACTTATTATTGAAATCATGAACTCTTGATAATCTTGATACTCATTAGTCTTCAATCTTGATATCTTGAATCTCTATACTGTACAGTCTTCATTCTTGGTACCTGCATGGCTAGATCCTGCATATACATATATATCTAAACTATAATGTTAGTATTTATATTTTATAATCTTATTCTAAGGTTGTTGTCATCTAAACCGTCTTCTCAGGGACCAACACAATGCACGTCTGATGATAATAGGAAGGCTGTAGTCTCTCATGCTGTTGAGGCATTTTCTAGAAAAAGAGGGGCTTTTGATTCTATTACTGATGGATCTATTTCAACTGATATGAAAAATGGTGTTATTGTTCCATACATTGATGGTAATGTGGATGTTAAAGCTATAAGGGAGATTCATTTTGATGATACTATTCTGTTCTTGCCTCAGTATGACACTCCTACGGCTGTTATTGGCTTAGAGAAAGATATTTCTTTGAGTGTCAATGGATATGAATCCAAGTTGGAGAATAATTTACAGTTGGAAAATGTAGTTGTTGACTTTATGGAGGACGTGGATAGTTTTGCGGTTTTTAGTTCTTTGATTGAGGGTAGAAAAGTGGCGAATGTGGAAGGAAAGGATGCCGTTGATTTTTCTTAATTTGCTCTTTTAATAATGATATAGTTTTGAATACAGATGTCTGTGTAGATAATAAATCCTCTTCGTTCTCATCTTCATCAAAGAGAAGTAGACGTAGAAAATTAGTTGTGACTAATGGGTCTGTGCATCATAATGCCAGGATCCAAAGCTGTCAGTCTTTGTCTTTGGGTGAGTTACCTGATTCGAGTGCCATGAGTGACACTACGAATACAAGTTCTGGTATGATTCAAGATTTGGGTAGCACTTATTCTTCTTATGTTTTAGGTAGTTTGTCTTCCACTGAGTTTTGTCAGTTAACAAGGGATACCGCTTTTTTTTCTGACATTGAGTCAGATTCTGATAATTCGATTCTATAGAAGATTAGGTGGTTATTACTTTAGGAATTGGGCCTATTCACCCTCAGTTGGAATTTCTAGGGCTTTTCTTATAGGATGGCGGGATAATTGATTTAAATTGCTTCACTGTATTACTACACAACATTCTTTGCACATTATTCTCATCAATCTTAGTGATAATTCTATTTAAATATATCTAATGTTTATGGGCCAAACTCAAAAGTAGGTCTAGGGTTTTATGGAATGAATGTTTAGATTTTAGATCATTAGCTCCTGGTTCTTAGATTATGGGGGGTGATTTCATTGTTATGTGATTTCTAGGAGATTGTCCCCTTAAAGAAGGTGGGTTTCTCTTCAATGGAAGAATTCGACCAACTTATCATTAATTCTAATTTGATTGAAATTCATCTTTCTAGTAGAGAATTCATTTGGACTAATACTAGAGAGTCTCCCTCAATAGCCCTTCTTGACAGATTTTTCGTCAGTGATGAAATTGAGGATAAATTTCCATTTGTAGAGTTTTGGGTTTCCCTTACACTTATTTCGATAATTGTCCCGACGATGTTCCGAAAGCATTCGTCCATACAAGTCCATCCCGGGTTCGAACAGAACCGAAGGCACTACTCCTACTACATCCATTTTGGAAATATCCTCAGGATTAGTAGTGACTAGCCCTTGCACTTCACTGCTCCATCTTCGACTCCGAACACATTTTTCCACGAAACGTACAAACCGGATCAAAGTGGTTTTCGAGAAATAAATCTCGATCTCGGTCTCTTCGAAACGATCAACGCATTTGTCCAATATTGATAGTCGATGATTTAACTATCAATTAATATCCATAAACATCCATCACACAATAAATAATTCCCAATTATTTATTTTCTCAAAATATCTTTATGAGATATAATTCCAATTTCAAAATTCCTTTTGAAACATTTTTCAAACCCAATTTCCTCATGGAGTAGATTTTCAAATCTTTATTCCCTCTGAAACATCCAAGTACCTATATTTAAGGTTTAAAATCATTTAAATACTTTATCCCTCAAAATACATTAAAATCATTTATAGACAATCTACTTATCTACATAATTTAAAATATACATATACTTCTAAAAATATTTCGAATAAAACTGCTTTATAAAATATAAATAATTAACTAAAAATAAGTTAAGTCATACTAGTTTTAAACATAAAGCTATGAATCCTTATACAATTTCAAATAAAACTTCAATTGATTTTCTTTAAAATAGAACATTTTATAAAGAATAAATGATAATAATATTCCTTAAAACATAATTCTAATTTCCCTTTAAAAAATAGTTACTTATATAACTACTTTAATATATGATCGCTTCAAAAATTCTTATAACTTAAATAATTTTTCTTGAAACCATTCTTTAGGTAAAAACTCAGAACTCCTACCCTTTCAAAAATCATCTTTAAATACGTATTTGGTAACTCAGGGAAATATACTTCCATTTTAGGATAACCCAAAAAAAATTCTCTTTATCAATCCAATCATGATTTACCAAATTTAATTTTACGTTCATCTAGTAAAATTCCTTTCCATACTTTAAAAATAGCTCCTTTTATTATAAACACATTGCTATTTCCTGGAAATCACTTTCAAATATACGTTAAAATATTTAAAATAAGCTTTGAAAATTATTTGATTGAAAATAATACTTAAGGAAATATATATGGGTTTCCAAAGTATTTTTAAATAAAATTTAACTTTTAAAAATAAGGCTATTAAATCCAATATTCATATTAAAATTTCCTTTTTAAAAAAAACTTAATACTACTTTACCCTTTTATATTTAAATAAAATTAAAGTCCATAATTACTTAATCAAATATTTGCTTTTACTTAAAACATTTTAAAATAATATTTCTTTCTAAAAATATCCTAAACATATGTAACTGCAAGTTTATATTTGAAAACTTTTGTTGGAAACAAAATAAAATTTCCAGGAGATAGCACACTTCTCATCCTTTAAAATAATCTCGCTATTATTTGAACAATTCTCAATTATCTTTGGAATCAAATTTCAAACACTTGAAATTCTCCAACCCATTTCTTGGATTTAATCTCTTTTAAAATTCTTTACTTAAGAATTTCTTTTATATTCTTAAAACCCAATTCATCTATTTATATTTAAAGTTTTCACGTCGTATTCTCCCAATCACAGCACAACACAATTCGAATTTAAATTTAATGCATCACAGCATGTAAATAAAACACTGCATATCAGGCTCTAAACAAATTATCACAGAAAAATAAATGATGTATACCGCAGAATATAAATTAATTTCTATTTGTGAGGGATCCAGTTGGATCCCTCCAACCTGTTTTCCCTGCATCCACAGATATTTGCACAACAACATATATCGATTCAATCATATTCAACCAATCAAACAATTCATTTAAATATCGACTATTTAAATTAACTAGTACTCCAGATATGAGTGAGTTAAACTCATCTTGGGTTTTCTGCGAGCGTTTGAAATTTGAATTAAATCAAATCGCGTTCGATTTAACTTAAAATTCTTGCTAGCTCCAATCGCTTTCGGACCTGCTCTAGCATGTAGAGCGCGTCGCTGCGATTCCGGCGCTTCTTGTTTCGTCGAAATATGATAAAGTATGTAATAGATGTGAATTTTCAAAGTTTGAAACAAATTTTAAAACAAAATTCTTCCTTTAATTAATAATTACCAAATACAATCTGACCACACGTTCAAGAGAAATCACGGCCGCAGAAACCCCATCATCTTCCTCACGTACGCTATTTGCAGTCAAGCTGAACCCAATTTTCACTAATTAGGGTTAACAACTGCGACCACCACGACGAACTCGGCGACGATCCAAGAAGCTCCCTCAATTGAACGCTATTCGCAGTCAAGACCTCCCTCACGAAGCTCAAGTCCCCACGCGCTACCACCACGAAACGCGGCGAGCTCGGTCAACCATTTACGCCGAAATTCGTGCACGAACCGGCTATGCACGGGCCTCGCTAGCTTCCTCCACGCGACGCCAAAATCCATCACTACTGTTGGATCTGAAGCTCCCGACGAGCTCTTCGATCTTCCAGTTGGAAGTTTCCTCTAACTCTCGACGGATTGATCGCAAATTGAAGGCAAAGGGAAATGATTTTCGGCCATGAAAATATATAGAAGCAGCGGCCATGTAATTTCATTAGGGTTTCGGCCCTAATTTTATATATATATATATATATATATATGTTTAATTTATATTATTTTAATATTAAAACAATTATAAAGCAACTTTTTCAAACGAACTCCAAACAACGCGTGCCGACAGGCGTTCCCAAGGTTTTACCTGCGTTCCGAACATAATGGAACGTGTTTTGGAAGCTAATCCGATCATATACGCAAGTTACGGAAGTAAACGATCAATTTTAATTTAAATCGATTAAAGTAATTTCTAAGCATTTTAAGCTGCCGGGGTCAAACGACAACTCCGATTGCTACCAAAATTGAAATCCGATAATAACTAACTATTACGGATCCAATGAAACTGGTTTCACCGAATTCCGAGACAGTGCCCCGGAGGGCTATTTTAACTCGTCGATTAAATCGAGCGATTTTCACAATCGTCGAAATCACTTAAAATTTCACTTTTAAAATTTTACTAACTCTATTATAACTCGTATGAAATTTATATTCACATTAGAAATCATTCTGATTCAGTTTAAATCTAAATCCGATTATTTGCATTATTATATTATTAAATTCCATTATTAAATTAATATAAAATTCCAAATTCAATTTATTAACTTCTAGTTTCATCCAAAAGTCCAATATTACTATTTAAATCAAAATAAACTTAAATAAATTTTTAGAAACCATTTTTATATTTATCTACTCTCAGATTCACCCATTTATCCCAATCCTAATATTAAACTATTATTATTCAAATTTTCAATTTCATTCCCGTAATTGAAATTTAACTAATTTTATTAACTCAACCAAAGTCTTTTATTTAAAAATTCAAATTAAAATCAATACTCAACGTTTAAAATGAATTAAATGTTCAAATCTAGTGACCCAAAATTCCGGGTCATTACAGTATTAGTATTAAAATTAAAAAAGAGAATATTCTTTTCGAAATGCTTAAAATAAACAAAATAGAATAAACTAGACAATTAAATCTAGGCGAGCGCAACGTTCTCGCTAATATAAAAGAAGAGCTTAGTTCTATTTTAGAAAAGGAAGAGATTATATGGAAACATATATCTAGAATTCAATGGACTGATGAAGGTGATAATAATACAATTTTTTTTCATAATATGGCAAATGGTAGAAAACGTAGTAATACGATAAATTCAGTGTTTGTGAGTAATGTAGAATTGGTTAATTAAAAGGATCTTAATAGGGCTTTTAATAATTATTATAAAGATATATTTGGTACTAAGAATAAACATAGAATCAATGTTATATGAAATGATATTTATCCTATTGATTCTAGAATTGACCTTTCTGAGTTTGATAATCCTTTTTCTGAAGAGGAAATTTTGAAAGCTATAAGTGACATGCCTAGTGACAAAGCGTCGGGTGTAGATGGGATTTTATTTTACAAATTATTTTGGGATGTTCTAAAATTTGATTCAATTAATATGTTCAATGATTTTTATAATGGTACATTACAATTAGGAAGATTTAATTTTGCAAATGTAATTTTGTTGCATAAAAAAATCGGTGCTAATAATCTAAAAGATTTTAGACTCATTTCTTTAATTAACTGCTCTGTTAATATTATTTCAAAAGTTTTAGCTAATACATTTAGTATGAAAATGAATGATTTGATTGATTGTTCAGAAAAAACTTTTATCGAGGGTAGAAACATCATAGATGGAATGGCTATTGTTCAAGAATACATTAATCATTGTTGTAAAAATAACATTACTTTTGCTCTTCTTAAACTGGACTTCGAAAAAGCTTCTGATTCAGTTGATTAGGATTTTCTAATCGATCTGTTATTAGTTAGAGGTTTCAGTCATAGATGGATTAACTGGATAATGACTTTACTTAAAACTGCTAACTCCAGTATTATGGTTAATGGTATTTTAGGTAATAAAATTCAATCTAAACATGGTTTAAGGCAAGGTCATCCTTCATCGCGTCTTTTGTTTAAATTAGGCACATATGTTTTTGCTAAGATAATTAAAAAAAGTGGTTGATAATGGATCTTTGGGGAGTGTTGGTAGTGAAATCTGTATGTCCTTCAATTTGTGGATGATACATTACTATTTACCTCTCAGTTGTCTAATCATGTAATTACCCTCAAATTTATATTATATAATTTTGAACTTTTTTCAAGTTTAAAAATAAATTTTGATAAAAGTTCAGTTTTAGTTTTAAATGATTTTGAAAAGGTTGAAGATTTAGTTGCTAATACGCTTAACTATAAAACTATGAATTTCCCTTTTGATTATCTTGGTTTTCTGATTAGACCAACTAAACTTAAGCATGACGATTTTCTTGTTATTATATATAAAATTAAAAATAGAATTTATAATTGGATTGAGAGATTTTTATCTACAGCTGGTAGATTAGTTCTCATAAATTCTGTTTTATCTGCTCTTCCAATCTATTAGATGTCTATGCATCTTTTCCCAGATTGGGTAATTCACAAAATTGATAAAATAAGAAGGGACTTCTTATGGAGTGGGGACAACCCTAATAGTAGTATCAAATGTTTAGTAAATTGGGAAACAGTTTGTAAATCCAAAATGAAGGTTGGTTAGGGGTCATTAGTTTGTGCAATGTGAATTTGTCTTTCTTCGGAAATGGTTGTGGAAATTTAAGGATATTAATGATAACCGTATTTGGAAAGAAATCATTTCTAAATATTACTATAATAATAGTAATAACTTATACCAAATTACACCTTCTGTTATTAAAAAGTTGTCCAGTTTTTAAAAACCAATATTAAAATGTCAAGAAATTTTTAACCTTGGTACAAATACGATTGTTCATTTAGGAAATAATATTTCTTTTTGGCATGATCGCTGGATTTCTATCATTCCTCTTAAGATTGAATTTAATGAGATTTACGATATTTGTAACTTTAAAAATGATTTAATTTAGGATATTTTTTCTTCAGATAATGACCCCCCTTGGAATTTTAGTTTTAATCGAATTTTAGAAGGTACAACTCTTAGGCTACTATCTTTGCTTTATACTAGATTGAATTTATGTAATATTGACAACGATAATGATAACATTATTTGGGAATGGGATAAGAGTAAGAAATTTACTTCTACTTCTTTTAATAAAAATTTTAATTTCTCAGGCGTAACTGATAATTCTTTTAAATTTATTTGGAAACAAATGCTCCTCCTAAATCTAAAGTGCATATGTGGAAAAACTAATACTATTGAATTGTTAAAGAAAAAGAATATGCAAATTGATAATAAATGTTTCTTTTGCAATTTGGATTTTGAAGTCATTATGCATGTGTATTTTGAATGCATAGATACATATTATATTCTAAATAATACTCTCAGAACCTTTAACTTTAGTCTTAAAACTAAAATTACCAATTGTGATTATTTTTGGAATATTTTAAGTTTAAGATGGAAAATAACTTTTTACTTGATTCTTTATGCACTATAATTTGTTGGTATAATTGGTTTGAGATAAATCAAAGAATTTTTAATAATAATAATAGTCATTGTCATATATTGATTTTTACAATATCATCATTTTGTTTAATTGGATCTCAAATCCTAAATATAAATTAGCTAAAAGGAATCAATTTAAAGAATATCTTAATAAGATTAATAATAATATTAAGTCATTTAAACATAAAACAATATTTTTAACATTAATAATTGTAGTATTACTATTTTTTCAAACTTAATTGATGATTTCACCAATTATCGTAATATCCTTTTGATCAAAGATGCATAAGTATAAGTTTTAATTTGTTTTAGTTTTTGTTTTAGTTTTAGTTCATGTGCTTTTTAGTTTACAGAATTTAACTTCTATTGACCTTGGATTCTTTTTTTAGTCTGTTTTCTAATTTTTATTGTTTTCTATCCTATCATCTTAGCTTTTGTATCTTTACTCTTATTTTATTAACACATATATATATGTATATAAATTTCATTTATAGACATATATGTGTATTATTCTTATTATTTTCTTTAGTTTCTATAACATCTTGCTCCCGAAGGCCGAAAACTAACTGCTATGGATGTTTCAGTCATCCATACGTGTTATTTCTGAGTGACCGAAATCAGAATCTTGAAACTATTGGCAACATAGAAACACAACAATATGAAAACTTTTAAACTAAAACAAAACAGAATTTCTTATTTCTTATGAATAATATGCAGTTTTAATTACATAATCCCAAACGTTAACCACGTTTAGATCACATATACATGTACAAAATATGATAAGAGCGACATATGAAGATGTCCCGTTATGATGACCAAAGAACTAATAAATATGAACTTTACAGTTCTTAGTAGTTCACAGCGGAAAACACAAAATTGCTCCTATATAACTAACTCCGCCTCCTGCACGTCCCTAGAAGCTTATTCGTCCAAAAACTTGAAAGTCACTCACTCTTAGACTACTCAAATTAATTTTGAGTACCCGAGAGTTTATGGAGAAACACAAACTTCGAGTCAGACAATAAGTCTGGTATGAATAATTTCCTATCATCTCTTATCATAAATAGAAATCTAGTAAGACCATGCCGCTTAATGGAATGGCTTGTCCCCTCTCTAGTATCCAAAACAAAACAAGCAAATACTTTATTATGCTCCTACACCCAAAATGATTTGTCTTAACATAATATGAAATAAAGCCATAAATCATATATATTGGATATCTCATCCATCCATTCATTAGATATCCCATCTAAAAGAAGTTTATCGGATTTTCCATCTAAAAGCAATTTATTAGAGTTCCCCTCTGAAACCTTTAAAATGACTATCTGTCATAGTTTAATAGGACTATCCGTCCTAAATCCATTTAAAATAAATGCAGATTATCCATCATACATTGGTTTAAAAAATTTGATGTGGGTTATCCATCGCACACTCCATAGTTTTCCTAAGATGAACATGAACCCTTGGTTGCCAAATCCCAAGGCTAACTACCTTTGGCAGAACATTCTTTTCTTTAGAAATTTAATGAGGGATATCCACCACACATTCCATGGCTTTCCTAGGTTGACCAAGAGCCCAACACTTAGCCAATTAAAGTATCATGACCCCATGATTATTTATAAAACATCATGATCCCCATGATTAATTATTTCCCCTATGGATACTACCTATTTAACCCATTCCCATTGGTAGCCCCAATTAGGTTAAATTAAATGAAAACACATTAATTTCCCCAGTGTATATTTTCGAAAGCATACGTTTATTTGTAACCCCCAAACCATGTATCAAAAACATTAAACCCACCCCGGTGTCCTCAAGGTTTATTAACATTCATTTTATAGAAGGACCCCACTTACATATTCAAACAAAGATAAGTTTTTATGCTATAACCCTTCGAAGTAACCCATTCGAATTAGCAAAGTTTTACTTAGGAAAAGTGGCTAAAATAACCCTTTTGAATATCCATTCGGAAGCAAATCAAAAATGATCTTAAAAACTTTGGTTTAGAGAAAACCCCTTTAAAACCCTACAAAAGACCCCTACGGAAACCTTCTGCCTTTTTAAAACATCCCTACACTTCGACTTAGTAGAAAGAGTGATGGATCACCTTTCAACTTAGTTGAAAGGTATAAGCTGGCGGCTTAACCCTTCCTTCGAATATCCCATTCAAAGGCATATGAAACATAAAGCGGAACGAAGTCGGAAGCTCCCCTTCGACTTCGTTCCTTTCGAAGTTCTGAGTCGAAAGCACCTCTTTGACTTCATCCCTTCGAAAGCAAACATCTCCTTCGAAAGCATTGCTTTCGAAGGCATTAAAAGCTTAACTTTTAAAACAGTGGGAAGGTTCGGAATTAACCCCTTCCTTTTTCTCTCCAACCTTTCGACTTAGTCGAAAGGTTCTAAAACATTTTTTTGGAAAACATTTGAAACAATTCCCTTGAAGGTTTTAAGCTTTCGAAGATCCCTCCTTGAGTATAAAATTTATTCTTTAATAAATGATGGAGTCGAAGGATCACCCTTCGAAATCCATTAATTTGAAAGCAATTATATTTCCATTCGAAAGTCAAGGAAGCAGCCTCCATCCCTTTGCCTCTCTTTCTTCTGACACTATTCCTACCTTTCGACTTAGGCGGAAGATAAATGCTTACCTTCCGATTTGGACAAAAGGTACTTTTCAGCTTAATCGAAAGGGTGAAAGCGGACTATGTAGTCGGAAGCAAGTTCTGGGCCTACGGAAGTGATGGTTCCTCTTGCTTGTCTAAATCTGACTGATCAAGAGGTTTCCTCCTGTATCTTCGAATAGTAAAAAGTACTAATTTATCAACCTTATTCTTAAAACATTATTCTTCTTCCCCAAATAATTTTCGAAAGCAATTTCCCTCCGAATTTAACCAATTTCGAAGCCATTTTCAATTTAGCCCTTAGATATATATAATTTAATTACCTTAGTAAACGACTAAGTTAAAATCTCCAAAAATCACCAAAAATCCTTTAAATCATATACTTTAACATATTAAAATTTCAAAGTATATAAAGATCAATATAATTCGGAGTTTAACCAAAACCAAAATAAACTATGTTAATTAGCCCATTAACATCTAAAAACACTTATGTCTTATCCAAACAAAGGTTTAAATCGCTATATCCTAACCAAAATCACAAACATGAATCAAGTATAACCGATCACCGATCCAAACATAGAAATATGAGATGATAAACATGATTATTCACCTTGATTAGTTGATTGGAGAATGAGAAATTAAAAGTTTATTAAGGTGGAGGAAGAGATTTAAACTAAGAAATGTAGCCCCATTTCCAAGACACGGCCATTGGATTTATTAATCTCATCTCTCTAATTATTCATACTATTCTATTTAATTTATCCAATTAAATATCTCGAATAATGTTAATTAAAATTCAAGGGAATTACGGACTCCCCCCTTAAAGAATTTCGTCTCTGATATTTCAGTAAGGACAAAATAACAAGCATATAGCCCATGCAAGAAAAGCTAATATAACCTACCAGCCAAATTCTATATAAACCCTATATAGAATATACCATCTAAAACTGCCTAAAAAGAGTAGCCTTAATCCTGTCTTCTGCCTCCCAAATACAGTCCTTCACGTTGTCACTCCATTGAAATTTCACCAACCTGACTGTCTTGTTTCTTAACCTCTTCTCATCTTTTGCCACAACACGAACTGGTTGCCACACAAAATCATATCCGGTTCCACCACTAAGTCCTCCAGTCAGAGCGATAGTAGTTTCTGGATCACGAACACACTTCCTAAGACTAGAAACATGAAACACGTTGTGGACCCCGACCAAAATTCACAGCAAATCTACTCGGTATGCGAGTCTTCCAATCCTCCCTGATATAGGAAATGGTCCAACATATCTCGATGCTAGCTTCCCGATCTTCTCAAACCAACCAGACCTTTCATCAATGATACCTTGATGAAAACACTATCTCCAACTGAGAGCTCTAGGTCCTTACGCCTCTTGTTTGCATAATTCTTCTGCGTAGACTGAGCTTCCACTATTCTTTCACATATCGACTTGATCTTTTCCGTCGCCTCTCTCACAAAATCTAGACAAGGACCAATCTGTCTCCAATCTTTAACCAACATGCTGGTGATTTGCATGGCCTTCCTTACAAGGCTTCAAAAGGCACCATGCCTATAATAGTTTGATAAATATTATTATAGGAAAACTCCACTAAGTGCAAGTGATCTTCCCAAGAACCACTAAAATTCAGCACTAAAGCTCTCAACAGATCTTTCAGCACCTTGTTGACTCTCTCCTGCACATCCGTCTGAGGATGATATGCAGTACTCATCCTGAGCTTATTGCCTAACACACTCTGTAGGCTCTTCCAAAACTCGCTAGTAAACAAAGCATCTTCATCACTGACTATATTACTAGGAATTCCATGCAGTCTAATAATGTTCTTCATGAACAACCTAGTCAAAACAGGTGTCGTCCTGGTTGACCTAACTGGAATGAAATGGGTACTCTTGGTCAATCTATCCAATATGATCCATATACATTCATTACCCCGGTTTGACCTTGGCAACCCATCAATAAAATCCATGGATATCGAGTCCCACTTCCAAACTGTAACATCCAAAGGCTGAAGCAAAACACTAAGCTTCTGATGGTCGGCTTTTACTCGCTGACAATTCAAACACTACTTTACCCATAAGCCAACATCCCTCTTCATTAATTTCCAGAAGAAATTTCTCTTCATATCTTGATACATCTTAGTTCCTTCAAGATGAATCGTAAACTTTGATCGATGACATTCCCTCAGGACTTCCCTTCTAAGGTTTTCAACATTCGACACACATAACCGTTCCTTCCTCCTCAACCAACCCATATGGTCAAGAATAAAATCCTTTAAGTCATCAATCTCGGCTCCAGCTTCTAACCTTCTAATCCTCTCGGCTAACAGTGGATCCTCTTTCTGCCTAGACGCAATTCGTTCGATCAAAATAGGTCGAACTTCCAAACAAAACATCATGGCGATGTTCTGACTAGATCTAGCCGTCGACCTCAACTGCACACTACGAGCAGCCAGTGCTTCCATTCCGTCAACATAGCTAACACCACATTATGATGTTTCCTACTAAGCACATCTGCCACCTTATTTCCTTTTCTCGGTGTATACTCATTGCTAAAATAATAAGCTACAACAAACTCCAGCTATCTCTGCTGTCTCATGTTCGACTTCTTCTAAGAGAATAAATACCGTAGAGACTTATGATCCGTAAATAGCTCCAACCTTTCTCCCAAAAGATAATGACTCAACATCTTCAATGTGAAGATTACCGCTGCTAACTTCAAATCATAAGTAGGGTATCTCACTTCATGTAGTCTAAGCTGTCTAGAAGAATAGGCAATAACCTTTCCATTCTGCTGTAGTACAGCACCTAACCCAGTACCCTATGCGTCGGTGTAAGCTACCAACCCTCGATTCCCATCAGGAACTACTAACATGGATTCATTGGTTAACAAATGCTTCAATATAAGGACTTCCTCACGCCTGTTAGACCAAACAAACTTCATGTCCTTCATGGTTAGCATAGTCAAGGATGTCGCTATCCGTGAAAAATCCTTAATGAATCTTCAGCATTATCTTGCAAGTCCAAGAAAACTTCTAATCTCGCTTACCGTCTCTTGTCTTTTCCAATTGTTAACAGCTTCGATCTTATTAGGATCAACTGCTAAACCTTCCTTGGAAACTACTTGACCAAGGAACTTCACTTCCTTCTTTCAAAAATGACACTTTGAGAACTTCACTTTCAGCTGATATTGCCTTAGCCTTTCCAGCACTATTCTAAGATGATCTGCATGATCCTTCCCATTCTTGGAATATACCAGAGCGTCATTAATAAAAAACCAACACGAACATATCCTAGTGCTCTCAAAAAACCTGGTTCATCAAATCCATGAAGAAAACTGGCACACTAGTAAGCCAAAATGGTATAATCAACCATTCGTAAGACCCATATCTGGTCCTAAATGCCATCAAAGGAATACGGTCTTCTGCCACTCTTAGCTGATGAAAATCTGTCACCAAATCCAGATGGAAAAACACTCTGGCTCCACTCAACTGATCGAATAAGCGGTCGATCCTCGGCAAAGGATACCTATTCTTGATCGACCTCTTGTTCAACATATGATAGTCGATACACATCCTTAATTACCCATCTGGCTTCTTCATGAATACCGTGGTCGTTCCCCATGGTGAAATACTTGGCCAGATGAAATTCTTTCCTTGCAAATTCCACTTACCGAGCCTTCAATTCCTTTATCTCGGTTGGTGACATTCTACTTGGTGGTCTACTTATGGGTTCAGCACCTGGTACGACATCTATCCGAAACTCGATTGCTCTCTTTGGTGGCAAGCTCGAAACTGGTTCAAACACATCCGTAAACTCTCTTGCAACATAAACCTGCTTCAACTCTTCTTCCATGCCCATTGCACCCAATAATGCATAAGCATTTCCGTTCGAACTTCTTACTGAGTAAATAACTTGATTACGAGTATTATAGTGTTTCAACGATATTTTTCCCTCCTAGAAAAATATCCTAGCATCATATCTATCTAACTAATCCATACCCAATATGATCCTGAAACCCACGAAATCAAAAACAAATAAACTGCATGCAAATATATGACCGAACCATGGTCATATCTCATTCTTAGAGTTACATACCCTCCTATAAGATTCGCAACCCTTAAAGGAATAATAAGGTATAAAGGTTCCAGACATAAGCAATCTACCAAATACTGAGATATAAATGAGTGTGATGCACCGGTATCAAACAATATCCTAACTAGAGTATTATGAATCATAAGCATATCTTCCATAAAAGCTTTTCCTTTCTCAGCAGCCATTGGTCTAGAGGATGATGGTTCCAAAGCAAAGACCTTTCCCTTTCCAGCCTTAGCAGCTTCTGGACACCTGTCCTTTTAATGCCCCATCCAGCCATAATTGTAGCACATTCGGCCTCACTGCAACTGCTCTTCCATCACCCGAGCAACCCTCATTAGCATAGTGCCCCTTCTTGTCACACTTGTAACAAACAATATCAGCCTTGCTCTTCTTAGCAGCTACTCCTGATTAGGCACCTTAATTATGGAAGAACTTCCGCTTCTTACCCTGAAAATTTTGAACTTCAGCTAGTTGCCCTTTTCCAAAAGGAGAAAGCATCTCTTCATTCCGAATAGTCATCTCAACAACAATATGACACGGATCTCCGAGGTTTAGCATGGTTGCTCTGGCGATCTCAGGATTCAATCCCTGATAAACTTGTCATCACTTCGAATGATGGTATCAACAGTAGCATCGGGACAACTCATAGCATATTCAATCACCGATCTATCCCCCTGGACTAAATATGCAAACTTCCTGAGCAATGCTGACTTGGCAACCTTTGATAGAAATTTTTCTTCGAACCTCCTTTGAAATTCAGCCCAAGTCAGGTCTTCCTTAGGCTCTCTTACGGTAACTCCGTTCCACCAAAACAACCCTGCTCCCTGCAATTGCCTTGAAGCAAGTCTTCTCTTTTGCATATCCATCAAGCCGAGATTTGTAAATATCCTTTCACAATGCAATAGCCAGTTTTCCACTCCTATTGCATACTCGGCTTCCAAAAAATGCTTCCCTCCAAGACTAGCATAATCCCTACTCAGCTTGGCATAATCATTACCAACTAGGGCCACTAGATTAGCTCCTCCAGCATTCCCTACAGCCACTCCCACAGTTGCTCCAACTTGCTGCATTCACGAAGAATTGATACACTATCCCCATATCAACCGATGGAATCTCGACACCAACATTGGCATTTGCATCTGGGTTTGCATTTGCTTGTCGACCCTAGTTGCTTCTAGTATTGGGTCGAACATTTCCACTCGTTGTGGTGCGTCTTCCACCTTGATTTACTCTTTCATTTTTTGCCTCCATATCTTACTTCCCTACTACGTAAAACCCAATCTTGGTAAGATACAGAAGAACGGTCTAAGAGAGTAGGGAATACATACTTAGGTATTTATAGCAAAGTACACATACGTTACTATAACGCTTACCCAAGCCAAATCATATTTTAGATTCATTAGATTATGCTTTAAAAATCTTTTAATGTTTAAATTCCTTTAAGTACATTAACCATGCTCTGATACCAAATTGTAACATCCCGCTTCCGGAGGCCCAAAACTAACTGCTACGGATTCTGATGTCATCCATAGGTGTTATTTCTGAGTGACCGAAATCAGAATCTTGAAACTATTGGCAACACAAAAACACAACAATATGAAAAAATTTAAACTTCAACAAAACAGAATTTATCATTTCTTATGAATAATATTCGGATTTAATTACATAATCCCAGACGTTAACCACGTTCAAATCATATATACACGTACAAAATACGATAAGAGCGACATATGAAGATGTCCCCTTATGATGATTAGAGAACTAATAAATATGAACTTTACAGTTCTTAGTGCATCACAGCGGAAAACAAAAAATAGCTCCTATATAGATTCCCTCTCTTCACATTTTAAATAGCATCCGAGCAACAAAAAAAAAGAAACAAAACTTTAAAAATCAAAATCGTGTAATCTACTCAACAAAAAAATCTAAAACCAGTTCAAAAAATCGTAATTCCTCAAGGCCTTCTGGATGATACGCTTTTGTTGTAATGCGATGTCGTTTCTAGTGGTCGATGTGTAGGCGCATCCATTAGGGTTTGATTTTTGTGGGGATTCGAGCATCGAGCGTCGAAACCGAGTTGATATTCGAGTTTGGACTGGCGATTAGCAGCTACGGCCGAAGATTTGAGAGGTGAGGGCTTCGATTGGAGGCTGCGTCATTGTACGGTCGAGGTTTCTAGGCAGTAGGTCGCGATTTCATAGGAGCGTTCGAGCTTCGAATTTAGGGTATGGCTGGATCGAGAATCTCGAGAGGAGTTCGTCGGCGAAATTGTTTCGTGGAATGAAGCACTGGAGCTCAATATAATCGATGGTGTGCATGGTCGTTTGGGTGAGCTGTGTTTCGTGTACGGGCAACGAAAAGGGGGAAGAAAAACGAGTGTGATAGTGGGCCAAGTTTGAAACATTTGGGTATGGGTTTTAGAAATAATATTATATTAGTGTTTGATTTAATTAAATTACCGATATCTTATCAAATGTATATCTCGCTCATACGAGGTCCCATTGAGACGAAACAAGCGGCGATGGAATCGTGGCAATGAGCAATACAATCTAGAACTAATTTGGGGACGTTTGGAGCTAACTAAAATTTTAGGTCAAATCGAACGTCGTTCGATTTGATTTAAAATTGAAAATTGAAGATGAGTGTTTTATAATGCTCACAAGTACTGGAATATTTTTATGATAGTTAAATTTGAAATTATGAAGTGATATAAATTTATTGATCGTTGTTTGATAAATTAATTGTCATATAACTTGTCCTTGAATTAACTATAAAAAATTAAAATTGACAGTTAGATTTGAAATTGGAATTAATTACCAGTAAAATACCCGGTATTAATAATTACGAATCGTTGTGAATTATTTTGTCAGTTTGTATGATTGATTGTGATGTATGCCAATTAATTGATATTTGGATGATTGGATGTTTTTATATATATATATATATATATCATGTTATCACCTGGTAAATCATTTGCAGTGTATAAAACTGCAAATTGAATTATTTCGAATAAATTAAGAAATAGGTTGAAATGATATATACATATGACATTTATTTTGGATTGATCCACCCCTAAAATTAAATTGGAATAACTGATCACTTGGCCATAGGATAAAAAATTATATGTGGACACCGGATTGGTTAATTAAAATGATTTTAAAAATTTTGATTTGAAATATAAATGATTTTGATCTAAAATAAATAAAATCAAATTTATAGAAATCAAACTATTTTCGAACTTGAGCCCTGAATGTTGAAATTTTTATTTGGTAATCGAAATTGTTTAAATAATCTAAGTTGAGATTTCTAAGTTATAATCGAAATATGATTTGAATTTTGAAAATAGATTTGTTTTAAAAGGATTTCAAATTTCATTCAAACTTTGAAATTTTGCAAAGTAAAGGTAATTTAATTGGATATTTAGATTTGGACTCAAGAATGAAAATTGTTTTATGTTTAGAATCTTAATTCGAAAATTGAAGTTTAATTTGAGTCTAGTGGTCTTAATCGATATTTTTGAAAATCGATCAAATTAATATAAATCGAAATGGTTTAAAATTGAGAATTGAATTAAAATTAATTCAAATTGGAATTGAATTGAATTAATTGGAATTAAGATCGAAATTGAATAAATTTGGAATCAAAATTGAAATTAATTTGAATATAAACTGGAACGAAGTTAAATCGAATTGAAATCGGAATTAAATCGATATAAATGGAAATGGAAATTGGATTGATTTGAATTGACAAGATTTGAAAATTGAATTGGTTTGACTTTGAAACTATTTTTCAAATGAATTATTTAGTATAAACTGTTTAAAATCTATATTCTTAAATATTCAAATTATTTTGATTTTCCAAATTATTTTACTATATAAACCATTTTAATACTCGAACTATTTTCTATCAACCTATTTTAACTATTTAACTATGTTAAACAATCTTAATTTTCAAATTATTTTTAAAATTCAAACTGGTTAAGGTGGGAATTGTTATATTTAAATCATGGATTTAAATACGAATTGGGTTAAATGAAGTTATAACCGAAATTGAAATTCGAAACAATTTTGTAATCGAAATCGAGATATAGAGGCGAAAATGTTTTTTTGAAGTGAAATGATATATTTTTAGTAAATATGATGACTTCAAAATGGATTTGATTTTGAAACGAGTATGATATTTTGATATCAAGTATGAACTGTTTTAGAAATGTAAAAGTACCAAGCAGTGTGTAAAACGACGTTTGGTTGTTAAAGAGACCGAGGTCGGATATGGACATACTCTCTGTCGATACCGGAACCACTTTAACAACTATGTACGTGGAGTTGTAACAACCGTGGTATTTTCAACCATTCGCATCCATTATAAGTGTATAGGTAGACACTCATGCCGGAATTAAATTGCTCAAAATACCGCGTTGTAAATAAAAATTTGGCAAATCTCAGAATATACAGTAAATAAAAATCATAGAATCACAGACACAGAGTAATAATAGTGCAGCGGAAGCAAAAGAAATAGTAGTTCATGAAGCTACTATATAAAAATATCAGAGTTACATAAAATACAATAGAGGAAATAAGGTACAAAAGAAGTCTCACTTCGTAGAAGTCAACTAATACAAGCGCTGAAAGGAACAACAGGTTTCAAAAGATAAACATGACAAGTAGATAATCTCCAGCGATTCCAATCTCCAGAAAGTGGAAATCCAAATCTGTGAATAACTCAGGCTGACCCGAGCGTAAATAAAAATACAAACACTTGAGTCAGGACATACATACTTATACAATGTAAACCAACTCAAGTGAACTGTAGTAAAGGTACAAGTAACTTAGAAGATGCTTGGGACCGCCCATCCTCTAAGGATCCGTTAAACTATTTACTATGTAGTATATTGCGCTATATACAGTAGTGTCTAATCAGTAAAGTATAATCATATAGAAAATAGCGTTAAGGGGACGGTGAACCTTAACGCTGTCGGATCTTTAAAACCAAAATCGTAGTGGGCTCGATATAAGGATATGACACGACACGTGAGGCAATGCCAGGGTGGATACACCGTTTGCACTCCCGGACCGGTGGTGACGGCAAGCCAGCAGCTTCCGCCCACCTCGAACAATACCCCCGAATCAAATGTGGCGCCACCGAATCGAATCACAAAAGTAATAGAATGGTTTCCGATGGAGCATGCTCGATGAAAGGGTGCGACCCTTTGTGTAGCCCGGTATAGCTCCTGTTTTAGTCATATATGCCAACTCACGGGAGTTGGGTCTACGTAATATACCTCGAGAACGTCGCCACCATCCTACTTCATTCTGGAATCTCCACCGCGTACACAGTTGTTAAAGTGGTTTTCGGTATTGGCCGGCTATAAGACAATATCCGATCCCGGTCTCTTTAACAACCAATCGTTATTATAACCCGTAGTTATAACTTTAAAACATATTTTATACTTCAAAATAAAATATCATTTCCACCCAAATCTTTATCAAAATAAAGATTAAATCATTTCCAAACCATTTCAATATATCATCATACCATATCTTTCAATTCAAATATTTATCAAAGTAATTATCAAGTCATTTCAAATCATTTTTAATACATAAACATCACATCTTCCAAATTCAATATTTATCAAAATAATTATCAAGTCATTTCAAATCATTTTTAATACATAAACATCATATCTTCCAAATTCAATATTTATCAAAATAATTATCAAGTCATTTCAAATCATTTTTAATACATAAACATCACATCTTTCAAACTTCATTTTCAAATCGTCTTAATTTCAAAATATCATAACTTTCAAAACTTCATCTTCGGATCATTTAATATATACCAGAATATCATATCTTTCAAAACTTCATTTCAAATCATTTCAATATATCATATCTTTTCGAAACCACATTTCAATCATTTAATATATCAAAATATCATCTCTTTTCACAACCACATTCATTTCAATATCATTATTCATTTTATTCAATTTAAAATACAATTTCAATTCATATTTCAAAACAGTTTATATTCCAAAAATCATTTTTAATCACTAAAATGAAGTTATTATGTTTAATAATTAAATTATTAAACTTCCAAAATTTTCAACTTTCAATGTTCATTTATTCACTTAAGTTTATTAAAACAGTAAAGATTCACTTTTCGTGGCATTTAGAAAATGCTACGGAAAAATACATTCAAAACAGTTCACTTTAACAAAAGACAACATTTTAAAATGTTGTAATAGGGTTTACTTAAATTTCAAATAAACTTAGTTAAATTCAAAAATTATAGCACTTACAAAAATTTTCTATAATAGCTTTTAATTCAATTTAGCTTTTTAGTTCATTATCGTCAACTACAGCATTTACAATGCTGTAATATCATTCACATTGTAATTAATAGAATTTCAAAAATGCAGTAAATTAACTTCAAATATTCAATAAAATTTCTCAACCAATTATATTTTTATTTAAAACATTTTTTTAACTTATAAAATCATACATTTCACATTTATAAACATCATTTAAATTTCCTCAAGTTCATGATTTTATAAAGTCAAATTTCCATTCAAAAATCAAGTTTTAATAATAATTCACTTATCAAAATGCAATGTTCAATTTTAGATTCACTACATTAAATTTCAACTTAACATTTATGTTAAAATTCTCAAATATAACTTATTTTTATTTTTATTTACTTAACTAAAATTTCCCTTTCAAGTCAATTTCATAAATTTCCAATTTTAGTTATATTTCAAATTTTCAACTTAAAATATTCATTCATTTCACATTTCAGCTTTATTAAAAATCATTAATATGATATAAAATCACTTTAAATTCAATTTATATTCAAATTATCATAAATTCATATTCAATTAAATTTTCAATTATAATTAAATCAATTTTTCCAAAATAACTTACGTTCAAAATTTCTAACTTTTCCATTAATTCAATTCACTTACAATTATTCATAAAATCAATAATATTTTACAAAAATCCTTTTTAATTATATTTAAATCAAAATAATATAATATTTACATTTCTAAAATAACTTTAAAGATTTTAGGAAAACATATATTAACTACGGGTCTATATATAATTTTCTACGCTAGGTAAAGTGATACGGATATTTATCATTTCAATCCGCAGTTTAAAAAGAAAAATCCGGGTTTTATCATTTCAAACCCGCAATCCCAAGTTAAATAAATGATTTGAAAATCATTCAGGCCTATCATTTCAGCCCATAACAATTTTCCCTTATTCCAAAGTCCGTTCGGGTATATATCATTTCAACCCATAGTGATTCTAATCAAAAGGGAACTTGCAGTGTGATAAACTGATATAAATAAACAGAATAGCATAATAAACAGTAACAAGTGATATAACAGGTGTAATAACAGGTGTAAACATCATATGATCATAATATAGCAGTTATAACATGATGCAATACATTTACAGATTCAAATGGTGTCGGTTTATCAGTTATATAGGTACAGATTGTCTGGTGAGAATAACTCACCGGTTTGAGCTGGAGACACAACAACGAATTTCACGAATGGAATCTACACAAGCACAAAAGCACAACACAGATACGAATGGAGGAGCCAAGGATTAATTCCCTTGAATACAAATCAAACAAACAATAACAAACATGAATTATAAACCAAGATATTACAAAACAATGCTAGGAATAAGTACACAATTCAAAGCTAGAACTTTTGCACTTGCATTCACCTTTGTATGCTTCAGCTATGGACTGGAAAAGCACTGTAATGGAATGGTTTTGGATCAGGTTTGGAAGCAACAGGTCAGCGTATCATGGATTTGATGATGGTGCAAAGGTATGTGTACATGAAACTATGACTACAAGGCATAAACAAGGATTTTGGTCCATATTTGGCTCGACCTATGGCACACTTGGGCTGGCTATACTTACTCCAGATCTAGACAGTGGTGAGTGATGGTATAGCAGCACCCAAAGGTCATGTGGTTGCTGGTGGTGGTGGTTCTAGGGGTGGCCAAGAGGAGTATGTGAAAGGATATTGGCATTAAGGCTCGGCTAGGCTAGTTTTAAGGGTTTGCTTGCAATTTTTGTGGAGTTTTCAACATGGGGAGGCCACGGCCTGATCTGGTTCAGGTCTGGACAGTGGGTAGGTGGAGGGTCAAAGATTGTATCGTGGTGGTGGTGGAACAATAGGAGGTGGCCAAGGCAAGATATGAAGGAGATAGTGGAGTATATGGCTAGGCTAGGCAATTTCAAGGGGTTTGGTGCAAAGTTTGTGATGCTAACCTCAATGGATGGGCAAAACTTGGTTAATGTCAGAGGAGGGGGAGGAGGAGCTGCTGTAGATGGTGGAGGAGATGGTGGAGCTGATGGTGGAGAGGTTAGGCTGAGCAAAGCATGAAGAAGCAGGGCAAAAATCAAGGCAAACAAATGGAAAAAGGAAGAAGATGAGAGGAGAATGGAAGCCATATTTTTCTTTGAAGTGCCGTGATTTTTTAGGAGATAAAGGAGGACATTTTTTTACGTGCAAATGATATGTGATCAGCTGAAAGAAATGAGATATGGTTGGTCTCAATTGAATGCAAGAGTTAGAAAATGAAAAGGTGGGAAAACAAAGAGACTTAAGCAACTAAAGAGTCACAAAACCTTTCAAATTTCCACTAAATTCTTTTTAATTTTAAATAACTGAAATATATATATAAATCCAGATAAAAATACGAAAATTTAGTAAATAAACAATAATAAATAAATAAATTATTAATTATATATAGTTTAATTAAATAAAACAGCAAAATTTACAACTAGTCCTGAAAATATGAAAAATAAGTGCAATGAACTTGGAAAAATTTTTATGTACTTAAAAATATTTATAAATAAAGATAAGAACACAAAATAAAATGAATTCACAAAATAAATAAATAAATTTTAATTAAAATATAGTTTAGACGAAGAAAATAGCAGAAAAAGGAAACAGCCTTTTAAAAATAGGAAATCATCATAGTAAATTTTAGAAAAATCCTATTATTATTTTTAAAATATTTAGAGATGAAAATATACATAAATTAACATATCTACCCATATTAAAAGAAATATAAGAAAGAAAAATATGATTTATAAAATTTAAAATAGGCAAAATTGCACAATAAAACAAATTATACTAGAAATTGAAATGTACATAACTTTTACATTTTAACTCCGTTTTCAACGAAACGAAAAGTAGTGTTCTTAAAATTTTATGTAATTTCATAATAAAAGATAAAATTTATAATTTTAAACTTTTAAATTTTTAAGTCAAAAGTCAAAGTTTGACTATTTTGACCAAAATCAACATATTCAAATTACACAAGTTTGGAATTATAATTTCATATAAAATCAAGATTTATATTTAAGTAATAAAATTTAATCATTTAAAATAAGTAAAATAAGTTTTTTTTTTAAATCAAAATAATTAAAATAAAATAAAAATACAGGGTTGTCACAGGAGTGATGATCCAAAACAAAGTGGTTGAATTTGGCGTCGTTTGCTAGATTTGGAGAAAGAAAACGATGATAAATTAGCTTGGCACTTGTGCCAATTTGAAATGACTAAAACAGGAGTCGTATTGACCAAGTGAGTTAGCTATCCGGAGCGGACACACTTCTTCATGTTACCATCATTTACATTATGATTGATTGGTGCGCACCGTCCAATTTTATGGGAGTGTTGGACTCGGTGGGCGATCATGGCTATGATGTGTTATCACCAGCCGGCAAGGGCAAACTACTAGTATCCTACCTTGGGTATTGCCTAACGTGCCTTGTCGTACTTTTATCCCCGGATTATTATCGATTTAAACCTTCCTAAATGTGGGTCGTTACACATTATATCCTAACCAAAATCACAAATATGAATTAGGTATAACCCATAATCGATCTAAACATAGAAAAATGAGATGATAAACATGATTATTCACCTTGATTAGTTGATTGGAGAAAGAGAAAGTAAAAGTTTATTATGGTGGAGGAAGAGATTTATACTAAGAAATGTAGCCCTATTTCCAAGTTTACCCTGTAGGAAATTCCTCCTTAATTTAGTTAAGTCTTATTTTAGTTCATTCATTAAGACACGACCATTGGATTTATTAATCTCATTTCCTTAATTATTCGCTTTATTCTTATCCAATTAAATATCCTAAATAATGTAATTAAAAATCAGGGGCATTATAGTTTCTTTAATAGATACAAATTTTGGCCAGATATGGTGTTACATTCATTTTGTAGGTTCATAGGATTGCTGATGGCAGGATTGTTGTTTGCAGTGAGGAGTTCTTCTTAATTCTTCTATATCTTCAACGTGGCGTTCTGCCTCTTAGATTATTCGCTTTCACAGTGAGGCACTCTCTACAGTTCTTCCGACTCTGCAAAGTAGAGTTTTTCATTCTAGATCATTTGCATCTCCAGTTCGTCCGAGTCTGTAGAGTGGCATTTCCTTCTCAAATGGAGATGTTTTCTAGTGTCATTGGTGCTGAGTTTCTTCGTAGTTTTTTTAGGTACTTCTAACACCTCAATATCGGGCGGTGGACTTGCCAGACTCAATATTGGGGTGTGATAAGCGGTGGCCTTGCCGAGTTCATTCTAAGGTTACTTGAATTTTTATTTGTATTATGATTAGCGACCTGCCAGGCATGTTGGCAGTACCTTGTCTTCAGTGATATATACATATTTACATGTGTGCTCTTCTTTATTCAAGTGGATCACACATTTTTCTCAAAAAAATACTATTATTACTTTTCAAATCTTGAAAACCATTTTTCAAAAGCACCGAGATTTAGGTCCTCAAATTTTCAATTTAAATTCTTTTAATCAAATAACCCATTCTTATAAATTCATTTTATAAATCAACCTTTATTAAATCATTTTCAAATGTTTATTTCAAAATATTCTAACTTTTAATAAATATCTTTTATCAAATCAAGTTCTATCCCAACATTTACATCGAATGCCTTATAGTCAAATTGTGAAACTTGATTCGCAAGGTGTTTGTTTCAATGTTTTTTCCAATTTCTATCTACCCAACCCATATCTTAAAAAGGGAAGCTACCAATACACACTAATAAAATTCAATTTTCAAACTCGATGAGCATGACAAAACAAACCCTAAGCAATAATAATAAAATATTATTGTCTTCTAACAACCTATACCATACTATACTAACTTTGAAAATCATTCTTTATATAAAATATATCCTGGGTAAAATTATTTCATTTACCCAATCTTATAACAATACCATGTCAGTTGGTCTTGTTCAAGTGTTTAGGAATCCCAATCGACAGCGTTGATCAAGGATGTCGACCAGAACTCGTAAGCTACTCAACAAATCAAACAACACGGTATAAAACATTTTTCTATCACTAACAAATACGCACTCACATATAATATATATTCAAACTCATAATAAGGCATTCCATTACCTTATATCTTAATAAGTTGCCCCCACAAAGCAGAGCTTCTCGCTTAACCTTGCACTTCGATATCAAATGTAACGAACTTCCTTTCTTACACCTAAAGTCGATACTTAATACATCCTCGACATTCATATGTCGATCATTTAAGTGTCTGAAAGACAGGTCATAGTTGTTAATAGGGTTTTTAACCCATCAGAATTCTGTAGAGGTTAAAACATTTAGACTGTGATAGAATAACTCAAGACTCAACCAAAAGAACAAGTGAAAAGCACTCAAAGAAAATTAGTCAAAAATAATTTATGGAGATGGATCTCTAATGATCCATCACCTATGGTTTGCTAGTGATCCATAGGGAAGCATCATGAGTTGCCCAAACTTCTTGCATCATAAATATTCACTACCATTTCTAAGCACACTAGCCAAGTTTCATAGCATGCCAAACAATCTAGCTCGAGAAGTGAAGATTCATCTGATTTAAGCTGTTTGATCAAAAGTACCTAACTTAAAATGGATCTAAAGAACTCATACAGAGTCAGATTGATTTAAAATTTAGAAGAACACTTAGAAGGCATAGAAGAAGGCACACAAAAAAGAGATCATTTGGAATTGATTTGATGGATTGCTAAAGACCCATCTAGAATGGGCCCTACCATATCAAAATTTTATGGTGGGTCTTTGACGCCCTCTAGAGTGTTCCTGCAAAGTTTCGTCCGATTTTGTTAAGATTTGAGCGAGTTATGGATGATTCTTCTAGACCAGATGGCCCATGAAGACGGATGATCAAACTAACTTCAAATGACTTGGTATTTGAACAAGGCACTTAAATAGAAGATATGAAAAAAATAAAGATCATTCAAAGATATGCTAGGTGGATGGATAGCTAGCGATCCATCCCCTATGGATAGCTAGCAATCCATCAAGATAGGTTGGATCGCCCTCAAACTTTCTAAGCTCCTTCATAGCACTAAATAAAAGCTTCTAGTAGAAAAATATGCTAAATTAATGGATAGCTAACGATCCATCCCCTATGAATAGCTAGCGATCCATAAAAATGACTTAAATTGATTTGAGATTTTTGGTGATGATTTGGCATAACAACTGGACTCTTTTGCACTTGGACCTCAGGCCCAATACTCGCTGAATTCCCCTATAAATACTCACCTACCTACAAACAGAGATGCATCTTCTTTTCCAGGGAGAGAGCCGCCATTACTCTACTGGAATTCCTTCATTTCTTCAACTTTATTCTTCCTCACAATAGTCATCAAGGTGGATACCGTGATTCTCCAGTTGACCCATGTACTTATGACTTACTCTAACTCATTGTAACTTAGACCTAAGAAATAACTAGTTGATATCCCAAGAGATTCAACTAGTATAATCATAATAAAGATTGATTAAAGTGGACAAAGGCGAAAGTCAGCCAAACGACTATAAAGATTTTGTGGCCCCATTCTTGTTTCTATTTTTATTTGTTGTTTATCTAATATTTGTGCTACTGATAATCTACATTGCTGCTTTTACACTTGATCTCGGGCATTGATCCATTTTTTGTTAACATTTTAGTGCTTTCATAGAGAACTAAGGTGGATCTAGAAACTTGAAACTTGAGTCTGAGATTTGGAAAAAATGAAGAGGCCCAACACTAGATCTAAAATTGGAGCAAGTCAACCATAGCATGGAAAATCAAGAAGTATCCTCAAGTTATCACCAATCCAACTATGTAGCTAGAGAAGAAATGGAAAGGATGATGAAGGAGATGTAGGATGTAATATTTTCTAGGCAACAAGAGATGATGGAGGGATTCTTCCAAAGGAAAGGGCAAAAAGGAACTACATGAGCTACAGGAATTCAGACCCTAGAAAACAATATACATTACACCAAACAACCTATTTTGTAACACTTTTCTGCTTTAAATTTCTAACGCTTATAACAGTTACCAATTTATTACGGTTATTTTCGTTACAACCATTTATAACGGTTATTACCATAACAATATTTAGTGATTTTGTAATAAATTTAAAGTGACTGAGATAAATTTGTAATTTACATGCTCTTACACTTAAAACATCTATCATGGTTCTTTCATTCCTCGTTTTACTTTCACATATCTTTCTCCATCAAGTTAGGGTTTCGCCGCTCGCAATCAATATTAGGGTTTCATTTGTTGAATATGCTATTATATGTTTTTTGATGATAATAAACACACACACACATATATATATATATTCATTTAAATGTATTTTTTATTATACTATTTTATTTTCATATAGTTAAATAAATATTTGTTGAATAAAATGAATAACTCAAAATTTAATTGAATAAAATAAATAACACAAAATTTATATTCAAACAAATATTTTATTACAACTTTAAATAGTACAAATTTGAGCTCTAACTATATACATACAATTTGCAATCACATCACAATTTTTCACTGTTCAATGTTTACGTACATCTGCACATCACTGCATATCACTCGTTCACTCGTATTTATCTTCAACTCTATTCCAGTTTAAATCCAGCATCTGAGCTATTTGTAAAATAAACACTGACGCAGTAAAACTGAAAAGGAAATATTGTTTGCAATGTAAAATAAAATGTGTACTTTGAAAATATTACTTGCCTTAGTTATTTAGGTTGTTCGTCATCATTTATTTTGAATTCATTATACATGAACAACTTGTGACACGCACAGTGTATCACTGTACATGCTATAAGGCTGTGTACACCGATATACACTTGATAAAACTACAGGGACAGGTGAGTACAAGGTCAAACCCAATCAAAATCTAGGTTCAGCTCAAGTGAAATATAAATAAAGTCATGATATAAGCACAAGATCAAACCCGAGCTATAAGCTAGATTCAACACAGGTGCAATCCAAATGTACAAGTTCAATAAAATGGTCAGGAGCAACCCAGACATTGATGTACACATAAAGACAGTTCAAATGGGTCAACTTAAAAAACATATGAACAGTACAGACTCAACCTAGTAAAACAGTTTCGAGCAAGGGAGTAGCTAGCTCAATCAACCAACTCAATGCACACTTGAACCCAGACTGGTCAGAGAAACCATAATGCAAAATGTAGACCAAACTTATACGCATGCATACAACTCAAAAGTTCAGTATAACATGATATATGCGCAAAGTCAACATGTATACAACAGAGTGCATAAGCAAACTACTTGATTGGAAAGACCAACAGATCAAAGACCGGTGAATAGTGAAGTGAAATAAGACTAGACCCAAATCAACTATCAATACATCAGGTGCAGTCATAAAGTAACAGAGTGTTGAAATAGAATCCAGAGGTACACTGGAATATGTAGTGCAACAAAGTGGAAAGTGCAATCTACGAAACTGTAACTACCAAATTGAACAAACATATACAACATCATCAAGTATGGTGGTCAAGGAAAACAAAGACAGATATACAAAGTGGTGAATGCAACACTTCAACCAGCATAATGAAGTTCACATATGTATATAGTGAATGCAACCAGAGCACTTAAAGTTCAGTGGCAACCAAACAAGAATGAAGCAAACAACAATATGCATATGGTCAAACACAAGTCAAGACAGTGGAGTCAAAGCAATATGAAAATTCAAGTGAACCATAAATGTACTCATATGAATACAATGACCAGAGGTTACCAAGGTCAGAGGTATCTTTACTGATGTGCAGACCAAATTCAAGTGTGAACACAACCATTAACCACATACAAATCAAACAACAAGTAAAGACTCCAAATGCAACAAGTTCCAGACCTCAATTTCATTATTCATAACTTGATATGCAGACAGCAGATCAAACGAGCAATTTCAGAAAAATTACAAAATCACAATGAAGCAAAAGCCAGACTTCAACGATAATATACAAAATGTACACATGAAAACAGAGGCAAACACATATACATATGCAATATGACAGTACACAAGACTCAAGTCTGCAATATACAACATGGACATATACATGCATGAACCTATATATATATATATAAGCAAATCAATGGTCAAACTAAGAACAATTGACCAAGGTGGAGTTCGAACAAGTCAGAGTAAAAGCCAGGTGTTAACAAGCAGTTTCAAACAAAGTCAATGATGATGCCAAATTCATGAAGCCGTTGTGACCAAGGTAAAATCGAAGCCGTGATATTCAAGCAACAAGAATATATGAATTGAAAATTTCAGAAAATATCACAAGCATCCAAGCAAAATCGAATGACCGAGCTAAAGTAGCAGACGAATTCAATAAAATATATATGAACGAGATTATAGGATTTCGAATCCTATATAACCCAATCTCATCATCGGCCTAAAAAATAATTCAAGTTTAAGCAATATCACAGAGCAAAGATTCAGATCAATAACTCAAATCGAATCGAGTTCAAGCATATCAACGTGAGTCATAAAGGAAATTACATACCCGAATTTATTTAAATCGAACTCGCCATAATTTGAAGCAGCCGCAGCCAATCAAAGAATAGGATCGAAGAAGCATCAATTGAAGTTTGACAGTAGATCGATCAACGACCAAGCGGCTGCTTTAAAGAAAATCACGAAGCCCTTATTTTCGAAAGAGGGAAACAGGACGAGGCAACCATTATTCACAAAGATATGGGCCGATAATAAAAAAGGGAGAAGGACATGTTTTTTATCACTTTAGTTATTTGGACCGGCATCTTTAATTTATTTTGAGCTTATAATTTTAAATTAAGGCGTTGTATTTTAAAATTGCTTTTATTTTGTATTTCTCTTTTTAAACTTTTGTAAATTCTAGTCTTGTGACTAGGCGACGAACTACAGTGGTGTAGTTCGAGAATTTGCAACTCAGTGGCTGAGTTGTGGCAGGATTTTGAGCGTAGAGTAGGTTATCGATTGCGGGTGTCGCGAGTTTACATGTGTAAGCGTCTGACTACTTAATTTCTAGTAGAAACCTTGGGGGCAGCACGTAGGCAGGGTTTTTCCAAAGCTGGGTAAATCTGTGTTGTTCTATTTCTGTTTTAATATTCTGATATTATCTATGCTACTATTATTCCGCTATTGTCAGTGCTACAATTATTTTATATATTTTCGCATTAAACTTTTATAATTATTAGTATCGGCCTATTCACCCCCCTTCTAGGGTGAAATCGATCCTACATCATTCACGTCAGTGCCATTCTCTACCTCAATCAATATTAGGATACATTCAACTGTCTCACCGATTCTACCTCCGATGCTCCTTCTCTCCTTATTTCCGACCGCCTAAGATCCATTAAGTCCCTAAAATCCATTCAGTTCGAGCCCAATCATTGCTTAGTGCCACGTAAGCACTTGTCTAACATTTTTGCTCTAATTTCTTTGTGTTTTTCACTTTTATGAGTCTTTTAACTTAGATTTGTTGCAGAACGGTGAAAAAGTGTTGTTAGATTGATGATCGAGATGGTAATCACTTGGCCGAGAGCAGATTTAGGAGGAAATTCAGCATATCTGAGGATGGAGAGATCGGCAAAGATGCTAGTGGTGGAAATTAGCAATGTGCAATCAATGGAGGACCTAAATGAAGTTTTTTATGTTGAATATACGCTTTGCGCTATATGATTTTTGTTTGATGATAATAAACATATATACATTCATATAAATGTATTTGGTAATGTACTATTTTGTTTTTCATAGTTTAAATAAATATTTGTTGAATAAAATTAAATTACACAGAACTTGAATTTGAATTCAAACAGAACAAGTTAAACAGATTTTGAATTCAAACAGAAATTTTATTCAAACAAATATTTTGAATAGTATGTATTTGGTTAGATAAATATCTGTTGAATAAAATTAAATTACACAGAATTGGAATTTGAATTCAAACAGAACAAGTTAAACAGATTTTGAATTCAAACAGAAATTTTTATTCAAACAAATATTTATTACAATTTTAAATAGTACAATTTCATGCTCTCACTATACATATACATTTTTGATTACAATCACATCACATTTACATTGATAACCTCACTACATATCACTCACACTCGTATTTTGTCTTCAACTGCATGCCAGTTTGAATCCAGCATCTGAGAAATCTGCAAAAATATTCACTAACGCAGTAAAATTGAAAGAGAAATATTTTTGAAAATTGAAAGAAACGATGATTTTGAAAACATTGTTTGCCTCAGTTATTTGGGTTGTTCGTCATCATTTTTGACTGTGCAATATCTGTGCATATCGGTATTTTTTATCAGGGACAGGTAATTATAAGTGGCTGCAGTACACACGTGTACATTCGTATACGTGTGCACTGCCTCGCCAACTCGTGTGCAAAAATCAAACAAAAGCACAGAAATAAAAAACAAGGTCAAACCCAAGATAGGTTCAACTCAAAGCACCACTGACCAGAATACAATGCAACAACACAGTCAACAAGGCAACAATGCAAATGAACATCACAATGAACCAACAGGTCAGAGGTGAAAACAATGCAATGCTGAAGTGATGAAGTGCATACAAACAACTGCAACACACATGCACGACTTATCACAGTGAAACTCAAGCAAGCCAGACCAACACTGAAACTCAAAAACAAACATGTATGCAGCATCAAGTCAGAACACAGTGAAAACTCGAGTCACAGCTCAGTGGCAAGACACAAACTGCAGTGGACAGACCAGAGTGCAACAGGTGGACAGTGAAGGCTGCAGTGAAGCATGTACATGAGTGGACTGGACTACAACTCGACCAAATGGCCAACATAACATGCAGTGCTGTGCACAAAAGCTACAGTGGACTGCACAGATGTATTCAAGTCCAGCAACATGAATACATGAGAATGGACAAGGCACAAATCAAGTTGCAGACTCCAAGTTACAAACTCAAATGCAAACTGAATGTAACAAGCATGAATAGAGTACAGTATCACTCTCATGAATGCAACAGATAATGAAACAAGTTGCACCAGACCAAGTTCAAGTAAAAGGGCAACATACTAACTTAAACAACAACAGTGAACCAGAGCCAAGAATATATGTACAGTATGGCAAATACAGGTACAAACAACAATGAGCACACTCATATGAACAAGTGCAAGTGAATCAGAATAAAGCAGTGCATATATGTCAAACATGAATGCCACGACTTCAAATGAAGACCAACAAGCTACATGATGAGCAAGTGCAAATCGAGCTCCAGAAATAACAAATGCAGACACAAATTTCAACAGTGCAGTGAAATGCAGTGGTATGCAGCAGAGAAAATATAAAAGCAATGGTGATGGCAGAAGCTAATACAGAGTAGTGGATTCGCATACTCAAAAACCAAGTCGAAGTCGAGCAGAGAAATGCACAGAGACCGGTTGCAAATGACAACAAATTACAAAAGTACAACTACAAGATCAGTGTATCAAGTATACATCTTTGAGAAAGTCAAAGCCGTAACTTTAGAAATCAAAACAATTTCATGATGAACGAGTCAAGGCCGAAGCCAATTGTGAACCAGTCAAAATCAAAGCCGTGATCAAAATTTCAATGTGTGACAAAGTCAAATATCACAAATCACGAAATCAATTCAAAGCCGTGTGAATCAAGCTACTAGAAATACGAAATTGACAAAGTCAGAATAATCCTCAGCATCAAAGTGTAATCGAACGGCAAAGCAAGAATTTTTGAAGCAATCAGTCGAACGCAAAAATAGGAAATCAAATCCTATTAAAACCCTAATCATCATCGGCATTTTTTTCATCGAGTTCAAGCATCGAACAGCAAAGCAAAAAGAGAAAAGTACATACCGAAGAACAGAACGAACTCGATCCAAAATTGAAGAAGTCGTAAGCAAATCGAAGAAATATATGATCGTCAAAGCAATCACGACAACAACCATCTGAACGATCAACGAAGTCGGCGCCTTTAATTTTGCACAACCCTAGTTTAAATCGCAAGGAGTAAAGGCAATTTGCAGAAACCCTAATTCGCAAAAAGGAACGAAAGAGGATCGGCCATAATTTCACAAGCAACAGCAAAAAGGAACGGAGCAAAGTCAAATGGGCTAAAGATAAAGGGGCCGGCATTATAAAAGAGGGTTTATTTTTAAATTAGGCTTTATTATTTTGTTAACTAGGGTTAAGGTTTATTTTCTATTGTCTTTTAATTATCGTTTTTATTTTTCGAATCAAAACTTTGTAAATCACCACCTAGGGTTTAGGTAGTGTCAGATTGTCTAGTTAGAATTAGTTCAGTGAGCAGGGTGTGCGAGTTTGCAAAATTCTATTGTAGGCGGGAGCAGAGTTTGCAAGTAAGCGAAGCTCTATAGGCGGGAGGCAAAGTTTGCGAGTAAGCGAAACTCTATAGGCGGAGCAGGATGTGCGAGTCTAGTAGGGTGTTTGTGAGCGTGGAGCAAATGTTTGCGAGCAGGGTGTGCGAGTCTAGTAGAGTGTTTGTGAGCGTGGAGCAAATGTCTGCGAGTCTAGTAGAGTGTTTGTAAGCGTGATACTGTTTAATTCTAATAGAAATCTGTGAATGCAGCAGTAGGCAGGGGTTGCCGAAGCTGGGTAAATTTTGTGTGTGATTTACTTTTCAGCATATTTATTTCTGCAATTATATCTCTGTGTTTAATTCGAGAAAATTTGCTATAACCCTATTCACCCCCCCCTCTAGGGTTAATCTAGATCCTACAAGTGGTATCAGAGCCCGGTTTATTTTTTACTTTAACTCTAGAGATATGTTTAAACGTTTTTTAACTTTTGTATACAAAGTCTTTGCAGCAACTTGGGATGGTGAAGAAGGAGAGGAAGCTAATATATGTTTGATGGCAAAATCAGATTCAGAAGCCAGCTCAGAGGAAACTAGTGAGATTTGTTGGCGGGCTAAGGAGCAACAAGAATGGTTTCTAGATTCAGGTTGTTCTAGACATATGACAGGTGACAAATCGAAGTTCCTTAGTCTAGAAAATTTTAAAGGCGGAAATGTGATCATGGGAGACAACAGTAAGTGTAAGATCATTGGTAAAGGTGAAGTAGGTAACGGTAATTTTTCTTTAACTAATGTTTTATATGTTGAGAATTTGCATCACAATCTCATTTCTATTAGCCAACTATGTGACAAAGGTATGAATGTTGTCTTCGATAGTGATACTTGCAAAATCATTGATAAAGATTCTAATAACATTGTTTTTATGGGCAATAGAAAAGGAAATGTTTACTCACTTTCATTTGATAATCTAAATCTGTCTAGATGTTTGGTAGTCACAGATGAAGAAGCATTTTTATGGCATAGAAGACTTGGTCATGCTAGCATGAGCCTCTTAGAAAAACTTGAAACAAAAGAATTAGTCAGGGGGTTACCACATCAGAAATTTAAAAATAACAAAGTGTGTAAAGCATGTTCCTTGGGCAAGCTTAGTCGATCATCATTTCGTCCTAAAAACATTGTTAGCACATCAAGGGTTCTTGAATTAATTCACATGGATTTATTTGGACCAAATGAAATTGCAAGCTTAAATGGAAAACGTTATTGTTATGTATTAGTTGATGATTACTCTAGATTTACATGGGTTTATTTCTTAGCCAAAAAGTCTGAATCTTTAGAATATTTTTCAAAATTTGCAAAACTTGTTCAAAATGAAAAAGGAGTTTCAATTAAAAACTTGAGAAGTGATCATGGAGGCGAATTTGAAAATTTGGAATTCGAAAGTTTTTGTGAAGAAAATGGTTTAAAACATGAATTTTCTACTCTACGAACACCTCAACAAAATGGGGTGGTTGAAAGAAAAAATCGTACTTTGCAAGAATTGGCAAGGTCCATGTTGAGTGAGTATAATCTACCTCTAACCTTTTGGGCAGAGGCAGTAAATACGTCATGCTATGTAATGAATAGAGTAATGGTTAGACCAATACTTGGCAAAACATCTTATGAATTGTGGCATGAAAGAAAACCTAACATTTCTTATTTTCGTGTATTTGGATGTCCTTGTTTTATTCTTAACACAGGTGATCAACTTGGAAAATTTGAATCTAAGGCTGATGAGGGAATTTTCATGGGATACTCAACAAGGAGCAAGGCTTACAGAATATACAACAAACGAACAAAAACAATTGTCGAATCAATCAATGTGAAATTTGATGAATCTGACCAATATAGAACGACTGAAAAGATGGTTGACGATGGGGTAGATCCTGAAGGCACTGAAGAAGGGACATTTAGTGAGAAAACTGAAGGAAGGACTGTTGATGCTGATAAATTAAGGTTCAAACCTAATCATCCTCCTGAATTAATTATTGGTGATCCTACGGAAGGTATACGTACTCGTTCTTCATTTAATAAAAATTTGTGTGCGTTTTGTTGTCATAGTGGTTTTATTTCTGAGATTGAACCTGATTCTGTTGAAATGGCTCTTAATGATGAAAATTGGATTTTAGCAATGCAAGATGAACTTAATCAATTTGAGAGAAACAAAGTTTGGAAATTAGTTCCTAGGCCTAATGACTATCCAATTGTAGGGACTAAATGGGTGTTTAAAAATAAACTTGATGAATCAGGAAATGTAATTAGAAACAAGGCTAGGTTGGTTGCAAAAGGTTATAACCAAATAGAACGCATAGACTTTGATGAAACATTTGCTCCAGTTGCTAGGTTAGAAGCCATTAGAATCTTGCTAAGTTTTGCATGTTACAAGGGTTTCAAACTTAAACAAATGGATGTAAAAAGTGCCTTTTTGAATGGCGATTTAAAAGAAGAAGTTTTTGTTGAACAACCACCCGGTTTTGAAAATCATGAATTTCCAAATCATGTGTATAAGCTAGAAAAAGCATTATATGGTCTTAAGCAAGCTCCAAGAGCTTGGTATGACTGCCTCTGTACATATCTTTTGGAAAATGGTTTTAAAAAGGGTAGTGCTGACACGACACTGTTTCTATTACATAAAGAAAGTGATTTTTTGATTGTTCAGATTTATGTGGATGATATTATTTATGGTGCTACTAATGAGCTCTTGTGTGAGAATTTTGAACAAGCCATGCAGGCTAAATTTGAGATGAGTTTGGTTGGCGAATTGAAATACTTTCTTGGATTTCAAATTAAGCAAAGCAGTGATGGCATTTTCATTTCACAATCCAAATATGTGTTGGAGCTATTGAAGAAATTTGGAATCGAAAATTCCAAACCATTGAGAACTCCTATGAGTCCATCAACAAAGTTGGACAAAGATGAGAAAGGAATTGCAATTGATCAAAAGAAATATCGAGGGATAATCGGTTCACTTCTCTATCTTACTACTTTTAGACCTGATATTATGTTTGCTGTGTGCTTGTGTGCACGTTTTCAAGCTAATCCCAAAGAATCTCATTTAAAAGCTACTAAACGAATTTTGAGATATCTTTCACACACACACAAATTTGGACTATGGTACCCTTCTTGTGAAAATTTTGATTTAGTAGGTTATTCAGATGCTGATTATGCTGGTTCATTAGTTGACAGAAAAAGCACTAGTGGGACATGTTTCATGCTAGGACATTCATTAGTCTCATGGTCAAGTCGGAAACAGAATTGTATTGCATTATCCACCACTGAAGCAGAATATATTGCTTTGGGAAGTTGTTGTGCTCAAATTCTATGGATGATGCAAACTCTTTCTGATTTTGGCTTAGTCTATAAACAAGTCCCATTAAAATGTGATAGTAGGAGTGCTATAGATTTGTCAAATAATCCTGTTCATCATTCTCGCACAAAACACATTGATGTGAGACACCACTTTCTTAGAGATCACATTGCTAAAGAAGACATTTGCATTGAATATATTTCAACTGAAACTCAACTTGCTGATATTTTCACAAAACCTCTCCCCGAAGACAGATTTTCCAAGTTACGATTAGATTTGGGAATTATAGAGATTGACTGACCATTTTTTTTTAAAAAATTTGATTTTTGAATTTGATTCTAAATGACAAATTTTTTGACTAATCTAACTCCCTAATGATTATCGAAAAGATGAATAGTGATTGAAAAAGTGATGAGTGTTGATATTTATCATATATTATAACTCGAGAAAGTATAATTAAAAAATTTCTTTGGAATTTCATAACAAGAGTTATAAAAACTTTTTGTTGGGTAATAATTCCATGACCATTTCTATTTCTATCATCTTTCTATCGAACATCACTCATCAAAATCATATTTAATATGTAAATTTGTGGTAGTTTACAAAGGAAATCATTTGTTCTTCAATATCTTTAAATCGGTGAAGGAAATTATTTGTGCTTCAATTTCTTATATTCAGCAATTAAAAATAAATATCCAAAGTATTCACTCTCATTTAAAAGTCCTCACGGTCATGCATGGGTGAATTACTTGGATTTTTGATTATGTGCTTCCATGCTCATTTAAAAGTCCTCACGGTTATGCATGTATGGAACGCATATTAAAAATAATTGATTTAATAGACAAGTTGATTCTAATCCCATTTAAAAGTCCTCACGGTCATGCGTGATTAGAAGATACTTGATTTCATTTTTTAAATTAATTTGGAATACTACTAATCTCATTTAAAAGTCCTAACGGTTATGCATGGTTAGTAGATATTCAAATTTCCAGAAATAAATATACCAAAAATAGACATATCTATATGAAGTTTTGATGATTCTATCTCCATCACTTCTGAAAGTGGAATATGCGCTTGACAAGGGTAATTATGATTTTTGTTTGAGTTTTATTGAAATTTGATATTTATATTTAATTGAGTTAAATGTTTGATTCATGTCTATCACTTCATCCCTATTTTTATAACACTGTTATTCTTTTGCTAATAACAAAAGGGGGAGAGAAAAGTTAAGATTTTGTCAAATAGAATCAAGCAAAGGTCAAATAACCTTCAATTTGCATATAGGCTCATTTACATATTTTTATTTGTATGCATATATGTAGGGGGAGCCATATATGTAGGGGGAGTATCACATAAAAAGGAAGCATTCAAATAGGGGGAGCAAATGAAATTATCAAATACATTTAATATATTCAAAATCTTAAATATATGTTTGTTATCATCAAAAGGGGGAGATTGTTGAATATACGCTTTGCGCTATATGATTTTTGTTTGATGATAATAAACATATATACATTCATATAAATGTATTTGGTAATGTACTATTTTGTTTTTCATAGTTTAAATAAATATTTGTTGAATAAAATTAAATTACACAGAACTTGAATTTGAATTCAAACAGAACAAGTTAAACAGATTTTGAATTCAAACAGAAATTTTATTCAAACAAATATTTTGAATAGTATGTATTTGGTTAGATAAATATCTGTTGAATAAAATTAAATTACACAGAATTGGAATTTGAATTCAAACAGAACAAGTTAAACAGATTTTGAATTCAAACAGAAATTTTTATTCAAACAAATATTTATTACAATTTTAAATAGTACAATTTCATGCTCTCACTATACATATACATTTTTGATTACAATCACATCACATTTACATTGATAACCTCACTACATATCACTCACACTCGTATTTTGTCTTCAACTGCATGCCAGTTTGAATCCAGCATCTGAGAAATCTGCAAAAATATTCACTAACGCAGTAAAATTGAAAGAGAAATATTTTTGAAAATTGAAAGAAACGATGATTTTGAAAACATTGTTTGCCTCAGTTATTTGGGTTGTTCGTCATCATTTTTGACTGTGCAATATCTGTGCATATCGGTATTTTTTATCAGGGACAGGTAATTATAAGTGGCTGCAGTACACACGTGTACATTCGTATACGTGTGCACTGCCTCGCCAACTCGTGTGCAAAAATCAAACAAAAGCACAGAAATAAAAAACAAGGTCAAACCCAAGATAGGTTCAACTCAAAGCACCACTGACCAGAATACAATGCAACAACACAGTCAACAAGGCAACAATGCAAATGAACATCACAATGAACCAACAGGTCAGAGGTGAAAACAATGCAATGCTGAAGTGATGAAGTGCATACAAACAACTGCAACACACATGCACGACTTATCACAGTGAAACTCAAGCAAGCCAGACCAACACTGAAACTCAAAAACAAACATGTATGCAGCATCAAGTCAGAACACAGTGAAAACTCGAGTCACAGCTCAGTGGCAAGACACAAACTGCAGTGGACAGACCAGAGTGCAACAGGTGGACAGTGAAGGCTGCAGTGAAGCATGTACATGAGTGGACTGGACTACAACTCGACCAAATGGCCAACATAACATGCAGTGCTGTGCACAAAAGCTACAATGGACTGCACAGATGTATTCAAGTCCAGCAACATGAATACATGAGAATGGACAAGGCACAAATCAAGTTGCAGACTCCAAGTTACAAACTCAAATGCAAACTGAATGTAACAAGCATGAATAGAGTACAGTATCACTCTCATGAATGCAACAGATAATGAAACAAGTTGCACCAGACCAAGTTCAAGTAAAAGGGCAACATACTAACTTAAACAACAACAGTGAACCAGAGCCAAGAATATATGTACAGTATGGCAAATACAGGTACAAACAACAATGAGCACACTCATATGAACAAGTGCAAGTGAATCAGAATAAAGCAGTGCATATATGTCAAACATGAATGCCACGACTTCAAATGAAGACCAACAAGCTACATGATGAGCAAGTGCAAATCGAGCTCTAGAAATAACAAATGAAGACACAAATTTCAACAGTGCAGTGAAATGCAGTGGTATGCAGCAGAGAAAATATAAAAGCAATGGTGATGGTAGAAGCTAATACAGAGTAGTGGATTCGCATACTCAAAAACCAAGTCGAAGTCGAGCAGAGAAATGCACAGAGACCGGTTGCAAATGACAACAAATTACAAAAGTACAACTACAAGATCAGTGTATCAAGTATACATCTTTGAGAAAGTCAAAGTCGTAACTTTAGAAATCAAAACAATTTCATGATGAACGAGTCAAGGCCGAAGCCAATTGTGAACCAGTCAAAATCAAAGCCGTGATCAAAATTTCAATGTGTGACAAAGTCAAATATCACAAATCACGAAATCAATTCAAAGCCGTGTGAATCAAGCTACTAGAAATACGAAATTGACAAAGTCAGAATAATCCTCAGCATCAAAGTGTAATCGAACGGCAAAGCAAGAATTTTTGAAGCAATCAGTCGAACGCAAAAATAGGAAATCAAATCCTATTAAAACCCTAATCATCATCGGCATTTTTTTCATCGAGTTCAAGCATCGAACAGCAAAGCAAAAAGAGAAAAGTACATACCGAAGAACAGAACGAACTCGATCCAAAATTGAAGAAGCCGTAAGCAAATCGAAGAAATATATGATCGTCAAAGCAATCACGACAACAACCATCTGAACGATCAACGAAGTCGGCGCCTTTAATTTTGCACAACCCTAGTTTAAATCGCAAGGAGTAAAGGCAATTTGCAGAAACCCTAATTCGCAAAAAGGAACGAAAGAGGATCGGCCATAATTTCACAAGCAACAGCAAAAAGGAACGGAGCAAAGTCAAATGGGCTAAAGATAAAGGGGCCGGCATTATAAAAGAGGGTTTATTTTTAAATTAGGCTTTATTATTTTGTTAACTAGGGTTAAGGTTTATTTTCTATTGTCTTTTAATTATCGTTTTTATTTTTCGAATCAAAACTTTGTAAATCACCACCTAGGGTTTAGGTAGTGTCAGATTGTCTAGTTAGAATTAGTTCAGTGAGCAGGGTGTGCGAGTTTGCAAAATTCTATTGTAGGCGGGAGCAGAGTTTGCAAGTAAGCGAAGCTCTATAGGCGGGAGGCAAAGTTTGCGAGTAAGCGAAACTCTATAGGCGGAGCAGGGTGTGCGAGTCTAGTAGGGTGTTTGTGAGCGTGGAGCAAATGTTTGCGAGCAGGGTGTGCGAGTCTAGTAGAGTGTTTGTGAGCGTGGAGCAAATGTCTCCGAGTCTAGTAGAGTGTTTGTAAGCGTGATACTGTTTAATTCTAATAGAAATCTGTGAATGCAGCAGTAGGCAGGGGTTGCCGAAGCTGGGTAAATTTTGTGTGTGATTTACTTTTCAGCATATTTATTTCTGCAATTATATCTCTGTGTTTAATTCGAGAAAATTTGCTATAACCCTATTCACCCCCCCCTCTAGGGTTAATCTAGATCCTACATTTTAAACAATACTAATAGTAGATTTTTGTGCGGACTCGGTAGAGAATTTGTTGATCAAGAATCTGAGGATTCTATTGCGATGATTTGCTGCAAGCGTCGACATTATGATCATCGTGGTTTAGTTGGACGTTGGTGATTTTTATATTATTATTATTATTATTATTATTTTAGGAATTAATTTTTGATTTCTTTTGTGCTATTGTGATATTTTCTGCTGGTTCTTTTGTAGTCTGACTAAGAAAAAGGCAGGAATAAAGAAAGAAAGACCAGGGAAATGAGGATGGATTGATTTAGACTTTTTGGATCTTGGAGAGTGAGTTTTGTTATTAAGTACAATGCATCATACATGATTGATTGAATTAGTTTTCTGGTTTTTATTTGGTAATTACAGTAAAGGTCTCTATGAGGCTCTTGATTGTTTTCCCCATAAGAAGGTGATCAAGAGTTTGACTGTAGAAAATGAATCTGATAATAAGGTACATATTGTTATATATTCTTGATATTTGCGTTCCATGATTTTTCTATGAAGTTCTTACATGGTAAGTGAGATATGCAATTCCCAATGTTCCTGTACAAGTTTCCTATGTTGATAATTTAATTTTCTCAATCAAGTTATATTTATATCTTTTCATACGTGTCCATGTGAAGAAATATATGCTATATTTGATTAGCTGTAAAAGTCCAAGTGAAATATATATTATGACATATAAACAGTTTTCATTTTCCTCTAAGCCATATGGTATGTATGTATCATGCCAGTGGTCCTAGAAGTAGTTAATTCTTTCATTTTATATTTGTCAGATTTTCCTAGTTAAATTCAAGTTTGACTGTGCACTGCGAGTATGTTTCAGTTACTTTGTATATGCATTTATAATCGTATTTTTGATTCGTTTGATGGAAATGGGTAGGTTGTCAATTGTTTTAGAAATATATGTTTTGTGTTTGGCTGTAGAGTTGGTGTGAGTGGTGTTATGTTTTTAGGTGTGGCCTTGAAGGTGTGGGTTCAAGAGTGTGTATGAGCGTGAAATTGTATTTGCGTGCGGTATTAGGAGTTGAGTTTGCATATGGGTTCAGGTGTGTATATTTATATGTATGTATGGTGTGTATGTGGGGCTGTCGATGTGTTTGTTCTCATTTGTATTGTATGGTGGGTGCATACACCATAAAATATAACATATATGATAGGTAATCTAAAGTAGCTAGGTGTGCCCTAATGAACATATAGGGAGAAATGCAATTATACTACATCAATGGGAGATTAAAAAAATCATGTGTTCTGCAAAGTACTGGTTTTTATTTTACCATGTGTTGTAAACGAAAGAAAAGAAAAGAGTTACCTCATGCATTTAGCTATTGCTATCCATGAATAATGAAATGTGTTACTGCTTTTGCAAATAAAAAAATCATACATACTACTAATTATAAAGGAGAAGGGTTGCGCTATAATTCGATACTTGATATCTATAGGCCACCGCACCATTTTTTTTACTATGGTTGGTGGGGTGGGCAACCGTCGAACACGTCAAGGTTCGGTCGGCGGTTGCCCATCGACCGTGCTGGCCGCTAGCACAAACTGGGGTGCTGATAGCGCCACACATGAACAAATTCCTAATCAATATATCATCCAACCAAAGGATTAAAAAAGAGCTTTTCTATTCAATTCAGCGTTGAAAAACCACTTTTACGAAAAAATAAACAGTTCCAACCAAAGGATTTTAAATGTAAAATGTTATTTAATTTAATTCTAAAACTAGTATTTTGTTTGTTAAATAATTTGTATGTAAATTCAATTCAATTTAAATAATGTATATATTTTTTATTGGTTATAAAATGATTTCAGAAAAAATTATTATGGTCTTGGCCGAATTAAAAGAAATAGTTTTATAATATAAACACACGCTTATTATAGCATTTATTTACAAATTTAAAAATAATCTCGACATTTAGAAAAATCATATTGCCGGATTATATATATATATATATATATATTGAATATGGTTTTCTTTTATTATTATTATAAACATATCGAGTATAATCAAATAAAATGGCACTGATGTAACAGTTTAACATTGGATTAGACAATTACAGCTGAATTTAACACATGAGGTAAATGAATCAAATTAGTAGTTCCATGTAAAAGTTTGTTTTACTAACTTTATTTAGCTTTGTAATCTTGGTTTCATGAAGGAGACTACGTTTTTTAGTCCAATGATTTTGCTGACCGTGATGAATGTAGGGATTTCATTGGTGAGTTTATTGTTTCTTAGCCATAATACATGTTGATATAATAATTGATTGTATTATGAATGAAGACTATGGTTAAACCTATGACCATTAATTTTGGGTTACATGTTCAATAATGATGGTACTCGCACAGTGGTGATAATTTTTGTTGCAGCTGAGATTTTAAGAGGAATAATAGAAGAAAATGAAGGAGAAGAAAATAGAACTTAGACGGCAAATAACTGTTGCATGTTACATCTTCTGCTGCTATATAGCTTAACAATTTGTAAATAAGAAAGGTTGTTTTAACAGCTCATAATGACATCAGTTTCTATTACTGAGTGAATTTTTTTATTTGAAGATTTGAGTATCTTACTCGGTCTATAAATTTGGTAATATATTTACTTTTATTAATGCATAAAGAATAAATTTGACTTAAAAATGATTTTTTGGACGTAATATTTATAGTTTGGTAATATAGGCACATGCATATTGGTAATTTGTAGGTCACAAGTTCTCTAAAGTGAAAACAGGACCAGCGTTGCGGAATTTAACACAGGAGGAAATGAATTGATTTAGTAATTCTGTGTAAAATTTTGTTTTATGAAACTTTTATAGCTTTGTAATCTGGGTGCAGGAAAGGGTGCTACAATTTGAGTTTGATAATTTGATGACCATGATGTTTGTTGGGATTCCTGGCAAGTATTCATGCTAGTCATGTTCCTGTATGTTTTACATAGTTTTGACACAATAATTAACTATGTTTAAAAAAAAGAGGATAATATTTTATTATAATTGTATATATAGTTTAGCATTCCTTAGCCATAATACATGGTTTGCTGCATAGATTGAAGGAGTTTTAAATACTATATTTTCTTAAAACTTAATATATCGATGACTAAATTATTGGTTGTATTGTCAATGAAGACAACATGTAGATTTATAACCTTTTATTGTAATATATATTAGTTATAGAGGTGAAATGCTAAATGTCAAAGGACATTATTGTAATTTCCACTACATATGGAGTCTATAAATAGAGAGCCCAATTGTATTATATGGATATGCCTGAATGAATAAAGGTATTCTCTCTTTGATGGCTTCTATTTTCTTTACTGTTTTCTTTATTATATAACACATTATCAGCACAATTCTATAACCTATTAGAATATGTTTTTATTCATTCATATTTTGCTGAAAGTACTTCTGTTGATTTATTTATAAATTTATGCTTTTGTTACCTTTTTCTTTTGAATGGGTCAAAGCATTTTATTATAATTTTATTTGATTCAAAAAAAGATTGAAACATAGCACTCTGCATAATCAACCGTAATTGTCTAATGCAATGTTGAATTGTTATAACTCTAAAATTGAAACAGTCATGTGCACAATACGATTTTTTGGATGAATATATATATATATATATAAGACTTGTTATTTCTTAAAAAAGTAATCATGAATGGTGTTATTTAGCGTCTTTTCATACAAATTTCAACGGACCCTTTAAAAGTTTACCAATCATATTTCACATTTGTTCTAGTACCCATGATAGTAGATGATAATAAAATTAAAGTCAACATTGTAGACATCCAAAAGCATTTCATTCCAGCACAAAAGAGAACATTTGAAAAAACAGTATACTTATCATTGAAATTGTGTGGTATAGTCAGGTTGTCCTCAAGGCCAGTCCAAGGTAAGTATAGCCAGAACATTATGCAAGCAACCTACTTTATATCAACCCTACGTTATATATAAATAACACTACCCATAAAAGGATAGAACTTGTAGCCAATGAGATATAAATGAAGTGGGCATTTGCTGGTATTCAAAATCAAACTTCTGGGGAAAAATGGCTTTAGTAGACACTAACCAAAAACACTGACTGAGAAGTTGGGCAAAACGAAGGCCACATGCATTTCATTTCACAAACCAACATATAAGGGTTCATCCACTGTCCGAGTTGGTAGATGGTGAATTTGCGATTTGGCCGGAGTGTTGTATTCTTTGTTTGTAAGCTTCTTGATATGCTGTAGTAGTGAAATTTGAAGTTGACACAATGAACTTAGTAGAATTCAATGTGTACTATTTCATACGTTTGATGTTTTTATTATAATTTGATGATATGTTAGTTTTGAAATTTAGTTTCGTGTTTTCTATTGTTATAAATTCGTATAGATATAGTTGAACGAAATACTATTAGATGCTGAATAAGGTATGGTTCAATTATACCAAATTCGCAACGCTTATAAATGTTGGTAATTTTGCTCTTTACCTATGTGTGCAAGGAATTCCCAATGGTTATAATTGTTGAAAATTTAAAAATTCCCAATGGTTATAATCGTTGGAAATATGAAAATAGTTGTAGGTTATAACCATTTCCAACAGTTTTAACCGTTGAAAAAGAAAAAAAAGTCCAAACGGTTATAACCGTTGGAAAAGAAAAAAATTCCCAACGATTATAACCATTACAAAATATGTAAAAAAAATATATTACTTACCTGCCACCAACGGTTATAACCATTGAAAATTTGATTACCAACCGTTATAACCGTTACAAAATAACAGTTCTGGTGTTGTGATAGGAGCTGCTAGAGTTAGACTAGAATGAGATGGAACATTGCATCCACGCCCTGAGCAACCGATACTTGGAGGCAACATGGAAGTCAATATGGAAATCAACACCGATGTTGGGATAAATATTGGAGCTTGAACCGAAAGGGCCAACAACGGAGTGACTATTAAAACTCCAAGAACTGGTGGTACGCAAGATAATCCAAATAATAGAGTGCAACTGACTGAGGAATATGTGTCAGAGCTACCCCAGAGGAGCGGAGGATGGAATGAGACTAGGAGAATAGGGCAGAACACTAGTGTGCAACCAGTGGAGTATGCATTGGATTTCCCTTGCCAAGACAGGGGCAGAACATTGCTTTTGGACGAAGTCCTTCATTGGATGGTGAAAATCGAATTGCTGAATTAGTAAGAAGGTTGGTTAAAGGAGGAGGACCCATCGATCAGGGTTTGGAAGATGTGAATAGAAACCCATTTACTGCTAATATCTGAAACACGAGATATCCTTCTTGTGACGCCCCACCTCTATACCCACGCTAGCCAAGAACACTCCGGAGTAGTGCTGTCAACTAGCACGGAGAATAAGGCTGTTGAGGAGCGACCATCCATGTAATTGCTTATCACACGGTGGCTATAAATAATCTTCGGAAACAAACATAGAAATAATCATATCACAAATCAGTCACAGATATCCATATCACAAAGGCGGAAGAAGATATGAATATATAACTAACACATGAAAGTGTACATCAGAGTAGTGGTCAGTAAGATCCACGATAATACAAAAGAATAGCAACACGTGCTATACAAAAGAATACAACTATGAGTCTATATCTCAAGTGTATACAACAAAAACTGCTAATCTAAACAGTTAGCCAAAAGTCAGAGTGATGAATCCCTGGGAAGAAGTCAAGCAGAAGCACCTGTAACATCTCGATCTGACCCGAGTATTATTTAAGAAAATAATAAACGGATCAGTCTAGCTATAAATATCAGACGACATGAGATAACATAAGAGATATGGCATAAACATAAACATCCATAATGACATACCGCTATAAGTATGTAAATAATGATCAACAGAAGATCAATCAATAAGAGATAATCAATATCACAAGAATCTTCTCAAAGATTCGGAAAGGGCATCATACCCCAAACTTGTACTCATAACAAGTCAATGACATAAATTCTAGAAATCAATGCAAGAAGTCCAGAAATCATAGAAAAGAGAAAGAGGCCTATCACATGACGGTCCGAAGACCAAGGGGAGCTACCCCACATGTGTGAATGGAATCACACAGATTAAGGTCCAGACTAACCAAAAAGCAAAAAGGTATGTGTGAGTGGAATCACACAAGTGGTGTCTAGTCTAACCTCGCAACAAGAGACATCGCACAGTTGCTAGTCTAAATCATCAGAATGATCGTCATGATCAACGAGAAGTGTCAATTACACTAAGTTAGTAAATATAGAAGTTTAGCTTCATGTCCCATAACCACTTGCTTAACTTAAATATTTACGAACAAACTGTAAATCTTCACTAATAAAATTGTCACAAGAGGTTCAGTCGAACAAGTCCAGGAATTAACCGACGAAGTGAACGCAAGCGTTTCATACCACTTGTTTTACTAAGTCGTTTAATTAGATTTCTCATCCGAGTGAGGTAAAGGGTTGTATATACTAATAGATTGGAAAACGGTTTAAGAAAAGAGCTTTGTTATTAAAAATAGAGTTGAAATTGTTTGTTAAAAGAGTTTTGATATTTACTACTAGTATTGAAACCTTTATATTTTTTAAAATGACAAATCACAGAAGAGATTGTAGAAACAATCATCACCAAGATCACATTCGGAGATGTGAATAAAATCCAAGGAAATCAGCTCAAAAGCATCAAAGTGGAAGTTCCCCAACGACCAAACGTGGCCGAGATAACCAGAGATGGTTTGTCTCGAAGAATGGTCAACTCAGCATCTCAACAAAGCAAGTTCTGTTGAATGTTTTTCAGATAAGATCGCCTACGGAGGGGGGGTCCAGGGGGGGTGGCAACCCCCCAAGGTGGGGGTGCGGGGGCAACGCCACCGCTTACGGGGTTCGACCTAACGACTCGAGGGTCTAACGACCTAACGACTCAAGGGTCATACGACCTAACGACTCATGGGTCATACGACCTAACGACTCAAGGGTCATACGACCTAACGACTCAAGGGTCATACGACCTAACGACTCAAGGGTCATACGACCTAACGACTCATGGGTCATACGACCTAATGACTCAAGGGTCATACGACCTAACGACTCATGGGTCCAACGACTTAAGGGTTGCACGACTTAAGGGTTAGGCCAGGAGCGACCTAACGAGATAAGGTCCAACGACCTACGAGTTAAGTGTCCAGCGACCTATCGGGATAACTCGTAACCGACTTAAGGGTTGCGTGACTGAAGGGCTACACGACTTAAGGGTTAACTCGTAAACGACTCACGACCTATGGATGAATGGCTTAACTCCGAACGAGCTAAAAATGGCCAGAACGACCTAGGGTTAGCTCGTGAACGACTCACGACCTATGGACGAACGACTTAACTCCGAACGACCTAAAAATGGCCAGAACGACTCAAGTGTAGAAAATTCAACAAAACGCTAAAAATTGGAGTTTTTCGCCAATCCAATCCAAACCAAATGCTAACATGCATGCAAAAATGATAGGGAATCATTCCCAACAGTCCAATATAGTTATAGGCTAGAATTGTGAGATAAAAATCTCACCTTTGCACCAAATATCAATGAAAATGAAGTTTTAAGCAAGCAAGAATCAATCCTTCTTCTATCTAAGCACAAGAAGCTTGAATCCAATGTCTTCTTCTTGAATTTGGAGTAGAAAGATGGATTGCAATTGAATTTGAGTTTTGGAATTTTAATTTCTCATTCCCTCCACCATTAATGCCAAAGCTTGATTAGTTAGGAAATTTATGAAGAGTGAGGAGAAGAGGGTTGGAACTTGGGCTTAATAGGTTAAACTAACCCAAAGTCCAAAGCGGGAAAAGTTAGTGAAATTTCACTAACTCCAAACCTATCGATGTTTATACTTAAAAAAGTTGTAAACGACATTTCGAACTCAATGGAAGTGGTCTCGAGTCCTAATTTGACCGTTTGCAAAAAGTAGCTTTTCGGACCAAAATCCGGTTAACGAGTTAATATTTAAATAAAATATTTAAATACAAACTCGATAAATATGCGGGTTGTTACACTTCTGATTTCAAGCTTCCCACGTTGGAAATGTACGACGGAAAGACCGATCTAATGATTCGTCGGATGAGATATATTCGACATATGGAAGTGTTGGGTGCTTCTGATGAAGTAATGGGACAGTGCTTCCCATTATACTTAATGGATTTGGCGGTGATGTTGTTTAGACAACTGGAGAATGGATCCATTAGCACATGGACCGAGTTAGTGGGTAGATTTTAAGACAATTCCAAGTTCACGTCTCACAATAGAAGAATGTGATGATATTGGCAAATATGAAACAAAGGCCCAGGGATACCTTGAGAAGTTATTTAACATGATTCAATACAGCGGCAGCTGCGATTGATAGGCCGGGCCTATTAGTGATTTTGATGGCGGCGGTGTCTAGAGTTGCAAGTAAGACCGACTTCAAGGTTGCACTTAAGAAGGGTCCACCATTGGATCTTGCAAAATTTTACTATGAAGCCGAGAGATATTTATGTCAGAAGGATGCTGAAGATGAAGATAAAGACGCCAAAATTTATGTTGTGGATGGTAAGGGATTCTCTGGTGCGGGACTTCGAAAAGACAAAGGGAAAAGAGAAGTTGATGATGATTCTAGGGGACCGAAACAACAAAGGAGGAAGCCCAAATTCTCCACCTGCACTGAGCTGATTAAAATCCTGGAAAGGATATAACCAGAAATTAGGAGGCAAATTCCCTATCGGAAGCCTCTTAGAAGAGAGCCTACTGATCGAGAGAAAGGATCTAGAAAGTTTTGCATCTTCCATGAGTTGGGCAGACATGAGACGAAAGAGCGCCGACACCTTCATGATCTGATAGAAGAACTTGTTCTTAACAACCAACTATCGCAATACATGAGGAACAGAGCTATGATAGCATAGCCAGAGCAGCCACCACCCACACCAAATGCTTCAAGGAATGCCCAAGGATCTGGGCCAAGATAGATAATTCCATAACCGGGATGGATAGGAAGTTAGAGCCGACTGCTACTCTTTACTTTGATTTTTTTTCCACACCTTTTTTTTTCATATTAGCAGTAAAAACAATAATGACCTCAGATTGCTTATACCTGTGCTAAACCTAGATTGGTTCCTAATCGCTCTTTGAGTCAGATATCTAGGATAATTGCTTAGGATAATAATCATAGACTGCTTGGACATGCACAAAACCTAGATTGGTCACTTTCCACATTCTAAGTCGTGTGTCTTGGATTAACATTCATGATTTTTGCTTATTTAATTTCTGTTTGTTTGCTTTGGTTTGAAATTTGGATTTTTTAAAATCTATATTTAATGTGATGACTGATTTTGAATGTCATAAAGTCCCAACCTGAGAGACGGGACCAGAGTGTAAGGTGCAAACCCCCTTGCTAGAGAGCGAGTGGATGGACTTGTATGATATTAAACACCATAAAGTCCTGACCAAAGAGACGAGACCAGAGTGCAAGAAGTAAATCCCTTCATCGGAGAGTGAACGGATGGACTTACTTAATCTCCCTTAATTTAAAAGCAAATGAACCGGAGAGTTCATCCCCCTGAACTGAAACAATAAACGATCCATAGAGATCGTCCCCTAAACTAAAAATCAAACGACCCGAAGAGATCGCACTTTAAACTTAAACGATCTGGAGAGATCGAACTTTAAAATAGATTTGACTTTGCAAAAAAATTTGAATGCATTTATCAATAGAATAAAACAAATAAATCATGGATGAACACATGTTGATTTTGATATATGATGTGACATAATATGATTTTGGATATGATGTGATGTGATTTCGATATGTGATGTGATTTGATATATAATATTATAACTCTAAATTAAATTTGAGTGGTAATGGGGTAAATCCTGGATGAATATAGGACGGTTAGAGATGTGTAATGTAACTAGAGACATATGATGTAACAAATTCGAATAAAACCGAAACGATTGCGATGTATAGATTACACTTAGGAAGAGTCCAGAGTATTAGGATAAAGGTTTGGAACGACTTGTGATTGGTAAGAGAATATGAAGGAATTGGACGATTCACCAAGGACAAAGCAGCTAGAAAGCTCAATCATCGAAGACTGGAGAATCAGGAACTAGTTCTTAAGCAAATCATATCTTTCATTCAAAAGGCATACTTTGAGGGAAAGTGTTAATCGAGTTTTTAACTCATCCGAATTTAGTAGAAGTTAGAACATTCTGACTATGCTAGAATAACTCAAGACTCAACCAAAACATCCAAAAGAACAAGTGAAAAGCATTTAAGAAAAATTAGCCAGAAATAATCTAAGGAGATGGATCACTAGCGATCCATGGGAAAGCATCGTGAGTTACCCAAACCTCTTGCATCATGATTCATTACCATTTCTTGGCATGCTAGCCATATTTCATAGCATGCCAAACAATCTAGCTCGAGAAGTAAAGACTAATATGATTTAAGCTATTTGACCAAAAGTACCTAACTTAGAATGGACCTCGAGAACTCATATGAAGTCAAATTGACTTGAAATTTTGGAAGAACATTTAGAAGACATAGAAGAAGGCTTACAAAAAAATGAGATCATTTGGAGTTGATTTGATGGATCGCTAGCGACCTAACTAGATGGATTGCGAGCGACCCATCTAGAGTAGGCCCTAGCACCTCAAATTTTTCTGGTGGGCCATGACACCCTCTAGAGTATTCCTGCAAAGTTTCGTCCGATTTCGTTAAGATTTGAGCAAGTTATGGATGATTCTTTTGGACCAGATGACCCATGAAGACGATGGTCAAACTAACTCCAAACGACTTGATATTTGGAAAAGCTATTTAAATAGAAGATATAAAGACAACCAAACAAAGATCACTCAAAAATATGCTAAATCGATGGATAGCTAGCAATCCATCCCCTATGGATAGCTAGCGATCTTTCCCCTATGGATAGCTAGCGATACATAGAAATGATTTAGATTGGTTTGAGATTTTTGATGGTGACTTGGCATCACAATTGGACTCTTCTGCACTTGCACTTCTAGTCCAATACCTACTGAATTCCGCTGCAAATACTCACCTACCTACAACTAGAGATGGATCTTCTTTTCTGGGGAGAAAGCGGCCATTACTCTACTGGAATTCCATCGCTTCTTCAACTTTCTTCTTCCTCACAATAGTCATCAAGGGGGTTGCTATGATTCTCCAGTCAACCCATGTACTTATGACTTACTCTAACTCATTATAACTTAGATCTAAGGACTAACTAGTTGATATCCATAGATATTCAACTAGTAAAATCATAATAAAGATTGATTAAAGTGGACGTAGGCCAAAGTCAGCCTAATCACTATAAAGATTCTGTGACTCTTTCCTTACTTCTACTTTTTATTTATTGTTTATCTGAGATTTGTGCTGGTGATCATTGCATTGCTGTTTTCATAAACGATCTGGGGTATTGATCCATTTTTTGGGTTAACATTAGGGGAAATAAGAAGATAAAATAAAGAAGAAAGGAGAAACTAAACAATCACAAAATCTCACAATGTAACAGAATAGCATATACTAATCAACGTAATTCTTTACAAAGTCATTTCCAAAATGATATATCAGAGTTATACTAATACAATTCTACCCTAGGACAGTTATAACAGCCTGCACCTACCTGACAAATACAATATACATATAATACGGCGGAAACATGATAATAACTAGCTATTGATGAATCCTCCTGCTCTAGCTCCAGCTCCTCTAAAATGTATTCGTAGAAAATCTAGACTATTTGGCTGCTCATAAAAATTTGAGCACGCAAGAGTTTTAGGAAAAGAAAATAAAACTTCGAATCAGACATGGGTCTGGTGTGAATAAACTCAAAGCAACTGAAATATAATATTTACAAATCTTTTAAAATCAAGGGTATCTCGTGAGACCATGCTGCACATTAACACAGATGGGATTTTACCTTATGGTAGCCAAAACACTTATATTATGATAATCCATATTATAATAATGTCTAGGGTTTATAGAATTTAATAACCAAATAGCTGTGATGTGTGTACATGACAGCAATAATAGATATACAATCAAAAATCGTAGGCTCGTACCGGAGAATGGATTTCCAACAAATGGCAAGGTAAGGGACCACCTTCCGAAAATCTATACACTTCTAGATAAAATGTATAGTGGGATCGAAAACCTTTCGACCCCTGCCAATACAGGACTAACCTAATCCTAAATTGAGTGGTACTGAATATGATCACTCTTTGGTTGCGATCACAACCAAAAATGGGCCCGAAGCATACATATAGATATCAACACTAGATCTTGGGATGATTAGACTCTAATGGTTGAGACCCACATGACCCTGCTGCATCTACCATGTTTTAACCATTATCAGGATGTGAGGTTTGAGAGGCTATGCTCTTAACATTTATCAATCCATCTTGGAATGCTAACACCGCCCTCCAGGAAGAAATGCAATGCTAGCTTTCATCCTTACAAGTTCATTCTAGGTTTGAACGAAACCAAAGGCTCTTCAAGGAGCATCCTCTTCAAAATATCTTCTACGCGACTGCATAATTTTGTTCAGAGTGGTTTTCGGATAGCAAATCCGATCCCGGTCCCTCCAAACTAACAACAGTAATTTCTGATTGACTCATTCTCGCTTCTTTTGGAAGTATGTAACACATATTTGAGTCCTCGCCAGAAAACTTGAATATACAATCATACTTCTTAAGTCAAAACTGGCCAAGGTTTGACAGTGGTTATTTAATTATCAAATAAACAAACAACAACAAATTCATGGATTTAATTATCCATAGCAATCACTAAGCCTCAAAATAAAACTTTCATTTATTTTACATCTCTTTCCAAAATGTTTATTAAACATTCATATCCTTATTTTACCGACATAAGTATATTCACAAAACATTTGTAAAAGATTTCCTATTTCAAAATCATGTTAAATGATAAAACAAAATGTTATTTAAATTGGAGATAAAAATAACCTCAAACAATACTTGTTTGCTTTTACGTGTGGAATGAACGTCTTTACCACCAGAATTAAGAAGGTCGATTAAAGGAAATCAAATCTCAAATTCTTTTATAAATTTCCTTTAATAAATCCTTTTAATAGCTCTCTTTTTTTTATGACATCTCCTTTACTTCAATTCCTAACCCACTTAAAACTCTTTATAAACCACCAAGTTAATTTACAACACTCTTTTATAAATTCAAAAACATTTATATAACTCTTTATAAATCTTCAAAATCCTTTTATAAAATTTCTTTATAAATATTCAAAAGCCTTTATCAAACTTCTTTTATAAATATCCAAATCATTTATAAAACTCTTGTATAAATTACCCTTATTTAAAACAAAACTTCTTAATACATTTTATCAATTAGTTCCTTTGATAAACAATAGGATTATTTAAAAAACCTTTACTAAATCTATACTTAGCTTGAACCAGTTATTAAAAATATGATTGACCTTAAAAATCAGAAAGCAGCTTAGTGGCCACAATGGTTCCCATTTAACTGAGTTTACTTTTCAAGTTATAATATAGATATTTGCATAAAAGCAGATATGTATAAGGTATTCAGCCAATAACACTCAATCATGTAAGTAAATATCTAAGTTACTAAAATAACAAACGGGATTTATTCTCTGTTAATGGATGTCCATACAATCAAATAATTTACAACTAAATGGATGTCCACGTAATACAATTCAACAGAGTATAACTCATTCACGTTCGTTTGGTTTTAAATGTCACAGATAAGAGATCCCTTGATTGAATATCAATTCACTTAATAAATGATTGTACCCTAACTAATTAATAATTAAATAAATAATTAATCTCCAATTAAATAGTAATTAATTAATTAATAATTAATTAAAATAATTAAACTTGATTAATTTAAAAATTAATACTTGACAAGCACCATTGTCCTAGTGGTTAAATGATTCGGCTTTGGTGCGAGAGATCACAAGTTCAAAACTTGCATAGCATGATTCGAACATATATCGACATGTGTTTTGTGGTACGTTGTCCCAGTGGCATGTTGTATCTAAGTACCATTTCAAAAAAAAATACTTAATTATCTCTTAAGTTTATTAATCATTAATTAAAATTTCCTTAATTAATTAATAATAAACTTACTTAAGTAATACTAATTAATTACTAATTACTTAACTTAATTACTAATTAATTAATTAATTAATTGATTATCAAAATATACTTAATTAAGTAATATTTAACTTATATGTTTACTAATTTAGTTTGAAAATGGTTTTTTTCAACAACATTTAAAAGAAGCACTTTTAAAACTTGAAAATCGTTAAATTCCTCGAACTGCATCCATAACGACTATCCCTATGAATGTAATAACTTAGAATTACTGTTCTAAGTTACCATTTAAAACTTTAACTTTTCACTTTTTCTTATTTTAAAACATAATATAAAAGAGTTCTAAAAACTTTAACTAAAATTAGAAACTAAAATGAAATAAAACAAAATATTTGCTAATCAAAACTAGTAAACAATTTGATTTTCAAAATGGATCTCAAGCTCTTTCCAACATCTGAAGTTCTAACTTCCAAACCTATTAATCACATATCCAAAATTATGAATACTAAATCATATCATCACCATGCATGACAAAGATCACAACTTTAAATCCAAACACATCTCTTTAATCCATCGATTCAAGTCAAATGCTAAAACACAAGCTGCCACATACATATACATTCAAACTATATCATAATCCAAACATTAACATCATATAAATAACACGTAACCATCATATATGCAAAGACAACATCTTTCCAAAAGTTAGAAGTTTACTCACCGAAAATATGCCAAACCCTTTTGAAAACTTGAAATAACTTCAGAACTATGCGAAACTTGATCTTTGGACTTAAAAATTGAAAATAGGCTCGGTCATGGTAGAGTATGGCTCGACCATGACATGTATAGGTGAGGTGAGGACTTGTTTTAGAGAGGTGTAGTAACTTCGGGTAATGTTGAATTCACAAAACTAGATCCAAATTTTAGTCATGTTCTCTTGGATTTTCGGCTAAGTTACTCTCGGAATTTGAAGAAGTTGTCAAAGAAAAAGTTCTTGTAAATGCTCCTCTATCATTTAAAAATAATAATCACTCAATTTGAATTTGTATTGAGCGAGATATGGTCAAAAGAAGAAGAAGTATTTTCGGACTTAAAAATATAGGTCCGAAAACACTCTGTAAAGAAATGATAATTTGGCATGGCTAAGCTCAAAATTTGTAGAAGTGTTACCAATAAAAGTTGTAGCCATGGAATTTGCTATGGTTTCAAAAAAATAACGATAAGTGATGGGGAATATATAATAAAATAAAGAGAAGGAAAATTTTGAAGAAGTAAAGGGCTATTTATAAGCAAGAAAAAAAATTAAATTACTCTAAATGTCTTTGTCCTTTATCCTCCACTACCCTCTTTCCACCTCATCTAGCCTCCTCCACCTTATGTACTCACGCCCACACTCTTGTTTCCTCATTTCATTTCATGAGAAACATGCATTAGTGCCTTGTTTAGACATGTTTAAACATGTCTGCCTATGATGTGATGCTTACTTTTACTTAATTTTATTTTATTTTTTCCTTATATACCTAAATATATACACTAATACACACACACATATGCATATGCTAAGTTATTTACGAATGTGTATACTTATGCTAAATAGTTCAGAACGTTTTTGAGAACTTTTAGCCGACAAATGTCGAAATTCGAAAAATGAATTACGGTCACATTTTCGATGTTTCTTCGAACTAAATATTTTTGTAAACTGGTTGGACTGTATACATAGTTACCAGTTTGTTATCGATTTTAGTGCACTACATATTTGTGTAAATGTGTTCAAAACTTTATTCAAATGATATTTCATAGAATTTTCTGAATTGCACAATAAAGAAGGTAGGAAAAAAATAACAGCTGAAACTGCATTTCAAAATAGGCAATGAACTAAAAAATAAAGTTATTCTCTTTTCACCCTTTCTATTTTATGCTTCTCTTAATCTCATGGCTTGCATAATCTGAGATTGTCTATACAACAAATATTCTTAAGCTGGACCAGGCAGTCCTGAAATATCCTTACATATAATTTGACGTTCTTCTCATTCTTTATCCAATTAACAATCTACTACCTTTTGAGCTTTATTTCCCTCACCGTTAAATTAGACAACACCAATTTTTTCACTAGCTTTAACAACTTTCATCATCTCCATATTTTTAATCTTACTTTTTTTAATGTTTTACTCCTACATGCTTGTTTTTCAGATTTGAAAGTATCTTATATTAGATGTTGACTTGAAAATAAATGCACCTATGGTTAAATTTTAACCTAAAAGTATCGCTTGAAAAGGAAGATATTGCTCATTATCAACTATTTGATACGTTTGCTTTAAAATATGAAGAAAAATATAAGAAGCAGAACATTAGATACCCTTTGGTGGAGATTTTTTTCTTTTCTTTTTTTAAAAATAATGGATAAAAATATTACAACCCAAATCTTAAAGCTCATTATAATATAGGGTTGTGCACAAAACATGGGTATATGCCCCATCTATTATTATGAGCGTTACGGCACGCGCTTCGCGCGTGAGTTGTTCTACAAATTGTATATGTTTCAAAATACTCAAAAAATAATTTTCAAAAATATTTAGTCATATTTTGCATTGAACTCATAGATAGTTTGTTTGAATTTTTATTTCTAAGTTTCAGTATCTAATTTTTTTTTTATAGTTTGAATTTATATTTCTGTTATTAGTTAATAAAGAAAGAATTTGTAAAGGATTTCATTTGTTATATCCTATTTCAAAGTGACTTTAAGACTTGATTATGTTTGAGCATTCTGAATTTGTAAAAAAAAAAAACTATTTATCAAGTCCTATTTTCAAGTGATATTAATGTTTATTAATTTTTGTAAAGGCACGTGTTGAATTTGTAAAGTGAATTTATTTGTTAGATCCAGTTTTTATGGGATTTGGTAAAATCATACGGGAGTGAAGGGTATTTTCGGAAGTTTACGGTCGGACCAAAAGCTTGCGCTTCCAAGTCAACTATTAATACGAGTGTCACGGCACGCGCTTCGCGCGTAAATTATTTTCTTTATAACTTATATATGTGTAAATTGGTAAAAAAAATGATTTTTTATTTTTAAGTGACATTAAGAATTGTGTATTTGTAAAGAAGTATTCTAAATTTATGAAGGAAGTTTGATTTTAGATACTATTTTTAGAAGTGTTTTGAATTCATATTCATTGTTAGATTCTATTTTTAGGGGCATTTGGATTTGTAAAAGAAGTTTAAAATTAGATTCTATTTTTAAGTTATTAAGATTTGCTAATATACATAGGGGCATTTTTGATAGTCCTTGATACCAAAAAAGTGTGACACCAAAGCTATTACAACTATTATCAAAGAAAGATAAATTGTATATGTGTAAATCGGTAAAAAATGATTTATTTTTTTACTTTCAAGTGACATTAAGAATTGTGTATTTGTAAAGAAGTATTCTAAATTTATGAAGAAAGTTTAATTTTAGATACTATTTTTAGAAGTGTTTTGAATTCATATTTATTGTTAGATCATATTTTTAGGGGCGCTTGAATTTGTAAAAGAAGTTTAAAATTAGATTCTATTTTTAAGTTATTTAAGATTTGCTAACATATAGAGGAGCATTTTTGGTAGTTCACGTTGATACCAAAAAAGTGTGACACCAAAACTATTACGACTATTATTAAAGAAAAGAATTTATGATTTAAACAAAATTCTTTCAAGTTATCGCTGCCATTATTATTTTACGGAAAATATCACATTATTATCAATGTTGTTTAACTTTTTACAAAAATATGTTTATTAGTTTTATATCATTTTACTAATAATAAATATAATTACATATTATAAACGGTTATAATCATTTTTTATCATTTTAAAATTCTATTATATGCTATCAATAATTGTTGATATTCAATGCATCCGACGCGCGATCGGTAAACTGTCTAATTTCTCGCATAGAGAGAACATAAAAGGTCAAAAATAAGAACGGACCACCATAGACGGCAAACGCAACCTAGAGAAATACCCAATTAACGAATTTGTTGCGCAATATTTTTTTTCTTCTATTCAGTGTTTGAACAATAACTAAATTTATGCATATAATGAATACATTGAGTTTTTTTTGCATTTAAATGAAGTATTGCACTAAAGAATAGTGAACTCAAGTTTTTCTTCACTCGTGCTTACTGGTTGAAATAATAACAATAAAATAAATTAGAAAGGCTAAAATGTTTGAGAAAATTTATTACCAAGTACAGAGTTCCAAATTTTGGAACATTCAGAGAAAACAAATTGAAATTTTTTCCAGATTATAAACTAATTTTAGAAAAATGTAAAAAAAAAAAATACTGACCAATAGAAACAGATTGTAAAAATTCTTTCAATTCACAAATACCTTGATAAGTTAAATTTATACCTTCATAATGTAGTATCATTTTTCTTTAATTTACTGAAAAAACGAATACTAAAATTTTCAAAAGGCTCATAAAATTATTCAATAACAACATCTGCTCAATTGATGATCTTCTAATAGAAAAGCTTTTGATCAGTTCTCACCATTGTAACGTATTAGTACAACTATAGACTCCATATCTCATACACTCGATAATCAATACTCACTAAAAATGTGCATCCATTACAAATCAAACGATTTTATTCAATATTTGTATTAAATTTAAACCAAAGATAACAGAAGAGAAATCAAGCCTAACTTCAAATTGATATCCAATGTGCATAAACCTATGATTGATTAAGCCAATTAACCCTTTTTAGCCACAACTGAACGAGCCTTGAGATTCAAGAATATTCCCCTGCAATCACAAAAGGTTGTTTCATTAAAGTAAATAGACTTAATAATATTAGTACACAAACAAGGGGATATAATGATTCCCTTGCATGGCAACTTAATTGTTTGAATATGATATATTGGATCATAACTTAGTCCGTCGCTGGATTGGGTTCGATTCGGATAGCTTAAAACCTATATCTGAACCCATATACTAAAATCATAACCCGACTCTAACCGTAACTCTAGGTATTTCAAACTCATTACACGAGTCTGGCCCATCGGACTTTTCAAACTCCCTGGGTAAAAGCCATATACTCGTCATGAACTAAGGATACCATAACCATCCCTTTAAGTCATAACTTTTTAAAAGTGATACATTTAACAAAATTTACAAAAAAATTAGGTAGGATGAAATAGAGTTCTCAAATAAAAATCCAAAAAAATTCTGCACAAACAATACATAAACTCGTATTGTTGGTACAATGGACGGACAATAACCGAGTCGGACCCAAACCGGATCGGTAGTGATGAAACCGTACTCGTAGTGAAATAATAATCGGATCCAACCAAGTTTCGGGTAGTCGAAACTGAAGTCATAACCATAATAACATGACGAGTTAGGACAAGGTTTAGGTCAAAATCCGTATCATTGACAGGCCAAGTCACAACTATGAATTTTGTGTGTGCAATGCCAATCAAAACACGAATTTCTATTTTTATTTTGAAACCCAAAAAACCAAGCCTATGCTTATAAACTCCAGGTATGTACCGAATCCACATCGCATACTTCAGATCATTCACTTTTTGTTATGCCAGATCCCTTATCACTCAACCTCACATCTTACCAACCGAGTCAGCCCATGAGATCATCAAAACAATAAAAATTTGCATTAAATTTCATTCAATCTCCATATGAGGTTTTTTTTTTTTTTTTTGCGCCAAAAATATATGCTTGTACATAGTGTACACTGGAACAGAAAATGTTAAATTAAGGTGAACATCCCATGGCTACATAATAGTAATCAACAGCACACACCTCGTTCAACGTATCAAAAAATAAACATGCAGGATATCGAAAGGCACATGAGACCAAGAACTATAAGAGAGCATGTTTAATACATAAAACAATAGAGGAGGAATAAGAAACACTGACCAGCAAGAAGCAACAAAACTGTGAAACAAAACACGGAACTGAAGAGGCATATATTGGTAATTTACCCAGCCAACTATAGGCCAAAACTGAAATACATATAGCAAAACTCAGTAAAATTCTAATCTGCTGGCTTTATATATGAAAACATGAGGGGAAAAAATTCATTTGTACATACCTTCCATGCAGTTAATTGGATGGTCGGATAATCTTTTCTAACCTTCCCTGTGACTAGATTCCATGGTCTTCCTGCAATGTATTTTGCAGTATTTTCAATACCAACCGGGAAATTATATTGTTGCGCGTCTAGATTACTAAAACCATTATTAAGTTGATAGCCTTTTTGTGCCCCACATTTATTATTATTTGCGTATGTGAGATAGATTAAAGCCCTCAATGATGTTGCAAAGCACTTAACAGTTCAAGATAAAAATCAAATCTGAAGAATATGTACAAGTTTACTCTTTATTTATGTATAATACAGATAAATATGCCTTGTTAATTTCTTGATGCAGGATGATGAACCCGATCTTTATTGCTACAATCTACAACCGACACCCTTCATCAAATCTCCGGTTTCAACAGTCAATGGGAAATTTCAGTTCAATGTTTTGCGTTTGTTGTTTTGGTAGGTATTAAATTTGTTTTGTATTTCATTTTGTGCTCAGTTTCATTTATAACACTACTGGATCAAAAAAACAGTTATTTAATATATTTCATACGCGCCATTCTACAAAACATCCATATCTTCATGTGCATATAGATATATATTGAATGTGACTTATGAACATGATCATCCTGGCAGAAAAATATGCACAACAATTAATTCTATGTCCACATCATGGTGTGACATAAATTTATATTTTTAAATAAAATGCTAATATTGAAATTGATTTATGTAGTAAATAACATCACCTAGGAGCAAGATGGTACCATTAGAATTTTAAGTTCACAAAACCAATTGGATATGTGAAGAGCTGTCCCGTTAGTATTTATGTGGATTTCATTTTATAATTTTCATGGTGTGGGATTATTTTCAACACACTCCCTCCCATGTGGCGTATGTGAGTCAAACACGTGAACTTTTTTTTTTAATTTCTCTTTTGCGATAGAGCTTTTATTTTTAATTATTAATTGAGAATGTGTGGTAGTTAAGTTCACACAAGCGAGACCTTGCTCTCCTGCTATGTTAGAATTTTTAGAACCACTCATCTTCTACAAAACCAATTATATAAGCGTTAGGAACATGACTAATACGAATGCGTTTGACTGTCATGCTGCACCACCCAAAATGCTATGATCACATAGTTTGCTCAATTATCATAGACGAAGAGGGTGTGATGAAAAATAATAGGCTCGCATCGGGAAATATATAAACATCATGTATAAATATAATGAGACTATCATTCACATCGACCAACTGATTTTGCAAATACCTAAGGGTCCGTTTGGTTTTATTTTAAGTTTTGTGTTTTCAAAATTCATTACAAAACGTGAGGGCGGCGGAAAAGAAGATTAAAATTTTAAGTTAAGTTATTACGATGATAGAGGGACGACGGAGGAAATGAATTGTTCTTCGTACTTGTTATTTCACGGAACATGGAAAACAAAATAAATTTGTTTTCTATTTTGTATGTTAACTTTATTTTTCCAAATTGATCGTCTTTCAAATATACATGTGTTATATGCATTTTTGTTTGGACGGAAACACAGAACTAAAAAGTCAAACTAAACGGGGCCTAACTAGTTCTCCAGAAAATACAATGCTAAGACTAGTACGGATGCCTAAATCAAACTATAGTAAATGAGCATTTAATCCCAGCCAATCAAGATCCAAGTCTACCAATAATTCTTGAATAATTCACAATATTTTCCACTTCAAACCACTTGGCAAAGAAACAAAAGACATTTAATTATTTTGGATAGAGCCGATATGGAAAGAATGTGGATAGTCAAAGTTTTGAACTGAAGGTATACAAAAAATAAATATCTACAATGTTTATTAAGTTAAGGATATTAGAATGTGCAAAGGAGGCTTGGGTTTTGGTAAAAAGACCCATGTTCGATTCCTACCATGTGTTTCCCATTCTATATAAATTTACCAGGGGTACGGGAACGTGGATCAGCGGACGGCTTTACTATACTCTCCTCCGAAGTTTACCGGCCCACCGGGTTCTTCTAGGTTTTCAAAAAAATAATAGAATGAAATAGTTAAAGAAATATTGGATGAGATAGAAGAAGTTCAAAATATAAAAAACACGAAAAATCATTGTTCAAAATATCACTTCATTTTGTTAATCGTATTTAATGGTTTATAAAAAGGATCCAAGTAGTCCATAGAAGGAAAACAAACAAAGTGCAAACTTAGAATGAGGAAGATCTTGCCCCAAGGTTTTCTCCATACCGTTTTTTGAAGTAAAATTACAATAAAGAGAGGATAATTCCCCAAATTCAGAAAGCAAATTTGTTTAACACAAATTTATTGGGGCAAAAACTTAGAAACGTAAAACGGAAACAGATGCAGGAATAATGATGAAAAAACACGATTCAAAATAAAACAAAATTTTGGAACAAAATGGGGAATTGTAAAATTGTATATCAATACTTACATGGCACTTTAGTTAATGGCTTAATATTTGTTAAATTCATAGTGTTAGTGATTTGTTTATTTAAACATTACAACTGCGTAATTCTTGACATTCAATTCATATATCAACTAGTAACTTATAATAGAAGAATTTCTTCTAATTAGCTAATTAAGTTTTAAAATGTTATTCAAGACATTTGTAAATGAGAGAATTAGGGTAAAAGATAAACTTTGGAAAAAAATTAGCCTGAAGGACATGAAGTTTTATTTTTAGGCCGAAGGACAAATGCTAGTTATATTTAACATTATATTCAACTTTACACTATACAAAATGTTAGCTATAACTAGCATTATATTCAACTTTACACTATACAAAATGCTAGTTATAACCAGCATTATACACTATACAAAATGCTAGTTATAACTAGCATTGTCCTTCAACCAAAAAATTAAACTTGTTGTCCTTCAGCCTAAATTTTTTCTAAGTTTGTCATTGTGCCTATTTTCCTGTTAGTAAAATGTATCAATAAATATTGTATTGGATCATTTCAATGACACAGATCCACCAACCAAATTTTGATCTATCTTAAGTTGGGTCATAATGTCTATTTACAAAGCATAATTTAGCAATGCATCTTACACTATGTACTTGATATTCGATACAACACTTCATGATATATTCAAACCAACTACAACCCATCTTGTATAATGTGCATCAACTTAGATCAATATTAACCACTTCATAATAATTATCTTTACATGTATTGTAGTTAAAACCTTGACATGTGCTGTAATCAGCAAGCATGCTCAACCTTGACAACCTATCATACAATGTTATAGAAGAAACAAAATTTTCCAGAAATTTTGAACTTGATGTCATATACAAAGTTAAGCATTTTAAAAATAAAAATTCTATAAGCAAAGTACAAGTTTATCTTAATCTATCAAATAATAGGCAAAACGAAGTTGAATAAAACAGATCTATAACAGAGAGTGTGAGTGATTTCAATCAATACCTTCAACTATCAATCCATAGTACATCATAAAGAACATGTTGTTCCATGGTGAAGTTGTCAGTTGTTCAAGCAATACCTGAAAATAGCATTAATTACACCTAGTATACTCCATTTTTTTCCTTTCACAAATAATAAGAGGTATTGTAGCTAAATAAACTTGAGGAATTTGGAAAGCCTACTTTCTGTGCAACAGTTTTGTTTCCTTTCTTGCCTTTAAATATCTTGTCCATAATCTTGTGAAGGAAGTGCCCAAACGGTCCTCCATATGAAAAACCATAAAGCTGCAAATGATGAAAATATCAACATGATGGATACAACTGATACAAAATGGTTTTACTTTCATTTCGTGTTAATGAACGTATTCAGGTGTAAAAGGTTGTATCTACTCTATATATATGTGCTATTAAAATATAAAGTGAAGATGGAGGCATCACCATCAAGTAATCTCTGACTTAAATACTTATAATCAAATTAAGAGATTGACTCACTCAAAGGCTCTGTTTTGATTTGAAGGGCACTAAACAACCCAGTTATTCAGTTTTGTTAACGATAAATAGCTATAGTGGAAACAAAATTTAGTTACCAACAAAAAGACAAATTAGAAATGAAAAGGTAAAACCAAGCAGTGAAATGCAGTTTTCCTACTTGTGCACACAAATGCTACTGCCTATATAACCTAACAAAAGAAGTTCAATGTCAATAATGTAGGATCCCAACTTCGAAGATAAGAACCTAACAGATCACACTCACTTTATTTCAGGTTATGCTAAACGATGTAGTCCAAAAGAACCTTGTTCGACTTAGGATTAAGATTATCTCAGTAGCATCACCTTGCTAAGCTCTATACTAAAAAAATGCCAACTCAAACACTCCACAGCAGTTCTACATGGCATAGCAAACATAAAAAATTACCCACACCCAAAAAAAAAAAACAAAAAAAAAAACTAGTGGGAATGATGTTTTAAAGTTTAAACAACCATATTTGTTATGATATAGTGAACATCATCTAGAACATCACCATCGCAATTGTGCATTTCAGTTTTCAATTTGCATTGTGGGACAATGCGCTGATTGAGTGTCAGCGTTGCCGCATAATCTACGGTAGTCCTTGAAGCATCTCATTTGATGAACAAGTTATGAAAAAAAAAGGAGGAAAGAGGGAGGGGGGGAGGGGGGTGTTGAGGAACTGGTATGAGTAAAAAATCCTATAGTGGTTAAAAGAAGGCTGTATGAGTCCCCTACACATGCACACACTAGTATATATAGTATATATACCACCTTGGTGTCGAAATTACAGCAATAGTTGTTTTGTACTTGAACGAACATGTTAAGTTAACCGCAACAAATGAATCAGTAGCTTGATTATATTGACTCATTAGTATTGAATCCTTGTATTTGGTCTGGATAAAAAATTAATAGAAGATAATAATTTTACCGTAACATGTAATACATACACACATGCATACACAGAGCGTTGTTAAACACATTTGTACAGAAAACAGGGTTTAAGGAACCAGGATTTTTTTTATTCGCTTTTCAAAAACCATGATTTGTGTTCCAATAATAATCAAAAGTAGAAAACATTACTAGCATCTTATCCAACTCAAACTTTTTCCTATAGTGCTGGAGCATGAGGAAGAACAAAAGTAGGAATAGTTTATGCTTTCAACCATTTTTCCACTACTAAAGATGGTCTGACTCAAATTTGTTTTAAAAAAATCTGTTTAAGATAACAATGTGAATCTAAAACCAAAATAGAATAAATGTATGCCACACCTCTACACCCAGGGTTTTTAAACTGTTTGAATCAGGATTTCAAAAACTCATACTGTTTGGTTCGGTTTTCACAAATTATGATTTTTATTTCACTCGCAATCAAAAGTAGACAACATTAATACTAGCTTATCCAACCCATGTTTTTCCTAGTGTTGGAACGTGGTGAAGAAAACAGAAGTAGGGATTGTTCTTGCTTTCAACCATTTTTCACAGTTGAAGATGGTACGATTGTGGAAGATCCTAACGAAAACATAAGTGTTGACATTAAGGGAGTAGTTCAAACATAGCTATAAATGCAACCACAGAAGTACAAACGATGGCTGCTAATAATAAATTGAGGAGGGTCTAAAAACGTAATTAAATTTTAAGACCCTCTAATTCGTAAGTAGGTTAGCTAATAGGATCTTATGATCAATTACTACCATGACTAAATATAATTCGATTAAACATGATCTGAATTCTCGAGACAGAAAACAGGAAAATAAAAAATATATGAAATGAATAAATATACGTATAATGCATTTTAAAGATTTTTATCTTAATATTTTTTAAATAGAGATGAGTAATGGGTTTTTCAAACATGTGCCTGATTTGTAGGTCACACAGTTGTGAGCATCTTTAGCAATTCTAGATGTTATTAAGAGCATCCTTAGGGTGAAAATTGGGCATGAAAAATTGGGAAAGGGAAAACATGAAGATATCTCCTCATCCATCGGTGAAGGAGAATTTCACTTTTAAACTTTTTGTGTTAAATCTGGAGTTTTGAAACCTGAAAATGACTAAAATCAAAATCAGGTAAATAGGCACAAGGAAGAAGTTGCAAAAAAATTTAGTCTAATGGACAACAAGTTTGCTTTTTAGCCTGAAGGACACTTTATAGTGTAAACTGAAAATGATAGTTACAACTATCATTCTGTGATTTGCACTAAAAAGTGTCCTTCAGCCTAAAAAACAAACTTCTTATCCCTGAAACTAAATTTTTTTCTAACTTTTTCCTTTAGCCTAAAAACCCCAATCAAAATTCTAAACGTTAAGGCAAAAATATGATTCTAAAACCCAAATAGAGTAAATTATGTAACACTTCTACACCCAGGGTTTTTTAAACATATTTGTACACATTCAGGTTTCAAATCAGGATTGTTTGATTCGGTCTTCAGAAACCATGATTTGTGTTTCACCTCGATGAAAAGTAGAAAAAAAAACTATCACTATTTTATCCAACCCATGCTTTTTCCTGCAGTGCTGGATCGTGACGAAGAAAGAAAGAAAAAAGTAGGAATCATTCCCGCTTTCAACCGTTTGATCACTGCTGGAGATGGTGTTATCAGAAATAGCTATGACTGCAAACCAGTGAATACAAATGACAACTTTGCAAATAAACTAATAAAGCTCATTAAAAATTGAACTTATCAGAACTTAAAGTCAACTAATTCTAATAGTATGCTTTAGACCAAAAACCCGATGAGAAATATTAATGCACAACTGATGGCAAGAGTACACAAAGTTAGATTGATAGTCTGATATTTATCAAATCGAATCAAAATCATGAAAAGGAATCCTTTGCCCTAATCAAACAGTATAAAAGGGTGAAGGGTGGTGCTATAGACACCCTGTTTACATCAACAGAGAACCACATCTAGCAAAACCTCACTAAATTTATCATATACTCCTAACACCTTTACACCCATATTAAACCATTTTCAAATATGCAACCTTACTTCTTAGTTCTTCCTTTTATGTTGAACTTCTATTCAAAATGCTTCGAACTTAAATTTCATAACCCCAGTCATCCCATTTGCAAGCCCTCGTCTTCAATCAAAAATCCTAATTTCAATCGTTTCGTTGAAAATTTGCAAACTAATTTTATGAATCATGTGGTTTTATAGCGTTTAAATGAATTTACGGTTGTATATAGCAACGCACTTATACAATCTTCTTATAACATAAATCAAATACACAAATTGCAAACCATAATAAGAAGCAATCGTCTCAATTGAAGCTTTTTAATGCCAGAAATCTTCTGAGCAATCATGTCACTGCACCCAGCCAAAACTCCTGCAGTGATCGCCTACAAAATAAAAATAACACACATGTTGTGAATACCATAACAAATAATGAGCCAAAATCTCACAAATTACTAGAACATGTCACTTAAAAGAGGCAAAAACTAATAAAACAAGTACTTTTGTTCTTAATGGATGGATTTGTAGTTGAATGAGATAGCGTCTCCATGCATCAGCTACAACATCTGACATTTTCTAAAGCAAAATAAAAGGAAATGAAAGAAAGAGAAGGCAATTTTGAGAGAAATTTGAGATCTTTCTTGTCCGAAGTTGGTAGTTGGACTGACTAGGAGAAAGCGAAGAAAGGACAAAAAATCGTCAAAGTCTATGCAAAATTAAAAATTTGCATCTCGCTTTCAAAAGGTTTCAATTTCATAAAGTCCCTTTTTCCAGATTCATTCACCCAAAAGTGTTTTAAGGAATAATTAGAAGGGTGAATTTGTTAAACAACCTTATAAATTTCGAAAACTGCTAAAATTCCATCATAATAACACTATCATGAAAATAGACGCAGGAAATAACTTGCAAAAAAATTTAGTCTGAAGACAGCAAGTTTACCTTTTAGTTTGAAGAACACTTTTTAATGTAAACTGAAAATGATAGTTACAACTATCATTATATAATTTAAATTAATAATGAAATCCAACAAGGTTAAAAGAAATCATCAAATGCAGAAAATCATAGTTTGATGATCACACCAAGAGGTGTCATGTAGAACTAATTATCCCATGCAATTAACAAAAATTTAAACTTTTTTCTCTTTCTAATAATATGCTTTCTATAACTAGTGTTAAGAAGTATTTAACTAAGATTTTACAATAAAGTTTTAAATATTAAATAGGTCTAAATAATAGAATCTAGTTAATTTAGATGGTTTGAAAATATATAAGACTAGCATTTTATGAAGTTGGAAATATTTTATTAATAAAATATTTTGTTGGAATTTGAAGCAAAGATAAAAATTAATTTCGATAATTTAATTATAAAAAATATTTCATAAAAGTGGTTATTAAATGAATTGTTTCGGTATTAAATATTTTATAAATTATGGAAATTTTGGGCATAAATTAATATTTATATTTTAAGCCCGTGATGTTTCCTAGAGTGAACCAAAATTGGATTGATAATTAATAATTTTATAAAGTTAAATAATGGTAAACAAAAGAGTTTTGGAAGTTATTAGGGTAACTAATGAATTTTTATTACTTATCGATGCCAACGAATGACTTTATTAAAACAGATCTAATGTTGCAATTTTGGGATAATTAATTTTTAAAGCGAGGAAATTATGAAATATAATTTTATAAAATTATATAATGTTGGGAAAATAATATTATTATGTAAATATGATCTTTATTGAGATTTTGAATTATTTTGTTAGGTAGAATAATTTGAGAAGGAGATCGAAGAAAATAAAATGAGAAGATGATTTATTTTTGAAATCTACGAGCCTAAGCTTAACAGCTTGAGAACCAACTCATTTTCCCGCTCTTCTTTTTTTGAGAAGTTTAAAGACTTTTTCGCATTGCTTTAAAAATCTATCCTTGTACCTCGTTTCCATCTTTCTGAATTAAAAAATAATACCCTGGCTCCTTCGTCCACAATTCATAACAAATATAAAAAATTCCAAAAGTCTTGAAATTTAAATATAAAATTTTCAATCCGCTGCTACACCACTAGGATCAACCAAAGTTGGATTTTGATTTAGTTTTGAAGTCAAGTTGCAACTCACAACGAATCGAAAAGATGAAGTTTGGAGGAGCTATGAAGTGCGGGTGGTGATCTAGGTTGTTAGAGTTAAGGTGAGTGATCTTCGTTTACAAATCTATGTTTGATGTGTACATATTGTCTACGGGAGTTTTTTTTTGTTGCAATGTGTTTGACTGTGCAAATAAACTCATTCATCTTATAATTATAATCAAACATACACTCATAGTTTTGATGCTTGTTATGTGTATTAGTATGATGGAAATAGTGCGTAAATGGGTTGCGTTGAAGTGGTATGGGATTGGGGAAGAACGAAGAAGAAATGGGGTATATTGGAGCTTCAACCCTTTAGCAAGAGACCGAAGCGGTCAACCCCGCATCACCAATGCTCACCGCTGGTGACCAAGGCTACCGATCGATCCTAGCCTGGAGCATGAAGCTCCAGGCACGTATGTTGTATATTTTTTTAACATATTTCTTTTAAAATTAGAACAAATCTAATAAGTTGAAGCAATATTAGACTATTTCAAAAATTAAATTATTTTATGGAAAAAGGATTATTTTAGTTGAATATTAATTATTTTATAAAAAAAATAATTTATGTAAATAGAAAACCAAATTGAAAGTCTTAAAATTATCTAAAATCGTATTTGATCTCAAAAAATTACGGGATGATTTTTATAAATAGTAGTTGATTCTAAAAGAGTTTTCTATGATTTTTAAAAGTGGAAAATAAATTTGGCCATTTATTATTAGGTTTGAAAACCTATTTTTCAGTTTAAACAAATAGGGAAAAATGTATTTTTTACTTTTAAATAACATAGAGTCATTTGAAAGTTAATATGTTTTTCTATAAATAAAATCTCTTTTCAAATTGATTTATGTCCTTTATTCGATTATATTTTTTATGTAATGAGAATATTGAATAGACAAAATTATACCATCTGGTATGTGACATTGGCAATATCTCTCTTGTTATTCTTTGAGCTTGTTATATAGAATATTATTATGAGATACGAGTATCGTTTATAAGCATTGAGTAAATGAGTGAGTATCGCCAGGTGGTATGGGACACCTAAGTTGATATTTAACTGGTTACTTCTTATAAGTAAATGTCATTCATACGGGGATGAGAAATGAGGATCATATATTGGTTGTTGTGAGCTGAGAGCCACAGGTTGGGAGTTATAAGTGAGTCCACCTATTGTCAGAGTACTCATATTATTGTGTGAGGAGTAATTCATATTAGGCTAAAACCATCTTAGTTGGTTGCATTGTGCATCATGATAGAGGGTTCTCGCATTATGATCAATGTCGAAGTTTTGACTCTTACCCCTACACGTTATAGGAGAGGTTTTGTACTATCTAGAGGCAGCATGTAAAACTAGTACAGGAGATATCGGTACTTGTCATAATGAAGTTAGCCGTGTAAGGCATTGTTATAGTGTATCGAAGCAAATTCATGATAATGTAGTATATAAGAGACATGAGCATTAGTCTTAGACGAGACTTAAAGTCCATATCCCCTTGGGTGTGTGGCTGATACCTTATATGAAGGGATGGTAGGAGTATGCGAGGATTACTGGGGTAATCATATAAGAATGTATTTTTTTTCCTTACTATATAGTATCTCTACTTCTACCTCTTATTGAGTGTTAGTCTATGTATGAGATAATAAGGAGTTGGTGGGGTAGTGAAGGAATAAGTTATTAATCTGGCTAGTGGTATCTACATTGATGATGAATATTAGACATCTGTGTGATTTTAGATTGAAAAGGGAAATAGTTTGATTATGGAAGCCTTAAAAGACCCTAATATAGCCTTTTCTCCAAGAATGCCTCACGATGATAAGTTGTGATGATGTGAGTTTGTGTACCAGCCAGCAGGATCCAGTAGCGATCAGGCTTGCGCAACAGAAGCAGTAGATTGCTTTTCGCTGAGTGCATTATTATTTTGGTTATTGTGATTGTTTGATTGGTATTTTTTTTGTGTGCTTGTTCTGATTGGTTTTTGCTTTGGGCAATAAATTTGGAAAATAATTTTTTGAGGACAGTTAGCCAAATATTAGAAATTAACAATATGCTTCAACTATAAAGTTACTGCGAAGAGTAAAGAAAATTTCTTCTATATATAAAAAATAATGCATTTCATGTATGTGTCCATATACATGTATAATTAGAGATATGATGTGATTAAGAATTTAACTCGAAGCTTGCTTGTTTATATGTTTATATGTTTATATGTTTATATGACTAATGAGTGATGTTTGGATTGTTGTTAGCAACTCATTGTTTAGTTGTACTTGCAAAGATCATCTGTAAATGTCTTAATACAAGCAAGCATGCATTTGACTAAAATCCCTTTTATTAAAGTATACACACACACACAAATATTTGAATAAATTTTAGAGGATGATTCTGTGTAAATTTGTTTGCCAAGTGCTTTAAGAATTCTAGTCGACATTGGCTAACGTAATGATAAGGATTCCTAAACACTAGGATGAAGCATTTAGACACGATGTTTTGAAAGGGATATAATGTTTTGAAAAGAATACAATGTTTTGGAAATAACATTTCGAGGAATATTATAAATAATTCTTGAAAAAGAATCATTTTTTTAGGAATATTTTGAAATGGGTATAATGTTCTAAAAGTGCTATTTATGGAAAGAAGTATAATAATTTGAGAAAGGTTAAGGCATTATATTGAAAATAGCTTACTACTTCAAGAAAAGTTATAAAAAATATATTTTTGGAAAGATTAGATATGAAAGTATATGTTATTTTATGAAGTAAAGAATGGTTTTGGAAATGAAAATGTTTGTAAGATTGAATGTCAAAAAAAAACATATGAAACCATTGAGTATTAGTGGATAGTTAAGATCGACGGTGAGACAATATTGATTTCGTGATCACCACTTTAGCCAGTCGGCGAAATGAGTCGCTAAAATTTGTGGAAAGCAATGATGTTATATTTTATGAATAATTAAGATTGGTGAGCGATGAAGTGCTATGTGTGTGATATGTTAGATGATTGTCTTATGAGTTAAATGGATGTTGTGCATTGAGCTATTAAAATATAAATTTTCAACTTGAAGTAATTTCTAAAATAAATATGATATTCATATATCTTGAGTAAAGTATAGATTTTTGAAAAGTTATCTATGTGAATAACAAATACTTTATGATGGAATGTTTTTACAAAAAGTTATCTATGTGAATAACAAGCATCATTGTCCTAGTAGTTAAGTGCTTCGACTTTGGTGCGACAAGTCACATGTTCAAAACTTACATAGCGTGATTCGAATATATATTGCTATATAGTATGTTATACGCTACCTAAGACTTGTAGTACTAATATATGCTACCATTTAAATATCTAATTTCAAAGAAAAAGTTATGCTTTAGATACTAAAATGTTTTTATAAAGCTTTAGAAGGTAACTTTGGAAATTTAATATGTATTACGAGAACGAAAAGGATTTTTCAAAGAAAATATATATTATACTATTTTCATGCATAAATGTGATTTAGAGTAAAAGAGTTTTTAAAGATGTAAATGTTTTGGTTTAAGAATATGTTATGTAGAAAAACAATTTTTGAGTTAAATAAGTACGAAGTTGGGTATTTGTAAAATTTATTGGAACTAAGATTTATATAAGGTGAAGTGTTTTTAATTGAAGAATGGCAAAACCCACTATGTTTTCTATAAACAACTTCTCATAAAAGATTGGATTTTGATGTTCGAAAATGGATTTGAAAGTAAACAACTTTGGTACAGAATATTTTTTGTTTAACTTCATGGTTTTCAAAGTGAAAATTTGATTTGAATGAAATAAAATATTTGGATAGAATTTTAATTTTTTTTTGAAATTTTGGACTGTACTAAAACAACCATTATTTTTTATTCAATTATTGGATTTTGGTGATCTTTCTTTGGTTGAAAAGGTATGTATGTAAGGAACAATTTTTATATTGATACTTTTTGAGATTTTGAAGTTTTCAAGTGTTAAAATCTTATTTGTGTAAAAGTATACCTCTATCCTATATTTTAGATATAGATCTCGAATTTTTTTAATCATAATTTTAAACTACTAACCTGTTTTTAATGTTTACGAGCTTCCATTTAAAGCAATGTTTGTATGGAATTACTTTTATTAAAGGTATTTTACATAATTTTTGGATTAATTATTTGGAAAAACAGTGTTTTTTTGAAGTGGGCCAGTTTATAAAAATATGGAAGTTTTCCAAATTTGAAAATTTGAGTTTTATGAATAGTTTTAGGGTCTTATATATTTGATTTATGTGTTAGAATAGTTTTGGAAAGGAAGAAAATATATGAATTATTGTATATCTTTGTTTTGAAAGAAGATAAATAAGTTATATATCTTAACACCTTAGAATGGTTGTATCCATTAATATTAAGGTGTTTGTGTTGTAAATAGATGTAAAGTGTTTGTGATAATATATGACTTGTTTGATTTGAGCAAAAGCATATGAAGGTGGTAAAGATGATGTTAATCAAATATTCACTTATGCTCATAAAACTATAAGATATGATATTGTTTGGAGTTGATTGGAAAGTGTTTGGTGTATTGTGAATTTTCGAAATATACTATATGCTAAGGAGATTTCTCTAAAAAAAAAATCGATAATTATTACCCCCGAGTTGTTAAGAAGGAGCCTTAGATAGTAGGAGGATGACTTTTCTTAGTTTATGATTCTTTATTGGATGCAATGGGTATTATATGCTTAAGTAGAGGCAAGAACCCAATTATTAGATGTTTTATTGAGTTGTATTATATGGGCCTATTTAATACTTATCGGGTTGATGTAGAACCCTTTTAGTGCAAACATGGAAATCAATTAACAGAGCGTTGTGTGTTATATTTGTGAAGGCAACGGGGAATCTGTCTCCCAACATAACTTTTATATTTGAGTTCATTATTTCATAACTCGAAAATAAAATAATTATGATATGCACATATACTAATGGTAGTGAAAAGTCCTTGAGATGTGTAACGATCCATATTTTAACCATTTTAAATTATAGAATTTGATATAATATTTGAATATAATTGGTTAGAGATAAAAATTTAATGACCTATTATTGTAATTTATCGGATAATTAAATTGTGTAAATTTAATATTGAAAATTATTTGAATAATTGAATTCTGAATTTAATATGGTTGGAAATGATATCGAAAGTTAATTTAAATTTATTTAAACAACAATGAAGGTTGTTAAACTTAAAAATCGAATTTAAAGTGATTAAATTAATTTCTGGGAATTACTTATTTTAAGTAATGAGTAAAAATAGCCATTTTAGCCACTATCTCAGATGTAGACGGAACCAGTTTCATCAGATCCGTAATAGTAAATTATTGTAGAATTTCAAGTTTCGTAGCGATCGGACTTATCCTTTGGCCGTATGAGCTTAAAATGCGTATAATTTATTTTTAGAATTTAATTAAATTAATTGATTTTAAAAAGCTATCTTCCGCATATGATCGAATCAGGCCTCGGGACTGGTTCCATTCGTTCAGAATAGGGGTAAAGCATTATGAACGCCAGGCGGCACGCTTCATTTGGAGCTCGGGAAAATTCAGACGTCTTAAGCTAGATATTTCTAATTTAAATAATAATATCTATATATAAGTCAAAGCACGTGTTTTTTATGCCACACTCCTCTCTCTCTCTCTCTCTCTCTCTCTCTCTCTCTCGTTTCCCTATCCTTTATATTCGAATTTGCCCAGATTTAAAAAAAAGAATACATTAGAGAGAGAAAAGACGCGACCAAATCGCGATTGCCTGGAAGGGAACCATGGCACGCGATGGTATGACTGAAGGCGGCAGAAGGAGTCGAGGCGGAGTTTTTTAGGGTTCGATTGCGATCACGCATCGAGGCGGAGGTGATGGCGGTAGTCATGCTTGAGTGTAGAGTTCGACAGTGGCATCATGGACATTGAGGCGGATGGCTGGTCGGCGATGGGGGGTGTAGACTATCGTGCGTTAAAAAAAAAAAAAATTGTACGCGAATGAGGGCCTAGGAAGAGAAGGCAGGCGTGAAGAGTTGTGCGAGGATGATAGGTTGTTTTTTTATTTTTTACTTTTTGTTAATTAAGTTGATTAATTTCAATTATATCCAAATGCTAATTTATTCGTATACGGTTCGTAGGAGTTCGGATTCGAGTACGGTTTGTTGCGTTGGAGTCATATCGGTGTCATCTACAATATGAAACTAGATTGGGATTTATTAGAAGCTGAAAATATTTTCAGGTTTAAATAAAAAGATGAGTGTTTTATATGCTCACTGGCTAGAATATTTTTACGTTAGTTAAATTTGAAGTTATGATATGATATAAATTTATTGATTGTTGTTTGATAAATTTAATTGATATTTAAATCGACATCGGAATTAATTGGTAGAAATTTGAATTGATAGTTAAATTGAATTAAACTGTTAGTAAAATTCCTGATTTTTGATAATTGGTTAATTATTGTAAATTATTGATTGTTTGGATGATTGATTGTGATTGATGAAAATTGGTTGATATTTGAATGATTGGATGTTTGTTTATTATATATATATATATATATATATATATATATATATCATGTTATCATTTTGTATATTATTTGCAGTATATAAAACTACAAATTGAATTATTTCTATTAAATTAAGAAATAGGTTGAAATGATATATAACTATGGCATTTGTTTTGGATTTAAATGATATATCCATTCTTGAAATTAAAATGAAATAACTGATTCACATGGTCATATGATAGAAAATTATATACGGACACTGGATTGGTTAAATTAAATGATTTCAGAAATTTCGTTTTGAAATTATATGAATTGATTTTAATTTAAGAAAGAAAAATCAAATTTATGGAAATCGAATTATTTTCGAGCCGGAGCTTGGAGTGTTGAAATTTAAATTTAATAACATGAATTGTTTTAAATAATCAAAGTTGAGATTTTGAAGTTATAATCGAAATATGATTTGAATTTCAAAATTTGGTTTGTTTTAAAAGATTGGACTTTTATTTGAACTTTGAATATTGCTAAGTAAAAGTGATATAAAACGATATTTTGACATTGAACTCGGAATTGAATTATATTTCAAGATTTGGATTTTAAATTGGATATTGAAGGTTAATTTGATTTAAGTGTTTTGAATCGATATTTTGAAAATCGAACTCGAAATTGATATAAATCGAAATGATTTTAAATTTGGAATTGGAATTGAAATTAATTTGGAATTGGAATTAATTTGAAATTTGAATTGAAATTAATTTGGAATTGGAATTGAAATTAATTTAGAATTGAAATTGAAATTAATTTGGAATCGAAATAAAATTCGAATTGAAATCGGAATTGAATCGATTAAATCAAAATGGAAATTAGAATTGATTTGAATTTGGAAATTGGAATTTGATTCGATTTGACTTTGAAACTATTTTCAAATGGATTATTTTAGTATAAACGGTTTTAAATCTATATTCTTTAAAAATTCAAATTATTATGATTTTCCAAACTATTTTACTTTATAAACCATTTCTAACACTCAAACTATTTTCTATTAAACTATTTTAACTATTTTAAAACTATTTAAACTATTTTCTAAAAATTCAAACAGGTCAAAAGGGTAGAATGTTTATATTTAATTCTTGGATTTAAATGTGAATTGGGTTAAGGTGAAGTTATAACCTAAATTGTAATTCGAATCAAATTTGAAGTGAAAACGATATATCAAACTGAATTGACATTTTGAAGTAAATTATGATTTTTGAAGTGAATATAATGATTTCAAAATGGATTTGATTTTTTAAGTAAATATGATGATTTCGAAATGGATTTGATTTTTGAAGCGAATATGATAATTTCGAAATGGATTTGATTTTGAAACGAATATCATATTCTGATATCAGGTATAAATTGTTTCCAAATATAAAAGTACCAAATGGTGTGTAAAAAAGTTTGGTTGTTAAAGAGACCAGGGCCTCTTATTGGCATATTCTCTGCTGATATTGGAACCACTTTAACAACTGTGTACATAGTAGATGATATCAAAAATGTAGCAGTTGAAATGGCAAACATTTACTGGAATGAAGTAAGAGAACGACGATGGATAGCTTTGACGCTCGTGTCATAATAAAAATGACTAAAATTGGAGTTTATATCTAGCCAAGAGGTTAGCTACCTCTAGCGACATAGTTGGTTCGGTTTTTCAGCAAGTAGATAAAGAAGAAGGAAAGGAAGCAGAGGTGAACTATGGCATGGAAGGCAGAACTGCCGGGCCAGATATTTGTTCCGGCATTCTCTAATATGCCGGACCAGATTTTGGTCCGATGATCTCTGATATACCGGACCAAATGTTTGGTCTAACACAACACAACCCCCACCGGACCATTGGTTCGGTACATAGGCTTGCTGAACCAAATTCTTAGTCCAGCAAATAAGATGCTCCAGAGAAAAAGAATCGAACCTACGAGGAAGAACAAACAGGCAAAGCAAGCTCCAGAACCCGAACGTCGATCCAAACGCTACTGCCTAGATTGTCGAACCAGATCCAGGAAGCAATAACCTCAACCTCCACACTTCACAACTCCACTCTATATATACCAGAGCTCCTCAACAACAATGTGGATCAATTTTTGGAGAAAAGAGGAAAAACTCTATTGAGACTCAATCAACCCAGTTGTTTAAAATTTTTGCTCCTTTTTAACAAACATGTACCTGTAATCAAATCAAAGTAAAAATAATAAGATGGGCAATGGATGTAGGCACATTCTGGCCGAACCACTATAAAAACTCTGTGTGATTTACTTTCTTTAACTACTTTCCGATTCTTAGCCTGAGAAATATTATGTGATTGCAAAAATTATCCTTTAACGTATTAGAACATCAGAAACGTCGTATTAACCAACTTAAACGTAACTTAGTCAAATCCAAACTTTGAGGTGTTTATCCAATTTTTGTACAAATATTTTTGGCGCTTTCACTGAGAAGGTGCGGTGTAGAGAGCCAAACTCCTCTATCAATTCTCTTTCCAAGCCTTGACTTGGCATTAGAACATGGCTCCACCTAGGCAAAATGCTGATAAGGGTAAGAGCGCTGCCACTACCGATGCACTATATCCCATCCAAGAAGATCGGGAAAACCCAACTGCCCACTCTCAACTTCCGGGCTTAGCCGTCACCCGAGAAGACTTAGATAGGATTGTGAATGAGATGATTGACGCTTCGCTGCCCATAAAGAAGCTTTAGTGGACCAGCTAATGACACGCTTGAGGGGAACGGAGGAATCCACTCACAACACTTAATCTCGAGGTGTATCTCAATCTGGAGAGTCACGTAGGCGGGACAGATCTCCTATAAACAAGGAATTCAATCAAGAAGATGCAAGAACTCGGAGCCGATCCAGGACTCAACCCGAAGCCGGTCCCGAAAGATCATCGAGAGCCTGGCCCAAGCAAAGGGGCACTAGGCCAGGATCGACTATGGCTGACCCTGTCATGCTTCGAACAAACCATCACCGGTCCAGCCTCAATCAAGGGTCCAAACGCCATCGATATCAAAGGGAAGCCCCCACGTCTCCCAGTGTTGCCCCGGAATCCGAGGAGAGGATGACACGCCTCTTTAGGGACTACGTTAGGCGTGAACAACTCGAAAGAGGGATAGGGCAAGGGTGTCCAGCCCCTTCACCAGGGATATAGGAGCGACAGCCACTCCTCGAGAATGGAAGATGCCTACCATGGATCCCTACAAAGGCACATCCGACCCAATTATACACTTGCAATGCTACACCCAACACATGCTCATGAATGGAGCAACGGAGGGAGTACTATGTAAATGTTTTCTACTGTTCCTATCAGACTTAGAAACCACATGGTTTTGTCGCTTGCCTCATGGCTCTATTAGCTCTTGGGAAATGTTAAAGGAAAAATTCATAAGTCAATTCCGAATCCATGTGGAATAACCCAAAGATACTTATTCCTTGTCAAACGTAAAACAGAAAGCAGGAGAACTGTTGCAGCAATATCTTACTCGTTTTAACACTGTCGCGGCAGCAGTACAAAATGCAGATGAAAGACTTACATTGATGGCGCTGTGTGGAGGCGTCCACCCAAATTCAAAGCTCATGAGAAGATTGACGAAGGAAAAGCCTTTAACTCTTCAGGATTTCTTTCATAAAGATGGAAAGTATATGAGATTGGAGGATGCGGTGGCCCACCGACATAGCAAGCAGCCCACAATGGCTTCTAGCGTCCAAGGAAATATGGGAACCCCGCTTCAAGGAGAAGGGAATAAATCGAACAACGAAGGAAAAAATGGCCACCAAGGCAACTCTAAAACTGGAAAAGACAATAGGCGAAGATACAGACCTGGATCAAGGTTCGATTCATACACTTCTCTGAACAACACTGTGGATAACATTTACATGGCTACTCAATATGAGTTGAAATACAAATGCCCTCCATTAAAAAAGAGAGTTAGAAGCCACTATTAGAACTGGAAATATTGTCATTTCCACAGGTCTCGTGGGCATAACACCAAAGAATGCCAACATCCACGGGATCTCATTGAGGAATGCATTCGAAAAAAGAAACTAGAACGATACATGCAAAAAGGGTGCAACTTTCCCGCTAATGTTCATGAAGGATCTGGGCAATCCCCACAAGGGAACAAAAATAAGGGAGAAGGCACAAGCCGCTCCAAATAAGAGAAGATAATTGTCCACACCGTATCTGGAGGTCCATATATAGCCGATAGAAGTTGGGCCAAAATTGAGAGGTATGGGAAATCCTTGAAAGACACGGAAGGATGTGTTCATTCCATAACAGAGGGACGCGTCACCAAAAGGAGAGAAAAAGTAGACATAACCTTCAATAACGAAGATTTGGTTGGAAAACAGTATCCATACACCGCTTCCATGGTTATCTCCGCCTGGATCGGCCCGGCGGAGGTGTTTCGCATTTTAGTTGATACAGGAAGCTCGGTGAACATTTTATTCAAGCATGCGTTTAAAAAAATGAAGTTATCAATGAAAGACGTATCCCCATGCCATAAGCCCTTGCATGGATTCATTGGGGAAGTCACGATGCCGCTTGGACAGATAGACTTGTTCGTTGAACTGGGAAGTCACCCCAGATCAATTGTCTGAAAGTAAACATTCATGTTGGTGGACCGACACTCTGCCTACAATTCATTCTTGGGAAGACTTGCGTTGTCAGATTTCTAGATAGTCTTGGCACCATGGTATTTGAAGATGAAATTTCTAATTGATAACGGAATAGGAGAAGTAGAGGGCGACCAAGACGCAGCTCGCGACTGCTACGTGACAGAACTTTGCCGAAACAAAAGGAAGGAAAAAGGTAAAGGCGTGGGGGTCGCCCTTTGTGCCAAAAATGCAGAAGTATGTCAATCAAAGAAGGCCATTCCTCTCGAATATACTAGCGACCCTTTTAACGAGTTGGACCCCAGAGATGGAGAGGAGGAGGTCAATGCCGATCCCGTGGGGGCTATGGAACATGTGATGGTAGATGGACACGATAAAACTAAGCTTTTAGTATAGGCTCTCAGCTGAACCAGAACCTCAAAATCTAATTAATAGGGTTTTTATGAAAGAACTTGATGTATTCACATGGACCCACGAAGACATGGTGGGGATATCCCTAGAAGTAGCTTACCACTCCCTCAATATTGACCTAACCAAGATCCCAATCAAACAAAAAGAAGAAGCATGTGGATAGAACGGTCGACTGCTCTCAACGAAGAGGTGAAGAACCTATTTTCCAATGACTTTATCCATGAAGCCATTTACCTAAAATGGATCTCCAACCCGGTCATGGTAAAGAAGCCTAATGAAAAGTGGCGGACTTGTATTGATTTCTCCAACCTTAATGATGCTTGCCCCAAAGACTGCTTTCCTTTGCCCTGAATCGACCGACAGGTGGACAGAACCGCAGGACATGAGTTGTTGTCATTCATGGATGCATATTTAGGATACAACTAGATCCACATGCATGTGCCAGATCAAGAACATAATAGCTTCATCACAGATCTAGGCCTATATTGCTACAAGGTCATGCCCTTTGGACTTAAAAATGCTAGCGCTTCGTATAAATGTCTAGTTAATAAAATGTTTGAGCAACAAATTGGTCACTCCATGGAAGTCTATGTTGATGACATGCTTGTCAAATCAAGAAGAGAAACAGATCATTTGAGCCACCTAGACGAGATGTTCCAAGTATTACGCAAATACCAAATTAAATTAAACCCTCTGAAATGCTCCTTTAGGGTGTCTTAGGGTAAATTCTTAGGTTCCATTGTCCACCGCATAGGGATATAGGAGAATCGTGAAAAGATACAAGCTTTGAGGGACGTCAAAACCCAACTACACGAAGGGAAATATAGAGCCTGAACAGGAAGGTAGCCACTCTGAGCAGATTTATATCTAAGGTAATGGACAAGTACGCCCCGTTCTTCGAAGCCCTCAAAAAGGACAAAGGAAAATTTGAATGGACCGATGAGTGCTTCTTAGCCTTCCAAAGTCTGATAGAGCACCTACAGAAGCCGCCATTACTCTCTACTCCGATAGATGGAGAGAGACTCTACCTATACCTAGCTATATCCTCCTATGCGCTAAGTGCCGTAGTAGTATGAGAAGATGATCATGTCCAAAGACTGGTATACTTCATTAGCAAAATATTCATGGGTGCAAAATCTAGGTACTCTAAAATCAAAAAAATGGCTTACTATCTGCTCATAGCAACCAAGAAATTATGGCATTACTTTCAGTCACACTCCATTAGAGTTCTAACGGATTAACCTTCAAGACAAGTCCTACATAAACTAGACACGTCGGGGAACCTATTAAAATGGTGCATTGAGCTGAGCAAGTACGACATTACTTACCATCCACGCACCACAATTAAAGGACAAGCCTTGATTGATTTCATAGCTGATTTCACAATGCGAGATGAGGAGGCAGTAGTAAGAATTGAGAAAACTATCAAATGGAATATGTTCGTTGATGGAGCATCGAACGAGCTCGGCTCGGGGGCAGGTGTTATAATACTCACACCCTAAGGAAGGAAATTAAGCTATGCACTAAGGTTAGAGTTCACTGCAACCAATAACGAAGCTGAATATGAGGCAGTGATGTTGGCTTAGAAATCATTAAAGAAATAGGAGTTAAGTCAATATGCATACACAGTGGTTCATAACTAATTGTGAACCAGATCATTGAAGAATTCATACCCGTGGACAAAAGCTTGCGTCTTACCTAAAAAGGGCCAAAACCCTTCTTAACAAACTAGACTACTACGTAATAAAACACGTCCCATGAAGGGGAAATCAAGAGGCGGACCCCCTCGTCAAAGGGGCTAGTGTGAGAATCAAGCCAATGCCAAGGGCGACCCCCGTCATGAGACAATCCAACCAAGTTTCGAGTGTTTGCAAATCACAATGATTGCATACAGGGAGGAGACATGGATGAGCCTCATTGTTAGGTACTTGCAAGAAGGGACCTTACCAGTAGATCAGAACGAAGCTAAGAGAATCCTAAGGAAGGCATCCCGCTACACCATCAAGAACGGCACACTGTACCAACGTGGCTTTTCCAACCCACTACAAAGGTGTGTCGTCAGGAACGAAGCAAAAGATATCCTTAATAACATTCATCAAGGGAGTTGTAGCGATCACACCGAAGGGCAAACTCTAGCTGGGAAGATCCTATGCTACGGTTACTTTTGGCCCACACTAAAAAAGGACACAGCCGAATTTACTAAGAAATGTGAAAAATGCCAAAGATTTGCTAAAATCTCGAGACTGCCTCCTACTGGCTTAATCCAGATGGTTAGCCCTAGCCCTTTGCCATTTGGTGAATTGATCTGATCGAGGAACTGCTCATGGGTCGAGGAGGAGAAAAATATGCTATAGTGGCAGTGGATTATGTCACCAAATGGGTGGAATCGAAGCCTTTGAAAAAAAATTCGTCTACCAAAGTGATAAATTTCCTAATACGTAACATCTTGTGCAAGTATGGGGTGCCGTAGAAGATTATATCGGATAATAGACTCCAATTTGATAGTGAAGAATTCTCCAATTGGTGCCATGAACATGGGATTCCTCGAATCTTCTCGGTTGTGGCATATCCACAGGCAAATGGGAAGGTCGAAGCAATAAACAAGGTGTTGAAAACATTGAACAAGAAGAAGCTAGAAAAGTCCAAGGGGCATGGTTTGACAAACTGCCTACTGCACTATGGGCCTATCGAACTTCTTACAAGACCACAATAGGCACACGCCATTTGCATTGGCATATGAGGCCGAAGCCATGCTCCCCGTCGAAATGATTGTCCCATCGCATCGAAGAATACATTACAATAAAGAAGAAAATGAGGAGCTCTTAAACATATCGCTCGACCTGATTGTGGAGAAAAGAAACGACGCCGCCCTCAAAGCCATCCCCCATAGACAGAAGGTGGCAAGGTAATACAACTCTAGGGTAAAGCCTCGAGCACTACAAGAGGGATACTTGGTACTCAAGTGAGTCTTCCCACGACCAGGAGTACTAGATCCGATTGGGAAGGGCCATTTGTTGTTCATAAGGATCTTCATAATGGAGCATACATTTTGTCAATGGAAGATGGGGAGGTGTTTGGGAAAGCATGGAATCTCTAACACCGCCGCCGCTATTTCTTTTGAATTGTATAGAAGCATGTATTAACTAAAACAATAAAGGAAGAACAATGGATGTAGGCTTATTTCTGCAGAACCACTATAAAAAATTGATGTCTTGCATCACTTATCTCATTTGAACATTCAGTCATTTAATTATTTATCTGATGATTATGCCTACTACAAGCAATTGCAGGCGCTTGCCGACAGCAGTGAAAGTAAGATATCCTCGATAAGAGGAATGTAACAAGCCTTGGCAATTCACTACTAACGATCGACAGTCCAAGCCGGCAATGATGAATAGATTATAAGCCGCGGATTAGGCCCGATTTATAGCCTAGGTAGTTCATCATTGGCGTTCGGCTCACTGGCAACTGCAAACCGATTATAAACCCCATGATTAAGGCATGGTTGCAGTCAGGGGTATTTCGCAATTAACGGTCGACATTACACACGCCGGCAACGATAAATTGAATAATACTTATGATACGGGCAATAGCCTGGGTAGTTATCGTTCGCGATCGGCCCTAGATATAACAACACATTTACGGTTTTCTGCGTCTCTGAACTCAATAACGATTAACTAAGTCGTAAACAGTTCACAAATAGATGAAGCAAACTATAAAAATCACGTATCACAAAAGTCATTCTAGATAAACATGCAAAAGATGAAAATTGAACATTACAACATTGAAATCTTTATGTACAAAGATTTTTGTTTATATATACAAATATTGAAAAACCATACATCCTTCAAAAATACATGCAGAAAGTGAAAAGAAAATTTCCTCAACTAGGAAGGAGGAATAATCTTATCGCTCGGCTTGCTCCCTCCAGCCATGTCCCTCGAAGTCTCGGATCTCTAGAGAGACTTACCCTCCTTTTGCGGCGCCTCACCGACACCCTTTGAAGGCCCAACCTATCCCAAAGATGTCCTTATACGATGCAAGTAAGGAAAATCATAAGTTTCACAATCCAGGATAAGTAATAACGGAGCTAAAGCAAAACGACAAGATACTTGCGGTAATTTGTTGTGGACCACCAAGCCCCTCAAATTCCGACCCATCCTCATCATCCTCGTCCTTCGCTAGCAACTCATAACCCTTGGTGATGGCATTGGTCTCTTCCACTGCGAACTAACTGTTCACCATCCCAACATCATATACGGCTCCTTCCTCTTACACGATGCAGCCTTAGTTTCCTCAATGAGGCGAGCATGGATTCCTGCCATCACCTGGGGATAACCATCCATCCACCGAAGGTTCAACTGTTTCCAAAACATGTAATAAGTGTCGTTCAGCATCTGGTTGACCGGCTTACAAAAGTCGCTGGATTTGTCGACTTCGGTCTGGAGAGACACCACCTTATTCATGTATTGTTCCTTGTCCTTTCTCAATTAAGCCTGCTCCATCTTCAACCTATCAATCTCAGCTTTGTAGGAGTCCTTTTCCTTTTGCCACTCGCCCCGAGACTTCTTCAGCTCAGCCAAGGCCTCCTCCGATTTCTTCACCTTACCTTTGAAGGAGCGGATCTGCTCCAGATCCTTCTATCGGGCCTCGTCTACTGAGCCGATAGCCTCATCAATCTGTGCCTTGCATAGGTTAGCAGCCTATCTAGTCGCTTCTTCCTTGGATTTCCTTATCTCGGATGTGCGAGATGCTTCAACCGCCTCTAACTTAGCATCCTTCTCCTTGAGTGCCTTGCGAAGATCCTTTACCTCCATATGCAACCGTACATTTACACTCCCAACTTCTTCACTGGCTTTAGATAAGCGGGACTGATAATCAACAATTTTTCTAGTCTCATCTGTAATCTGGACCATCCTCTTTGTCAAGTGAGAGAAATCAAGAGTCTTTGCCTCATCCAAGATCTGGACCAAAGGATTTCAAGGCCGAAGAAACTTAGTATCAGGATCCGTCGGATGATGACTCACATAGTCGGGATAAATATTAGGGTGACTCTCAAAGGGATTCCGCATCGACGGTTGATAATCTGAGAAATAGGTATCGACATTACCCTTTTCTAAATCATCAGGCACTTTGTGCATTTCAGGACCTGTTGGATTTTGGCGGCGACGGCGAGAGGGAGTTTGGGAACCAGGAGAGGTGACGCCCTTATCCGGAGACCTCACACGTTTCTGAGACGTTTCATGACTCTTTCCTCTACCCAAGCCTAACGGAGTCTCCTCAACATACCCTTGCATGGTCCTTTCCACTTGAAAGGCCATCTTGGAAGAAACAGAAGTCCCTTTCATCCGTTTGAACTGCTCGGGTCATGGAGACACTGCATTCCTCTTCGGTTTTCTTCTTTTCCCTACAAAGCAAGTAACAAACATTAGAGCAGAAAACTGAGAAAGCATAAACATGAATACGCAAGACATGGGGGCACTACGAGCTACCACAAACCCTTAGAGGAGACTGGATAAAATGGTCGGGACAGGGTCTCATTCAAGTAAGGAACGCACTGGAACGAGACTCCACTCAAGGGAAGTAGAACACATGACGACTGGGCTTTATTTGATTAAGGAGTGGAGACTGGGACTCGTCAAAAAACAAAAAGTTTTCAAGCAGTACCCTAAAATCCATACAGAAATCAAAAGTTCTTAGGGAAAGCCCAAATGCTCGCCAATTCTCGCTTCACTTTGGACTGGAAGAGGCGACATTCCGCCCAAGTCACCCGAAGCTACACTCTCTTGGGAAGAGTCGACGACAAGAGTCGGCGCAGGGGCTGACTCAGATTGATCTAACTTATCAGGCCACTCCCGCACAGCCTCGGCATTCTTCAGGAGAGCTGCGCCCAAACTTTGCTACTTATGATCTCCACATCTGGAGAGACATGACCCTCTGACTTCATTGCCTCAGAATCTCCCTCCGATCCTTCCTCCTCCTTACTCTCTCCATCCAAATGGGAACCCTCCTCGTCATTAGAAGGAGCATCCTGTATGCATAAAAGTTTCCTCAAACGAGGAGGGCGAATTGCACTCTTCTTACTCCTCAACTTCTTCGAGGCTCCGGCCCATCACACTCCTCCTATGGACGCTTTCCTTTGTCCACATCTCGCCTTTCTCCTTCAGTTCCCGCTACTCTCTCAGCTGAGCTTGGCCTAATTTTAAACACGGATTGTCTAGGGCTGATTATGTTGTAAAAGCGAAGGGCTGTATCACGGAGTATAAATGAGGCTTCCCTCTCAGCCTCCAGGATATCCGATATTTCCTTGGCCATCTTTTTCAAATCCTCGTCCTCCGCCGCCTTCACGCAACCTGAAAAGTACAAAGCAATAAGGAAACAAGTCGACAAAAAGCTTAGAGAAGATATAACGATGACTTACAGCCAGAAGTGAAAGCATGTTGTGGAACAACAACATCACGCACAAAGAAGCACTCGTTCTTGAACATACTAAACTCGGACTATAGATCAAGAACATGCTTAAATTTATGAGCGGACTCTAAGCTGATGAAGGGACTCCTCTTTCGATAACTCCTCGCATTATATAAGTATCCGATCTCTCTGTGAGTAGGGGGTCTCAGATAGCGCTTCACAAATATCAGATATAAGCATGTTAGGATGGCGTAGGAGTTCGGTTGAAGTTGCATGGGAGCGACTTTCAAGTAGACCACAAAACTGGCAATCCAATTGGTGGTGAAGGATTGCGCCACACATACAGTGGTACTTACTATATGCCATATATCCACCTGGGGGAAAGCAGGCTCTGTCTTTCGGGCCAGGTAGTATCACGCCCAACGAACTATCTTGAACGTCGTAGCTATGGAGTTAAGCTTTTCTATTGTCAACACTTGGGTAACACTCAAAAGGCCTTACCAGTGTCTGATTGGGAGTGTAGCCCTCTACCAAAGAGTATGCAGAGTTGGGTTGTCCTGGAAAGTTAGCAGGGACACCAAAAGAGGAAGGGCTGGCCCCGAAAAGCTGTGACAAAGCATGCTTGGATCGAAGCTCGTGACTAGTCGACATTCTCCTTCACAAAGAAATAAAAGACAGGCACAAGTCCAAAGGATGTGCAATCATAAATGGAAGTTGAAACATTCATGGAAAGCATCCTATCATCTAGACCGGCTAAAACCATACTCCTAACCTAACACTACTAAGATGAAGCTACCATTTCGAGAGTCTCCATGTTTGGCTCAGCATACCTATGAATCAGTGCTCGGGCTATTTAGTCCGGCATTATCCTGTACGAAAAGCTGAACGACATCCCAATGCCGAACCACTCACTACCGATCCATCCTTAGCATTACAATCGGTCGTAGGCCTATAACCAGTCGCCTGGACTTCACCACTCCATCCTACCATCTCTGTTTCCATCACTTCATCTTGTCCACATTAATGCCAGTCCTGTCATTCCACTTCATCTTCCTCATATCCACAGCAATTCCTCGCTTAGTCACTATTCCTCTCCATTTCTCTCTAATCCAATACTGAATCTTAGGTTCGCGACCGCGAACATGTTTAACTTCATCGTCTCATCGCAAAATTCCATTCATAGATTGCGTACAATCGAAATAAAACCCACCTTCACCAAGCCAGAGACCGAATTTGGAGGGCCTTACCTCAAGCAATAGAGACACTGAAATATATGAATTCAGGCAATATAAGCTAGCTCAGATCGGACCTAAAATCGATTGAAATATAAGTTAAAGGAGTCTAGTTGAGAAAATAGAAAGAGAAGAACAAGGAGGGGAGCGATATTTAAAGAGAAGAGGAAGGGAAGACGAACGGTATTAAGTTTTTCAACCGGTCGAAGAGGCTTGGAACCAAACCAAACAAAGCATGTCATGTAACTACACAACACACTTGGGGGGCATGTGTTGGCTCGGTTTTCCAGCAAGCAGAGAAAGAAGAAGGAAAGGAAGAAAAAGTAAAATATGGCATGGAAGGTAGAACTGCCGGACCAGATATTTGGTTTGGCATTCACCGGAATACCAAACCGAATATTTGGTTCGGCATGCCGAACCAGATATTTGGTACGACATTCTCTGACATGCCGGACCAGATATTTGGTCCGGCAATCTTTGATATGCCAGACCAAATGTTTGGTCCTACACAACACATTCCCCACCAAACCATTGTTCTAGTACATGGGCTTGCTGAACCAAATTCTTAGTCCGGCAAATTCGATGCACCAGAGCAGAAGCACCAAACAATGCAAGGAAGAACAAACATGCAAAACAAGCTCCAAAACCCGAATGTCGATCCAAACGCTCCTGCTTAGATTGCCGAACCAGATCCAGGAAGTAATAACCTCAACCTCCACACTCACAACTCCACTGTATAAATACTAGAGCTTCTCAATAACAGCGGGGACCGATTTTTGGAGAAAAGAGGAAAACTCCGCTGAGACGTAAGAACAGTAAGATGGTCAGTGGATGTAGGTACATTCTGGCCGAACCACTATAGAAACTTTGTGTGATTTAATTTCTTAAACTGCTTTCCGATTATTAGTCTGAGAACTGTTCTATGATTGCAAAAATTATATTGACGTATTGGAAATCAAAAACTTTGTATTAACCAACTTATCCGTAACTTAGTCAAATTCGAACTTAGAGGTGTTTGTCCAATTTTCATACAAACAAACGTTGATCCCTCATATTACTATTGTGATTAGGTGCACGTTTTGTTTGGATTGATAGTCACGGTCGGCTATGGATGGGTTACGACCAGCCAAAAAGGGTAAACTAGTAGAACCCTACCTTAGGAATTGACTCACGTGCCTTGTCATACCTATTGTTAAACGAGCCCATTACGACTTTGGTATTGTACCTATAAAAATGTGTTAAGGTGGATCAATGTAAATCCTTAACGCTATATTGATATTTATTTTACTGATATACATTACCTATTATAGCGTATACTATTATATATAAATAGTTTAACGGATACTTAGCAGATGGAAAATCCTGTAACATCTCTTAATTTATTGCACGCATGTTATACACTGGATAGGAGATGTAAAATTCCGTAAACATCTCTGACACCGTTACACTCATTTTTCATTATATTATTTGACTTACATAAGAGTATTTTAGTCCCGACTCGAGTGTTTTGTTTTCCATTATGCTCAGGTCAGCCCTGAGTTTTTCAGCGTATTGAACATTATTCTTTGGAAGACGTAGATGAAGATTTGGTATATTACTATTATTATTATCCCCTGCATCATGCTATTCTGATGTATTGATTATTTATCCCTGATGTATGTATATAACTATGATAAATGTGTATACATTATAACCAAATGTATAGTAAACAGCTTCATGAACTATTTATTTGATTATTATATTTTATCGTTCCACTGTGAGATTCTATCTTTGTTTTATACTTATTTTCTTATTTTTCTTAATTAACCCCATTGATTATCTACGTTCTAGATTGTTTAAGTTGGACATATGTGGATTATTGTCGATTTAAACCTTCCGAAATATGGTCGTCACAAGATGTGTATATGGACGACCATAGAGTTTGTGCCATCGATGGGTTCTAAGTTGATCATACTAATACATGAGTCATGTGTGTTGAATACCTTTATATAGGTGAATTAATTGCTTTATTATGCTTGGTCATGATTTATTTGGTAATTGTTTATCTGTATATTGTGCATGAGTATCGAAGGCTAAAATTTATTGCCAGTTATAGATTTCCCTTACGAAAAAATTGAGGACACGATTTTCTTAAGTGGGAGTCTATAACAACCCACTGTTGGGAAGAAATTATTTTGGATTTTGTAACAATGTTTTAAATGTTAAATAGGTTTAAGTAATAAAATATGGGTAGTTTAAGATGGTTTGAAAATATGTGAAACTAGTATTTGTGAAGTTGAAAATATCGTATTAATAAAATATTTTGTCAAAATTTAAAGTAAAGATAAAAATTGGTTTGGAGAATTTAATTATAAATATTATCTAATAAAATGGTTATTAAATGAATTATTTTGGTTTAAAGATTTTTGAAACTGAATGATTACTAATGGAAATTTTACGCCTCTCTTTAAATTAATATTTATATTTTAAGCTCGTAATGATTTTTTAAATTAAAAATAGATATAATCTTATAAATTTAAATAATGGAAAATGAAAAAGTTTTAGAAGACGTTGTATTAAAGAATGAATTTTTATTAATTATTGAGGTTAATGAATGACTTTTATTAAAATGGGCCTAATATTGCAATTTTAAATAATTAATTTGTAAAGCGAGTGAAATGTGAAATATATTTTTTATAAAAATATACAACTTTAGGAAAACAATATTATGCAGTAATTTTTTTTTGGGATTTTGAATTATTTTGTCCTGTGGATAATTTTTTTAAGGTGGAGATCGAAGAAAATAAATTGAGAAGAGGATTTATTTTTGAAATCTATGAGCTCAAGCCCAACAAATTACAACCCAGCTCATTTTCACTCTCTTCTTCTCTTGAGAAGCATAGAACCTTCATCAAATTGCCTCACAAATCTATACAGTATCTCATTTCCATATTCTTCAAGCAAAAATACTACTCTGGTTCCTTTTTCAATAGTTCATAACGAATAAGATGGAATCTAAAAGTCCTGAATTCAAATTTAAGCTTCTTAATCCACTATGACACCACTAGAAGCAATCAAAATTAGATTTTGTTCTAGTTTTAAATCAAGCTGATATTCACACTGAATGGAAAAGATGAGCTTTGGAGGAGCTATAAAGTGCAAGTGGTGATTTGGGTTGCTAGTATTTAGGTGAGTGATCTTCACTCATAAATCTATGCTTGAATGAGTGCATATACTGTCTATAGTAATTTTTTGTTTCTTCATATTTAATTGTGAAGATAATCACATTTATTTTATAATGATAGCAAAACCCATGCTTATGATTTTGGTGCCTGCTATGTGCCTTTGATGCTAAAAATAAAGTGTAAACAGGTTACATTGAAGTGGTATAAAATCATGGAAGAACGAAGAAGAAATCAGATGTGATAGAGCTTCAAAGCTTCTGCAATGCTGGAGCGATCGACTCCATGTCACTAGCGGTCTACCGCTGGTGACCAAGGCTAGCAGTCTATTTCCATTTGGGAAACTTGCAAGACCATGACCATTGCATTGCGTAGTCATGCAACACGTTTGTGTAAAATGGATACCGTGCCACAATGGTCGTCGAGGGAACTAATGACCCTATGGTTAGCATTGAGAGCATATAAGAAAGGCCCCTAGAATACAGATGAGAGCTTATCAAACTCCCATTTTGTTGTTGATGTAATGATGTAGATGTACACTTATTCACCCTTATGAGATATCTGATTATGCGACATAGAGTAGATTACATAATCCGATGAGATTGAAGGAAAAATAGCTATTTATGAGACATAGAGCCCATACGATTGTTCTCCAAACCGAAAGCCCAAGCGTCATCTACGAGACTGAGTGTTTAGTGAATTATTTGAGGGAGAGAGCCCATATGATTAGTCATGAGACTGTTAGCCAAGTTAACTATCTATGAGGCGGAAGGTTAAGATGTTTATCTATATAATTAAGGATTAATTGGATTATTCATGAGACTTAGATTCCATGAAATAGAGTGACCCCGTAAATATATATTATATTATCTGAGTGGTAACCATGGTTGCCAAGAGTATCCCATATTTAGTAGTTTGACATGTACTAATCGATTACGTGACTATCTAAGAGATAATCGTGGGCATACCTAAGAGCATACTGTACCCATGTTTGACATTTTTTTATCTCCAATGTTTGTTTTTTACCTTATATGTTAAGTATGACGGACCTGGGAGTGTATACCTTATTATTAGTTGAGAGATAATTTTATGCATAGCCATGAGCATAATGATTATTGAGTAGTGTTGATGATTGTATGCATAGTTATTTTATTTATTTTGATATTATAACTCTTGACGTGTAGCTTGATTTTACTTTCATATGGGTGATGATATATGTGTATGATTTTGAGATATGTTGTTATATTTGAGATGTTTATATGCGAGATCTGTTATTATATTTGAGATGTTTATATGCCTTTTTGAGATACACTTGTTTATATCATGTTAGTTGTTATTACATATTGACATCTACATTTTAGACATAGTTTGACCCATTTATTATTTATACAATACTCAAGTCTATTTGAGACATTTCAAGTTTAGGGATGAAGTGACTAGCTTATAGTGGTTAGGCATAGTTTTAAAGGCTACTTGTGGAGGTTCAGTGGTGAATAAAAGGATTTATAATATCATTTGGTATGAGACATTCGATAATACTTCTCTAATTATTCTTTAGAGTTATTATATAGAATATTATTGTGAGATATGAGTGTAGTTTATAAGCATTGAGTGAATGGTTGAGTAGTGCAAGGTGGTATCAGACACCTGAGCTGATATTTGTTAGGTTACTTCTTATAAGTAAAAGTTACTCATACAGAGATGAGAAATGAGGATTCATTTATCAGATGTTGCAAGCAGAGAGCCGTAGGCTAGGAGCCATAAGTATGTCTACCTATTATAAGAGTACTCCTATTATCGTGTGAGGAGTAAACCAGATTAAGCTAGCACCGTCTTAAATGGTTACATTGCACATCGTAATAGGGGTTCTTGCTTTATGATCAGTGGTGAAGCTTTGAATATTACTCCTACATGACCTACGAGGGGAATTGTACTATCGAGAGGTCACATGTAAAAATAGTGTACGAGATATTGATAGTTGTCACAATGAAGTTAACCAAGGAAAACGCTGTTATGGTGTATCAGAGAAGGTTCATGACAATATAGTGTATAAGAGATACGAGTCTTGGCTTTAAATATTTGATATTATATCTAATGAAGATTTTCGTACCTTCGCTATTTTATATCCCCGCTTTATCTCCACTATAACTTTTTAAACCTCCACCACTATGGAACCTGTAAGCGCTGTAACTACACAGTATAACACTAGAGGGGGATGAATAGTGTTTTATAACTAATATTGAATTTTTAAACAGTTTCAAGATTTAAATCAAAACACAGATGTATATTAATAGGCAGTCTTTCTCTCTCTCTCTCTCACACACACACACACATATGTGTGTGTGTGTGTGTGTGTGTGTAATGCAGAAAAATAAAGTAAAAGTAAGAGAGATGACACTAGGAGTTTTATATTAGTTCAGATTAACCAATTCTACATCCAGTGTTGTATAATATTGGTACAGATTTTCTTTCAACTCTTACTTTAATCGGGTAGCAAGCAAACCAAAATAAAATCTTGATTTCACAACAACAAGGCACACCATCCTGACTTTATGTGCTCATGGTAGACTCTTTATTTTTCGGGCAACAAGATCTTCTGCTTGATTTGAATGGGCAATAAAGACACCCACTTAATTTGAATGTACAACAAGCAAACCCACTTGATTTGAATGGACAACAAGCATTCCTGCATAGAATAGAAGTAGAGAGTTGTCAACTCCAAATACAAATACTTGTAGCTTGAATACAAGATATCCTGTAGCCCTTTTATAGCATTTAGATCTTTGAATTGGTGAAAGAAAGGATTGGAATGACAAGAGAATGATTTGAATACTTTCTAAAAAGTGAGTAGATTATAGAGAATGAATGTAGTAAAGTAGAGATTGGATTTGAGTGGGTTTGAAGACTATAGGAAATGGATTTTGTGAAATATAAATAAGAATTTAGAGTAAGAAGAATGGAGTGAATAATTAGTTAAAAATTCATTTTCTAGTTCCATTTGTATAATGTTTGAAGGGACATGCATATTCACAAAAAGATGGAGCTAAAAAGACACAACTCTTTAAATTTAAAAAAAATGGTCTAACTGTACATATATCGACATAATCTTGTAGGATATATTGACATATCCTTGTATGTTGGGAAAAACAATAATAATTTTAAAGTGTTATAAAATCTAAAATTTTCCAAAATTATTTTAAAATGGTTCTAAATACTTTAATATATAAAAATATTTATAAAATATTTGTATAAATATTTTGTAATATAATAGATTTTTGGTGATAGAATATTTCAAAGAAAAGAAAATTGATATTTAAGGACTTTAAAATTTTATATAATGTCCATTAACTATTATCTATAGTCTTGAACTCTTCATGTCTTCATCTTCAAACTCTTTGAGTTTTAATTGTCTTAATTATCTCTAAATCTCAATCTCTAGTCTCTTTACTGATCAGTCTTCAAGCTCGATTATCTTGTACTTGCATAAACCTGTGTAACATCCTGCAAAATAATTTATACAACTTGTGAAACATTAATACCTATATTTATATGCTTGTTGCCACCAAAATCAATATATTGACATTAACAATCTTCCCCTTTTTGATGATGCAACCATGTAGTTATTTTATTATAAATTACAATGTAACTCCCCTTAAATTGGTTAACTCACCCTATTTTGAACAGATCCCCATGTATATGCATATATTATATTTTATACATTTGCTCCTCCTTTATCATCAACGAAAATGGGTAAAGAAAAGCTCCCTCTAAATGTGACACATTAAGTTATATAAAATGCAATAAGTTGTTTACGGAATCAAAATCAATACTAATTACGAAACAATATATTTTTAAGAAATAATATATATATATATATATATATATACACACACACACATACACATTTACAATTGCATCTATTTAAACCATACATCGCAAACTTACACCTGCATACACTAATACACAATTAATTACATAAAAGTAGTTTCTAATTATACAAACTAAAATGTAAAAATAATAAACACACATTTTGAGTACATACTAAAACCTAGATTTTCTTAAAAATTTCTACCCTTCCTTTGGATCTAAAGAATGGATTGATGCTATGACTTCTTGATCTTCATGTTCCACTTTTATATTAGAGTCTGAGCATTTCAGGGTGTTGCCTTGAACTTCTTTAGTGAAACAAGAAATTAAGCATCAAAGAAAATGTTTTTCTTATTCTTTGATCATTTGCATTTGACTCAACTCCAAATGTCATTGATTGTGAAGAATGACGCAAAGAGTTCATTTAATCATTTGAAGGGTTTTTTCTAGATTATCACTTAATGTTTGTTGTGAAAAACTGATTTTTGAATTCATTTTATTTTATGAAAAGAGATGTGTATGGAAGAATAAAATAACGGGATGATTTTTTTTGAGAGTTTTCCTGGAGTAAATATGATTTTTATAGTGATGAAGAGATGGATTAGAAACTAATCCCTTCAATTAAAATTACTAAACTTTTTAAATTTAAAATCTGCGAATCCCAGGATACGTCGTCATATTATGTAGGGTAGTCAACATACATACAGTAATTTGCATGTTTTTGTTATTTATATTTTGTTTTATGTTGTATATTATTTTAGTTTATGGTTCTAGAGATCAAAAGAATATGGTTGACAACAAAATGAAGTTTCTAAGAAAATTTACTTAATAAAATAGAGAGATACATAAGATTAATGAAAATAAAAAGAATAACATAAATAAAGCTAAAAAATACAAAGATAGCTAATTAGATCTAAATTGACGATGATAAAGATTTTCCACCAAGCTTTCTCATTATCTTCCTCAAGTATTTGTCAACTTTGTTTGAGAGGCTAATGAGTTTCTGACTAAATGAACGCTTAAGTTTCTTTTGATTATTAAGAAGCTTCTCTTGATTCCTAAGAATCTCTTTGTTTGAATAGCAAGATAGCTTGTCATGGATTTCAAGAGATGTATCTATTTCTTCCTCCTCTTTCTTTTCTTCCTTCTCTTCTATTTCCATTTGATCACCTTCTTCTCTTGAAGAATTACTTGCTCTTTTTCTCTTGCCAATCTTTCCTTCTTTGGGCAAGTGACACATAGGGTTCAAATTCAAAAGGAATGCGCATGAGATAGAGATTTGTTTTGTCAAAAACTTTATGAGCCAAAATGTTTTCACCTCTTAGGTCACTACCAAAGTAGTTGAAAATTCTAGTAAGATACATACCACGGTAAAGTGTTTTCATGCCTAGAAGTTTTCTTTTGAACAAAGTCATCCAAAATACTTGAGCCTAATTTATATCATAATTTTCAAAAATAAGAAAACGAGTTTCAATTATGCGTGTGGTTTTTGTTGTTCCCCATCCTCGTTGTAATACTTTATTGTAAAATAAGACTTGTTATTCTTACTTCTGGCCTAATATTTTTGCCTTCAAAACCAAGTTCTTCATCATTTGAAAATAGATCATGCATAACTTCTCTATTTCCAAAATCAGATTCAAAAGTGGAGAGGTCATTTCCTCTACTTTTGCATTCTGCAATTTGACCAAGAATATCATAAATGAAAGTAAAAGTAGTATCAAAGATTTGACCTTCTTTTCCTTAATTAAACTTTTCATTTAAATTAGGATAAAACATTTAAACCAAATCGGGATAACAGCCAAAATCATTTTATGGTGGATCGGCTACACTAAAAATACCATTATTCAAAGCAAGATCTTATAAACCATGAGAATAAAATTCATTGAAATTAGCAAATCTACCCGATTTTTTTACCATATTTTAAATACTCAAAGTATGTTTCAATGGACTCTTGATCATCGAAAAGTTGACTTTTGATACTTTTGGTATTCCTAATGGTTTTGGATGAAGAGGGTTGGTTTGAAAAAGACATTATGAGTTTGTTTTGGAAGGAAGAGAGTGAAGAGTTTGTTTAACTTTTGAAATAAAACGTGTACTGAAAATGAGGTTACACGTTTTAATATATAGAGTTTGAATGAATATGTGACAGCCAAAAGGTGTTATTTCAAATTTTGAATTAAATAAAAAGAGAGGGAACTTCAAAATTTAAATTTGAAAAGATTCTTTAATTTCCATCGAGGATATCTCGACGTACCTGAGTGGCATATATCGACATATATTGTAACATCCCCTATTTGAAACTCGAAAATGAACGTCGATGATGCTGCAACCTTCATCGAAATTATCTTCCAGCGATGAAACTGAGTTCTATTTAAAGTAAGCACGGATAAAGTAAACAGAGTAGCTAAATATTTTCACTACATCAAAATTTTACTTTAACAATCTTTACATATTCTTCTGTCATAGTTAACCCAAAACGTACCCACACAGGGGTCAAATATAATAGAAAAAAACATGGTCAAAGTCGAGTCTACATATGACAATTCGACCCTCGCTTCTTATTACAGCAGAAATAAACACTCTTTATTCGTTACCAAGCCTCCTGCTCCGTCTTTGATCTACTACTGCGGTTCTTATTATACCCGACTATCCCATAAACTCAGCCTACTCAAATGAGTACGTATGAGCTTATTATGAAAATAATAATAAAAACACGGGTCAGACATAAAGTCTGGTGTGAATAATACTTACTAAAAATAATCATGCAGTGAGACCAGACTGCATTGCACATATTGGATTTCCTCCTCACTATTCAATAATCAAGTGTAGAACATTAAAAGACTCATGCTGCTTTCCGGGCATAGCCCCCACTAAATTCCTTATTTATTTCGTTCCTTGAAATCCTCCATCATTATTTACTACTACGCTCCATACACATTCCCTCCCGGTTCCCTTTTGGATTATTCTTTATTGAACTAGTCCCATCTTCCATTGTGCCCTAGCGTGGTACTTGACCTCTCGTTAAGGTTTGGCTCCTATCTAATACTGCTTGGAATCACCCCACTGCAGTATTCCTTTGAATTCATTCATCGGGTTGAACTATAGGGAACTAACCACCTATCGTATCTAACAATTTAATTAGTTAAATCTTGAACTACAAAGAAACAATCACCCCAGTCCCTTTATATTTATACTTACTTTTCAACCTGCTTGCAATAACCTACTGTAGTGACGGCAAAGGAACCCACATATAGCCTCTAAACATTTGTTTAATTTAGAACTGCTTGGAATACCCCACCGCAATCCCTGGAATGAATGCCTATTCTCACCTTCTCTGGGTGTGCATTCGAGTGAGCATCCCTACCCACATCAATAGCCCTTCCATCCTTATTTCTACTGGAGGATCCCTTCCTCGTATTGACCTGGCCTCTCCCCTGGTCTCATCCACTTATCCTTTACTATGTTGCATTTACAACTTTTCTTAGTATAGTACCACCCTGCCCTAATACCGAGTGTTCCCTCTTCTTTTCTTATCAAGTATCTACTACCCTTTATGGAACAATATGATTCCTTCATGTTGTGTGCAGTTCTTACTTATGGATATAGCACCGCCACCCCAACTTCGTTCAGACAACCTCTAACATTCCTGACAATGCCTTTACACATATTGATATCTTATTTGTTCTTATTTTACTTTCCATTAAACGTGGTGTCTTCTTCTTCTTTTTTCAATAATTGTTTTAGATATGGTTTCCTGGCTTTTTCACACCACTTGTTAATATATATCATTTTTCCATATAAATTTTATTTTCGTGTGCTACCGCTGTTCGCCGCTTGCCCCAGCGCAATACTTGGCCAGTTCGATTTATTTTCTTTATAGAAAATTCTAATAGATTCCCAAAAAATTAGTGAACACTTTTTCTAACACGATTAACCTTTCTTTGGACTTTCAAGTGTATTTTTCTTACTTATATTCTACTTGGGCATCTTCAATAAATCGTGTAAAATCGTATAAGCTTAAGAAACTTTTCAAACCAAAACCTGGTTTCTAAGATCATGATTAGAACACCATATAAAATTTCCATGATCTTTTAAAATTACTAAGGTAGGGAAAATACATCTATACATCTCATATTTATCTATCCTTTCCCTAAAACATTCATTAGCCCTTTAAATTTGTGAATAAGATCCATATGAACCTCATCATACTAAAAACATATAGACCTAGACCGAAACCAAATATATATCAGAGAACGATGTAGAAAAATTAAGTATTACTCACCTAGATCTTCTATATGTCTTGTTTTAGTTTTCTAAACCATTCCTTATCTTGTGTTTTATTTATCTTCTCTTATTTGTTCTCCCTATGCCACCATTAAAGTTTCTTTCTATTGTTTTATTTTATTTGAGTAGTATGAAATGAATGAACAGAAAAGAGTAATGTTTATTGTCTCACAATAATTTAGGCTTGGGCCTCATACCCCTCCAATTATAAATTCACTTTCCTTTGCTTCTTTCACTGGGCATGTCTTGGCCTCTTGATTAATTAGTTAGATTAATTATAAGTTTAGAGTTATCACATGTATGCCAGAATTTCAATGTTTAAGAAATATATTCATATTATGATATATGAAATTTTATTTATACTTATTATTATTATATATTTATTTCTATATTAAATACTTAACAAAATCAAAATTTTAAAAAGTAAAAAAAGGAATAAAGTATGAAATGTTAAACTACTAATTTCGCTATTTGCTTTGATTGACTCATTTAATCTTTCATCACCATGAAACACATATTGATATTTTTAGTGTTTGGTTCATTATCACTGGATGCTGTATCAGAATATATGATTTTTGTTTGATGATAATAAACATATATTCATTCGTTTAAATGTATTTGATAATATACTATTTTATTTTTTCACAGATTAAATAAATATTTGCAGAATAAAATAAATAACACGAAATTTGAATTCAAACGAATATTTTATTCAAACAAATATTTATTACATCTTTGAATAGTACAATTTCAAGCTCTCACTATAACTATACAACTTTGATTACAATTACATCACATTTCACATTTACAATTCACCTCACTACATATCACTCACACTCGTATTTATCTTCAACTTCATTCCAGTTTGAATCCAGCATCTGAGAAATCTGCAAAAATATTCACTAACGCAGTAAAATTTAAAAAGAAATATTTTTGCAAAATAAAATAAGATATGATTTTTGAAAATAATATTTGCCTCAGTTATTTGGGTTGTTCGTCATCATTTAAATTTGAATTCATCATACACGAACAACTTGTGACATACACAGTGTATTACTGTATATGCCACAAGGCCGTGCACGCCGATATATACACTTGATAATGCTATAGGGACAGGTGAGCACAAGGTCAAACCCAAATATATGGACAGGTTCAACTCAGGTGCAATAAATTCAAAAATACGACACGAACACAAGGTCAAATCCGAGTTTTGAAACTGGATTCAACACAAGTGAATCGAGTTCAAGTCAGACCAACACTGCAAGTACATGAATGCAAACTACAAGTACAGGTTCAAGGCCAGAATGTCAAAGTGGCAACTGGCAATAACAACTACACATATGCATACCACAGATGCAACCGATCAGTTCGACATATACATGAAGGCAGCAAGTCAGTGGACAGACCAGAGTACAACAGGCAAGCACAATGCATATATAGCAATAATATACAAGCCAACAGCAAAACAAGCAGTGCAGACCACAAAAGTGCAACAAGTATTGCAGTAAGAAACAAATGACAGTAAGCAATGAAGCAACAAGGTCAGAGAACCAAGTAACAATGTGCACAGGTGAATCAAGTGAATCATAATGAAGCAGTGCAACATCTTCCATCAACACACTCAAGTGACTCAACAATGCAACAAGGTGATATGCAAACTACATGCAGGCCAGAAGCAAAAACTCAAGTGCAACAGTGAAGTTCAGCTATGCAAATGAAACACTGTTGCAAACAACATAACAGTATGCAAGCTCGAGCACAAGAACATGACAGCAAACAGAAGTGCACAGCAACAGTAAGGCAATGCACAAATACAGGTGAATCAAGTGACCAACAAACTACTGAAGTTCAAATATCAAATTCAAGACAGACCAACATACTACAGTGAACCATCGAAGAATGCAACACAGTAATGAGAACAGATACAAGCTAGTTCCAGTGCCAACATATTCAACTCAATGTGCAACTGCAAGTGTCGACCAAGTGACAATACAACTAAGACAACATCAACAGCACAAAGATGGGTCAAAGCAGTGTCAAAGCAACACAGAGGGATCTGAAATCACAACGGAGTTCAACATAACTCGAAGTACACTCTAATGCAAACTGCCTCAAAAATGAATACAACATGAAGCACTGCTACTCAAGGCAACTAGGAATGAACAGAATCACAAGGCAAGTGCACCACCACACAAGTATACACAAGCAACATGTATGCACCAGTAAACCAATGAACCAACACAAGCATGAAACCAGTCAATGCCGAGACTAAACAAATCAGTGACATCAAAACATGGCAGTAGGGATGTAATGGCTGTGAACAACAAGAGGGATGCAAGCATCAAGCTGCAGTCAAAGCATCAGAGGGAATCATCAATATCCAAACTACAGATACAAAGCTAAATTTGTCAAAGCCGTGTGTTTTAACAAGTCAACAGAAAAAGGAACGAAAACCGTGGTCATCACGAAATCGATTCAAAGCCGTGGGACGCAAGAAATAAAATTATACGCGTATGAAAAAGTCAGAATCGATCTCAATCATTCAAGCATCATCAAGTGGCCGAGATAAAGAATTTGACAAATTCAAATCAACATATACGAACGTAATTCTAGGAAATCAAATCCTATATAATACCCAAAATCATCATCGGCAAGTGCATCGAGTTCAAGAATCAACCAGCAAAGCAAAAGGAGGAAAATACATACCGAAGCAATCGAACTCGATCAAGGAGGAGAAGCCGCAAACAAATTGAAGCAAATCAGAAACAGTAATTGCAATCAACCAACAAAGGCAGCAACTTAAAACCCTAATTTAAGAGCACGGCATCAAGAACGAAAGCCCCAATTTTGCAAAAGGAACGGTCGCCATTATACTCAAGCAAAGAAAAAGAACCGGGCCGATAAAATAAAAGGGAGACATATTTTTAATTAGTGGGCCGTTTATTTTTGAGCTTAGTTGTTTTTTAATTAGGGTTATTTGCTTTTTATGTTTGTGTTTCTTTTAATTTTAAAATTCTCTTTTAAACCGTTGTAATTTTCTAGTCGTGTGACTAGGGGACAAACTACGGTGTGTAGTTTGGGAATTCGCAACTCGGTGGTTGAGTTGTGGTCAGGGTTTTGAGCGTAGAGTTAGATTAGTCAATAGCGGGTATAGCGAGTTTACGTGTGTAAGCGAGGGACTATCTAATTTCTAGTAGAAACCTTGGGGGCAGCACGTAGGCAGGGTTTTGCCGAAGCTGGGTAAATTCTGTGTTGTTCTGTTCTGTTATTTATATTCTGCTATATCTATTCTGCTATTCTGTGATCTGAATTTAAATTAATTGATAAGCTTCCGCGATTAATTTTTATAATTTACACTATCACCCTATTCACCCCCCCTCTAGGGTGAAATCGATCCTACAAGTGGTATCAGAGCTAGGAATAGAAGTCAACATTTGTTTTTTTTTTAAAAAAAATTCTATTTTAAAAAAAAAATCAGTTTTTGTTTAAAATTTGAATTTTTTAAAATGGCTTCTTTTAATAATGCTTTTGCAGAAGGTCAATCCATAATTAGACCACCAATGTTCAATGGTGAATATGCTTTTTGGAAAAATATGATGAATTTTTTTTTGAAAACCATTGACGCTTGGGATATTGTTGAGACAGGTTATAGAATACCAACTATAACTGTAGATGATCAGGAAATAGAGAAACCAAAGGAACAGTGGACAGAACTAGAAAATAAATTGCAGAATACTAATGCCAAAGCTATGAATTCTATTATCTGTTCATTAGATCAATTTGAATTTAATCGTGTCTCACATTGTCTAACTGCGCAGGAAATATGGCACATATTAGAAGTGACTCACGAAGGAACATCTCAAGTCAAAGAATCTCGCCTTGCCATGCTAAGCAACGAATACGAGAACTTTACAATGGCGAAAGAAGAAAATGTCAAAGAGATGTACGGACGACTTTCCAACATCGTATACAAATCAAAAGCTCTCGGAAAAACATACACCGAATTGGAAATAGTCCGTAAAATCCTCAGAGTCCTTCCACGAAGCTTTGAAGCAAAAGTAACTGCCATTCAAGAATCGAAAGATTTAAAACAACTCAAAGTCGAAGAACTCATCGGAAATCTCACCACTTATGAGCTAGAAATGAAATTCAAGGAAGAGCGTGAAGGTGGAGATACTCGAAAGAAATCAATAGCTCTCAAAGGAACAACTGAAAGTGATGATGAGAATGATGACGATGATGACGGCGCAGCAGAGCTAGCGCTACTAATAAAGAAATTCAAAAAGTGGAATCGCAAATACGGAAATCCAACTCGAAATCATGAATTGAAAAGCAGAATAGGCAAAGCACTAGAAAACCCAGAAGATCAGAAAATCATCTGTTACAAATGCAACAAACCCGGCCATATCAAGCCACAATGTCCTCAAAAACGATCAAATCAAGGAAAGAAACTAAAGAAGAAAAGCTTTGCGGCTACTTGGGATGAAACTGACGAAGATGAAAGTGATAACACCGAGAGTGAGAGTGAAAAAGCAAACATGTGCCTTCATGGTGAAGTTACAGACAATGATGACGACGAGCCAAGCGAGGTATCAAAACTCACTCATTCTGAATTACTAATTTATTTCCATGAAGTAAATGGATGTTATGAACGACTTAGGGAAAAATATGCTAAACTTGAATCTCAAAAGGATACTTTGATAGAATGCAATAAACAACTTGATCAATTAGTTAAGAACTATCAATGTAGAATTCCTAAGTGTGATAAGTGTCCAACATTCGAAGAAGAAATTAAAAAATCGGAAATCAATATAAAATCACTTGAAAATGAAATTCTGATTTTAAAAGAGAATGAAAATACTAGGAGAGAGATTTCTATTAAAAAATGGACACAGTTGTTAAACGAAAATGAATCTCTCAAAACAAAAGTCCAACAACTGTCAACGACCTTAGATAAATTTTCAAAAAGTGAAAAATCGTTGAATATGCTATTAGGAAAGCAAACTGTTAATATGGTTAGACAAGGACGTGGATATAAAAATTCGAAAATTGTTCAAAGAAATATTAATCAAGTTAATTCTATGAGCACAATTTGTAAAAAATTTGGACACAATCACAATAATTGTTGGAATAGACTCAAACATATGAAAACAATACCGATTTGGGTTCCAAAAGGCACAAATATAAAATCTCTCAAAGTTAAACAAATTTGGGTGCCGAAGGGAACAATTATAAATAGTTTTGGGTATCCACAAAATTATCATTCTAAATATTTTGCCACTAACAATCATGGACCTATAAAAACAAATAGGTCACTAAACTCTTTTCTCGTGTAGGTATGCTGGCAGGCTAAGGAACAACAGCAATGGTACTTGGATTCTGGCTGTTCCAGGCACATGACAGGCGATAAATCGAAGTTCCTTAGCCTAGAAAAGTACAAAGGTGGCAGAGTCACAATGGGGAACAATGACAAGTGTAAAATTGTCGGTAAAGGTAAAGTAGGTAACAATACATTTACCTTGAATGACGTACTATATGTTGAAAATCTGCACCACAATTTGATATCAATCAGCCAGCTATGTGATAAAGGTATGAATGTTATCTTTGATTCTGACATGTGCAAAATTGTTGACAAATCATCAAAAGAAATCTTATTTTCAGGAAAAAGGAAAGGTAATATATATTCTCTATCTTTTGATGATCTCATCCTCTCTAAATGTTTGGTAGCTAAGGATATAGAAGTGAATTTATGGCATAGACGTTTAGGGCATGCTAGTATGAACTTATTAAACAAATTAAAAAGGAAAAGTTTGGTAAGAGGGTTGCCATCACATGAGTTTGAAACTGAAAACATCTGTAAAGCATGTACTTTGAGAAAACTTAGAAAATCATCGTTTCATGCCAAAAACAATGTAAGCATTTCTAGAGTTCTTGAACTAATTCATATGGATCTATTTGGACCTAATGACATTGCTAGCTTAGGAGGTAAGAAATATTGCTTTGTGTTAGTTGATGATTACTCAAGATATACATGGGTATACTTCTTAGCTAAAAAATCAGAAACTTTTTCATACTTCACAAGATTCGCAAAATTTGTGCAAAATGAAAAAGAAGTCTCTATTGTTTCGTTAAGAAGTGATCATGGTGGAGAATTTGAAAATTATGAATTTGAAACTTTCTGTGATGAAAACGGAATCAAACATGAGTTCTCTGCACCACGTACTCCACAACAAAATGGGGTAGTTGAGAGAAAGAATCGAACTTTACAAGAATTGGCTAGGTCTATGTTAAATGAATATGAACTACCTCTGCATCTCTGGGCAGAAGCTGTAAATACAGCATGTTATGTAATGAATAGAGTTATCATCAGACCGATTCTTAACAAAACCCCCTATGAGCTATGGTTCAACAAAAAACCAAACATCGCTTACTTCAAAGTGTTTGGATGTCCTTGCTATATTCTTAATACAGGTGATCAGTTAGGAAAATTTGAAGCAAAGGCTGATGATGGCATCTTCATGGGTTACTCTTCGAGAAGCAAAGCTTATAGAGTCTACAACAAAAAGACTAAAACAATCGTAGAGTCAATCAATGTGAAATTTGATGAAGGCATTGACGAACAGGATACATCCAAAAGCAACGTTGAAGAGGAGAAAGAAAAAGATGAATTCGAAAAACCAAAAGAAACTGCTGATGCTAGAGAAACTACCACAACTCAAGAAGTCCGAAGAAATCTGGATCCAGAAAAGCTGAAATACAAAATAGACCATCCACCAGAATTGGTAATTGGAAACCCTATAGCAGGTATACAAACTCGTTCATCTTTTAAAAATCTATGTGATCTGTGCTTATATAGTGGATTTATTTTAGAAATAGAACCAAATAACATAGATTCAGCCCTTAATGATGAAAACTGGTTCATGGCCATGCAAGAAGAGCTAAATCAGTTTGAACGAAATAATGTTTGGAGTCTAGCACCTAGACCTAAGGATTATCCAGTTATAGGAACAAAATGGATTTTTAAAAATAAATATGATGAATCTGGAAATATAATTAGAAATAAGCTAGACTAGTTGCTAAAGGATACAATCAAATTGAAGGAGTTGACTTTGATGAAACTTTTGCGCCTGTAGCTAGACTAGAATCAATTAGAATATTGTTAGCTTTTGCTTGTTACAAAGGATTTAAACTAAGACAAATGGACATTAAGAGTGCTTTTCTTAACGGAGTTTTAAAAGAAGATGTGTTTGTTGAACAACTAGAAGGTTTTGAAAGTCATGAATATCCAAACCATGTATACAAACTAAAGAAGGCATTATATGGATTAAAACAAGCTCCCAGAGCTTGGTATGAATGCCTTACTTCTTATCTCCTTGAAAATGGGTTCAAAAAGGGATGTGTAGATACCACACTATTTCTGTTGCATGAAAACAATGATATTTTGATTGTTCAAATATATGTTGATGACATCATTTATGGTGCTACTAACAAGTTATTGTATGAGAAATTTGAAAAAGTCATGCAGGAAAAATTTGAAATGAGCTTGGTTGGAGAGTTAAAATTCTTTTTAGGATTTCAAATCCAACAAAGCATTAAAGGCACATTCATTTCTCAAACAAAATATATTAGGGAACTTGTCAACAAATTTGGATTGAAAGATGCTAAACCAGCAAGAACTCCCATGAGTACAACACTTAAACTTGACAAAGATGAAAAGGGTAAGACAGTTGATCAAAAGCAGTACAGAGGTATGATTGGATCACTCCTTTATCTTACCGCCTCTAGACCTGACATCATGTTTTCTGTCTGCTTATGTGCGCGTTTTCAATCTAACCCAAAAGAATCTCATTTAAAAGCTGTTAAAAGAATTATAAGATATTTATTGCACACACCACGATTTGGTCTTTGGTATCCATCAAATGATAATTTTGAATTGAAAGGTTTTTCAGATGCTGATTATGCTGGAAATTTGGTTGATAGAAAAAGTACTAGTGGAGCATGTTTTATGTTAGGACATTCATTAGTTGCATGGTCGAGTAGAAAACAAAATTGTATTGCATTATCCACAACAGAGGCAGAGTATATTGCTTTGAGCGGTTGCTCTGCTCAAATCTTATGGATGATACAAACTTTGCATGACTATGACCTAAATTTTAAACGTGTACCACTAATGTGTGATAGCAAAAGCGCAATTGATCTCACAAATAATCCTGTACATCATTCACGAACAAAACGTATAGATGTAAGACATCATTTTATTAGAGATCATATTTCCAAAGAAAATATCTGCATAAATTTTATTTCAACTGATTCTCAATTGGCAGACATCTTTACAAAACCCCTACCAGAAAATAGTTTTTGTAAACTACGACTCAGTCTAGGTGTTTTAGAAATTTGCTGAATATTTAACATTTTTTTTCTCCCTACAAATCATCGAAAAGAAAAATAGTGATTGAAAAAGTGATGAGTCTTGATATTGATTATATATTATACTCGAGAAAGTATAATTAGAAAATTTCTTTAGAAATGTAAACAAGAGTTATAAAACTTTTTGTTGGTAAAAAATTCCATGACCATCTCTATACCTATCATATTTCTATCAACCATCACTCATCAAAATTCTATATAGTTTGTCAATATGTGGTACTTTAAACAGGAATCGTTCGTTTTTCATTTTTACATTTTTTTTTAAAAAAAAAAGAGAAAAAAAATAAAAAAATAATAATAACAATAAATAAATACCAAAGTATTCACTCTCATTTAAAAGTCCTCACGGTTATGCACGGGTGAATTACTTGGAATTTGTTATGTGCTTTCATGCTCATTTAAAAGTCCTCACGGTTATGCATGTATGGAACACATATCAAAAGTTGTTTTTTTTTTAAAATAAACAAGTTGATTCTAATCCCATTTAAAAGTCCTCACGGTTATGCGTGGTTAGAAGATACTTGAATTCATTTTTTAAAAAATAAATTTGGAATACTACTAATCTCATTTAAAAGTCCTAACGGTTATGCATGGTTAGTAGATATTCAAAATCCTGATATAAAAATACCACAAATAGACACAACTGTATGGTTTTATATGATGACATCATTTCCATCATTCTAAAAGTGGAATATGCGCCTAACAAAATATTTATGATTTTTGTTTGATTTTTTATTGAAATTTGATATTTATATTCAATTGAGTTTTAATGTTGGATTGATATCGATTATTTTTTCTCTATTTTCTCTAACACTATTATTCTTTTGCTGATAACAAAAGGGGGAGAGAAAAGTTAAGATTTTGTCAAATAGAATCAAGCAAAGGTCAAATAATTTTCCATTTGCATATAGGCTCATTTATATATTTCTATTTGTATGCATATATGTAGGGGGAGCTTTGTGTAGAGAGGAAGCATTTAAATAGGGGGAGCAATTAGGATATATCAATGATCAAATACATTTAACATATTCAAAATCTTAAATATATGTTTGTTATCATCAAAAGGGGGAGATTGTTGAATATGCGCTTATATGATTTTTGTTTGATGATAATAAACATATATTCATTCGTTTAAATGTATTTGATAATATACTATTTTATTTTTTCACAGATTAAATAAATATTTGCAGAATAAAATAAATAACACGAAATTTGAATTCAAACGAATATTTTATTCAAACAAATATTTATTACATCTTTGAATAGTACAATTTCAAGCTCTCACTATAACTATACAACTTTGATTACAATTACATCACATTTCACATTTACAATTCACCTCACTACATATCACTCACACTCGTATTTATCTTCAACTTCATTCCAGTTTGAATCCAGCATCTGAGAAATCTGCAAAAATATTCACTAACGCAGTAAAATTTAAAAAGAAATATTTTTGCAAAATAAAATAAGATATGATTTTTGAAAATAATATTTGCCTCAGTTATTTGGGTTGTTCGTCATCATTTAAATTTGAATTCATCATACACGAACAACTTGTGACATACACAGTGTATTACTGTATATGCCACAAGGCCGTGCACGCCGATATATACACTTGATAATGCTACAGGGACAGGTGAGCACAAGGTCAAACCCAAATATATGGACAGGTTCAACTCAGGTGCAATAAATTCAAAAATACGACACGAACACAAGGTCAAATCCGAGTTTTGAAACTGGATTCAACACAAGTGAATCGAGTTCAAGTCAGACCAACACTGCAAGTACATGAATGCAAACTACAAGTACAGGTTCAAGGCCAGAATGTCAAAGTGGCAACTGGCAATAACAACTACACATATGCATACCACAGATGCAACCGATCAGTTCGACATATACATGAAGGCAGCAAGTCAGTGGACAGACCAGAGTACAACAAGCAAGCACAATGCATATATAGCAATAATATACAAGCCAACAGCAAAACAAGCAGTGCAGACCACAAAAGTGCAACAAGTATTGCAGTAAGAAACAAATGACAGTAAGCAATGAAGCAACAAGGTCAGAGAACCAAGTAACAATGTGCACAGGTGAATCAAGTGAATCATAATGAAGCAGTGCAACATCTTCCATCAACACACTCAAGTGACTCAACAATGCAACAAGGTGATATGCAAACTACATGCAGGCCAGAAGCAAAAACTCAAGTGCAACAGTGAAGTTCAGCTATGCAAATGAAACACTGTTGCAAACAACATAACAGTATGCAAGCTCGAGCACAAGAACATGACAGCAAACAGAAGTGCACAGCAACAGTAAGGCAATGCACAAATACAGGTGAATCAAGTGACCAACAAACTACTGAAGTTCAAATATCAAATTCAAGACAGACCAACATACTACAGTGAACCATCGAAGAATGCAACACAGTAATGAGAACAGATACAAGCTAGTTCCAGTGCCAACATATTCAACTCAATGTGCAACTGCAAGTGTCGACCAAGTGACAATACAACTAAGACAACATCAACAGCACAAAGATGGGTCAAAGCAGTGTCAAAGCAACACAGAGGGATCTGAAATCACAACGGAGTTCAACATAACTCGAAGTACACTCTAATGCAAACTGCCTCAAAAATGAATACAACATGAAGCACTGCTACTCAAGGCAACTAGGAATGAACAGAATCACAAGGCAAGTGCACCACCACACAAGTATACACAAGCAACATGTATGCACCAGTAAACCAATGAACCAACACAAGCATGAAACCAGTCAATGCCGAGACTAAACAAATCAGTGACATCAAAACATGGCAGTAGGGATGTAATGGCTGTGAACAACAAGAGGGATGCAAGCATCAAGCTGCAGTCAAAGCATCAGAGGGAATCATCAATATCCAAACTACAGATACAAAGCTAAATTTGTCAAAGCCGTGTGTTTTAACAAGTCAACAGAAAAAGGAACGAAAACCGTGGTCATCACGAAATCGATTCAAAGCCGTGGGACGCAAGAAATAAAATTATACGCGTATGAAAAAGTCAGAATCGATCTCAATCATTCAAGCATCATCAAGTGGCCGAGATAAAGAATTTGACAAATTCAAATCAACATATACGAACGTAATTCTAGGAAATCAAATCCTATATAATACCCAAAATCATCATCGGCAAGTGCATCGAGTTCAAGAATCAACCAGCAAAGCAAAAGGAGGAAAATACATACCGAAGCAATCGAACTCGATCAAGGAGGAGAAGCCGCAAACAAATTGAAGCAAATCAGAAACAGTAATTGCAATCAACCAACAAAGGCAGCAACTTAAAACCCTAATTTAAGAGCACGGCATCAAGAACGAAAGCCCCAATTTTGCAAAAGGAACGGTCGCCATTATACTCAAGCAAAGAAAAAGAACCGGGCCGATAAAATAAAAGGGAGACATATTTTTAATTAGTGGGCCGTTTATTTTTGAGCTTAGTTGTTTTTTAATTAGGGTTATTTGCTTTTTATGTTTATGTTTCTTTTAATTTTAAAATTCTCTTTTAAACCGTTGTAATTTTCTAGTCGTGTGACTAGGGGACAAACTACGGTGTGTAGTTTGGGAATTCGCAACTCGGTGGTTGAGTTGTGGTCAGGGTTTTGAGCGTAGAGTTAGATTAGTCAATAGCGGGTATAGCGAGTTTACGTGTGTAAGCGAGGGACTATCTAATTTCTAGTAGAAACCTTGGGGGCAGCACGTAGGCAGGGTTTTGCCAAAGCTGGGTAAATTCTGTGTTGTTCTGTTCTGTTATTTATATTCTGCTATATCTATTCTGCTATTCTGTGATCTGAATTTAAATTAATTGATAAGCTTCCGCGATTAATTTTTATAATTTACACTATCACCCTATTCACCCCCCTCTAGGGTGAAATCGATCCTACATCTTTCTATTGTTTTATTTTATTTGAGTAGTATGAAATGAATGAACAGAAAAGAGTAATGTTTATTGTCTCACAATAATTTAGGCTTGGGCCTCATACCCCTCCAATTATAAATTCACTTTCCTTTGCTTCTTTCATTGGGCATGTCTTGGCCTCTTGATTAATTAGTTAGATTAATTATAAGTTTAGAGTTATCACATGTATGCCAGAATTTCAATGTTTAAGAAATATATTCATATTATGATATATGAAATTTTATTTATACTTATTATTATTATATATTTATTTCTATATTAAATACTTAACAAAATCAAAATTTTAAAAAGTAAAAAAAGGAATAAAGTATGAAATGTTAAACTACTAATTTCGCTATTTGCTTTGATTGACTCATTTAATCTTTCATCACCATGAAACACATATTGATATTTTTAGTGTTTGGTTCATTATCACTGGATGCTGTATCAGAATTGTCCAACGTTGCGTTAAAAGCTCTTTCTCTTTTGAAATGAATCAGTATTTGGCGTATTCTTTACTTTCTTTTGATGTGGACTGTCTCTTTGTAGATGGCCAGATTCACCACAGATGAAATGCTTAAATAAATTTCTATTTTTAAAAATTTTGTTTTTAGTTTTTCGAAGGTTGTTCATCTTTCTGTATTTCTGAAATTTTTTGAAATTTCAGTCATAAGTGCAATCTCCTCGCCATTATCATCGTCATTTAAAGCTTGATCATTGGTTGTTGCGTTGAATGCAATTGAATTCTTTCCAGTCACCTAACTTTCGTTTCTGCACTAGACCCATGCTTCACGTGCTATTAGATTACCAATTAATTTTTTAATTTTAATTTACCAATATAATTGGCTTCCTTTATTGCTAAAGTCTTTTGGACTTATTCTTAAGAGAGCGAATTAAGGATTTTTCTAAGTTGATCCTCTTCTAAGACAATTTTCCCTAGTGATATTAATAAATGAACTATATCTTGAAATCTAAAATACATGTCAGAAAAAGAATCATTATATTTCATTTAAAAAAATTAAAACTTCTTGGTTAGCCTATTAGTTTTTTTACTTTACCAGTACCCTCATGCGTGACTTTCAATGTTCTCCAAATTTTCTAGGCAGACTTGCAAATAGAAACTCAATTAAATTCATTTTTATCTAAGGAGAAAAATAATATTTTCACGGCTTTAAGAATTCTGAGTCGTGGATACATATGTATTCTTGATATACTGAAATTACTATAACAATTCATATAAGCTAAATCTTCTAATCGATAATTGGGCTAAAGATTTTTTTTGAATTTAATGAATTTCTTTGTATATGTGTTAAGATGTTTTTCCTTGTTTAAAAGTTGTCCATAGTTGTTGTGGTTTGATTACATAATATTGGATTTCTACTCATAATATTCCGATTCTGATAATTAGTTTTGAGTGCATGTGTCTTTTGGTCTTGGTCCATTGCAATATTCACTTTTGTGGTTCAGTGTATTCATATTGTGTAATGTTCTAAATACTAAGACATTGGATTGTAAGTAAATTTTCATCCTACACAACCAGTAAGCATATTATTACCACCAGTACGTATGGCACGTCCGTTGGACGTGTGCAAAGAAAAATGTTTGTTAGCCTACTTTTAGTGCAAAGAAAAACATGACAGATATATTTAAACTAAAAAAGGTTATCATGCGTATAAATGTGATAGCTACTTAAGAAAATCATAATTATTTAGTTAGCATATAAACATAGTTATCATGCAAAATAAAAAAAGATAGGCAAGAAGACATTCGTTTTAGTGCCATAATATATCAACCACATTCAACTATAATATATTACGCACACACGTATGTATGTGTGTAAATTTTGGTTGTGATACTTCATTACACTAAAAAGAACGCAACTCACCTTTTTTTACACATGTCCAACGAACATGTAGGTACTGGACAGCGTTAAAAGTTAGAATTTATATTATGCAATCAATTTTCAACTATAATATTAATCTGGTTAAACATGTTAGTTACAATTTTAATGGTTAATTAAATTCATTGATAATATTGTTATTAAGTTTCATGAATACAAATATTTGTGAAGCTAGTACAGTATAAACTCACTTAAACAAATATTTTCCTACAATTGTTGTGTTGCTCATGATACATTAAGTGCAAGTTTCATAAATTATTATGTGTAATTAAGTTTGGAACTTACACGCCATCCAACTTGTAATCCATTGTAATTTCTTAGTGAACTATCTAGCACATTTAAAACAGTTATAGAAGTTTTGCTCATTTGATGTGCGCCTGCTTCAGGCAATCTGTATACATTCAGTGTTGCCTTCAAACCATGGTAACTGGTAGTTTCCATTGAGTGATACCCAAGCGGCTTGTTGTGTGTTAAATAAATCAGGAGCAAACATAATGATGTCCAACATCATCTGTAAGTTTCATATGAAACAACATATAAATGTATTTTGTTTATCACAATGATCCAATCAATGACAGTCTATGGAATCACAATTTTAATAGCATATAACATTCATTTGGCTATATCAACTCACACTTTTAGTTAATTTGCTTCATTATATAATCTTTATAAAACTTCCAACTCTCTGAAATTACTTGCTATAAATTAATGATCAGAATAAAACTTTTAACTACTCGTTATAACTTAAAATTCTAAACAAAATTGAAAAAATAAAAACTATTTACTATTTTTTATGCAGTGATCTTGGTAATTTGAAGATCACATCGATTGAAAATTGGTTAAATAAAAGAAATCCATCGACACAAATGGTGATTAAGAAATCTTGAAAGATTAGAGAAGGGTATGAAGACTCATGTACACATACATACCCAAATAAACACTAATATTGTATATAGTCTTACATGAGATACAATATCTTTACTGGTTTCACTTAATTGGTTTGAGACCGAACCATTCAAAATATGATTTTCTAAGTCATACCCCCATTAGTTTTACCTTCATGTGCACTTGTAGGAACATTAGTGTTTGGTCTAACTAAATCGACTCAAACAAACATAATATGAAGGACATTATTGATAGATAAGATTTAGTGTACAACGGATCAAAAGTAGAAAACTTACTACATGATTTTATCGTATGTGAACAACTTATACAAATAATATATTAGTTCATTTTCATTTAAAAAAGGCAAGCAGTAATGTGAGAATACATTTGCATCAACCTTAAAATTCATATCAGATTGCCAAATTGTAGTAGCTATCAACATGCAAAGTAATATGATAGCCATTTGATTTAGACTAAACATGATGGAAGAATAATAATAATTGAATAAAGGTTGTTGATATGCAAGGTATTCACTTTCTAATATAACACACATGCATGTATTATAGAATTTCATATTGTCGAAAAGAAGTTTTCAAATTAATTAATTAGTTCAACCTCTAGTTGATGTCCAAAATAATAAAAATTACCTATTAATTCAATTAATTAACTGTGTATTTTTTAAATATCTTCGGATTTTCTTCACTATCAGATCCTCTTTAAAGTTCTAATATTTTGCAATGCACATTAAAAAAATATTCATCTCATTTTTCCTTTAAAAATGGGGTTTTGTTAAAAAAATAGTGAAATTTGTAGGAACACAATTCTAGCCATGTGTAGCATATTTTCAAATCCAAACGTAGGTTAGCTAGCTTGAAATTCAGATTCTATTTTCAACTAATCCACCAATACCAAAAAGGACCTTTTTAATCATATGTGTAACATTCTGCCTTTCTGCACGCTTTAAATCGATGATAAACCACACACGTCAGACTTAACCGTACAGAAGGGCAGATTGTTATGGGGTAAATAAGAAAAAAGCAGAGAAAGAAAAAACAAAATAGAATCTTGCAGAGGAACGATAAAAACATAATAATCAAATAAACAGTTCGTGAAGCTGTTTTACAGAACGTTTAATTATACTTATATCATACATATCAGAGTTACACATACCAGAGAATAATAAACAACAATGCAGCGGAACAATGAGAATATAGTGGAATACTATAATAACTAATAATAATAAATCTTCGTCTCCGTCCTCGAGAATACGGTCTTCAAATCCCGAAATGCTCAAGCTGACCCGAGCAAATTGAAAAGACAAAACACTCGAGTCAGAACTAAAAGATCTTATGTAAGTTAAATCAATAGTAAATAATATGAGTGGAACGACGTCAGAGATGTTTAAGGGATTTGACATCTCCTATCCAGTGTCTAACGTAAGTGCAGTAACTTAAGAGGTGATCGGGATTCATATCTCCTAAGGACCCGTTAAACTATTTACTATGTAGCAATATACGCTATTATAATAATGTCTAAAGTAAAGTATAATATACTGAAAATAGTGTTAAGGGCTTGCCCATATAGCCCATAACACACTTTTATATTCCCATAGTCTATAAAGTATCGTAATCTCCCCCGTACTGGGCGTCGTCAGAGGGAACTCCACAGGTATGGTATAAAACAAAATCGTATAAGGCGCGCTAAGGTAGTTGACACGGCACAATTAGGCAATGCCAGGGTAGATATACCAATTGCTATCCGGGCTGGTGGTAACGCATAGCGCGCAGCTACCGCCCACCTCGAGCCACACTCCCAAAATCAAAAATCAAAAGTGGCCATTGAATAAATCCAAAAGTCAGAGTATAATATTGAAGGGATGTGTCCGATAAGAGGGGCTACCTCCTTGGCCCGAGAATCGCGCCGGTTTTAGCCACCTTATGCCAACTCACGGGAGTTGGGCCCACGTATTTACCTCAAAGGAAACGCCGCCACCATCCTACTTCATTCTGGAATCTCCACCGCGTACACAGTTGTTAAAGTGGTTTTTGGAGTTGGCAGAGAGTATGAAAACTTCCGATCCCGGTCTCTATAACAACCAAATATTATTTATAACACCGCGGTCATTTCAAAATAATTTATACTTCAAAACCAAGATATAATATTCATTAAAAAACCATATAAATACGATATCATCTTCATTTAAAAACCAAATCAATAAGATATCATTTTCATTAAAACCCAAATCAATATAATTTCATTTTTATTTCAAATATATCCTTTTCCCAAAATCATAGCATTTTCAAATCATAATACCTTGAAACCCATAATTTTGAAACATAACTTCCAATACTAAAATGGTTTAATATCAAATTACTTTATATAATAAATTAGCTTCTTTAATTTCACAAATCAATTCCAAATACAAATTTGAATACCAAATAAACCATTTCAATTTTCATATATTTCAAAGCTTTAATTATTCAATATTTCAAAACTAAATTTTATAATTCATATATACATATATACACACCAAATTCACTTCACTATTATTTAGTTTTGAAATATTTCCTTAATAAATCCAATATCCTTTAAATAAAGCTTCAAATTCAATAACTGAATATTCCTCAATTTTTTTAGATTTCATACATTTTACTTAAATCACCTTAAACCCGAATTAAGTTATAAAATGATATTCCTTTAATCTCAATTTCAATAAGTTCCAAATGGATTCTTATTAACTATAATTCTTAATTAGATAAAATCTCAATCAATTTCAACTATCTTCTCAACTTTGATTTATAAAAATCAATATAAACTCCATATTAAAATATAATTTAAGTAAATACTTATCCATATTATATTTTAATAAAATCAAACTTTATTATTAAACTTATTTTATACTTTAAACAAATTTTATTCACAGCTTAACCCAAGAATTAACCATATATAAAAGAACATTTATAAAATATCCAAATCAATATCTCAAAAATCGTATATTTCTTTACAAACCATAGAAATCCCTACGAAATATTTTTATATACAGACTACGGTGTCTGTATAAAATTTTCTATCCTATGGTTAAGTGATACAGATATTTATCATTTCAACCCGTAATTTAAAACAAAAATTGTGGCTATATCATTTCAAGCCGCAATCCCGAATGAAATAAAGTGCATACAAATTTGCAGTTTAAAACTATATAAAATACAACAACCATTCATCCAATATCAATCATCAACCATTTATTACAATCATCATCCAATTTAAATAATAACATCAATATAGAGCATATAATAAATAACAGGTAATTACTGACAGTTTATATTCAATAATAAAATAAACAATCTATCCAACTGGCAGTTTATATGCAATAATAAATTAAATAAAAATTTAATCTAGTAAATTAAATTCAACTGAGGTGATGATTAAAATATGCCAAACAATCATAGATAAATTTTAAATCACATCAAAAATTAATTTAACAAATATAAGAAATCTTGAAAGTTGTGAGTGGGTTAAAACACTCACCTTTTGAATTTAAATCCAAAATAAACCTGAAAATTGAACAGTATCAGAATTCATCCAAACTAGCGCCAAAACGTCCGAAATTTATTACGATCCCAACGCAAGAAACCTTACATAAATCGAACCTCGTATGAATAAGTTATTCGAGTTAGATCATTTGAAATCAAAAATTAAATAAAATAAATTAAATAAAATAAACGTAAAAACCAGAGGCTACCACGTTGCCGACCTTCTCTCTCTCACGCACAATATCGACTACAGCAAGCAAACCTTACCATGAATCTACCTTCTGACGTCGATAGATCGACCATGCACCCACGTCGGCCAGCCACACCCACTCTAGAGCGTCTACGCCACCGCTGTAGCCTCGCGACCCCACCTAGGCCCACGCAAATCGAGGCTCGCCGTTAGCCATCGAAATTAGAAACCCTAATCGAATTTTTAAGGCTAATCTAGCTGTTGATTCAACTAGCTACCTATGCCGATGCACTCCGCTCGAGAGTCTCTTCGACCCAGTATCCTTGATTCCTCGATCAGGCCAAGATGATTTGGACGCAATGGATGGCCAAAAATAGATCATCAATTTCTAGGCAACCCAAGCTTCAAATCAAAAAACGAATTACAGATATGGGTTACTATCTTCGAGAGCTTTGATATATAATTTTTCTGAATTTTTTTGAGGAGTTTGAAATTTCACTTTGATTTTTGAATTGCAATTGGATTTGGAATTGTCTACCATTGAAAAGAGGAGGTGAAGAGGAATTGTACGCACAGACAAATGAGAAATAGAAAGGCTAGGGTTTATAACAGGGTATTTTATGGGTAGGGTTGAAATAGAATAGATGGACCCGATTTATAAACGCGTTGAACGATGAATGACCCGAAAAGCCCGTTCCGACTCCGGAATGAAATTGGGTCAACCCATATATCAAAATAGATGTTTTAGATAATTTGAACGTGATGGAACATGTTTCAGGTCCAAATTCAATCATATGAAGAAGTTATGCTAAAATCAAATTATTTCTAATTGATTTCAGTTAAATCGATTTCAAGGCATTTCGAGTCCGTACGATCAAACGACAAGTCCGATCGCTACAAAACTTGAAATCTTACAATAATTCACCGTTACGGATCCGATGAAACTGGTTTTGTCGAAATCCGAGTCAGTGGCCAAAATGGCTATTTTTACGTTAATTAAATAAACTAATAATTGATTAATTAAATTAATTTTCCAATTTAAATTCTAAAATTGACAATTCTTATCATTTTGATTTCTCAATCATTTACAATGGTTTTAAACAAATTTAAATATCAATTTAGAGATGATTAATTTATAAATTCCAATATTAACCTCGATTTCATTAAATTCATAAATTATAAAAAAATTCCAAAATTCCATTTAATTAAATTAATTAATTATTATTCCATACATTATTGTCAAATAGATGGATTAAACATTGAATTCAAAACTATTACATTAACATCCTCTCATTCCATCTTAATTTCAAATAACGTAATATTTTAATATTTACTCCACTTATTTGAAATTAATCTAATTATTAAATTTAAGTAAATAAATCTTGATTCTCACTCCTTTTGTTAAATCAACCATTATCTTATGGATAACTTTAATGCTACTATATATATATCCAACTGCCCTAATGTTTTATAGTTATCAGCTAAATGCATATTAACTTGTAATTAATTACGTTTAATTGCAATGGATTTAGATCTAATTTAACAGATTAAATAAATGGGTAAACAATTAATAATTATTACCGTTTGCCTAATTTAACCCTATTCCTACTTTATTATCAATTTACAAATATTAAAATTTCTTACTAAACATTGATTTTTATCCCATTACCCTTTATTACGTATTATTACATCAATTTATATAACTTTGTATCCATTCCCAATTTACAAATTCCAATCAATTATAACTTTACAATTTTAATGAATTCATTAATTGTCAATTGTCATTCCAATAAATACATTCATTTGATTTTTTTTGTTTTTATGAATCAATTATAAACTTACCATCTTAAAGGTGATGTCAACATGTGTACTTATTTATTATACTAATATACGCCCATTTACATCTTACATTTGCATAATGTTACATTAATATATTCAAAATTCTAACTCCTTTGTTATTAACTATCCATTTCCATTTATTATATCTTTGCCTAATATATACATTAATTACAGTTAAATATTCTCAGTAAATTTATTTACTTGGTTTCATGCTTTTTATTACATCAATTACTGCCTTATAAATAAAGTTATGTTTCTATTCACCCTTTCTGTTATTGTATTAATTATCATTAAAGTACATTTAATTATCTTTATTTGTAATTGGTGAATTAACAGGTAACAACCAATTGCCACCATTTTACCCTTTATAATACTTGTGTTGTTCATTCTTCCCAACCAATTACCATTCTATCATATTATTTCACACAGTACTTCAAAATTTACATTTTCTTTCTCATATTCCACTTATAACCAAGATATAATATTTAAATTATTTTATTTAATTAGAATTCCATTCAAATTCATTAATTATTAACTTTAATTAACCCCTGTTATGTTTCCTCTTAGTTATTTTCATTATTATATCACAACTTTTATTAATAATTCACTAAAATTTTATTTTCATCAATATTAAATTTCAAAAAATCTTATTAAATTTACAATTAAAATTACTGAAAATTTACGGGTCGTTACACTGTCCCCCACTCAAAACTTTTCATCCCCCAAAAGGAAGAGAAGGGAAAAGAAGAATTAAGAAGTCAATATATCTTATTTAAAATATTAAATTTATAAACGATTAAATTTACAGAATTAATTAATTTAAATAAAACATACCAATTTATAACCATTAAATCTTTTTATACTTAAATTAGTAAATTTTGGAAAACATTTACAAAAAATTTCTAAGTCCAAAATTTACGGAAAATTTCGGCAGTCTCCTTTATACGGCGAGGCTCGGAAGAAAATATAATATCAAATATAACAATATATAACATATAATTTTCAAAATAATATATATCCCAACCCGGGGAAAACAATATAATAATGCTATAAACCGTAATCCGAAAACGTACCTATTCGTCGGGAAATTTACGCTTATATTATGAAACCAAATGCACTAGCAATTGCTTCCATAACCTGCATTTCACTTATATAATCCAAAAGAGTCAATAATTATATAAAATGAAATGTTTAGCTTATTTCAATCAATAATAAACAAATTAATACAAACAACAATCACTTGCATCCAGGCATCCAACCATCACAAATCAATCATTCATTCATATCAAACAAAACAAATAGTTGTTCGGATTCAACTTTAAATTATACAGAATGAAAAATAAAATATTAAGTGCACCATTTACTCAAAAGTCTTAGATGAAATGAAATAGATTATTCATTCATCCAAACAATTTAAAGTATCCTTACCCAAACAACCATAAACTGAAACAAACAATCAACAATTTCAAACAACAGATTAAGTTTATCTGTATTAGTTCTATTCATACATTTGTTGTTTGATTTCTCTTTTCATTCATATAATGGGTTATATTTTTTTTAATTTACATTTATTTCATACAATTTTATATAGAAATAACTTCAACTTATTTACTTAAGTTTAAAATTTCCTACTTACAATACCCGCCTTCTATTATATTTAACTAGTAGTATTTCAATTATACTTAAGTTTATAACAACTACAACACCAAATTCTTATTTATTAAAGAATTTCATTAATTACTTTCATTACCTCAAGTTTATTACTTGTATGATATATATTATATTTTCTTATTAACATTTCAACTTTTTATATCTTTTGGTAAGTTATATAAATGCCTTTAAGAATGTAATTGAAAGCTACGCAGTTTATTTTATTTCTCTTAATTAACTTAATGCTTAATAATAATATCCTTTGTTTATATGTTACAAATTTAAATTTATAACTTAGCATTAAATCTCTTATTTCCTTTAGAGGTTTCAATTATCAATTACCTACGTTCCAATTCACTATAATAATTGAAACTATTAATTAATTGAAACTTAAGAACTAAATACCAGATTAAATCTCAAATCATTTTAAAATAATAAATAAACGTATTTATATATCCAATTATATTTAAAACAATTTAAAATTTATATTTTTTTATCAAAATAAATTTGCAGTAAAACTACTACAGTGGCCTTCCCACTTCGAAACTCGAAAATGAATGTCGATGATGCGTGCACTCATCACCGAAATTATTTCCCAACGACAGAGAGGGGAGTACAGAACTTATTTCTTTCCAAAATTTTCATTAAAACAATTCTTTCAAATTATATTTAAATATTTATTTCAGAAAATACCTCTAAATAATATTATTATTATATTCCAATCATCATTCAAAAGAAATTTTTCCCAAAAATCCAGGAACTTAAGTTCTAAAATTTCCAATTGCATTTATTTTATTTTCAATCTTATTTTAACTATTATTTATAAATTTCATTACCTAAAATATATTGCAATCAAATACAATCTTTATAAAAATTTATTATATATATAAAAAATATAATAGACAAAATTATTCCATCCACCTATATTTAAAACAAATATTGTGTCGGTTTGTCCTAATAAGTGTTTAGAAATCCCTATTGATGTCATAGCGTCCCATGCACCAACCAGAATTTATAAATACAAAACGGAACAGATTAACACAATATCAAAACCTTTTTATAATACTAACAAATACGCTCTCTCATACATATACGCTTAGCGACTCATTATAGGGTATTACTACCCTATTAAAAAGAGTCAGACCCCACAAAGCTAAGGTTTATCACTAAACCAAAGCTCTGATACCAGATGCAACATTCCGCCTTTCCGCACGCTTTAAATCGACGATAAACCACACACGTTAAACTTAACCGTACAGAAGGGCGGATTGTTATGGGCTAAATAAGAAAAAAGCAAAGAAATAAAAAAACAAAATAGAATCTTGCAACGGAACGATAAAATATAATAATCACATAAACAGTTCATGAAGCTGTTTTACAAAACGTTTGATAATATTTATATAATACATATCAGAGTTACACATACCAGAGAATAATAAACAACAATGCAGCGGAACAGTGAGAATATACCAGAATACTATAATAACTAATAATAATAAATCTTCGTCTTCGTCCCCCAGAATACGGTCTTCAAATCCTGAAATGCTCAGGCTGACCCGAGCGAATTGAAAAGACAAAACACTAGAGTCAGAACTAAAAGATCTTATGTAAGTTAAATCAATAGTAAATAATATGAGTGGAACGACGTCAGAGATGTTTACGGGATTTGACATCTCCTATCCAGTGTCTAACGTGAGCGCAATAACTTAAGAGGTGCTCGGGATTCACATCCCCTAAGGATCCGTTAAACTATTTACTATGCAGTAATATACGCTATTATAATAATGTCTAAAGTAAAGTAGACTATACTGAAAATAGCATTAAGGGGTTACCGTATAGCCCTTAACACGCTTTTATATTCCCATAGTCTATACAGTACCATAATCTCCCCCGCACTGGGCGTTGTTAGAGGGCACTCCACAGGTACGGTACAAAACAAAATCGTATAAGGCGCGCTAGGGTAGGTGACACGGCATAACTAGGCAATGCCAGGGTAGATATACCAATTGCTATTCGGGTGGTGGTAACGCATAGCGCGCAGCTACCGCCCACCACGAGCCACACCCCCAAAATCAAAAATCAAAAGTGGCTACCGAATAAATCCAAACGTCAGAGTATAATATCGAAGGGATGTGTCCGATAAGAGAGGCTACCTCCTTGGCCCGAGAATCGCTTCTGTTTTAGCCAGTTTATGCCAACTCACGGGAGTCGGGTCCACGTATTTACCTCAAAGGAAATGCCGCCACCATCCTACATCATTCTAGAATCTCCACCGCGTACACGGTTGTTAAACTGGTTTTCGGAGTTGGCGGAGAGTATGACAACTTCTGATCCCGGTCTCTTTAACAACCAAACATTATTTATAGCACCGCGGTCATTTCAAAATAATTTATACTTCAAAACCAAGATATAATACTCATTTCAAAACCATATAAATACGATATCATCTTCATTTAAAAACCAAATCAGTAAGATATCATTTTCATTAAAACCCAAATCAATATAATTTCATTTTTATTTCAAATATATCCTTTTCCCAAAATCATAGCATTTTCAAATCATAATACCTTGAAACCCATAACTTTGAAACATAACTTCCAATACTTAAATGGTTTAATATTAAATTACTTTATATAATAAATTAGCTTCTTTAATTTCACAAATCAATTCCAAGTACAGATTTGAATACCAAATAAACCATTTCAATTTCCATATATTTCAAAGCATTAATTATTCAATATATCAAAACTAAATTTTATAATTCATACACACACACACACTAAATTCTCTTCACTATTATTTTGTTTTGAAATATTTCCTTAATAAATCCAATATCCTTTAAATAAAACTTCAAATTCAATAATTGAATATTCCTTAGTTTTTTTAGATTTCATACATTTCACTTAAATCACCTTAAACCCGAATTAAGTTATAAAACCATATTCCTTTAAATATCAATTTTAGTAAGTTCTAAATGGATTCTTATTAACTATAATTCTTAATTAGATAAAATCTCAATCAATTTCAAACTATCTTCTCAACCTTGATTTATAAAAATCAATATAAACTCCATATTAAAATATAATTTAAGTAAATACTTATCCATATTATATTTTAATAAAATCAAACTTTATTATTAAACTTATTTTCTACTTTAAACAAATTTTATTCACAGCTTAAACCAAGAATTAACCATATATAAATGAATGTTTATAAAATATCCAAATCAGTATCTCAAAAATTGTATATTTCTTTACAAACCATAGAAATCCCTTCAAAATATTTTTATATATACACCACGGTGTCTATATAAAATTTTCTATCCTATGGTCAAGTGATACAGATATTTATCATTTCAACCCGTAATTTATAACAAAAATTACTGTTATATCATTCCAAACCGTATTCCCGAATGAAATAAAGTGCATACAAATTTGCAGTTTAAAACAATAAAAATACAACATCCATTCATCCAATATCAATCATCAACCATTTATTACAATCATCATCCAATTTAAACAATAACATTAATATAGAGCATATAATAAATAACAGGTAATTACTGACAGTTTATATTCAATAATAAAATAAACAATCTATCTAACTGGCAGTTTATATGCAATAGTAAATTAAATAAAAATTTAATCTAGTAAATTAAATTCAACTAAGATGATGATTAAAATATGCCAAACAATCATAGATAAATTTTAAGTCACATCAAAAATTAATTTAACAAACATAAGAAATCTTGGAAGTTGTGAGTGGGTCAAAACACTCGCATTTTGAATTTAAATTGAATTTAAACCCAAAAATTGAACAGTCTCAGAATTCATCCAAACCCATGCCAAAACGTCCGAAATTTTATTACGATCCCAACGCAAGAAACCTCGCATAAATCGAACCTCGTATGAAGAAGTTATTCGAGTTAGATCGTTTGAAATCAAAAATTAAATTAAATAAATAAAATAAAATAAAATAAACGTACAAACCAGAGGCTACCACGTTGCCGACCTTCTCTCTCCCATGCACAATATCAACTACAGCAAGCAAATCCTACCACAAATCTACCTGCTACCGTCGATAGATCGACCATGCACCCACGTCGGCCAGCCGCACCCACTCTAGAGCGTCTACGCCACCGCTGTAGCCTCGCGACCCTACCTAGGCCCACGCAAATCGAGGCTCGCCGTTAGCCACCGAAATTAGAAACCCTAATCGAATTTTTGAGGCTAATCTAGCTGTTGAATCAACTAGCTACCTATGCTGATGCACTCCGCTCGAGAGTCTCTTCGACCCAGTATCCTTGATTCGTCGATCAGGCCAAGATGATTTCGACGCAATGGATGACCGAAAATAGATCACCAATTTCTGGGCAAACTGAGGTTCAAATCGGAAAACGAATTACAGATCTAGGTTACGCTCTTCGAGAGCTTCGATATATAATTTTTCTGAATTTTTTTGAGGAGTTTGAAATTTCACTTTGATTTTTGATTTGCAATTGGATTTGGAATTGTCTGCCATTGAAAAGAGGAGGTGAAGAGGAATTGTATGCATAGACAAATGAGAAATAGAAAGGCTAGGGTTTATAATATGGTATTTTATAGGTAGGGTTGAAATAGAATAGATTGACTCGATTTAAAACGCGTTGAACGATGAATGGCCCGAAAAGCCCGTTCTGACTCCGGAACGAAATTGGGTCAACCCATATATCAATATAGATGTTTTTAAATAATTTAAACGTGATGGAACAGGTTTCAGGTCCAAATTCCATCGTGTGAAGAAGTTATGCTAAAATCAAATTATTTTAAATTGATTTCAATTAAATCGATTTCAAGGCGTTTCGAGTCCGTACGATCAAACGACGAGTCCGATTGCTACGAAACTTGAAATATTACAATAATTTACCGTTACAGATCCGATGAAACTGGTTTCGTCGAAATCCAAGTCAGTGGCCAAATGGCTATTTTACATTAATTAAATAAATTAATAATTGATTAATTAGATAAAATTTCCAATTTAAATTCTAAAATCGAAAATTCTTATCATTTAGATTTCTCAATCATTTACAATGGTTTTAAAAAAATTTAAATATCAATTTAGAGTTGATTAATTTATAAATTCCAATCTTAACCGCAATTTCTTTAAATTCACAAATTATAAATAAATTTCCCAAAATTCCATTTAGTTGAATAAATTAATTATTATTCCATACATTATTGTCAAATAGATGGATTAAACATTGGATTCAAAACTATTACATTTATATCCTCTCATTCCATCTTGATTTCAAATAACGTAATATTTTAATATTTACTCCACTTATTTGCAATTAATCTAATTATTAAATTTAAGTAAATAAATCTTGATTCTCACTCCTTTTGTTAAATCAACCATTATCTTATGGATAACTTTAATACTACTATATATATCCAACTGCCCTAATGGTTTATAGTTATCAGCTAAATGCATATTAACTTGTAATTAATTACGTTTAATTGCAATGGATTTAGATCTAATTTAATAGATTAAATAAATGGGTAAACAATTAATAGTTATTACCATTTGCCTAATTTAACCCTATTCCTACTTTATTATCAATTTGCAAATATTAAAATTTCTTACTAAACATTGATTTTTATTCCATTACCCTTTATTACGTATTATTACATCAATTTATATGACTTTGAATCCATTCCCAATTTACAAATTCCAATCAATTATAACTTTACAATTTTAATGAATTCATTAATTGTCAATTGTCATTCCAATAAATACATTCATTTGATTTTTTTTCTTATTATGAATCAATTATAAACTTTCCATCTTAAAGGTGATGTCAACATGGGTACTTGTCTATTGCACTAATATACGCCCATTTACATCTTACATTTGTGTAACGTTACATTAGTATATTCAAACTTCTAACTCCTTTGTTATTGACTATCATATTTCCATTTATTATATCTTTTCCCAATATATACATTAATTATAATTAAATATTCTCAGTAAATTTATTTACTTGGTTTCATGCTTTTTATTACATCAATTATTGCCTTATAAATAAATTTACGTTTCTATTCACCCTTTCCGTTATTGTATTAATTATCATTAAAGTACATTTAATATCTTTATTTGTAATTGGTTAATTAACAGGTAACAACCAATTACCACCATTTTACCCTTTATAATACTCGTATTGTTCATTCTTCCCAACCAATTACCATCCTATTATATTATTTCACATATTACTTCAAAATTTACATTTTATTTCTCATATTCCACTTATAACCAAGACATAATATTTAAATTATTTTATTAATTAGAATTCCATTCAAATTCATTAATTATTAACTTTAGTTAACCCCTGTTATGTTTCCTCTTAGTTATTTTCATTATTATATCACAACTTTTATTAATAATTCACTAAATTTTTATTTTCATCAATATTATTCAAAAAATCTTATTAAAATAATAATTAAAAAAACTGAAAATTTACGGGTCGTTACAATATGCCTTGAATGTGAGAAGCCATTTTACACATTAATACAAGTCACCTTTTAATTATTTGCCTTTGTATTTATTCTCTGTCCTTCTTCACTTCCAATTTGTCAAAAATATAAGTGCCAACCGAATCTGAGAGGAAGAATACCTAGTTTTGTTCATATGGAAAAATAAAGTAGAAAAATTATGTACGTGTTGTTAGTGGGGATGATAATGCTGTGAGTAGAAATGGTCTCAGCAAAGGTATACTTGTAGACGGGGCTAAAGAAATGACAAAACTACACGGTAGTTGTTATCATTTCCATAAGGTTATTTTGGTATTTTCAAAATCTTCAAATTAGAGTATTCTTATTATGTATAGATTAAATAGTAGGGGTCTAGCAATTGATTGTTCTTTTATAAAAGTGATAAAAATTGTACTACCAGTATTACTAGCCATTTATAATTTTTCAAAATCAAATAACGATTTTTTGAAAATCTAATGCTCTAATACCAAATGTGGGATACGGTGTAGTATACATTATACTGGTGTGGAAAGATCTTAAGCCTAGATGACTCTAGAGGGGGATTAATAGTGTTTAAAACCAATATAGAAAATTTTAAATGGTTTTAAGATTTAAGTCAAAACATAAATAATCAATACAGATGCATATTAATAGGCAACTATATATGCAGGTAGTAAAAATAAAGTAAAAGTAAGGGAGATGACATCAGGAATTTTATACTAGTTTGTATTAATCAATTCTACATCAAGTTTTCTACAATATTAGCACGGATTTCCTTTCAAAGCCTATTATAATCAAATAGCAAGCAAACTAGAATACAATCTTGATTTCAAGGCAACAAGATACACCCTCTTGATTTTCCAAGCTCAAGGTAGACTCTCTTGATTTTCTGGGTAAAAAAATCACCTACTTGATTTAAACGAGCAACAAGCACACCCGCTTGATTTGAACTAGCAACAAGCCATCCACTTGATTTGAATGAGAAATACCCACACCCACTTGATTTGAATGAGCAAACAAGCACACCCACTTGATTTGAACACGCAACAAGCACACCCACACTAAATAGTAATAGTGAGTTGGTGATTCCAAATACAAATAGTAGTAACTTGAATGCAAGATATTTTATAGCTCTTTTACAGAACTTAGAAAAGTTTGGAACAACACGAGAATGATTTGAATACTTACAATACAGTGAGTAAAATTATAGAGAATAAATGTAGTGAAGCAAAGATAGAATTTGAGTGCACTTGAAGAGTATAGGAAGTGAATTTTGTGAAATACATAGTGATAATTTAGAGTGAGGAAAATGGATTGAGTAATTAGTTAAAAGTTCATTTTCTATTCCCATTTATGCAGTGTTTGATGGGACATGTCTATTCACAAAAGATGGAGCCAAAAAGACATACTCTTCGAATTTTAAAAAATGGTCTAATGTTACATAAGTCGATATACTCATGAAGGATATGTCGACATATCCATGTATGAAGGGAAAAGCAGTAATATTTTTAAAGTGTTATAAAATTTTGAACTTTTGTAAAATCATTTTAAAATAGTTTTTAAATACTTTAATGTACAAAACTATTTATGATATATATGTATAAATATAGTTTGAAAATAAAATACATTTTTGGTGAGAGAATATTTCGAAGAAAAGAAAGTTATTATTCAAGGACTTTAACAAATTTATCTAATGTCTGTTAACTATTATCTATAGTCTTGAACTCTTCTTGTTTTTGCCTTCAAACTCATGAGTCTTCGATTGCCTTGATCACTTCTAAAGCTTGACCTCTTGTCTCTTTACAAATCAATCTTTAGACTCGATTATCCTGTACTTGTATAACCTATGTAACATCTTGCAAAATTTGCTATAAAACTTGGGAAAATATTAGTACCCATATTTATGTGGTTGTTGTCATCAAAAGTAATATTTATGGTATTAACAATTCCAACACTCATTTTGTGTTTTGGCTGGACGTATGTAGGTCTTGAAATTCACAAAATGAGTTATTAAGAAGGAACCTTAGATGGTAGACAGATGAATTTTCTTAGAAGATGTATGTTTATTGGATACGATGGTGCTATATGCTACAGAAGAGGCAAAAACCCAAGTTATCAGATATTTTGGTGTTTGTATTGTATCGATCTATTCAGTACTTGATGGGTTGATGTAGAATCCTTTAGTCTAAACCATGGAAAGTAATTGAGAGAGGGTTGTGTGTTATGTTTACGAAAGCAATGAAGAATCTTTCTCCTAGCATAACTTTTGTATTTGAGTTTCCTATTTTATAAATCAAAAATAAAATAATTGTGATATGTGTATATATTAATGGTTGTTAAAAACCTAGAGATGTGTATATGGGCAACAATGGAGTATGTGCCACAGATGGGTTCTGAGTTGATAATACTCATAAGTGAGTCACATGTGTTGTGCCTTTATATTGGTGAATTAATTGCTTTATTGTGTTTGGTTTTGATTGGTTATGATTGTTTATATCTATTTGTGTGTATATTGCGAACATGAATAGAAAGCTAAATATTATTAGCTAGCTATAGATTTTCCTTAAGGAGAAATTGTTGCAACACAATTTTCATAAGGGGATTCCGTAACAACCCAGTGCCAAGGAGCAATTACTAGGATTTTATAATGAATTTTTAATTGTTAAATGTGTTTATATAATAAAATATGGATAATTTAAGACGGTATGGAAATATATGAAGCTGGTATTTTGGAAATATCATATTATTAAATATTTTGTTGGAATTTGAAGCAAAAAAATAGAATGGAGAATTAATTATGGAGATTATTTGATACAAATTGTTATCAAATGAATTATTTTGTTGTTAAATATTTTTGAAATAATGGATGATTAATAACAGAAATTTAGGATGTCTTTAAATTAATATCTATATTTCAAGCCTATGATGATTTTTCAAAATGAACTAAAAATGAAAATAGTATTAAAAAGTTAAATGATGGTAAATACAAGAGTTTTGGAAGTTATTATAATAAAGAATGTTTTTTATTACTAAGTTAAATGAATGAAATTTATTAAAATGGCCATGATATTGCAATTTTAGGATAATTAATTTTTAAAGCAAGAAAAATGAAATATTTTTTTATAAAGATATACAATGTTGGCGAAACAATGTTATTTAGTTAATATTATTTTTATTGAGATTTGGAATTATTTTGTTGCGTAGAATAACTGTTTTATGAAGGGGACCGAGGAAAGTAAAATGAGAAGAGGATTTATTTTTGAAATCTATAGGCCTAATCCTAGCAAATTAGATCCGACTTATTTTCTCTCTGTTCTTCAATTGAGAAGTTTAGAATCTTCATTACATTGCTTCGAAAATCTATCCATGTACCTCATTTCCTTTTCCCAAAGAATATATAATACCCTAGTCTCTTCTTCAAAAAATCATAATAAATAAAATAAATCCCAAAAATCATGAAATTGAAATTTAAGCTTCTCGATCCACTACTACACCACTAAGAGTAATTAAAATTGGATTTTGATCTAGCTTTAAATCAAGTTGAAACTCACATTGAATGGAAAGATGATCTTTGGAGGAGCTACAAAGTGCAAGTGGTGATTTGGGTTACTAGTGTTAAGGTGAGTGATCTTTACTTACAAATCTATGCCTTAATGTGTGTGTGAGTATTGTCTATAGTAACTTTATTGCTGCTCTATATTTAACCATCCAAATAAACCCATTCATTTTATAACGACAATCAAACCCATAGTCATGATTATTTATGCTTGCTTTGTTTGTTTTATACTAAAATTAGTGTGTAAATGGGTTGTTTGTGGAAGAATGAAGAAGAAATGGGTTATGTTAGAGCTTCAAAGTTTTACAAGTGATTGGAGCGGTGGACCCCATGTCACCAGTGGTCGACCACTGGTGACCAAGGCAATCAATCGATTCTAGTATGAAGCAAGAAAGCCAGGCACATATGTTGTATTTTTTAAATATATTTCTTTTAAAATTAGAATAAATCCAAAAGGTTGAAGTAAAATTAGACATATTCCAAAAATGAAATTATTTAGTAGAAAAAGAATTATTTTAGTTGAGTATTAATTATTTCATTAATGAAATTGATTATTTAAATAGAAAATTAGTTTTATGGTCATAAAAATAATTTAATAATCGTATCAGATCTTAAAAAACTATGGGATGATTTTTATAATTAATAGTTGATTTTAAAAGAGTGTTCTTGATTTTTAAACATGTAAAGAGATTTGGGAATTTATTATTTGGTTTAAAATTCCTGTTTTTAGGTTTAAACAAATGGGAAATATTATATTTTGAAATAATATGAAGTGTTTCGAAAGTATTAAGATTTTTTCTATAAATAAAATCTATTTTCTAAATCATGTGTGTGCTTTGTCTGATTATATTTTATGTGTAACGAGAATATTAAATAAATGGAGTCATGATACTATCTAGTATGAAACGTTTGGTAATATCTGTCTAGTTATTCTTTGAACTTGTTATATATAATATTACTATGAATTGTGGGTGTGGTTATTTGCATTGAGTAAACAAGTGAGTAGCAGCAGGTGGTGTGGGACACATAAGCTGATATTTAATCGATTACTTCTTGCAAGTAAATGTCACTCGTATGGGAATAAGAAATGGGGATTCACTTATTGGGTGTTGCAAGCTGAGAGCTACAATCTGAGAACCATAATATGTCTACCTATTATGAGAGTACTCTTATTATCATGTGAGAGGTAAACCAAATTAGGCTGTCATCCATCCTAGAGGCCCGATTGCTGGGTCTCTTCCCAAATTAATGCCACATTTGTTATATATGGATGAAGGCCATGGTTAAGAGCCACTTCCCCATGTCACCGCTAACAACCTATTACCATTTGGGGTACATGCAGGGTCATGGCTATTGCATTGCATAGTCATGTAGCATGTTGGTGTAAGATGGATATTATGTCACGATGGTCATCAAGGCAACTAAAAACTGTAAGGGTAGCGTTGAGATCATGAAAGGAAGGCCCCTAGAGCAAAGCTAAGAGCTTATCAATCTCTTGTTTGGTTATTGATTTGATGACGCAGACATACACTTATTCACCCTTATGAGATAATTGGTTATGCGGTTAAGAGCCGATTAGATCATCTGATGAGACTAAAGGTGTATTTTTCAGGCTAAGAGTCCATTTTCTCCTGGCTGAGAGCGCAAATGTCCATCTATGAAACCGAGTGTCGAGTGGAATATTTGAGGGGCTGAGAGCACATATGAGTAGTCACATGGTTGAAAGCCAAGTTGACTGTTTATGAGGCTAGAGGTTAAGATGTTTATTTGTATGATTGAGGATTACTTGGATTATTCATGAGACTGAGAGTCCATAAAGTAGAGTGACCCCCCCCAACACACACATAGATATATATTATAAGGTTATTTGCAAGGTAACCATAGTTTCTGAGAGCATACCATCTTTAGTAGTTTGACCAATATTTATATATTACAAGATTATCTGAGATATAATTGTGGCCATAGCTAAGAGCATGCCATATCCGTGTTTGATATTTGTTTGTTTTGGATGTTTGTTATTTACCTTATATGTTAGGTATGGCGGACTCGGAGTGTCTACTTTATGAGTAGTTGAGAGATAATCTTGGACATAGCTGAGAGCATGCCAAGTTAGCATAATGATTGTTATGTAGTGATAACGATTAGATGTGTAGTTATTTCACCCATTTTTATATTATACCTCTTGATGTGTAGCTTGATTTTACTTTAATACGGGTGATGATATATGTCATGATTTTGATATATGCTATTATATTTGAGATGTTTATATACCTCTTTAAGATACACTTATTTATACCATGTCAGTGGTTATTATATATTGATATCCACATTATAGAATATAGACATAGTGTGACCTATTTATTATTTTTATAATACGCATGATTGTCCGAGACATTTCTGGTTTAGGGATAAAGCAGCTAGCTTATGGCGGTTGGGCATAGTTTTATAAGCTAGTGTAGAAGTCGGAATATGTGATCTATACAATTGGATTTTACTTCAATACATCAAAATTTTTAGATCAAAATCATTTCAAAATCATTTAAAAAGCTAGATTTTATAAAATTAGTGTTTGATATACCATTTTCTACATATATACTTCAAAATACACTCAAAAAACAATATAAATTTGAATTAAAATATATTTCACATGTATAACGTCATAAGGGATTTTATAAACATTTTTACATAGTTTTCATACATATATTTCAAATAAAATCATGTTCTTATTACTTAAACTCTATATGTACAATATAAATCCAGTAAATTTCGAATTTAGTAACTATTTCACACTAATTATCATTATTTATTTTCAAATAATGTTAATTCATCCATTTTAATATGAATCTTTATCACATATTATTAATATTCATTCTAAGCTTCATTTATTTCGTGGTTTGGCCAAACGTCATCAATTTACCTATTTTCAATGATTATAAAATAAAATCTCATTTTATATCTATATTAATTTAATTTAGTTATCATCAAAACTAATTAATTGTCTAATTTAACTCGAATTCAAATCTTAGACCACAATTATCAAAGAATCTAAGCGATATTAACTAGTTATGTGTTAAAGAAGATGAAAACCACTTACATTAATCCAAATTGCTCTCTATCCAAAAAATTCAAATCAACTTTTTCTATCCTTTAATTTGCATTAGAATGTAGGCCTCAACTCGCTCTTCGACCCAGTGTTTTATTTATTGAATTTCATGAAGAAACGAGGGAAAATTTTGAGTTTGATTGAAATAGGGTTTCTAGTGTTCCAAGACGAAAGGTAAAAGATGAAGTAACGTACATGAGTGAGAAAATAAATTTTAATTTTTTTGATTGGGCATCTATTTATAGTTAGAGGTAAGTGTTAGTTTACTATAAATGGGCTTAGCCACTATAAAATTCAAATTTTCAGAATATAAAAACTGCAATATTCTCATATTCAGACTATGGTTTAGGCGAACGAATATACGAGCCTATTATAAAAAATGACATAGCTGAAATGGAGCCAATTTCATTTCCCAATTCAAACATGGAACGTTGGGAGGGTCAATTCCCCTAAATAGAAATATGGTGTAATTGAGCACATAAGCAGAAAAAGCCTACCTTCATGGGTTTTCTTGAAAAAAAAACTACATAAGAGTGTTACTCATACATTCATTAAAAGCGTTAAACGACAATGGGCATATGTATTAGCAAAGTGGAAGAGGAGAAAAGAAAATCATAATCCTATGGGATCTGAATGTGTGGACTAACACTGTATTATTTAACAATAACCGGGTTATCTCATCATTGTTACAAAACAGAGGTAGATTGAATATAGTAGTAATAGTGGTATATGGGTTACATACACAACTGCAGTGGAAAGAAATGTTGTTATATATTACGGAGGTAGCTAACAACACAAACATCCCTTGGATAATTATAAGAAATTTCAATTGTGTTGCATGATTATGATCGAATAGGACCTAATAACAACAACAAAAAAAGCACAGCTAAAGAATTATACAACATAATATCTATTTCACATGAATCTCAATATTTAGGCAACTACTTCACATAGGGATGAGGAAAATACTTTTCTATATATAGTAAAATAGACATAACATTTTTAAACTTTGAGTCTCTCAAGAATATTTTCCAAACACTTTTTCTCAAATTCTTAAACATTCCTCTAACAATCATATTCTTATGCTAGTACGACCAACACCAATTCTAGAATAAAAAGAAATACATATTTTTGGTTTAACAATGCCTTGATACATGTAACTGGCTACAATGATCAAATTCAGAATTTGTCCCCATGTAACGATCCCGAATTTTTATTTAATTTTAAATTGATTTAATATCAGCTAAACTATGAATTACTGAAAAAATGTATTTAAATTTAATTTGAATTGAGATTTACAAATATTGTAAAGTAAAATAAAATACAACCAAGCTATACTTATAAAATAAGTAATTAAATATTTGACAATTTAAGTTGAAAATTAATATGTAAGTTGAATTAACTATTGAGGTAAGAAATAAATAAAATTAATAAGTAAAAGCATAGAAATAAAAATAAATTCACATATGAACACTTATAAAAGAAAACAAAACAAATAAAACAAATTGGAATAGGAATACAGATGTAGGGGATAAACTATAAAATATAAAGTCAACAAACAAAGTAAACATATTAAAATAAATTTTAACAACATAGAATTTCATTTATATTGCTAAGTAATTAGACTAGACAAAAGAGAAAAAAATATATATAATCAAATTGTAAAAGTATATACACTTGCAACAGGAAAATAAAATACATTGAAAAATGAAACAAGAAAAGTATATGTATTTGCCTGCAAAAGAAGACACTAAATAAATATGCTCAACTCTAAGTATGTAAACAAATTAAAGTTGATATGAGAGTGTATGAGGAAAGGGCAACTTAATTAATGCTGGCACCACAAAAATCTCTCAGCCACCAAAATATAAACAAAGAAAAATGTGTTAAGTATAAAAGAAAACAAGTACAAACCAAATATCTTCAAGTGTAGATTGTACAAAACTTTAAATGGAAGATCATCTTCAGCCATACCCTATTGTACAAACCAAATATAAAATTAATATCACCTGTGTAAGCAAATTAATGTCACACAGTAAACCTCTTTTATATATGCCAAGCCTTTTCATCTCATCATCATTTCGTTCCTTCAAAGCTAGGGAAAAACTGAAATGAATATTATTTCAAAATTAAAACAAAATCTCAACTTCAAATACATATTAATGCAAACCAGAGATCAAAGAGGCTTCAGCTAGCAAGAATTCAAACTTGTTTCTACATAAAAAAGCTTTATTTTTCTTCTGAAGCAATGTGAGTAACATCACTAATTTAAAATATCAAGTATATGGTTACATGCTCATCCCTGAAATGAAAATATGTTTGTGAGCATATTTTAAAATCTTTGTGTTTATATATGTGTACTGGTGTGTGCAATGGTTGATCTGAATTCTTTCCCTCTGATTTTAGTCCCAGGCTCAATTACTAATCAAACTTTACTTACTCTTAATCCAATCTTTATTAGTACTCAAGTTTCGAACAAAATATGTTTGTGTATCTCAGTTTTAAGTTTAAAAGTTGGTTTAAGTTAAACTAATTAGTTTTAGCTTCTGGAAATGATAAAACAACAGGGAAAACTTAAATAAGTAAAAATTTAATTTTTATGATTCATAGATTCAGGTACATGAATCAAAAGCTAAAGCTTAAACTTGATTTTTAAAACAAAAATGAAAATTTTTAGTTGAGAAATAAAGAAGCAGTTTACAAATGAACAAAAATCACTTTTTTTCAAAATCATGTTGATTTAATAAATTTTTGATGCCGAAATTCGTTATGGAGCTAGATTATTGATTCGTGGATATAGGAAAAATGTTGGAAAATTTTTCTAATGCGAAATTTTGTAACTCGAATCGAATTTAGGGTTTAAGTTGTGGTTTTAACAAGGTCAGGAAACAAGGTGAATTCATCACCGATGATCGACTGAGTCGCGTGTGATTTGGGGGAATGGTGGCTGGAAGTGTGATGCGCTCGTAGCCGGAATCGTAGACCTTCAGGTGGTCGTAGGGGGGAGCACGAGGCAATGACAGGTTCGAAGGGGGTGTTCGCGGTGTTGTTTCCATTGTAACGACCCAGAATTTTATTTAAATAAAATTTGAATATTTAATTAATTTTAAATATTAATAAGTGAATATATAAGTCAAATAAATTTTTATTTGAATAATTGGATTTAATTGGATAATTAAATCGATAATTTAATATGTTAAATTATGGAAATAATTGCAAATTGAGTTAAATATGATTGAAAATGATTTGTAAAATTTTATTTTATCATATTGGAGTTAGAACGATATTTTAGAACTTTTAAAATCGAATTAAAAGTTAATTTGTAAAAATTGAATATTTTAATATTAAATCGACTAGTGAAAATAGTCAATTTTTGAACAGTCTCAGAATTGGACGAGACCAGTTCCATTGAATCCGTAATAGTTAGTTATTACCGGATTTCAAATTTCGTAGCAATCGGAGTTGTCGTTTGATCGTGGCAGCTCGAAACGCATCGAATTATTTTTAATTTTAATTTGGCGAGTTAAAATAGCCATTTTTCAAAAAGTCTCAGATTTCGACGAAACTAGTTTCATCGGATCCGTAATGTGATATTATTGTAAGGTTTCAAATTTCATGTCAATTGGATTTACCGTTTGTCCGGTACAAATTAAAACGCCTAGAAAATCGTTTAAATCGGTTTAATTAAAATTGAACGTTTATTGCCATAACTCGCACAGATGTCCGAATTAGCTTTCGAAACCTGTTCCATTGTGTCCGGAACGTGGGGTAAACCCTAGAAATGCTGGTTACGGCGCGTAAATCGGAGTTCGGAATTTCCGGAATGAATAGTGTCGTTCGTTCTTCTATAAATAGCCCCTTCTCTCTCATAAATTAGAGAAAAAAAAATAAAACCCTAATTCCTAAACCTAGCCGCCACCATAGAAACCAAAGGCCAGAACTCATCCTCCTTTCCCCCTCAATCACTCCCAATCTACAAACAATTAGAAGAGGTGATCAACTACAAACATGTAGAGCTCGACGAGAGCTTTCGATCTATACGGTGATGATGGGGTTTGGCGTCACGTGGAGGTGGGGAGGTGGCTGCGTGCATGGCCGTTCATTTGCGTGCGCACTCAAAGGGGGATGGCCGAGCTTCATGGCTTTGCAGTCGTAGATGGAGGAAGGTGAGGCGCTTCCATTGGTATATCCTGATCGAAGTATAGATGAGCGATGGAGTTGCATAATTAAACCCTAATGTCGAATTTAGGGGTTGCGTGCTCGGCCTGGAGACGTGAAAACGTGAAGAGGAGAGAAGGGTATGGACGGCCTGATGTGTTGGATTTGGGAATGGAGGGAGATGATGAGTGTATGTTAAAATCAATTAAAATTATGTTGTAATTAGTAAGTTAAAATCGTGTGTAACTTCATAAATGCATATCTTTTTCATACGAGGTCGAAACCGCGCGAAACCAGTTGCGTTGGAATCGTATGGACGAGCACTACGCGATGAAATTGGATTGGAGTCGTTTGGAGTTAGTGAGAATTTCATGTAAAATTAAACGTCCGTTTAATTTTATTCGAAATAAATCGCTAAAACGAAATTGAAATCAAGGTGAGAACTTCTCACTCAATCGAATCGGTTTCGATTTTATTTTAAATAGTTAGATTTAAAATATTTGAATGCATGTTTGAATGATGATTGTTATCTATTGATTGTTAAAATAGACATTATGCGCCGTTAGTAAGCGGATGTTATTTATTAAAAACATATACCGCGAATATTTCATAAACAGTGAAATTGGTATTATATATAATAGCAATATATATATATTGGCATATGTATATATTGGAGTTGTTGATTTCCCGCATTTGTATAGCGGATGAGACCCTATTGCGCCGTCTATTAAGCGGATAATATTTTAAATCCCATATACCGCGATAATTTCGTATTGGAGCGGAATTGGTATTGTGCTAATGTTTGTGGATGCAGGAAAACAGGTTGGAGGGATCCAACTGGATTCCTCAACAGTATTTATTTGATTTCAGATATTTTGATATTTGATGGACTATCATATCGATATATGATGTCGTTGTTGTCGTGATTGACTATTTGGTATGTAGCATCATTGGACCAAATTTTGGAATTTTAAAAGGATTTCAAAGTGATTTTTTTGAAAGTGTACGTTTATAAAATATTTTTGGAATTGATTTATTTTAAATAAATAAACGTTATAATTTTAATGTTATAAAAATTATGGTTTTTGAGAAATATAGTTAAAAGTTGATATTTGAAAATATGGGGTTAATGATTTTATAAAATAGTTTAATCGGGATTTTTGAAATTATTATAAAAAGTTGAAAATATAGGATTTATAAAATTTAATTATTTTATAAATCAAAAATGATGAAATTATAAAGGAGATTAAAGATGTTTTAAAAGAATAATATAAATTGATTTTTAAAGGATATATAAATTGATATTTATAAATGAAAATATTTGAATTATAAAACGAGTTTTTATAAGTGTTTGAATGAAGTGAAAATGGATTGCATAAGTGAATGGAATTTATAAAATTATAAACGGTGAAGTTATAAATGGAATTTTATAAGCAGTAGGTTTATAAAATTTGAAAAGTTAATTGAAGAATGGATTTTTGATTAAATGAATCTTATAAGTTATAAGATTTATGAATTGGGATGTTTAAAAGAACGATTCTTGTAAACAAATAAATTATAAGTGTTTAACTTATAATGTGAACTTTTGGTTTATAATTGAGTTATAAATCGAATAGATTAATAAAGGAGATTTATAAAAAGGAGTTATAAAATAAATAGAAATGGAATTTATAAACATTGTTTTATAAATTCGCAAATGACTTATTTTGATAAGAAAATTGTTATAACTTATTTATGGAGTTATATTCACATTTTTGACTGTGAATAATCCTTTGAGATGAAATGTATAAAAGGATGAAATTGGTTAACGTAGCATATTCACGTTTTTGAATAATGAATAATATGTTAAAGAAAATGTTTAGATTTGATGTTTTAAATAGAATTAAAACGATCTAACGATGTTTTAAAATGTGTTGAGATTCGAAATCATAGATTTCAACATTTATTGTTGAAATAGATGTTTTCGAGAAATAAAAGGAAATGGTGGACTATAGCACTATTGTTATAGTAAATGATTTCCGAAAGGAAATGTTTTGTATAGTATTGGGATTTATATATCTATTTTAATTTCGAATCCTTATACTAGTGATTTTGGGTTGTCGTAACGATGTTTTACGCAACATTCGTTCTGGCCCAAATAAATATGTTTAAGAGAATGATTTCCTTAAAGAATGAAATATATACTTAATCTCGATTTAAGTATATTGAATATTTTCCAAGTGTTGAAAATAGATGGATTTGAGAATTACTTAATAAATAAGTATGGAAATGTTTTCCAATATATAGAGAATATTTTGAGAATTTATCTTCTTGAAGATAAATTGAAATGAATAATTGAAATCGTATATTCATAGATATTTTGAAATATAAATTCACTATGGAATTTATAAAAGAAAAGGGAACTTGTTTAAAAATAAATATTGATTTATTTTTGAAGTGTGAAAATTATATATCTTGTAAAGATATTTTGGAAAATAAATAATTTGGAAAATTATTTGGAAACTGGTGATGTGTGCATATCCATTGATAGTTCAATAACCGACTATCAATGTTTCCCTTTGAATGGGTAATTGATGTGATTTGTTTGAATTTGAATGCCACACTTATTTTTGAATAAGCGCTCACTATTCGGGTTAACCGGGAAAGGACCATGGGGTTGTATAACCCATTCCGAATATGTGATACGTCGTTATGAATTGCATTTGATGACCGGTGTTGAAGACCGGGTATTTGCGAAAGCGATAGGATGACCTATCGATTGTCTCTGCACTGGGTAGCTCCTGGTATAGAGATTCCCTAAGTGATGGGAAATTCGATCGGGATTGTGAATACCCGGATTGCAAGGGCTTCGTAAGAAGTGCCTTCGGTTCTGTTCGAGCCCGGAACAGACTTGTACGGATTGTATGTCTGACATTACAAATTGAGATATAAAGCCGATTTCTTTCAAATATATTTCTGTTGGTGGCGGAGAATTTATTCTTTTAGCTTAACACCCTTCTCTGAGACGTACGAGCTCAGAGGTTATGTAGTTGAAGGTTATCAGCGATATATTCCCAATTTGGTAATGTGATATGCTGAGTGTTGTTGTGAAATGATCATTGTGTTAATTATTTGTGATAGGATCATTTATTTGATCGTCTATCCTGGTGATCATTTCTATGATCATTTGTTGACCCAAAGCATGGCTTTTGTATAAAGTATGTTTTTGTGGACGTGACTTCGTCGAGCCTCACACCTCGGGAATGGTCAAAACAGGAAAGATGCGGCAAGGTTATGAGGGGTAGCGCTCTTTAGGATATGTGCATTTCCTTCTGGAAAAGGGTGGTATCATGGTATGGAGCCCAGATACTTACTCATGTTGAAAACACTTTATGATTGTGTGAATTGATTGCGAGCGCTCGGTGAAAGGTCCCAAAGGACCGGGGGATGGCATATTCGGTCAGTTGTTACTCAGTTAGGGGTAACCCGGCCTTGTGTTGGTAGAGATCCGGTTTGGTTCTCGGGGATGTCCATCCAGAGGCATTCTCATGTGGCAATGGGAAGTTCCTTGGCCTGATCATTCGTTGGAAATCCAAAGAAACAATACGAGACTTGTACGGTTTTAGTTGTATAACCTGCTATGGAATGTGGCAGTAACCTGCTATTGAACATAGTTAGCTATAGTAGGCATAGTTCGGAATGTCTATGCTGGCTAAGATTTATATTCTACTTTCGAAATGAATTTTTCCTACACTATGCACTAGTAATAATATAAAATGTTCTTTTTAATGCGTATCAAGCATCTTTGACTATCATAAGGAGAAATCTCCTCCGATTCTGCGTTTGCATTGTGTGTGTGTGCGGGAGGCCTTATGGTAGTCTCATTTTTAAAAGCATTGCGAATTGACTTTAAAAATATTCCTCTATTTTGTTTTCAAAGATAAATAAACTATTTTGAGTTCTCACACCAGTCACATGACTGACTCGGAGTTTATTGTTTTCCTTCCTAAACTCTGGGTGCCCACCAATTTCCACACGGGCAGTCAAGAGTAAGGTTTATCAGGATATTCTAGATATTCTGGAGTTGCTGGAGGCAAGATGGATGGCATGGCGTATTGCTAGTATATAGTATTTCTTTCCGCTGTTTGTTGTTGTTTGATGTTGTATGATGTTGTACACTCTGATGATGATGTAATGAAATGTAATGTAATAACTGATATAGTTCTTTGTTTAAAGATTATTCATTTATTATTATATGTTGTTCCGCTGCGGATTGTGAGATTCTGATGTTGTTTTGTTGTTTTCTGTTCTGTTCTATTTTCTATTTCTTTTCCCTCTATTTTCTATTTTCTACCTTCTTATCTCTTCTTCTATCCTCTTTCCTTTTCTTAAACCATAACATTTCGGGTTTCCGGCCTTCGATTTCTCGGCAGTCGATAAAGTGAGTATCGATGTTGAATTTTCGAAAGTCGAAAATTTCCGAGGCGTTACATTCCAGGTTTCGAGAGTAAACTCGAATTCGTTTTCGAGATGATGGGGGAACTTCAGTTGGTTGGAGATTGATCTGGAGTTGATCGACGATTTGCTCAATGCTGTGGCGATGATCGGAGGGAAGCGTCGGCCACGTGCACGTGCACGAGGTGAAGTTCTGTGCATCTGGGGTTTAGGCATTGATGAAGAAGATGGGTTCTCAGGTTGATCTCGAGTCATTCCAGTATTTTACTCGAAGCATGGAGGGGGAGGGCTCGAAGTAAATTTTGTTGCACTCGGGTCCGTTGTTGTCTCAGGTTTCTTTTGTAAAAACTGACAGCAATTTGGGATTTAGAACAAATTTAAACAAAATTTAAATTTGTATACTAGATTTAAATTCAAAGTTAAATTTAGTTTTCAAATAAACTTTGGAATCTTAGTTTTTTTTTATAATAAATTTAGATTTTAAAGAATTTAAAATCAAGGTTTAAAAAGCAAGTTAAATCAAAGTTCTAAATCAAAGTCAAATTAATGGACTCAAGTTTTCTTTGAATTCAAATCTGTAATTTTAAATCATTTTAATGTCTGTATTGTTTTAAAACAAGTTTAAATTAAAATAGTTTTTTAAGTAAAATTGTTTTCAAACAAATATTTAAACTTGATTTTTTGATAAAGTTCTTTTATAAAAAGGGTTATAAGTTGTAGCTAAATTGGTTAATATTTAAATAAATAATCATTTTTGAATCTTCAATTCGAATGAAATTTGAATCTAAATTTAAAAGCGTAGTGTTTTAAATACACTTAAATATTAATGAAGTCATTAACAACGAAATGGATTACCTTGGAGATAATTAAAGTAATTAAGTGATTTAATTAATAAGATAATTTGGAAGAATTAATTTGATTAATTAATTAAGATAATCAATTGTAAATTGTTAATTACTTAATGAAAATAATTAAAGGGTTAATTACTAATTGTAATTTATTCTGGATATTTTGATTAATTTAACGATAAAGATTAATTGGTAATTAACGATTAATTGTTATGGGATGATTGCTTAATAGTAAGTAATTGAAGGTTTAATTTCTTAAAATAATTAATTAAGGGGTTAATTAATTATGTAAATTGGTTTAGAGATTAATTAAATTAATGTGATTAACTAAGGATAATTTATTAATTGAGAATAATTAATTAAAGAGTTTGATAAATTAATTTATATCAAATGATTTGTAATTAATTAATCAGGATTGGATAATTAATTCATAAGTAATTAATTTGAATTAATCAGGAGTAAACAATTAATTAATCCTGCTTATAAATGTTTATTGAATACTTGACCTTACTTATGAATCATTGTACTGTATGAATTGTGACGCAACGGATTTAACAAAAACTTGATATGTCGATGGAATTAGTAATCGGTGGATTGAGAAATACTGATATGCCCAAATTCGTTGATCCGAAGATATCGAATTCTAGCTATCCTTAACACGTTGATCGCGCACGATACCGTGATGAAGGATCTACGATTCTTCGACGTTGATCAAGCGCACTTGATTCCGTGAATCGGCTTCAACGTTCGTTGATTCGAGCGCACTCTAATGCCGAAGTGGAGATAGGAGATCAAACACTCGACTACCAATTTAAATTGAAAGCACAAAGCTAACAAAGGAGAATTTTATTCAAATTTTCAACCACCAATTACAATGACATTACATCCCTATTTATAGGGTTTATGACACAACACAAAGACTTAAGAAAATTACAACACAATCAGTACATGACTTAAGAAATACGACCTATACACGACTTAAGAAAATTACAATACTAACAGTACACGACTCAAGTATTGACTCGGCAACGACTCATCTCGGCTACAACTCAAGCTTTGTCTCGGCAGCGACTCAACAGAAGGCTGTAAAGCACTTCGCGACTTACTGGAGTTTTATGAGTCGTTTGCGACTCAAAAAAATGGATCGGCCGCGACTTATTGATTACCAGCGATTCTATAAATCTCGCAACGACTTATGCTTTAATCATCATACTGGAAATTGGGCGACTCAAATTCGCTCGTGTTGAGGGCTTTAGGTCATTCGCAAATTATAGAATTGGGGGGGAAGAAAAAAAGGTTGTCTCGTGTCTCGGTAGGGATTTTGGGAGTAGGCTGTTGGTATTGGGGATGAATCGTGAGTCGCGGAGGAGGAGAATGAGTCGTGGGTTGTGGGTGTTGATGACTCGTGAGTCGCGGAGTTGATTTAAAGCGGAGGTGTGAGTCGCGGGGAAGTCTGAGTCGTGGGTGGAGGGCGGCAACGCGATGTGTCGGCCGCGACTCAAGGTAAGTGCTTCATCATCCTCCCCTTGTTGGAAAGAATTCGTCCTCGAATTCACACTCTCGTCAACTTCGATGAAATCCTCCCCACTATATGGAATTAAATGTTTGAAATTGAAAACATCGGAAGTATGAACATTTTCCGGCAACTTTAATCGATATGCATTATCATTGATCCTCTTCAAAATTTCTACTGGACCAATCTTTCGTGCTTTCAACTTATTGTAAGTTCCAACCGGAAAACGATCTTTTGTCAAAACCGCGTAAACCAAATCACCTTCTTTGAAGACTACACTTCTTCGTTTCTTATCCGCCTTTTGTTTATACTTCTCATTTGTCTTTTCCAATCGTTCCTGAATGATTCTATGGCATTCCGTCATCCCATCAACAAAATCAACAGCTCGTTTAACTGTCCCCTTCGGTTGTGGTACTATTGTCAAATCCAACGGCCCCTTTGGTAAGCTTGAATATACAATCTGAAATGGGCTGAAACCTGTACTACGATTCACCGCATGATTATGAGCAAACTCAGCTTGACATAACTTCATATCCCATCTTTTCAAATTGTCTTTCACGAGACATCTCAGTAAATTCCCCAACGATCGGTTAACCACCTCCGTTTGCCCATCAGTTTGCGGATGGTAAGCGCTACTAAAATTCAGCTTTGTTCCGACCATCTTCCACAAACTCAACCAAAAATGACTCAGAAAACGGGTATCTCTATCTGACACAATAGACTCCAGCAACCCATGTAAACGATAGATTTCTTTAAAGAATAATTGTGCCACTCGAACTGCATCCGCTGTCTTCTTACAGGCTATAAAATGTGCCATCTTCGAAAATCTGTCCACCACAACAAATATAGAATCATTCCCCCTTTGAGTTCTTGGCAAACCCAAAACAAAGTCCATACTCACATCAACCCATGGTTTAGCGGGTACAGGCAACGACATATACAACCCAGCATTGGTCGCAGTTCCTTTCGAAACCTGGCAGATTTGACATCTTTCTACAAATCTCTCGACCTCTTTCCTCATTGTCGGCCAAAAATAAGACTGGGTAATTAACTGCAATGTACGATCTCTGCCTACATGGCCCTCGTCATGTAACTCTTTGATGATCTTCATTCTCAAGCTGCTATCTGGAATACACAACTTGTCCCCCTTGAACAGAAAACCATCAACTAACACGTATTCATCAGTACTTCCTTCCTTGACCTTTTCAACGAACTTCATAAAATATGGATCTTCTTCAATCAATTCTGGCAATAATTCAAAACCTGTCACTTCAGCTTTCATTGTCATTAATAAATGACTCCTCCTACTCAAAGCATCAGCCACACGGTTCGTCACCCCTGACTTGTGTTTAACGACAAAAGTAAACTGCTGCAAATAAGCAATCCACGATGCATGTCTTGCTGAAATCTTGTCCTGCCCCTGCATATGCTTCAATGCCTCATGATCAGTGTACAGAAAAAATTCTTTCTGAAACAGATAGTGTCTCCAATGCTTAACAGCCTGAACAATTGCGTAAAACTCCACATCGTACGTGCTATACCTCATCTTTGCTCCTGATAATTTCTCACTGAAATAAGCAACTGGCCTTCCATTCTGACTTAAAACTCCGCCAATACCAACTTTTGAAGCATCGGTATGTAATTCAAACAGTAACTGGAAATTCGGTAAAACAAGAATTGGTGCTGTTGTCAACAGTTCTTTGATTTTCTCAAAAGCAACCCCCGCTTTCTCTGACCATACAAACTGTTTTCCTTTCATGCAATCAGTAACTGGAGCCATCACGCTACTGAAGTGTGGAATGAATCTTTAGTAGAATGACGCTAGCCCATGAAAACTTCTCACTTCCGTAATTGTCTTTGGCTGTGGCCAATTCCTGACTGCTTCAACTTTATTCTGGTCCACCTGTATACCTTCTCCTGACACAACATATCCCAGAAATAAAACACTATGCGTCATGAAAACGCATTTCTTCGTAGCAGCATAAAATTGTTCCTCACGAAGAATAATCAGCACTTCCCTTAAATGTTGAACATGCTCCTCCGTACTCCTGCTATATATCAGAATATCATCGAAATAAACCACCACGAACTTCCCAATGAATGGTCTAAAGATTTGATTCATCACCCGCATGAATGTACTAGGTGCATTTGATAAACCAAATGGCATAACCAACCATTCGTATAACCCCACTCTTGTCTTGAAAGCTGTCTTCCATTCGTCTCCAGGTCTAATCCGAATTTGATGATAACCGCTTTTCAAATCAATCTTCGAAAAGATATTAGCCCCACTCAACTGATCTAGCAAGTCATCCAATCTCGGCATTGGAAATCTGTATCTCACAGTAATCTTATTCAAGGCTCGACTATCAGTGCACATCCTCCACGTCCCATCCTTCTTTGGTACCAACAAAGCTGGCACAGCACACGGACTCAAGCTTTCCTGTACACGTCCCTGCTCAAGCAACTCTTCCACCTGCCTTCTCAACTCCTCATGTTCCTTCGGACTCATTCGATAATGTGGTCTATGCGGTAATACTGCTCCTGGAACAAGATCGATTTGATGTTGAATGTCTCTCAGTGGCGGTAACTCCATAGGCAACTCTTCTGGAAATACATCCTCAAATTCTTTCAAAACTGGCTTTGCTTCTTCTGGGATTTCAACCTCTTCACTACAATCTCGCCCAATCAACAGGAATACTTCAGGCTCCTCTTCAACTTGCTTAACAAACTCTTTCAACGATAGTAAAGTTTTTAGCTCTTCAATCTCCTCAGATTTACTCTCTCCCTGCTGTCTCTTCTTTGGAACTAGAATAATCTTAACGCCTTCAAACATAAAACTGTAGCTATTGGTTCGACCGTCATGCTGCACTGCTCGATCATACTGCCACGGTCTTCCCAAAAGCAAATGACAAACATCCATCTCAACTACATCACACCAGATTTCGTCTTTATATTTCTTCCTAATAGAAAATGGAACTCGAACTCGTTTATCCACCTTCACCTCTCCTCCTTTCCTCAGCCACGCTAACTTGTAAGGATTAGGGTGTTTCTCCGTCTTCAACTTCAGCTTCCTTACAGCTTCAGTAGAAATAATATTGTCACAACTTCCTGCATCAATCACAAACTTACACACTTTTCCCAGAATAGTGGATGTAGATTGAAAAATGTTGCTCCTCAACCAAATAGCTTCATCTTCTTGCTTTGGTGTTAAACAAGACCTCCTCATCATTAGATTACACCCTTCGTCTCCCGATGCGATATCCTGTTCATTCTCCTCAACTGGACTATCTTCACCCTCAACAACATCCTCACTTTCAACTTCAGCTATCATAGTTCTCTTCTTCGGCTTCGGACACTCGTTGCTTTTATGACCCATCTCCTGGCAATTGTAACATTTGAATCTACTGTTAACCTTCGCCTTCTCAGTCTCCTTTACTACGGGTTTACTGACAGGTTTAGAAACATTAGAACTTCCGCTAACACCCTTCACTTGATTGTTAGAATTAGTAAACACACCACCTCCACGCCTTCCCTGCTTCTCCCAAGCCAACGCCTTTTGGTGTGCTTCCGCCACAGATCTCGGATCAAACATATTAACCATATCCTGAATCTGCATTCGTAACCCTCCAACAAATCTAGCAGTCAATTGTTCTTCCGTCTCCATTATATCATTCCTGGCAATGAGTTGGTAAAATTCATCGGCGTAATCGTTGACTGATTTCGTTCCCTACCTTAGATTCTGCAATCTCTGGTACATAAGTGATTGATAGTTGTATGGTAAAAATGTAGCTCTCATCAATTTCTTCATTTTCTCCCAATCTACAATCTTCGACTTTCCCATCCGTTCTCGTGTAAGTTTAGTTTGCTGCCACCACGCCAAAGCTCTCCCCCTCAACCTAGTAGCAACCAACTTCACTCGACGATTCTCCGAAACTTCCTTGAAATCAAAGATTTCTTCAACATTAGATAACCAATCCAAGAACTCTTCTGCAACCATTCCACCCTTGAACTCTGGAATTTCCATCTTCATTCCCGACTCCCATCGACGATCATCATCTACATCTCGATTCTGACGTCGTGTTTGTTCTCTATCTCGATAATGAACACTTCCCCTATCACCATCAAACTCCTCATCAAAGTCTGATGTATAGCGTTGTCGATTACGACCTTCAACATCTCTACTACCACTCCTTCGATCAACATTCCTATCACGATTATCAACACTTCTATGATCCTGATCTTCTCTTCTCTCTCGATCTGAATGTATCAAAGTTCTACTTCTCCCATGGCTCGATTCAGGTGAAACTCTTCTTCTACTTTGATTCATTTCAAGCATCATTCTCTCTAATCGACCAATTCCTTCGTTCAACTTTTCAGTAAAACTCTCGTGGATTCGTTGCTCCATTTCATCAGCTTCTTCTCTTCCATACAAGGCATTAATATTGCGATGACGTTGAGCTCGTCTCGGTGGCATGATTGAACTTCACAAATAATTCAACAAATCTCCAAACTTCAACAAATCAAAACTTCAACAAATTTGACTTCAAAAATCTTCAAACAAAACAACTCCAAAACTACAATTCAAATCAACTAACACGGTTTCAAGCTTGCTTCGAACTTCACTTTGGCGTGCAAACTCTCCCACGCAAATTCAAACACCTTTCTCACACTTTGATCCAAAGTGAGATGGATCGAAACTCCCAACTTGTTGCAACTTCATGATGAACACGATGAACTCCAAATTCCTCAACAATGGCAAATCCAATTTCCAAACTTCAATTTCTCGAAACCCAAATCTCCAAATGATGCAAACTCCTTGCAATCTAGCTCTGATACCAAACTGACGCAGCGGATTTAACAAAAACTTGATATGTCGATGGAATTAGTAATCGGTGGATTGAGAAATACTGATATGCCCAAATTCGTTGATCCGAAGATACCGAATTCTAGCTATCCTTAACACGTTGATCGCGCACGATACCGTGATGAAGGATCTACGATTCTTCGACGTTGATCAAGCGCACTTGATTCCGTGAATCGGCTTCAACGTTCGTTGATTCGAGCGCACTCGAATGCCAAAGTGGAGATAGGAGATCAAACACTCGACTACCAATTTAAATTGAAAGCACAAAGCTAACAAAGGAGAATTTTATTCAAATTTTCAACCACCAATTACAATGACATTACATCCCTATTTATAGGGTTTATGACACAACACAAAGACTTAAGAAAATTACAACACAATCAGTACATGACTTAAGAAATACGACCTATACACGACTTAAGAAAATTACAATACTAACAGTACACGACTCAAGTATTGACTCAGCAACGACTCATATCGGCTACAACTCAAGCTTTGTCTCGGCAGCGACTCAACAGAAGGCTGTAAAGCACTTCGCGACTTACTGGAGTTTTATGAGTCGTTTGCGACTCAAAAAAATGGATCGGCCGCGACTTATTGATTACCAGCGATTCTATAAATCTCGCAACGACTTATGCTTTAATCATCATACTGGAAATTGGGCGACTCAAATTCGCTCGTGTTGAGGGCTTTAGGTCATTCGCAAATTATAGAATTGGGGGGAAGAAAAAAAGGTTGTCTCGTGTCTCGGTAGGGATTTTGGGAGTAGGCTGTTGGTATTGGGGACGAATCGTGTGTCGCGGAGGAGGAGAATGAGTCGTGGGTTGTGGGTGTTGATGGCTCGTGAGTCGCGGAGTTGATTTAAAGCAGAGGTGTGAGTCGCGGGGAAGTCTGAGTCATGGGTGGAGGGCGACAACACGATGTGTCGGCCGCGACTCAAGGTAAGTGCTTCATCAAATTGCCTTGAACTAATTGTCCTGTCTGATATGTGATATTCTGATTTGTGATTTGGCTGTGATGAATGTAATTAATTATCCGTAATGTAATTTATTATCTGTGATATATATATATATATATATACATATATATATGTGTGTGTGTATGGCCAGTGAATGAAATATAAGCGTTATAGTTTATACCGCTTATTAACTATATTTATGTATTCTAATCTGTGACGATTGAATGATGTTGCACTATTGTGTTAAACCCCTAGACTACACATACACACACGAATATGGATTTCACGAGGAAATCGATTAAGTCACAGATTTTGAAATGGTTTAAAAGTTGAATATTTAAAACTAAATGGTTTTGGAAATGGATTGGGTTTAAAAATGAAAAGCTTTTGAAATGGAAATTTCAAAGATGAAATTTATTTTGAATAACTTGATTGGGTTTTGAAATTTTACATATTTTGATTTAAATTTGAATTCAATATTTAAAATTGAATTCTATGACTTGAAACTAGGGATTAACGATATTTTACTAGTTATATATGAGTCAAACCATTTTTAAAGTATTGTTCTTTTGAGAATTTGAATTAACCCAAAGATTGTAACTTGTATAAATGAAATCGGGTTTTTCTGAATAAGATTGTTGTTTCTAAATGATAAAATGCTTTCATAGGAGAAATGAATTTCAAATTGTATTAAAGAGATTTCAAGTTTAAACTGAAATAGTTTTCCAAGTTATGGAAACGGTTGGAAAGTTGTAAGTTTAATCTTTGATTTAAAGATTTAAATGAATTAATCCAATTAGGATGAAATTGTTTTGAAATCCGGGAATGAATCTTTGTGAAACTAGGTGAACTTTATGAAATAAATCTTTTGTTTAAAAGATTTGAAATGGTAATTGGTTTAAACCATTTGAATGTAAGTTTTGAATTATTAAGTTGTGACTTAATTGAAATCCCATATCCATATGTTTTAAATATTGCGCTCACTATTCGGTTTAGCCGGGAAATGAACTTTGTGTCGTATAACCCATTCCGAATATGTGATTCGACGTTATGGATAGCATTTGAAGACCGGTGATGAAGACCGAGTATTTGCGAAAGCGATAGGATGACCTATCGATTGTCTCTGCACCGAGTCGCGCCCGTATAGAGATTCCCTAAGTGATGAAAATTCCGATCGGGATTGTGAATACCCGGATTGCAAGGACTTCTTTGGAAGTGCCTTCCGTTCTGTTCGAACCCGGAACAGACTTGTATGGATTGTATGTCTGACATTACAAGTTGAGATATAAAGCTGATTTCTTTCAAATATATTTCTGTTGGTGGTGGAGAATTTATTCTTTTAGCTTAACACCCTTCTCTGAGACGTAGGAGCTCAGAGGTTATGTAGTTGATGGTTATCAGCGATATATTCCAGTTTGGTAATGTAACATGCTGAGTGTTGCTGTGAAATGATCATTGTTTGATCCTTTGTGATATGATCATTTGTTTGATCATTTATCTTTGTGATCATTACTTTGATCATTTGTTGACCCAAAGCATGGCTTTGTACCAAAGCATGGCTTTGTGGACGAGACTTCGTCGGACCTCACACCCCGGAAATGGTCAAAACAGGAAGGATGCAGCAAGGTTATTGGGGGTAGCGCCCCTTAGGATATGTGCATTTCCTTCTGGATAGAGGTGGTATCATGGTATGGAGCCCAGATACTTAACCTAGGTTGTTGCTGCAAATTTATTACTTTGTGGTTGTTGATTATCGGGATCCCGGATAAAGGTTGGTTACGACCGGGGGATGGCATACTCGTGTCAGTAGCTACCCAGTTAGGGGTAACCCAGCCTTGTGTTAGCAGAGATCCGGTTAGGTTCTCGGGGACGTCCTTCCAGAGGCGTTCTCATGTGGCAATGGGAAGTTCCTTGGCCTGACCATTTGTTGGAAATACAAATAAAACAATATGCACCTTGTACGGTTTTAGTTGTAGAACCTATCATTCACTTATGATGGCGCCCCACTGTTTGGATGGTAGCTATAGTAGGCATACGATAATGGTCGTATGTTGGCTAAGATTTATATTCTACTTTCGAAATGTTTTCTGCACTTTGCACTTATAGTAATAATATCAAGGAAATTGCGTATCAAGCATGTTTGACTATCATAAGAAGAAATCTCCTCCAATTCTGCGTTTGCATTGTGTGTGTGGCGGGAGGTCTTATGGTAGTTTCATTTCTAAAAGCATTGCGAATTGACTTTAAAATCTTTTGTTGATTGTTTTAAAAGACAACTGTTTTTTTTGTAACTCACACCAGTCCCATGACCGATCCAGGGTTTATTGTTTCTTTCCTAAACTCTGAATGCTCAAAATTTTCTACACGAGCAGTCTAGAGTTGGGTTTTACAGATAGTTAGGTTCAGTGAATTATCTGGAGCTAGTTCAGTCTTTGAATGTGGACGAGACTTGCTTGTCTTTGCGTATTACGATGTTGGATCGAGCTGCTGCTTCTGGAGTTCTCTTTTGAAAACTATCTTAGAGTTATATTGTTCTACTGCTAGATGTTATCTATTTTCCTTTTCCGCTGCTATTTCTTGTATCATATCTCTGATGTATATTGATATTCATTGTATCAGATATTGCATCAAAGCTGTATATCAATGTATTATTTCTTTTATTTCCGCTGTATTGTTTACTTAATGTTGTTATAAGCTCCAACGACTCGGATTTGAACGGTCGAATCTACGGCATTTGAGTACAATGTAAAGTATGGATGTCGATTTTCGAGCGCGAAAAAATCCGTATCGTTACACCCCATGTGCATCAAGTGGCAATCACTGTTTCTCTTCCTACAAAACATAGGAAATACCAAGCAATCTCTGAAAGAATAGAATAAAGGTAGAAGTAGCTTAAGAGAATTTTTTTGAAACCTTATGAGACAAAATAACACACTATACTTAAAATATCAAGAGAATAAAAATGAAGAAAGCACCATTCTAGAGAACAAGAACGGCCTATTTCAACGTACGAGAGTTATGCATGGTCATGCTATTGAAAATCAAAAAAATCAAAGATACATAGGCTATCGAGGGAAATTATTGACTAAAGTTTTAGCGAAACTCGGAATTATCCTAACGCATTGTAGAAGAAAAGGTTACTTGCTAAGCACTAAGCTCAAAATTGTAAAATGATGATGAAAGCAAGCAAAGTAAATGACACCAAATATGTAGTGGTACAACAAGCTTGACTATATCTACGATAAAGATCTCTTACTATATTTCTCTCTTAAGATTACAAGGAATTACAAGGTTATAATAAAAAATAAAGCACTCGAGACTAAAAAGGTAGCTAACCTTAAGAACTTAAGGTTTTGATTTATTGCGAGGAGACTCTAGAATGTGATAGTAACCAGAATTATAATAATTTCCAGCCCTTCTGAAGTGGAAATGCATGAGATATATATAGTGGAATAAATGGATGATGAATGGCTAAGATTGGTAAAACAGGAGAGAAGCATGTTTGGCCATTGATCCAATCGCATGGGCTAATGAGAGACGGTTATGAAGGTAGAAAGGAACGAGTGGCCAAGAAGCATGCCAATTGTCCTTATGTATATGTAAAGCCTTCACATTTAATATGCATTAAACGTTGAGGACAAGTTATTGAAGTAACCTTGTATAATTAGTTTTTTAGCTTGTCGTTTACATTTGCACACCTATGTGGCAAGGCAGATGAGTAGCTTCGACCGGGCTGCAAGCGATGCTGGAAGTCGAATGTTTCTAAGGACCAAGGTGCAAAGAACGTGTCGGGCCGGCTGTGATGATATCGGGCTTAAGATAGGTTATACTTAAACCGTCCTTACTCAATGAGTTACTAAGTGAAGTTTCCATAAGTGGTTCCATTTGACAATGAAACTGGACATGATGGACGTGCCTAGAGCGAGATTGGACTTCGACAAGCATGAATGAGCCGATTGTTTGCTGCTAATGGTTATCGAGGAAGGTTGAATGGTACTAAGGACCAAGTTGCAAAAGAGGTATCATGTCAGCTATGATATGACAATACATACTGCATGGTGCTGGTTGAAGGCGGCTATAATGAAGCCGGGCCAAAGATAGGTTACACTTGAGCGGATCTTGTTTAATGAGTTAACCCAGTTGACTTGGAGTGATGCTGAGCAGGTGGTTTGACTAGGCGCCATATTGATTATGGGAAGTCATGAGAAAGCCGATTGATGTAGAGCTAGGCCAAAGTGGACCAAGTTAGGCTAGGATTAGTTCTACTTGTCTGATGAGTTGGCTGTTAAAGTTTCTTGAGGAGAGCCGATTGGAAATCGATCTAAAATTCTACTGGATGGATGGGCAGGTTTGAGCCAGCTTGATGGGTCGATGGGGCAGGCCAATTGAATAGTTGGGTCGGCATTGATTAGGTCGGGATGTTCTTGGATTAGCTTGCTAATTACTTGTGAGAAAATCAACAACATTTTACCCCCTAAGTTTGCCTATATAAGTAGGGATGAACTTTTCATTTCATATAGATGTTATTGTTTAACACCTCTATTAAGCATTTAATGCATGCCTGATATGGTGTTGGGCTATTAGCATTAGTAGTCGGCTTTTCAAACGTGGCAAAGGGCTCACATTTTCAATGTGGATAAAGTGATAATTGCATTCGTTGCACCTAAATGGTCGAGATTTGAAGGTGATTTGAATCTAATGGTTGAGATCGATGTGGTAGGCTTACAAAAGTAGCCACTTCTCCTTCATTAACTCTTTACTGAAAATAAAAAAATTATTATCGTTATTAAAAAGCTTCAACATCTTTAAACAACCTCTACCTTGCTCGACTTCCTTCAATAAAAAGTAAGTGCCCACTTCTTCGCCTTCACTTGAGGTCAGAATTTGCCTTTTCTAGCCCTCTTTCGACGTTGATCGACCATTGTTGTCATGTCAATGGTGGTTGATCAATGTCGATTGGCTGTAATGGGCCTTTAAGTGTTCAACACGGATATTAGTATTTATTTGATAATGGGCCATGGGTCAGGCCCAATTTCATAAGTATGGGTTTCAAGTAAAAAATAGGAATTAGGCATGGGGACTTAAGGCCCAACACTTAGCTTAAGAGTCGAGTCATCATCCAACCTTCATGGGGTGCCCAACATGGGCATGCCTAGAAAACAATCATCAAGTTTCCCTTTCTTATCGATGCCTATCTCCAGACTTTGGTATATTTGGTCATTAGGCTATTACATGATAGATCCATTTTTGTTTCATATAGCAACCTTTGGATCCACCTTCGCCGGTTATACGACTTCATATGGGACCATTAGCCTCAAGTCCTCTGCACCGGAACACGAAAAGATTGACTTCCCAAGCTTTTGGCCAACCATGGATGCAATGTGGGGATGGAAGGCTACCCTAATCCTATCGATCATCCCTCTCCGGACCACTTCACCTTCTCTATGGGCTACTTCAAGGTAGGGTTATGCTGCCCCTCCACCCCTAGTTTGTTTCCATCCTTAACACATATAAAATTGCTCCCGACCAGCTTACTCCCAATAGCTACCGATTCTTATGCAGTGTCAATGCTACTTGGATAGTGCTCTTCCTTCTGGTGCCAAATGCTAACCTTATTGAGTGGTTTTCCAACTATAGAAGGAGTCAAGTACCTAGCTGGTAGTTATTATCACTTTTAGGCCAATACTAAGCATGTGATTTTTTCCAGCGTATTTAACTTAAGTACCGAATCATTAATTAGTTAGAGATCCAAATCTAACTTTTCACATACGATAGAATTAGGACTCGAGATCACTTCCTTGAGCTTGGATCGAAGTTGTGAATCTAAATGAGTATAAATATCACTATATTTGAAGTTGCGACATTTTTACAATTTACATGTTATCGTATATATCTTATAAAAATACGTGCATAGTCGGGTCTAAAGGAATCTTGGCTATGGATCTCGACTGATGCCTTATGTTTCTAGGATGACTTTATTATGAGACATGTGATTGATTTTTTTTAGAATCAAGCTATTTGATGGCCAACACAGCCTCAAAATGCATGAAATTATCATTTTGAGGCGTCGTCTCAAATGGCGATGAAATTTATAAAATCTGGACCGAGAAAATGAGGAGATGTGTGCTGACGAGTTTCGTGGTTATCCAATGTACTATATAATCCTATGAGCTCAGAATGTACGGTATTATATTTGGGAAGTTAACTAAATAATATTTTTATTATATATTCACATCCAGAAACCCCCCGTCTTTTCACCACTTGCTTTTCTTCCCTTTGATACTCTTAAAGGGTTTATGGATTTTGAACTGCCCTGATTGCCGGAGCTTCAGGCAACCATATATGTTGAGGTCAGATCTGTTGCACGTGTAGAGAGGAGGGCATCAAATCCAAGGCAATGTTGAAGGGAGAGGCGATGCTTAGCCGATGCTTACTTTTTCAAATGTTGACCAGGGTTAGTGATAAGCGGAGATTGGGGAGGAGTTAGGCAAAATGGACAACGCCGTTGTTTTTTCCTTGGCGACGTGCATCTTTCCCGATAACCATAGCTGCTTTGACCTTGAATTAGGAATCACAACATTTCAAAATCCACGAGGGAAGACAACAGGCCATGAATTCCTATAGAGGTTCGAGCATTGAAATTTTGGCATCGTCCAGTTGATCGTCGCTCAATGTATACAATGGAGGTGGTTTGGCAAGATTTCATGGACCGAAGCTCAATTAATGGAGGTGAGAATGCATGGCTTGTTGGATTTGTTCATGTTTTTGCACAGGGAAGGTGATTATGGGAAGAAAGGGGATTAGAGAGATTAAGGTAATTAATTAATCTCCTTTCGAATTTAATTCATATCATTTGCATATGAGGTCCAATCGAGACGCAGTTTTCGCTATAGCATTCGTAATAAGATTATCAATGGCATGGTATGGCCTTGTAATAGGTTCAGACACTTGAGAGATTATATCTTAGTGAGTAGAATTAATACTCTGAATTTATATTGTAGTATAAATCCACATAAATATATATATTGAAAATTTTACCCATGAGATGTAGAATAATATATATATATATATATATTTGTGTGTGTCTATTTATTCCCATGTTTGATTAGATTATTGTAGATATTTGGGATGGTTGATTAAGATCCTGAATATATAAATTACGTTCCATTCATATTAGACAGAGTTAGATAAAATTGATATTGATTTACAACAAGGATATAAATTAATTAAACTCTAATTTGTTGTTATATTGGCGATAAAAATATTATCATATTTTTTTACTAATTGCAAGTCAAAGGTATGATTTTAAAGAAAAGGCTAGAAGGCTAAATTAATGGTTTTGGCATGTTGGGTTTACTTTAAAATAGCTTTGAAGTTTATTTAGCCTTGATAATGTTATATTATGGTGTAATTCAATAAATAACTAACCGGTAAACTTTTATAAAGGGGATTTGAAAAGTTAGTAAATTGTAGAAGTATTGTATTATTTTATAGGGTTTGGTTAATGTTATAAAATCCTTAATATTGTTATAATGTGATTTATTAACTTTAGACCCTAAGAGATTTTTTGCGATATATATGCACATAGATATACATAAATTATATGCATGAGCTACGTAGTATTTTGAGGCTTTGTTAATAGCTAGCTTAATTTTAATAAAAGGAGTAAGTGATATTAAGCTATAATATGACTTCGGGAAGACTTTGGGCAACTCGTGAAAGTGGAATGTAAGGCTAAGCTAGACATTCATTTGCAATGTGAAGTGATTGGTTGCATGGTCACGTCTAGTGAGTATGTACGATTGAGCAGAATCAGTCTGTACCTCATGGTTTCAACCTTGGGGTAGGTATGTTTTGATGAATGGTATTGGTCTTATATTATGATTCTACGTTATATTGGCCTTATATTAGTGACCATATGTCGTATTGGCCTTATATAGTGGTTGTATGTATATTTGGCCTTATAGCAATGGCCATTTATGTAGAAAGACGATGATAAGATATCGGCCTTCATTATGATAGGTGTATTTGAATACATGATATTATATTTGATTAATATATAACTATATGACATCGGTGTTCCTTTAATGTCTCGATAGCATATTATACGAGACATGCCCGTCGTCCTCTTTGGTCGACGCGTTATGCAAATTTGTTTAGAAATCCATGATGACTAATTAGGATATGATGAAGATTATCTACAAGTGGATCATTTATGACTTATGCTTGATATAAGGTATGCTAAGATCCATACTAGCTTCAAATAACTAGAGTATGTCATATGTCACTTATGCTTAATATGGGGTACGATGAGATCTACATGAGTTCGACCACGTTAGGTGCAGCTCGGGGTCTATGGTACAATTTGGTACCAACTCTATTTATTTTGGACATGGGAATCATTGGATCACAATAATTTGAATTATAGATGGATGTCCAATGCAAAATCAGGTTTTAGAGATCTAAAGTAGATCATATATCACTTATGCTCGATGTGGGGTACGGTGAGATCTACACGAGTTCGATCACATTAGGATGCGACTCAAGGTCTATGGTACAATTTCATACCGACTATATTTATCTTAGGCATGAGTCTACTTCAGACCCCTCTCAACAATGATGGGTATCAATTCATATTCTCTATTTATCATATATCATTATATTATGTGTTTTATATTAGTTGGTTGATACTATTGCCGTGTACTTAAGGATATGCCTATATTATGATATTTATATTACCCTTGAATTTGTATACTAGGTTACATTTATCATGATATACCATTGTGCACCAGTCGTATTTTATTAATTGTGTCGACTTGCTGATTTTAAGAGAATAATGGGTTTGTTGGAACTAGACCAGCCCGTAGCGAAAGTAAAAGGTGAATTTCAATTTTTTTTACCATGTTGGATCTTTATTATGCTTACGAAGTCTAATTTATTTAGAACATTTCTAATTTTTTAAAATAAAATCGTTATTTTATCTAAATTTTAAATGATTTTATATTATTTAATTAATATTATATATATACATACACACACACATACATATATATGTATACATATACACATACACCTATGCGTGCGTGCGTGTGTGACATAGTAATATGTGCAAGGTATAACACGACCGTATGTAAATGTTGGGATTTACACTATAACGGATACGTTAACTAATCAAATATACATATATACCGTCCAAATGTACACTTATATTTAATTTATGTGAACAAAGTATTGTAATATATATATATATATATATATATATATGGATTTATATATAAACTATTAATTTAAATAAGACATGGAACTTTAACATTAAATATATATAACTATACAAATATGTTCAAAATATTTGTAAAATGAATTTTGTTTATTTATTGTAAAGTTAAAAGCAATACGTATATATAAATTCGTATATATAAATTCATATATATATATATAATACATATATTCAGTATATATTTTGATAATAAATATATATACATATTAATGCCTTTAATATATATGTATATATACGTGCCTAATATTATGCATGGTAAAATGTTTTTTAATAATTTAAAATGTATTTTAAATTAATATCCATACGAATATTATTTTAAAATTAGTAAAAATATTATTTTTAAACATAATCTAAAACTAAAATTTAGTAAAAAAAATTAGGTCATATTTATATCTAAATATTTAAAATCTAATTTTATATTGAAAACAATTTTAAATCTGTTTTTTATTTTTGGCTAGCATTTAAAATTTAAATTAAATAAAAAATTATTTTTTATTTCTACTGAAAGTATTGAGTACAAATCTAATTCCATAAAATATAAAACATATTTTATAGAAAATATATATTGTTATAATTAATTTACCTAATTAATTTAAATAGTAATATATATGAAAAAAAGTTCTGCCAATTAGTTTAGATACAAAACTACTTATATAAAATTTTAAAACTGTATTTGAGTAGATTAAGATATATAATTTAAATTACAAAGCTTATATATAATTAAATGTTGTATATTAAATTAATTAAAACAAAATTGATTTTGTGGAAATTAGGTTAAAGGGTTTCTATTTGCAGGGTAATAAGTTTTAAGGACAACATTTTTGAATAATTAGTTTTAAGGACAATTTACAACATAATGATAAATTCATTTATATTTTTAAGTTATACAGGAAAATGATAAATCCTTTTATCATTATTTCTATATAACTTAAAATGATAAATTCTTTTATCTTTTTCCTGTAAAATGTCCTTAAAACTAATTTTTCAAAAGTAGTGTCCTTAAAACTTATTACCTTACACAAATAAGCCCTTGAAGTGAAAATCCCCATTGATTTTTGTGTGCCATGTACATCATATGTGTATATACATTATAATTTTGTTATATAAACATATAAGTGTATGTGTGAATATACAACCAATCTAATTGTGATAATATATTTATATAATAGAATCGTCATTTAACAAACAATATAACGTACAAAATATAAATAATACACATACACTAATATTCATAAATACAGTATAAATTTATCTATTTCTAACGCCTTTAAGTCACCTTGAAACAATGAGATCTACTCCTTAAAACAGTATCCAATCCTGTAGGGTGCTAGTCCTAAATGATGACCATTAGCTAGCGAATAAGATTGTTTTTACTTTGATTTGACTTTGGAAATGGAGGGGTGGGAGCTCTAGATTTCGGCCAGAAGTAGGGTTAGATGGAGGCTTCCAAAAAGTATCTAATAGGTGCGAGTTGATATGCTTATATAGAGGAGAAATGGAGACAAGATAGGATTTAGATCTCTTACCAATTCTCCTTCCCTTATCTACACAAACTTAGCCCACTTTGATGCCATCATATGGCCACTTATCATTCCCTATCAGAACCAGACCAACCAGTTCTCCATATGGGCTATAAACCAATTTAAAGCCTGAACAAAATATTTTGTATTTAAATTAATTTAAACTCGTGTCGCTATCATATAATATACTTATGATTATTATAAATACATTTAATAATACTTGTTCATCAAATCAAAATAAAATTTTATAATTGCTATTTCATAAATATTAATTAATTTATAAAAAATAAAAACTAATTAAATCATTTGGTCAAAGGAGTATTCAATGTTTTGTTTGTGTGACCCATTATGTGTAAATTTGGTCAGCAACTAATATCAAACTATTTGACTTCACACATCACTATTCGAATATTAATTTGTTAAACATTACCTGATCATTTTTACACCAATTATCTTCATCAAAACTATATTTGGACTTATGGAGTTTGGTAATGATCAAAATTCCAATATCATACATATTCAACTCTATAGTACGAACACGAAGTATTTGGTTCAATAATAACAATTATCATTAATAATAATAATTATCATTAATTCAAATATTATGGCAGAGCCTTAACTTTGAGTTGACTTCAGTTGACCGTGATACTAACCTTATATGACTGAAGGGACGAATGCTCTCTTAAGTATTGTTTCACTTCTAATGCTTCCACTCGACACAACTATAATCGCTCGACGAACATCACGCCATGATTCAATAATAATCAAAGTGGAGCTTCCATATTGAAGGTCGATAGAATTCTTAAGTCAAAAGAACTATTTAATTTTGCCACACTGATATTTTCTGTTTTACCTTAGTTATATTAGCCAACATAAAACTATCGAGTGAGACATTTTATGGTTATCTACTAACTATCGATACGTAACTGTAGTGACCCATATTTTACGGATTGGAGGGTTATAAAATATTTTTATTTTATTTATACGAGGTTATATGATTCTATAATTTTAGAATATGACTCTTAGGGACATTTTACACACCTATATTGAATTTGTGACCATTTTGACACTTAAAACTTTTTTAGGCTATAATGTTTGATAGGAGTCCAATTAAGGTCTCAAACCAGTTCCATTTCTTTAATGGTCTCCCATTCTGTAGAGTGGTTATAATAGGATAACGGACTTATGGTTAGAAAGTTATGCCTTTTTTAGGTTTAAATAGTAGCTGGCCTATATTAGAGGGTGATTAACTAAACCCCTACTTAAGCCCAATAACCCACTTTGGGATTACTATAAATAGGAGGCTGAAGGAATTGAAATAGGTTATTTCCCTCTCTCTCCAATCAGATCTAAACCCCCATTAACCTTAGATTAATCCAAAATCACATAGATTACCCTCTAAAACTAATCAGTCACTAATTAGAGAGAAGATCATCAAATAGAGATTAGAGATCATCATTTTGGTTCATTTGCATTGCTTTTTATCACTATGCACATTGGATCTAGACTCAAATTGGTTGAATTTGGTAATTGGTGAGTGGTTTATGTCTTCTCACTATCTTATGCATGTTTATATGATAAAATTACATGTTTTAGCATGATTATTGATTTTAAAATCCTTTTCTAACTTTAATAACATATTAACATATGTTTATGACGAAACTTGATGAATTCAAATATGATTTGTAGGAATGGCTTTGTAATTCACCTTATTCATATTCATATGTTCATTGATTATTTAGATTTGGATTAGAATATGCTTGATTGCTATAATTCTATATATTGTTGTATGATATATGTGTGTGTATGTGTGTGTATATGCTTGTTGTTCTATGCTTTGATGTTTTTGCTAGTGATTTGGATGTTTAGGAGGATAGGTCGGCGAATTTGGCAAACTGTAAGCAAAGTTGGTCGGAATTGGATGAAACTTGGAAGAGAAGCATTGGAACATGGGTGGAGCGTGCATAATAAGTTGTACCTCAAAATTGCTTAAGGGTTAAACTCAGGGTCAAGTTGAATGGTCAAGGCAGAGTTATTTTGGGAAGCCAAATGGATCAGTGGTTGGCATAGGTCTATATAGTATGGCTAGAGAAGGTTGTCCATGGAAAGATGCAGGAAATTGGCTAAGTACTAGATATTATGCTGAGTTGTTTTCTAGAACTTGAAGTTGGATGCTATAGAATGGGAATGGGTTGTTTTGAGGAATGGATCTTGGTTTGATGCATCTAGGAAGGTAATATTAGAGATATGAGAGTTTACATAGCCAAAATTGGCTAAGTAAATGGGTTTATACTGAGTTGAATTAGCTTGATACCGAGTTGTTTGTATTGGTCAGGTTGAGGTGGATCTTTTAGAGAATGGGATAGAGATTCTATAGATCGCGCTGGAGATGTTGGCTCATTCGCGTCATGGTTGAACGACAATGTAACAATATGATAAAAGCTTTATATCTTCGGTTGGAGACTCGTGAAGGGAGTAGGTATCGAAAATAGCGGCTCGATAAAGGAGGGAGCTATGGAATGGGGAACGTGTAAGGGTTCTTGGATAATGGAAACATGATTGAGAAGAAAGGAGGGCTCAGATGTATGTGCTAAGGAATCGTTGATACTCCAAGTGTTATCTATTGTACTTGAAGCAGGAGTATTATAAGTGGGGATCCCCATGAAGCAGTGGAGTGGATCTAAATACCCTAGATTGATGGGATTAGGTCTAGTGTCTTGCTTTAGGCTACGAGATAGGTATCGAGCTTTGGGCCGTGTGATACGAAGTCCACAAAGAACTGGGATTTCTATTAGTCCCTGGTAGCAAGGAGGCCATACGATTCATCATATATTCATGGCATATTAAGTGATAGTGAGGATTACGTGATGATGTTATGGTTGTTTTGGTTGCTTTCTTTATCACTCGAAGGTATTATTGGAAGCAGGTATTGGAGATAGGAATATCGGGAGAGTGATATCCTTATTTGTGTATAGTACCCTTATGATATTTGTAAAGTAGCGTATTATGTTGTTATGTGCTAACTCTTTATAAGGATAGGTTTGCTGTGGTTCATGTACCGCTATTCCTTACCTACATAGTGTTTTGAGATTCATTTACCGCTCACACCAGACTATTGTCTGACCTAATGTTTTATGCTTTGTTTTTTATTATCTTGGGTACTCTTAAATGAGTAGACTAGATAAAAGGTCTAGTTGATGTAGTAGCTAGGTGTAGGATGAGATGGGTAGAGCTATCTCAAATTATATACTTATATGGATCTCTTCGCTTATTCCGCTATGCAGCGCTAGGGAGCCTTAGCAGTGACTGCTTATTTTCTTATTATGAGACAGTCGTTGGTTTTATTTCCGTTGTATAAACTCTACTACATTTGTATATAACTCTGTGGATTTGGTGTTGCGATAATTTATTCAAATTGTTATTACCGTCTCTCTTGTTGTATCTGCGATATAATATTTTACCCATGCGCTATGAGATATCATATGATGTATTTGTTTCATTCTCAACCTTGATGATCATCCTATATTAGTTGGGCATGATAACAGCGCATTATGTAGTTATGTTAGGTGCCAGTAGTATAAAGCAGTCGTCACATTTGATACCAGAGCTTTGGTTACATGATTAACCAAAGTTGATACCACCAAATAGTAGAGACAAGGAATGAGTTATCATCTTAGACTGGATCTAGAATGTGTATATATGGGCGAGTGCTTATTGTTATATATTTTAGTTTTTAAAGCTATATAGTAATATTATGTAGTATAAGTCACATGAACACAAGCACCATGGACACAATTTTCTTTACGAGAGATTGATCATTCTTGTCCAGATTAAGGATGAGCCAACATACAAGAAATACTATGAGTAATTTTGCTTCGAGACTAGAGGAAGGAGCAGCATTAGGAGTTGTTACACCCGACTTTCAAACAATGTTTGTTAACCAAAAATATGGTTTATACCCCAAACTAATATGTAGTGGAGCCAACTTGTAGAATTTGGTTAATACCCCAAACTAATATGTAGTGGAGCCATCTTGTAGAAATTCCACAAATGCCCCCGTAGTTTGTAGTAAATTATGAAACCGTTTGAATTTGAACATGTGGATATGAAGAATAAAATAAGCAAGAAGTGAATATTCCGAAGCCATTCTCTTTATTTAAATACTTGTTTATTATAAGAGGAGCTATTGTAGAGGAAAAGAAATTCTAGTCCCTTTATATAAAGGAGTACATTTGTATTTATAGAGTTAGGATAGGAAGATGCTCGTTCCAATCCACGGTGTGGGACTAATGCTCCATAGAGTTACGAAGGAGTGTGAAGGCTTTGAGAACTTTATGAAGGGAAGTAGGCTAATCCACCTTGAATTTTCTTTGTGGATGGCTCTAATTTATTCCTTTTTCCTTTATCTTCTATATGTTACAACTTGGAAGTGGTATAACTTCAATAATCATGAATTATGACTTTGATTCTTTATAACATTTGATGACATGCTATCTTAATGAGGTATGATGGTAGCTTAACCACTATTCATGTATTTGTAGGAATCTCATGGTCATTATTTATCTTTGGTGCCTTCATACACTAAAGATATGTGTATAGAACTTGTATGAAAGGATTATATTTCTTTCGTGGACCCCTTTGATGGTTAAGGAATCTCAATCGACTCTGTTGAAAGCATAGTTCCCTATGTCTGTGTTTTAATGCTTTTAGTGTCTTCAATAGCCTATTTTCTTTAACACATGCAGAGCTCTTTTTCTGATTGACTCGAAAGTACTTCTTGGAATTAAATGGAGTTGTCTAGTTATACAATCCTTTTGAAGGATTTAGCTACCTTAGAGCTAATTGTTTCGAAATGTTGCCTTAGCTAGATTGGTGATTTCTGACGTTTGTGTTCGCTTGTCTTCCAATGCCTTCGGAAGCCCCTTTTTGCTCAATTCAGTCCTCCCTTTTCACTATCACCCTTTCGACTTAGTCAAAGGATACCTTTCGCCTCAGTCGAAAGGTTGAGATGCGGGATCATGTATAAGAGGCTAATTTGAACTTGGTCAAATAGATGCATTGACTTTGTCGGAAGGTTCAATCAAGGTGGAAGGTCTGAATCTGGGTTGAAAGGACGCACTGAGCCCATTTGATTTCCACGGAAGCATGGGCTTTACCTATCTTCACGGGAACCTACCTTCTGACTTTGTTGAAAGGCCATTCTTGCCAAAAACTCCCTTTCGACTCCATCAAAAGGTTGTCTTTATCGAAAGCTACCTTTTGACTTTGTCGGAAGGCCATCTTTTCCCACTATTTTCGAAAGCTGTTAAATTCTTGTTGATTGCTCCTTCTTTCATACTCACAACCTCGAGACTATTTTGTGGATAAAATTTAGCCCCCTAATTTGTCTGATAGAAGCTTTGTTCTTTAAGACAAAAATCAAATATTTCCTTGACCATTTTCCTGGAAAACATGATGTAAGTATTATCTCTTGTTATTAGCATTGGACTCCTTATGTAAAGGTGTGAACTATAGTTTGTTCAATTATATTCTTGGAGATAGTGTCAGAGTTTCCGGTAATAGGTTTTCAAGAATCCAAATATGGAATTAAGAGTCCACATATTATCACTGTAAATAATAAATGATGAGAAGTCTACGAAAGAAGACCGAAAACCTTTGTTCGATATTAAAAGAGATCCCGATATCCCATTTTGGAAATTATAAGAGACGACTAGAAATCCAACTCTGGCTATAATAATAAGAAGCCTGAATCCCCGACTCAGGTATTAATAAGAAATTCAGTAATCATTGTTGGGAAATAGTATTAGAATACTCGAAAATCAGATTTAGCTATCAATAAGAAGTCCAGAAATCATCATTTGGAAATAATAGAAGTCTAGAATCTTTATCTAGTCATAAGAATACAAGATCTAAAACGCAGACTCGGGTATTAATAAGAAGTCCAGGAATCATTGTCTGGAAATAATAGAAGTCCAGAATACCATTTTTGGTAATTAATAATAGAAGACCATAATACCATTTCTGGTAACTAATAATAGAAAACCAGAATACCATTTTTGGTAATTAATAATAGGAAAACAGAATACCATTTCTGGTAATTAATAATAGAAGACCAGAAAACCAATATGGCAGATGTTTATAAAGAGAGGTCATAGAATTCTTTTTGATTCTTTTATCGAATGTGCCATCTTTTGGATTTGATGATATCATGCACGCTTTTGCTTTCTCGAGCCTGAGTTTTCTTTGTTTATTTATCATTTGTTTTGGCATATTTCAGGTGGGGACGCTTTTGTCCAATTTTGTGCTTATTTAAGCAGAGCTTATTTCAAGCTGTTTGTCATCTTTGACATTACCGACCTTTTAGTGGTTGCTATTTTAAGCCATGCCAATTTCTGGCGGTGTCTATTTCAGGTATGGACTTTTCTTAGTCCATCGGACATTTCATCTGGTTTCTGGTGCGCTTGGCTAGCTTATTATGAAGAAGGCCCGAGGACTTACTCGACCTCCCTCCAGGAGGCACCTTAACTTGGCCATAGCGTGCGCGGTTAAGGGCTTGTTCGGTACCTTGGCTAGGCCATATCGTAGTGGGACTAAGGGATTACCCGTCTTCCCTCCAGGAGGTGCCTTATCCTGGCCATAGCGTGATGCGGATAAGGGCTTGTGCTTCTTTAACCTAGCCATTTTTGGTTTTGGCATGGATAAAGGCTTACGCCCTCCCTCCAGGAGGTGCCTTGACCTGACCATCTTGGTGCGACCAAGGGCTTTCTACCATTATTGGTAGCCTACCATTTTAGGTAGTCCTAGTTTAAGGAGAATTTCACTCCTGAGCATGTAGACTTTTCTCGATGAACCATAGTAGAAATATTCTTGAAAATACTTTGTTCGGAGTCGGAAAATATGGTTTCACACATTTTGCATTCCAAGCTCTTAGTACCATATTTCCATTAGGATGGCATAATTTGTAGGCCCCATGGGGGGGTTCCATTGAAAATCATTAGCAAACTTTCCCAATTTGGTCTCAATGGACCATTCGATGGGTTCTCGTATTGGCTATTACCCTTCTGAATACCAAGTCTCCCTATCTGTATGTTTTCGTTTTTACCTTTGAGTTGTAGTGCTTTGATATCCTCTTTTGGTATTCAGCCATTCTTAAGGTTTTTTTTATCTTATTTCATGAATCAAGTCGATGATTCCTTTTTAGTTCTTCATTTGGTTTGGAAGCGTAGGTAATTCCTCGATGAGAAAGTACTTTTCAAATTTTTTAACATATTCGATCACTTGGTTGGTTAGATACAGCCAGTAAAATCCTTGTCTCGTAATCTTTTTGGCCAATTTGATCACGTTGGAGTGATTTCCTAAAAATCCTTCCTAGGCTTTCTTTAATTTTCTTAATCCGCTCTCAGATTTTTACACATCGCAAATAGGGAAGGGCATATCTTTTCTACATACTGACTGAATTTGGGATTTTCTACTTGGTATACTTGTCTAATTAGATTGACCACTAATTGAAAATGACTGAATACTTGAATCTCTAGGATTTTGAGTTGTAAAGGAAGGGTCAATCTTGCAATAGATTCATATTTTTCCACGTTACTAGTTGCTCAAAATCCCAATTTCCTAGCATAATGAAATCAATGTCCATCGGGGGTAATTATAATGCATCATGTTCCGACCTTGTTTGTTTGAGGCATTATCCACATATAAATGCCATTCGGGTTTTAAGTCTTTTTCCTTTTCAGATTGCTATGAAATGAATCATGTACATTTATTAATGAAACCAGCCAATGCCTGTCCCTTTTATAACTGCTCTAGGTTGATATTCTACATCATATTAACTTAGCTCAATTCCTGGCTTAATCAGATTTTCAAAGGTCTTTAGGTCTACCAATGTCTTGCTTTGTCATTTAGCAATAGAAGATCGCAAGACCATTTTTTGCGATAAAAAGTAGTATACCAAAAATCCATAGTTGGTAAAAGATTTAGAAATCATTAACGTTTTGTACGCCATCTTTTGGGCTTGTTATCGTTGATATTCTATGTACCCTCCTTTGGGCATTTACATCTTGAGAGTATTGTGTGCCACTCTTGGCTCTAAAGTTTTGTGTACCCTTGTCAGGGCATTGACATCTTGAAAGTATTATGTGCCACTCCTGATTCGGATGTCTTAGTCCTTTGTTATTTCTGCCACTAGGATCTAGACTTTCTATCCCAGCTTTGGGCATTGATACTCTGGAGTGGACTTTATTGTTCCTTAACAGTCTCTGGGTTCTGAACTCTACGTCCCTTTCAAGTGGATGAAAATCTTCATTTGACTCCTTTTGTCAGAAACACCGATAAGGTATAAGGTATACCCTTGCTTGTAGATTCTTAATTGAACTTGTCAGGACAAATGCTTTGGTAAACGTAGTGCGCCTCATACTTGGGTCACCCTTTATTTATACTTGGTGGCGTAGCGAGTTTACATTATTTTTATAGCCGGAGAAGGCTTTTCTCATAATGACTCTCACTTGTTAATTTAAAACAAATATTTTTCAAACTTCTTTGAGAAAATAAATTTATGGTCTTTCGGTCAATTCATGCATTGGTAGAAATCCTTTGTAGAAAATAGAAACACGACTTTCTTAGTGGAAAACTTTCTTTTAGGTGAAATAAATTTTCGAAAAGGTACCCCAATATACCGAAAGTCAGTTTTTCGAAAATGTTTCTGTTGGTTTAGGTTTTGAGTCATCGAGTTGAAAAGCTTTTGGATATTTGAACCCTTTTGATAGAGATGCCCCTTCCTAGCATTGTTACCAAGAAGGATTGCTGCGCTAATCTCGTGATAGAAATGTGGATCCCAACTAGGAGACTGAATGATCATGATTCATGAGTTGATAATTTTTCTAATAAAGAGTGAACTATTCTAATCAGAGTCTCAGCGATGCTAGGGATCCTCAAAAATCAAAATCTTTCTTTGGAAAATATGTGTAAGTTTCTCCTTCTCAATGATGTTTGAAAGTTTAGAAAGTGCTTTTGTCAACACATTTCTAAATCAAAACCTTTTATAAGAAATTACTAGTATATATTAAACAACACATTCTTTTGAAAAAATTTCGAACTGCCCTTGGAATAGATAAATACTTAAGTTTGTATAACCCACCGGGTAATTTATGATAGCTCATTTGGTTTCAAAGTATTTTCCAAAATATTTGTTTAGTAAAGCTTTCTCAAAAGATTTGGTATATACTATTCATCATTGCATACATAAATTCAAGTTTCAAAATGGAAAAATTGAATTTTGTATCCATTCTAAAATTCATCAACATCAGAAAATAGAGTTTTCGATTTTTGCAATTTTAAGTCATGCTCATACAGAATTTTTTCACTAAAAATTACCATGCATGTGCTTGAACACGTGTATGTGTAAGTCCCTATATTTTTAAAACAGTCAGTACATGTGCGAAATTGGAGGGTATGTGTACATCATGCCTTTAACACTCCCATATATTACTTTTCTGAAATCCAATACTTTTACAAAATAATATATACATATTTTGAAAGCCTGACGCACTCGATTGTACAAACCTAAAACTTGTCATCATTCTTATTCAAAGATGTGAATGTGAAATCATCACTTAATTCAAATTTTTGGCACTCTGGTATACTCAATAAAATATATGAAAAGATCTATATAAGTATATACACATCATTCGTTTATATATATATATATATCCAAAGATCCCATGCTCTCGGAACTGTACTCATTCCCAAACTTTGCATGAAATTCACTCATTTGAAAATTAATACAAATTTTTTACATGTGATTTTATACACGTGAATATATTTTCGGTAATGGATATGCTTAAAATACCCAAAAAAAACACATGTATGACCTCAAATCACACTCTTTTAAAGCTCAGTGTCCTTTTGAAGTCAGTCAGATATATTAAACAAAAAAGTAAACAAATGAATTATGCACATAATCCAGTAGCTATTTTTATGAAGATATATCCATATGCCTGATTCTTCATATGCTTTGCTCCCACCTGCTTAAAATTTCATAGACATAACCTGTTTTGGATACACTTAGATACGGTTAAACTCAACATTTGCACAACACTTAGAGGCTTGTTTATTTTGGAACTATATGCATACGCTGTTGTTATAAAATTTTATGCAACTTCTCACACCTGAGAGCTAATATGCTTTAAACTTAAATACATGAAACTTCATTTTCTCAAAAATATAGCATTTACCACAAATGAAATTCCTTCTAGAACTGATGATTTTTTTTTGAAGATCAAAAGCATTTAGGAGTCTGTATATCTAACTATCGCATATTCAAAAGTCAGGCGATTATAAATCCTTGTGAACCTGAATCATGATGACGGTAAGTGACGCAGCAGGTAATAACAAATGAAGCAAAACGATGGAATGATACAAAGATAAATTGGTGAATTGATGATACCAAATGCCCAAATCCGTTGATCTCTCGAGATACCAGATTCTAGCTATCTTCAACACGTTGATCGCGCACGATGCCGCGTTAGAAGATCTACGATTCTTCGACGTTGATCTCGCGAGATTCCATGAGTCGGCTTCAAATTCGTTGATTCGAGCACACTCGAATAACCGAAGATAGAGAAAGGAGCTCACACTCAACTTTCAATTTTTAAAGAGGCACAAAGCTCTCAACAAAATTTTATTCCAAATCAACCACTTTTACAAACGACCAACCCCCTATTTATAGAGATTTTACAACACATACAAACCAATACATGCGACACACGAGTAACCCAATACACGACCTAACAACACACGCGACTTACGACTTAACGACCTAAGCACAAACAACCTAAGACATTACAACAACACGCTACAACATTACACGACCTAACAACAACCGACCTAAGAGAATTACAACATATTCGACTCAACACCATTTTCGACTTAACGAAAACACGACAGCGTCATAAGGAACTTCTCGCGACATAGGACTTCATGACTTAAGAAAATGGCTTCTGGAATGATTCAAGGTTTTGTGACATACGCGACCTAACTTGCTAGGTCGTAGCTCGTTAGGTCGTAGCTCGCTGCTTCGTTAGGCCGTAGCTCACTATGATAGAACGCAGGTGGTTCCAGAAAACTCGCAGGGTCGCTAGGGCGACTTATCAACCCGTTAGGTCGCTGGAGCGACTTACCATCATGTGCTGCATCGATGTCGCAACTTATGGCATAATTCACTAGGTCGCTTGAGCGACTAAGTAACTCGCTAGGTCGCTGGCGACTTAAGGCATGCGACCTAAGGAAAAACGGCTTAAGTAGTTGAGTCGCTGGCGACTTCATATAACTCGCGAACAACCTACGGCTGAAAGCATGGTGCGCTGCATCATCCTCCCTTGGTTGAAAAGAATTCGACCCCGAATTCACACTTTCCTCTTCCTCGACAAGCTTGTGCTCATGATACGGAATCAAATGTTTGACGATGAAAACGTCAGCAGTATGAATATGATCCGGCAATCTCAACTGATACGCATTCTCATTAATCTTCTTCACAATCTCCAAAGGACCAATCTTTCTAGCAGCTAACTTGTTGTAAGTTGCAACAGGAAATCGATCCTTGGTCAACACTACATACACAAAATCTCCTTCTTTGAATTCAACATTTCTTCGCTTTTTATCTGCCAGTTGCTTGTACTTATCATTTGACTTAAGCAATCGTTCATGAACATTCCTGTGACGCTCCTGCAACTCATTCATGAAATCACAAGCTCGTTTAACAACCCATTTCTAATGTGGAAATGTCGACAAATCCAACGGTCCCTTCGGAATTGCTGAATATACTACTTGAAATGGACTGAATCCAGTACTTCGATTAACGGCATGATTATGTGCGAATTCTTCCTGACACAAGTTCACATCCCAGCTCTTCAAATTATCCTTCACAAGACATCTCAACAAGTTTCCCAAAGATCTGTTCACCACATCCGTTTGCCCATCCGTTTGTGGATGATAGGCGCTACTAAAATTCAGCTTAGTCCGAACCATCTTCCACAGACTCAACCAAAAATGACTTATAAATCGAGTATCCCGGTCAGAAACAATGGTCTCAGGTAGCCCATGTAGTCGATAAACCTCTTTAAAGAACAATTGAGCAACACAGACGGCATCGGCGGTCTTTTTACAAGCTATGAAATGTGCCATCTTCGAAAATCTATCCACCACAACATATATAGAATCATTCTCTCGTTGATTTCTTGGCAAACCCAAAACAAAATCCATGCTAACATCAACCCATGGTCTAGTAGGCACGGGAAATGGCATATACAATCCTGCATTCGTAGCTGTCCCTTTGGAAACTTGACATATGTGACATCTCTGCACAAACCTTTCAACTTCTTTCCTCATGGAAGGCCAAAAATATGATTGAGAAATCAACTGCAAGGTACGGTCTCTTCCCACATGACATTCTTCATGCACTTCCTTCACAATCTTCATTCGTAAACTGCACTCTGGTATACACAACCGATTTCCTTTGAATAGAAAACCATCTACCAACACATACTCATCCGTCTTCCCTTTCTCGACTTCATCTACAATCTTAGCAAAGTAAGGATCCTCCACAAACAATTCTAGAAATACATCAAACCCCGTCACTTCAACTCTCATCGTAGTCAACAAATGATTTCTTCTACTCAATGCGTCTGCCACACGATTTGTAACTCCCGACTTATGCTTTACAACAAATGTAAACTGCTGCAAGTATGCGATCCATGAAGCATGTCTGGCTGCAATCTTATCCCGACCCTGCAAATGTTTCAATGCTTCATGGTCAGTATACAACACAAACTCTTTATAAAACAAGTAGTGTCTCCAATGCTTTATGGCTTGGACAATAGCATAGAACTCCAAGTCATAGGTACTGTATCTTGTCTTGGCTCCAGAAAGTTTCTCGTTAAAATAAGCAATTGGACGACCCTTTTGACTTAACACTCCACTAATTCCAACTTTAGACACATCAGTGTTCATCTCAAAGAGTAACTGAAAGTCTGGGTATTTAAGAATCAGTGTTGTAGTCAAAAGTGTCTTGATCTGTTGGAAAGCAGAATCAACCTCTTCAGTCCACACAAACTGCTTTCCTTTCATACAATCTGTCACTGGTGCCATCACGCTACTGAAATGTGGAATAAACCTTCGGTAGAATGATGCTAAACCATGGAAACTTCTCACTTCAGTTACAGTCCTGGGTTGTGGCCAATCCTTAATTGCTTCAACTTTACCTTGATCTACTTGGATACCTTCCTTGGACAATACATACCCCAAGAAAAAAATATTGTGTGTCATGAACATGCACTTCTTTGTTGCCGCGTAAAATTGCTCCTGACGAAGTATCATCAACACTTTCCGCAAGTGTTGTAGATGTTCTTCTGTGCTTCCACTATATATCAATATATCATCAAAGTATACCACCACGAACTTTCCAATAAACGGTCGAAAGATCTGATTCATCACTCGCATAAAAGTACTAGGTGCATTCGAAAGATCAAATGGCATGACCAGCCATTCATACAACCCCCCTCCCCCGTGTCCTGAAGGCTGTCTTCCATTCATCCCCTAGTCGAATTCGAATCTGATGATACCCACTCTTTAGATCAATCTTTGAAAAGATAGCAGCTCCACTCAACTGATCTAACAAGTCGTCCAATCTTGGCATCAGAAATCTGTACCTCACTGTAATCTTGTTTAGTGCTCGACTATCTGTACACATTCTTTAAGTTCCATCCTTCTTTGGTACTAACAAGGCTGGTACTGCACAAGGACTTAAACTTTCCTGTACGCGGCCTTATTCAAGTAACTCTTCCACCTGCCTTCTCAACTCTTCGTGCTCCTTTGGACTCATTCTATAATGTAGTCTATGTGGTAACACAGCTTCCAGAACAAGATAATTCTGGTGTTTTATGTCACTCAACGGTGGTAATTCTTCAGGAAATACATCTTCAAATTCCTTCAACACTGGCTTAACTTCCTCAGGAATTTCAACCGTTTCACTACTTTCACGTCCAATCAACAGAAATACTTCAGGCCCATCCTCTACTTCTTTGACAAACTCCTTCAAAGGTAACAAAGTTTTCAGTTCCTCGATTTCCTCTAACTTGCTTTCACTTTGTTGTCGCTTTTTAGGAACTAAAGTGATTCTAGTGCCATTGAACATGAAATTATAGCAGTTAGTCCTACCATCGTGTTGCATGGCTCTATCAAATTGCCACGGTCTTCCCAACAACGAATGACATACATCCATATCCAGCACGTCACACCAAATTTCATCCTTATACTTCTTTCTAATGGAAAAAGTTACACAAGCTCTTCGACTAACCTTCATTTCCCTACCTTTCCTCAGCCAAGCCAATTTGTAGGGTTTGGGATGCTGCTCTGTCTTTAACGCTAACTTCTTTACAGCTTCTGTAGAGACGATGTTATCACAACTTCCTGCATCGATAACAAACTTACAAACCTTTCCCAAAATAGTGCACATCGACTGAAAAATATTACTCCTCAACCAGCTAGTCTCCTCTTCTTGCTTTGGCGTCAAGCATGATCTCCTCATCATTAAAGAATATCCCTCGTCTCCCGTCAGTAATTCTTCCTCCTCCTCAACTTGTGGTGAATTGGAACATTCTATTTCTGCATCCTCATTCTCAAGCTCAGCAACCATCGCTCGCTTCTTAGGCCTTGGGCATTCATTGCTCTTATGACCAAACTCCTGACAATTATAACACTTGAAATTGTTGTTGACCTTGGTCATAGCAACTTCATTGACAACCAGTTTACTAACATCCTTGGAAACATTAGTATTGCTACTAGCCCCTTTCACCTGATTGATCGAACTTGTAAGCGCACCACCTCCTCTTCTACCTTGCTTCTCCTAAGCTAGAGCCTTCTGGTGTGCTTCAGCAACGGATCTTGGATCAAACATATTTACCATATCCTGAATTTGCATTCTCAATCCTCCAACAAATCTAGATGTCAACTGTTCCTCCGTTTCCATGATATCGTTTCTAGCAATCAGTTAATAAAACTCATCTGCATAATCATTTACCGACTTTGTCCCTTGTCTCAAATTTGTAAGCGCTGATACATAAGAGATTGAAATTATAAGGCAAGAAAGTAGCCTTCATCAACTTCTTCATCTTTTCCCATGAAACAATCTTCGATTTTCTCATTCTTTCCCGTGTAAGTTTAGTTTGTTGCCACCATGCCATAGCTCTTCCCCTCAATCGTGTAGCAACCAACTTAACTCTACGATGCTCGGGTACTTCCTTGAAGTCAATTTTTTTTTCAGCATTTGATAACCAATCCAGAAATTCTTCCGCTATCATTCCCCTTTTGAATTCTGGAATCTCTGTTTTCATCCCCGACTCCCATCGACGATTATCTTCGAAATCTCTATTTCGACTTCGTCCTTGGCCATGGTTTCGACAAAAGCTACTATCACCATACTGGATTCCTCCAAATTTGACATATGTCGATGTCATTTCTGACCATCAACATTTCTGCTACCACGCACGTCTCTTTCTCCCGAAACTGAAGGTGAAACTTTATTTCCACTATGGTGCGAAACTGGTGAAGCTCTCCTTTGACTTTGATTCATGTCTCTCATCAACTTCTCTAACTTTCCAATACCTTCATCGAACTTTTCATTGATGCGCTGCTCCATCTGCTCATCTTCTTGTCTTCTATATACATCTTCAACATTTTGAAATCGATTAGCACGTCTCGGAAGCATGATCTTCGAACAATCTCTTTTTCGATTTAACTTTGATATGGTTCGACTTAACTTTGACTTAGCTTGGATCGGCCTAACTTAGCTCAGCTTCGACTTAACTCAGCCTTGATCTCAATTAGCTTCAACTTAGCTCTTCAAGCTCTGATACCAAACTGACGCAGCAGGTAATAACAAATGAAGCAAAACGATGGAACGATACAAAGATAAATTGGTGAATTGATGATACCAAATGCCCAAATCCATTGAGACCTCGAGATACCGGATTCTAGCTATCTTCAACACGTTGATCGCGCACGATGTCGCGTTAGAACATCTACGATTCTTCGATGTTGATCTCGCGCACGAGATTCCGTGAATCAGCTTCAAATTCATTGATTCGAGCGCACTCGAATAACCAAAGATGGAGAAAGGAGCTCACACTCAACTTCGAACTTTTAAAGAGGCACAAAGCTCTCAACAAAATTTTATTCCAAATCAACCACTTTTACAAATGACCAACCCCCTTTTTATAGAGATTTTACAACACACACAAACCAATACATGCGACACACGAGATAACCCAATACACGACCTAACAACACACGCGACTTACAACTTAACGACCTAAGCACAAACGACCTAAGACATTACAGCAACACGTTACAACATTACGTGACCTAACAACAAACGACCTAAGAGAATTGCAACATATTCGACTCAACATCATTTGCGACTTAACGAAAACAAGGCAGCGACATAAGGAACTTCTCGCGACCTAGGACTTCGCGACTTAAGAAAATGGCTTCTGGAATGATTCAAGGTTTCGCGACATACGCGACCTAACTTGCTAGGTCGTAGCTCACTATGATAGAACGCAGGTGGTTCTAGAAAACTCGTACGGTCGGTAGGGCGACTTATCAACCCGTTAGGTCGCTGGAGCGACTTACCATCGTGTGCTGCATCGATGTCGCGACTTATGGCATAATTCACTAGGTCGCTTGAGCGACTAAGTAACTCGCTAGGTCACTGGCGACTTAAGGCACGTGACCTAAGGAAAAACGGCTTAAGTAGTTGAGTCGCTGGCGACTTCATATAACTCGCGAATGACCTACGGCTAAAAGCATGGTGCGCTGCATCAGTAAGATTTATATTCACATATCTAACATCGAGATGTATGCATTTTATATAAGCCTAGGTATGTGGAACTCATGCATATACTTAAATCTTCTGCTTTACAAAGCAAAACATACTTTAAATTTACATATGAAATCTGAATTCCATAGGACTTGATGTTTCTAAAATGGTCTGTGTGAGAAACAATTTGAAATCTTGGTACATGAGTTTAAACTGAATCTATAATTGGAATTAGAACTAAATATACTTAAAGATTCATAGACATGGAACTAATTATTAAAAAAATCAAATTCTTTTAAAACTTATTGTTTGCAATTGATAATGAATGAAAATATATCATTTTAGTATTTTTAAAAATTGATGCTCATATGAATCCGATGACCATCCAAGAGCCTTGAGCTCTTGAAATTGGAAGTTCATATACCCCAAACTGACTAAGTATGAATGTATAAAACTGAACTTTATTCAAAAAATTGTATTATAAGCATAAATTTGATACATGATAGGTATAAAATCAGCTTGTATCAAAATCAGTATATGCTAAATCATATTGAGGTATATTCGAGTTGAGGTTGCATATATCTACAATTATACTTTAAAACTTTAAAGCTGTATTTATTTGAAACTAATCATACCATTGAAACTTAGATTTGCTCAGAACTTGAACCTTGTATGGTCAAGGCTATCATTATTCGAGACTTTTACTCTAATATACGACTTATATAAGATTATAAGCATTTTAAGACTCATTTTATGTACAGGAATAAGCATGAACTTGCTTACATGAAACTGCATTTACCCAAAAGCTTTTTGCAAATGAGAAGTTTGTCAATCCTTGAGTTTCATTTCTATTAAATCATGGATTCATACATTAAAACTCAAGTTCACATGAAGTTTACTTTCCTATGAGCTTGACACTTCCAATAGGCAGATTAGAATCATTAGGTCATTTAAAATCACATACCTGTACCTTTCAATATGAGAATTCTTGTTTACATAAATGGATGCAATTTTTTTAAACGAAGCCGATCAGTACTTCAAATTCACATACTAAGGGTAAAATTTAAACTGCTTAAATCTTATCTATAAGGGACATGTTCATTCAAAATTTAATGCATGGTCAAATGCATAAATAAATATATATGGAATTGGTAAGTTCTAAAGTCATATTTTAATGAATATTCACACACAGGCTACAAAGTCTATTTACTGAACATAATTTATGTATAAAACCTTGGTATCAATTGGAAACCTCATTACTAGGGATGTATGGGGCATTGTATATTTAGCATCCTATTCATTGCAATTATATTATTTTTTATATTTCACCTACCCTAACATCATTGGGTTTGAGAACATACAGATCTTGCACAAAATCTCATGTATATAGAAACGAATTTACATTTTTATTACAAGTGCTTTTTTTGTAATTAAACATATAAAACTATTTTATATTCATTTGAGGCCCCATATGTTCGAAATATTTAAAACTTTTCTTTCCAAACAGCATTTAAATAAAAATGCTGCTATATGCTGTTATGTTTACCTACCCCCTTATTATTTTGGTATCGGAGCTCAAAGATTACTTAGCCTAATAAACATGAGTTATAAAAAATTCAATTACCTAAATTTAGAAATTAATAATCCAATAAAAAAGATTATTACATTAGATAAACAAAAACACATATGCTATATAAAAGATTCAACATATATCTACAAGATACATTCTGAATCAGAACCTATGAATACCATAACAGATTTAATTATTGAATTAAATGAAAACCTAAATCATTATAAAAACATTATAACCTAATGCAATTAGTCCTCGAAGGCATAATTGAAAAAAAATTATTGAAACAAATTTCTAATAACCAGGACTACTTAAAAGCTAATTTGCAGAAAATAGATGGTATGGAAATAACATTAGAAAAATTAATAAATAAATTTAAGGTCATAAAGTTGAAAGAGTTTCCAAACAAAATTGATATAATAAAACTAAAAGAAATGATTGAAGAAAATAAACCTAAAGACGTAGAAATAAAATTTAAAGAATTAATCTTACAAATAAAAGAACAATCAGAAAAAGATAAGAAACAATTTGAATTACAAATACAACAAATCGAAAAAATGTTACAAGAAATCAAATATATACAATTAAATTAAGATAGGATATGATATTAAATATTATTCAAAAGCCACTAAACATGTTAATATGATGCTCAAACAAAATGACACATTGTCAGCGGGATATAATAAAGATACTTACCAAAGTAAGGCACATAATACAATATGTCTGATGTGTAACACTATTATTGTAATGTTAACACAGATCCATGATAGAATAGACGTAATGGATAAAGAAATTATCAGTCTGAATAAACAAATAAATAGTCTGGATACAACACAAGAAAAAGATCATTATATAAGTCAACTTATAGAAAAATTATCAAGTTTAAAACTAGGACCAAATGATCCTACAACACATATTACAAGTAAATGGCTAAAATCAACCTTTTGATGTACAAAAAACTTGACCAAATACGAATAATAAAAGATTATCCTTCACTGGTCCATCTAGGACATTACCAGACAGACCTACAGAATCAAATAGATTATCATCCACAGGCTGGTTTGATAATATGTTAAGAAGAACTAATAATACACAAGCCCAATTAGAAGAAGTAATTGACTTAGATAGACACATAGAAATAATTTTAATAACCAATTGAATTCTTTAAATCCTAGATAAATATATAGAACGTGATTTTTTACAGCAGTAACATGATTATATAGACACCATAGGGAAGAAGTACTTTCCGTTCCAGATGGAAGTTAACAGATAATAAATTTAATGTCACAAGAAGCTATAAAACAATTAAAAATACAAAAACACAAATTAATCCACTTAGGACTAATAGTTATAGGCATATAGTCAGGCAAAAAATTGGAACAAAACTATTATTGATCTTAATAGATGATAAACACCAAGATATGGATAAAGCCATATTTGAAATGATGGAGGTTGATATGAACAATAACATAGGGATTGTTTATATAGCCTCAAATTTCACCATGGCATTAAATAATTTCTACAAACATATAAAAATAATAATACAAACCAAAGGTTTTGAAAACTTCATAGGAAGAAACATATTGCTGGATATTACCTTTTAAGGGAAATGTATGCCAAAATACACTCCAAAAATAAAAAAAATTGGATAAAGTCATAGAAACATTAAATTCCACAAGAATAAGCTTTATAAAACCTATGGAAATAGATTCTTGTATTCTTGTTGGTCATAAATGGAAAATAGAAAATACTAACAATACAATAGAAACATTAAAACTAAACAATGTTGTAACTTATAATAATTTAGACAAATCCATGTCTATAAGATTTAGGGACTATGGACTTTCAAACCAACAAGAGATAGAAACTGATGATGAAGCAGAAGAATTAGTGGGTAGAATATTATACCCAAAAGAAATGGGAATGGTCCTTGAACCATCTGAAATATACGAAGTAGAACAACACATGAGAATAACAATACAGATAAATGAAAATACTTTTGTTTACATCGATGATGAAAACAACGTGGGAATAAGAGAAATATATAATCTAGATGACTTCTTGGAAGAGTCCCAAGGAATAAACAATGAGATACAAGAGCAAAGTATTTTAGAAGATATAATATCAAACTTCACAGAACACATAGACTTAGTTGACCATGAAGAAAGTGGAAGCTCAGGAGTTTCATATCCAAATAAAAACCAAGAAACAATTCCATATACTTTAGGACAACCCCCTAGACAGCCAGCTGATCCTTATACGAATGAAAATAAAAATCTAAGAACAATAGGAAAAAGATTACCAAATGAAATATCTTTTTTCAAAAATAATCCAGTAATACTAAATGTCATAGAATATCATCCACAATTATTGGATACATATCTAGAACAATGGACTGCTGCTATAGCAAGAGACTATGCAGCTAGACATACAAACATAAATTCTGGCGAAGAAATAATCTGAATAGCTGTGAATTACTTTGGTGATATAGCTAAGGCTATATGGGAAGACTATAAACAAAACTTTCCTAAAGAAATAACTAACCTAGTCATATAAGGAAGTAATATATATAACTTTGCTTATACAATGCACAAGATAATCACAGGAAAAGATGTATTTAGATAATCACAGGAAAAGATGTAAATACATGAGTAATAATAAGACAACAAGAAGCTATGAGAGATTTAGAACAAATCCAATTATTAGATTGGAAATACATAATAAAATCCTAAAAGAATTTCTGCATTATGCAACTATTTCATAAAATTATTATAGTACTGAAATAGGAAATAGATTATTTTCCAAATGGGTGATTTAGGAAAAGAAATACATAGATCTTGGATAGAAAGTTATGAGAATAACTCTCATAATATTCCCAAAGGATATGATAATATTGGTATAAGAATAACACATATAATTACCGAGTTAAAAAATAAATGTACCTACATACAAATCCAAAGAAAACTAAAACAGAAAAATTATGGATTTTGTGGACAAATATACACTCCACGACAAAATGGATCAAGAAATTATAGTATAGATAAGAAACCTAAATTTAAAAAGAAATATGCTAAAAAATACTATTTAAGAAAATCTAATGCCAAAAAACCATACCTCAATAAGGAAAGGAATGTAAGAAAATATAATCCAAGAAAAGCATATACAAATGCAATTACATGTTTTGCTTGTAATGAAAAGGGACACCTGTCTTCCTCATGTCCAAGAAGACATAACTTTTTTTTTGAAAACGCAGGAGAACCCGACGGGCCGGTAAACTCCTGAGGAGGGTATAGTAAAGTCATCCGCTGATCCAATCCCCCATACCCCCGGGTAAATTTATATAGGATAGGAAAGCGCATGGTAGGAATTGAACCTGGGTCTTTTTACCAGAACTCAAGCCTCCTTTCCACTACGCCGCACCCACGGACAAGAAGACATAACTTATTTACTAAAGAATCTTACCTTCTAGATTCAATAAAAGAATATTTAATAGAAACCGCTTCTGACGTTTCAGAAACTCTACAATATATTCTATAGTATTCTTAGAAGGATTAGAAGAATAGGAACAAATACAAACATCCAAATATGTGTTAATTGATGAATTAACATATTTCCAAGAAAACATACCATAGGAATACTTACTAAATATAGTCAATAAGGGTTTATGCGAACATAATTTCAAACATAAAATGGGAACAGAGACCACAAAATGTGAAATTTGTCCTTAGTACCCTGCTTTTGATAAGAGATTCAAATGTATAGACTGCATATATATGTGCAAAAAAAAAATTCAATATAGACTTACCCAGAGAAAATAAACCTGTTTACATAGATAAAAATAAGATAAATGAAGATAGAATTAAAACACTTGAAGAAAGAACAGATAATATTGAAATAGAAATAGAAGAAATAAAAGAAAAAAATTATAACTTTAGATAAAAAGAAAAATGTTATTCATGATGAATCAACACTATATGAAAACAATAATAATTTAAATAACATTGATAAACCAATATAAATTCCACTAATATGTAATTCAGGAAACCTAAAAGAATTACGTATCCCAACAAGGATTAATATAAAAGGCTTAGAAATATAGATATTAGCTTTTATAGACACCGGTGCTACCAGTTCAACTATTTGTTCTAGTCTTATACCATACAAACATGTAAACAAAGCGGATAAATCAGAATAAAGTGTCCAATTTGATGGAACTACTAATATTATCATAAATGTTGTAAAAAATGTAAACATAAGCTTTACTAATACATGTGGAGAATGGTTCCCCTATTATAATTTAAAACAATTATGGGTTTTAGAATTAAACCTTGAATGAATAAAACTATTCCTTGGATTAGATTTCTTATTAAATGACAACGGAAGTTTTGCATTTAATAAAGACTATATACAAATTTCAAAGAAAACTACATTAACCCCAATACATATTAGAGTATGCGCTTGAGAAGCGTGGTGGAAATACAGAACATACAGCGGAAAAAAAAGAAACAGATTGTGATTTCCTTATACTAGGACAATGCAAAATAAAAAATAAACTAAATATATTGACACATACTTAAGAAAATGAGAATGAAAAATTTATGTAAGATTCCCCTATAAACTATGATTACAAAAGAAAAGGATTTATCAATGATATCTAACTTATAAATCCAAGAAATATAAGTAGATTGTTATTAACAACATATGATATAGACCAATTAAATTTTAAAATGGAACAAATAGAAATTATTGGAGAAAAAACATTGAAATGTTGGAACAAAGATTCTATACAATGTAAACTAGACATAATTAATCCATATTTAACCACAAAAACAGGATCTCCAAAATATGATACTTGGATTAAGGAAGAATTCAAGATGCATATAAAAATTCTAACAAACTTAAATATTATTAGGAAAACAGATTCGAGGCACAGAACAACAACATTTATTGTCCAAAAAGAATCTGAAAGAAAACATGGTCAATCTAAAATGGTTATGAACTATACTAGACTGAATGACAGTACTCATGAAGATGGATATTGCATTCCGAATAAAGACGTATTAATAAATAAAATATAAGTATCAAATTGGTTCTCCAAATTTGATTTAAAATCAGGATTTTGGCAAGTGAAAATGCATCCTGAATCCATACCTTGGACTGCATTTACATGCAGTGAAGGACATTATGAATGGTTAGTAATGCCATTTGGCCTAAAAATTGCACCACAAATATTCCAAAGAAAAATGGATAATGTTTTTCAAAATTTCAATAAATACACTTGTGTATACATAGATGATATTCTTGTATTTTCTAAAACTATGCAAGAACACATATCACGCTTATATATCGTGTTAAAACTTATAGAACCACATGGATTAATTATATCCAAGAAAAAGATAGAGTTAATAAAAAAACAATATAGAATTTTGGGAGCTAAAATTGGTAAAGGAATTATAGAATTACAACCACATATAATCAGAAAAATTATAGAATTCCCTAATAAACTAGAAAGTTTAAAATAGTTACAAGCCTTTTTAGGACTTGTAAATTATGCAAGGCCCTATATAAAAGATCTTTCAAAATATACTGGCCCTCTTTATAACAAAGCAAGCCTAAAAGGGAATAGAGATTTTAACATAGAAGATATGAAACAAGTCCCAAAAATAAAAGAGCTAGCCCAAAACTTAAAACCATTAAGCTTACCCTTACAAACTGACTATTTAATAATTGAAACAGATGGATCTTCCTTAGGATAGGGAGGAATTTTATTAAGTAAAAATAATAAATACGAAAATAAATCTACAGAAAAAATATGTAGATACACTTCAGGGGTATACAAAGAAAAAGGATACATGACATCCTTAGATTATAAAATATTTGCTATAATTTATGTTATAGAATCATTCAAATTGTTTATAATATCTCAAAGAGAAATAACATTAAGAACAGACTGTGAATCTATAGTAAAATATACGGACAATAAAAAAGAAAAAGGAACCATAAACAATAGATGGCTAAAATTTAAACATGCTGTTTCTAATTGCGTAACTAATATTTGTTGGGAACATATAAAAGGGAAAAATAATTTCCTGCCTGATCAATTATCCAGATTGTTGAGATAATTATTTTCATATGTCTTTCTAATATCTAGATTGAAGATATGGATATGGAAGATCTAAATCCATCTAAACATCCGAAGACATATAAAACAAACCATTTTGTTACAAAGATGAAAGTCACAGAAGAACAACAACTTGTTCTAGACAATATATGGAATATGAAGACTCCGCAAGAGTCCAACAAACAAAAACTAAGTGTGTTATATACCATAGTGCACATATTTACACAAGAGAAAAAAACAAAATATCTCTACTATGGTCCTTTTACAGGATTTGATGCCGGTATTTATACCACACGGGAACAAATGATCGTCAAGATCAAATTTATAGAACAAAATCCTAGATACGGGAAACCGTTGTACAAAGGCTTTAATTCTTTTGAAGCTGCTACAAATGAATTACAAAAAATGTTTGGAAAAGAGTATGTCATTTTCAAAGATATACAAAGCCTCCAACAAATAATCTTAGGGAAGCAAATTAAAAGCGAGCTACCCGAAACCTCTTCGGCAGTTAGTCTCAGACCACAAACCTCCTCCTTCGCCAAAATAGTCAAAACGACTGAACCCAACAAACTCATAAGCCTTGGAACACCCAAACAAGTTTATACAAGCCAAAATAACCCAAGCCCAAACCAAAAGTCCATAATCCTACCCAATTTTCCAAAACAACTCACAAGGGAAATATGTTTCCTACAACACCCAATAGAACTCTCCCCTAGCATCTTCAACATAACTTGCAAATTCCTTTCTATCTTTTCAGGGATGAAGACAGAAGGATTACAAATTGAATGGGAAATCCTAAGAAATATTAATATTCCTTGCACAAAACAGTATGAAGGATGCCTCAACACATCCATAAATTGCCCTTGCACAATAATTTGTGTAGTTCCACAAATAAATCTTAACCTCACAAACTACAAATACCTAGTCCATGAAGGTATCACATGTGACCCGAGAACTCTCATAAACTATGTCCTAGTCAAAAGAGTTTATTTTGATGAATGGGCCCAAGATGACCTGCTAGAACCCATTAGGAGTATAACAGAGCACCTAACAAATATATTAGCCATATATATACATACATACATACATACATACATATATATATATGTTTATGGATTTTAAATCCGTACCCCCACATTTTGGGAAAACAGTGTTTGAACCTACAAAACACATAGTTCAAGTAAAAGAAAAAAAATTTAGATCCAGATTTTGAAAACTGGAATGAAAATTTTATTCCAGCTAAGACAGAGAGTGTTAAAATAAATGAACAAACATAAGAAAGATACAGAGCAGCTAGAATTGCAGATGATGGAGATTGGGATCACGACAAATTATATCTGTATGTAAAAACTCCAGTAATCAAGTTATATATTACAGATGCATTAGAAGAACACAGGTTGAGCTACAGAAATTTTGATATTTATCATCCAATGCCTTCCATGATTAAAAGTTACAAGAAAGGAAGATCCTGAAAAAAATACTACAAATAAAAACAACAAGGATGACGTAGATCCACTACTATGTCTACAGACGAATAAAGAACAAACCTACCAAAAGATATGAAGATTTGACAGAAAAAAGCCTACTCCACTTAGTGGGAATCCCCAGACATAAAGAAAAGCAAAAGACAAACAAGATGTGACCTATTATGCTTTCCTTTTGACAAATGTAATAATTTTATTCTTAGTGCGCATTTCTTTTTCCTTAGTGGAGGTCTGCTTTTTACCTTCACCTATATGTAACATAGGATAGCTGTCTGTCCATCTATTGTAAACCTCAGGCTATATATTATGCCTCTGTGTGTTGATGTAAGTATCGAATATCAGTATTGTAACCCATTGTGAAAATAATATAAGCTTTCTTTTAATGACTATCTTCTTCAACCATTCTTCTTCTTCTTCAAAGATAATGAGTAAGAGTAACTAAAACATTAAGTCAAAGCTAAGGAAAGAAAAGACACAAGACTGCTGCAGCTATGTAAGTCCTCTTAATTTTTCATAAAATTATCATTTATATTATGCTCACTATGTTTAAGTAGCCAAGTTTCTTTATAAACAATTGACACCAGTTGCTATAAGCTTAATAAGTAATTCCAACAGACGTAAGTCCGTTAGTCGATAGAAGTACACTGTTAGGGAAATAGTAGACGCTTAGGACGACAAGGTGAGGAAAAATGATTTAAGATATAAGGTTCTGGTAAAGGTTTCTAAGAAGCAAGGTTATTTTAAAAAATCTTAGTGTAATATGAATAATGAATTAATATGAAAAAACAAGAGAGTTCTACTGTTTCATGCAGAAATGTATCCTAGTATTTCCAAAAGCTTTGACTATTTTCTCAAACAGATCAACCAACCTTTCAAAAAAAAAGAAATCTACTAAATTTCTGTGGAAAAACTACAACAATATTTAGAAGATAAATTCATGTTAAACATAATAAACATTATGAAGAATAATACAACCATTGCAGAAGGCCAAAAACACCAGGTAATAAGTATTTTCAAACAAAAATATAAACATGAACTAATAAATATATACGACTGTGAAGTAAATTTCATCCAAATATTTAACAACTTTAATTACATCAAGGAACCAGGAAACATAATAGTAACAGAAAGATTCATGAGAGATTTCTACATAGAATGAAAAAATTACATAATTTTAAAAAATGAACCTAACTATAAAATTACAGAGAAAAATGATTGGGAAAAATAAGATGAGCAATTTTCCAAAAATTGAAAACATAGAATCATTACAAAATTATTTTGAACAAAATTTCATGATAAAACTTTTCATTATACTAAAACAAACAAAGCTAAATAAAAACCAACAGTATAACATGGCAAAGATTTTCAAAGAAAATTATTCAAAGAAAATTTAAGACTTAACAGATGAGCCTAAATTAGATAGAGAAAAGGTACTAAAAAAATCTAGAGCATACCTTTTATCTAGTAGAAAGTAAAATGGAAATACAACTTACAGATAGAATGATGAAATTAGTGTGTGATAAATATTACAAAATTCTATCAAAACAGATACAAGAAGATAATGAAAACAGAACAAACTGGTTTGAACTATATGATGATGAGATAAATACATACAATGAATTTTACCACTTAGGTGAACTACAAGAAACTGAACACAAAATTAGAAGACTATGAAAAAATACAAAGAACAAGGTTCTTAATTCCTAGTTCAATATTCTACTTACTGCATCCTTGGGTATTACGCTTGCAAGTTGCCAGTAAGGTAGTTGAAACTAAATAGAATGAACCAATAGATTTACCATATAATATAAGATATATTAGACCAGACAATAAGATTCATAGCATGTTATGCTTTGGGATTCTATATAAAAATCTTTATAGAACATTTAATAGAGATATGGAATACCCACTCCAGTTTGAAAAAAAATCTAAGTATAATATGAATTACGTATTCCGACGAGGATTAATATAAAAGGCTTAAAAATACAGATATTAGCTTTTATAGACACTGGTGCTACTAGTCCAACAATTCTTATACCATACAAATATGTAACCAAAGTAGATAAACCAAAACAAAGTATCCAATTTAATGGAACTACTAATATTATCACAAATGCCGTAAAAAATATAAACATAAGCTTTACTAATACATGTGGAAAATGGTCCCCCTGTTACAATTTAAAACAATTGTGGGTTAGAATTAAACCTTGAAGGAATAAAACTAATCCTTGGATTAGATTTCTTATTAAATGACAACGGAAGTTTTCCATTTAATAAAGACTATATACAAATTTCAAAGAAAACTACATTAACTCCAATATTATCAAAGTATGCGCTTGAGAAGCATGGTGGGAATACAGAACATACAACAGAAAAAACAAAAATAGATTGTGATTGCCCTATACCAGGACAATGCAAAATAAAAAATAAACAAAATATATTGACACATACTCAAGAAAATGAGAATGAAAAATTTATGCAAAATTCCCTTATAAACTATGATTACAAAAGAAAAGGATTTATTAATGATATCTAACTTATAAATCCAAGAAATATAAGTAGATTGTTATTAACAACATATGATATAGACCAATTAATTTCTAAACTGAAAAAAATAGAAATTATTGGAGAAAAACCATTGAAATATTGGAACAAAGATTATATACAATCTAAACTAGACATAATTAATCCAGATTTAACCATAAAAACAGGATCTCCAAAATATGATACTTGGATTATGGAACAATTCAAGATGCATATAAAAATTCTAACAAACTTAAATATTATTAGGGAAACAGATTCGAGGTACAGAATATCAGCATTTATTGCCCAAAAAGAATCTAAAAGAAAACGTGGTCAATCTGGAATGATTATGATCTATACTAGACTGAATGACAATACCCATGAAGATGGATACTACATTCCAAATAAAGACGTATTAATAAATAAAATACAAGATCAAATTGGTTCTCCAAATTTGATTAAAAATCAAGATTGTGGCAAGTGAAAATGCATCCTGAATCCATACCTTGGACTATATTTACATGCAGTGAAGGACATTATGAATGGTTAGTAATGCCATTTGGCCTAAAAATTGCACAACAAATATTCCAAAGAAAAATGGATAATGTATTCCAAAATTGCAATAAATACACTTGTGTATACATAGATGATATTCTTGTATTTTCTAAAACTAAGCCTTTTTAGGAACAATATAGGAACAATAAATACACTTGTGTATACAGAGTTAATAAAAAACAATATAGAATTTTTGGAACCTAAATTGGTAAAGTAATTATAGAATTACAACCACATATAACCAGAAAAATTCTAGTATTCACTGATAAACTAGAAAGTTTAAAACAGTTATAAGCCTTTTTAGGACTTGTAAATTATGCAAGGCCTTATATAAAAGATCTTTCAAAATATACTAGTCCTCTTTATAACAAAGCAAGCCTAAAATGGAATAGAGATTTTAACATAGAAGATATGAAAAAAGTCCAAAAAATAAAAGAGCTAGCCCAAAACTTAAAACCATCAAACTTACATTACAAACTGACTATTCGATAATTAAAACAGATCGATCTTCCCTAGGATGGAGAGGGATTTTATTAAGTAAAATAATAAATATGAAAATAAATATACAGAAAAAATATGTAGATACACTTCAGTGGTATACAAAGAAAAAGGATACATGACATCCTTAGATTACGAAATATTAGCTATAATTTATGTTCTAGAATCATTCAAATTGTTTATAATATCTCAAAGAGAAATAACATTAAGAACAGACTGTAAATCTATAGTAAAATATATAGACAATAAACAAGAAAAAGGAATCATAAACAATAGATGGCTAAAATTTAAACATGCAGTTTCTAATTGTGGAACCAATATTTGTTGGCAACATATAAAAGAGAAAAATAATTTCCTGCCTGATCAATTATCCAGATTGTTGAGATAATTATTTTCATATGTCTTTCTAACATCTAGATTGCAGATATGGATATGGAAGATCTAAATCCATCTAAACATCCGAAGACATATAAAACAAACCATTTTGTTACAAAGATGAATGTCACAGAAGAACAACAGCTTGTTCTAGACAATATATGGAATATGAAGACTCCGCAAGAGTCCAACAAACAAAACTAAGTGTGTTATACACCTTAGTGCACATATTTACACAAGAGAAAAAACAAAATATCTCTACTATGGTCTTTTTACAGGACCTGATCCCGGTATTTATACCATACGGGAATAAATGATCGTCAAGATCAAATTTCTAGAACAAAATCCTAGATACGGGAAACCGTTGTACAAAGGTTTTAATTCTTTTGAAGCTGCTACAAATGAATTACAAAAATGTTTGGAAAAGACTATGTCATTTCCGAAGATATACAAAGCCTCCAACAAATAATCTTAGGGATACAAATTAAAAGCGAGCTACCCAAAACCTCCTCGGTAGTAGTCTCAGACCACAAACCTCCTCCTTTGCCAACATAGTCAAAACGACTAAATCCAACAAACTCATATGCCTTAAAACACCCAAACAAGTTTATACAAGCCAAAATAATCCAAGCCCAAACCAAAAGCCCATAATCCTACCCAATTTTCCAGAATAGCTCATAACGGAATTATATTTTCTACAACACCCAATAGCACTCTCCTCTAGTATCTTCATCAGAACTTGCAAATTCCTTTCTAGCATTTCAGGATGAAGACAGAAGTACAGATTGAATGGGAAATCCTAAGGAATACTAATATTATTTGCACAAAAAAGTATGAAGGATGCCTCAACACATCCATAAGTTTCCCTTGCACAATAATTTGTGCAGTCCACAAATAAATCTTAGCCTCACAAATTACAAATACCTAGTCCGTGAAGGTATCACATATGACCCGAGTACTCTCATAAACTATGGCCTAGTCAAAAGAGTTTATTTTGATGAATGGGCCCAATATGACCTGCCACAACCCATTGGAATAATAAGAGTGCACCTAAAAAATATATTAGCCATATATATATATATATATATATATATATATATATATATATATATGAATTTTAAATCTTTGCCTCAACATTTTGGAAAAACAGTGTTTGAACCTACAAAACACGTAGTTCAAGTAAAATCAAAGTTTTTAGATCCAAATTTTGAAAACTGGAATGAAAATTTCATTCCAACTAAGACAGAGAGTGTCAAAATAAACGAACAAACATAAGAAAGATACAGAGCAGCTAGAATTGCAGATGATGGAGATTGGGATCACAACAAATTATATCTATATGCAGAAACTCCAGTAATCAAGTAATATATTACAGATGCATTAGAAGAACATAGGTTGAGCTACATAAATTTTGATATTTATCATCCAAATCCTTTCATGATTAAAAGTTACAAGAAAGGAAGATCCCAAAAAAATAATACTACAAATAAAAATGACAGGGATGACGTAGATTCCACTACAATGTCTACAGAAGAATAAAGAACAAACCAACCAAAAGATACGAAGATTTGACAGAAAAAAGCGTACTCCACTTAGTGGGAATCCCCAGACATAAAGAAAAGCAAAAGACAAATAAGATGTGACATATTATGCTTTCCTTTTGACAAATGTAATTTATTTTATTCTCGGTGCGCATTTCTTTTTCCTTAGTGGAGGTCTGCTTTTTACCTTACTTGTATGTAACATAGGACAGCTGTCTGTCCATCTATTGTAAACCTCGGGCTATATATTATGCCTCCGTGTGTTTATGTAAGTATCGAATATCAGTATTGTAACCAATTGTGAAAATAATAAAATCTTTCTTTAATGGCTATCTTCTTCAACCTTTCTTCTTCTTCTTTAAAGGTAATGAGTAACTAAAACATTAAGTCAAAGCTAAGGAAAGAAAGACACAAGACTGCTGCAGCTATGTAAGTCCTCTTAATTTTTCATAAAATTCTCATTTATATTATGCTCACTATGTTTAAGTAGCCAAGTTTCTTTGTAAACAATTGACATTAGTTGCTCTAAGCTTAATAAGTAATTCCAACAGATGTAAGTCCGTTGGTCGAAAGAAGTACCGTGTTAGGGAAATAGTAGACGCTTGGGACGACAAGGTGAGGAAAAATGATTTAAGATATAGGGTTCTGGTAAAGGTTTATAAGAAACAAGGTTATTTTAAACAATCTTAGTATAATATGAATAATTAATTAATATAAAAAACAAGAGAATTCTATTGTTTCACGTAGAAATGTATCCTAGTATTTCCAAAAGCTTCGACTACTTTCTCAAACAGATCAACCAACCTTTCAAAAAAAAAAGAAATCTATTAAATTTCTATGGAAAAACTACAACAATATTTAGAAGATAAATTCATGTTAGACATAATAAACATTATGAAGAATAATACAACCATTACAGAAGACCAAAAACACCAGATAATAAGTATTTTCAAACAAAAATATAAATATGAACTAATGAATATATACGACAGTGAAGCAAATTTCATCCAAATATTTAACACTTCAGTTACATCAGGGAACCATGAAACATAATAATAACAGAAAGATTCATGAGAGATTTCTACACAGAATGGAAAAATTACGTAATTTTAAAAAATGAACCTAACTATAAAATTACAGAGAATAATGATTGGGAAAACTAAGATGAGCAATTTTCCAAAAATTGAAAACATAGAATCATTACAAAATTATTTTGAACAAAATTACATGATAAAACTTTTAATTGTACTAAAACAAACAAAGCTAAATAAAAACCAACAGTATAATATGGCAAAGATTTTTAAAGAAAATTATTCAAAGAAATTTTTATACTTAACAGATGAGCCTAAATTAGATAAAGAAAAGGTACTAAAAAATCTAGAGCATATCTTTTATCTAGTAGAAAGTAAAATGGAAATACCACTTACAGATAGAATGATGAAATTAGTGTGTGATGAATATTACAACATGCTATCAAAACAGATACAAGAAGATAATGAAAACAGAACAAACTGGTTTGAACTATATATGATGAGATAAATATATACGATGAATTTTACTAATAAGGGAAACTACAAGAAATTGAACAAAAAATTAGAAGACTGTGAAAAGATACAAAGAATAAGGTTCCTAATTCCTAGTTCAATATTCTACTTATTGCACCCTTGGGTATTACACTTGCATGTTGTCAGTAAGGTAGTTGAAACTAAATAGAATGAACCAACAGATTTACTATATAATATACGAAATATTAGACCACAAAATTAGAATGGTCTTTTTTCGTATAAAACTGTCCATGGATGGCTTCAAGCTTTCAAAGCCGTAGAACTCGCAGAAAGTTTTGTTTTGATAGGTTATGGCTCTGGTAACTCTAAACGAGCCAATAATTATGACCGTCCGAAGAATCGATATCCATAGGGTACAACATCTACGGTGCTAGGTGCAACATTCGTCCAAAATGCCGATACAGTGCCGTACGACTTTTAGAAATGGGTGCATGGATTTGAAATGAAATAGTACCATGGTGCACCACCGTTCAGCGATGGAAAATCGAAGACCAGCCATGATGATCCCATTTTACCATATAATATACGAAAAACGAAGGGTAAAAAACTTCCGAGACCCGATTGAGATTCGGATGACCTTTTTTTGGGTATAAACTGTCCGTCGACGGCTTAAAGGTGTCAAAGCCGTAGAACTCACAGAGAGCTTTGTTTTGACAGGTTATGGCTCCCGTAACTCTAAACGAGCCAATAGTTATGGTCGTCCGAAGAATCGATATCCACAGGGTGCAACATCTACGGTGCAAGGTGCAACATCTGTCAAAAATGCTGAAACAGTGTCGTACGACTTTTAGAAATGGGTGCATGGATTTGAAATGGAACAGTACCATAGTGCACCACCGTACAGCGATGGAAAATCGAAGACCTGCCACGATGATCTCGTTTTACGATAAAAATCCACGTGGCAAAAAAACGAAGGGTAAAAAACTATCGAGACCCGATTGAGATTCGCATGGTCTTTTTTTAGGTATCAAACTGTCCATTGACGGCTTAAAGCTGTCAAAGCCATAAAACTCACATAGAGATTCGTGTTGACAGGTTATGGCTCTCGTAACTATTAGCGAGCCAACAGTTATGACCGTCCGAAGAATCGATATCCATAGGGTGCAACATCTGCGATGCAAGGTAGGGCTGTCAATGGGTACCCGAAAAATCCGATATCCGTCCGAATCCGTATCCGAAAATATGAAAAATATTCGTTATCCGAAAAGCGGATACGGATATCCAATATCCGAAAAGCTTTTCGGATACGGATATGATTATAGTGGTATCCGTATCCGAAAAATATCCGTCCGATTAACTGATGCATATTTATACAATTTAAAATAGGAAAATAGGGCTATGAGTGTTTAACTTTTGAATATTTTTGGATATACATACATATATTAGTATAAAACAATGTTTTATCACCATATTTTTTATTTCTTTGTTTTTTTATAAACAATAGTACAAAAAATGTTTTATGTTGATCTAAACTTTTTCGTTTATACCTTTAAATTTATCAATTATTGGCGGAGCGGATAAATATCCGATATCCGTCCGTATCCGAAAATTAAGCGGATACGGATATCCGAAAATTAAACGGATATGGATATCCGATATCCGAAAATGATTTCTGATATGGATACGGATATGGCACTATCCGTATCCGAAAGCATCCGTTGACAGCCCTAATACAAGGTGCAACGTCCGTCCAAAATGTCAAAACAGTGCCGTACGACTTTTAGAAATGGATGCATGGATTTGAAATGAAAACATACCATGGTGCACCACCGTCCAGTGATGGAAAATCGAAGACCAGTCAAGATGATTCTGTTTTACCGTAAAAATCCAAGTGGCGAAAATACGAAGGGTCCGATAGCCGAAAGAGATTTAGATGGTCTTTTTTGGGTATGAATCTGTCCATTGACGGCTTAAAGTGATCAAAGCCGTAGAACTCACGAAGAGCTTCGTTTTGACAGGTTATGGCTTCACTCTAAACGAGCCAACAGTTATGGTCGTACGAAGAATCAATATCCACAGGGTGCAACATCTACGGTGCAAGGTGCAACATCCGTCCAAAATGCCGAAACAGCGTCGTACGACTTTTATAAATGGGTGCATGGATTTGAAATGGAACAGTACCATGGTGCACTACCGTCCAGCGATGGAAAATCGAAGACCAGCCATGGTGATCCCGTTTTACGGTAAAATTCATTGTATGTATTTATCTCATCATCATATAGTTCAAACCAGTTTGTTCTGTTTTCATTATCTTGTTGTATCTGTTTTGATAGCATTTTGTAATATTCATAACAAACTAATTTCATCATTCTATCTGTAAATTGTATTTCCGTTTTACTTTCTACTAGATAAAAGGTATGCTCTAGATTTTTTTTTAGTACCTTTTCTTTATCTAATTTAGGCCCATCTGTTATGTCTAAAAATTTCTTTGAATAATTTTCTTTAAAAATCTTTGCCATATTATACTGTTGGTTTTTATTTAGCATTGTCTGTTTTTGTACAATTAAAAGTTGTATCATGAAATTTTTTCAAAATAATTTTGCAATGATTTTATGTTTTCAATTTTTGGAAAATTGCTCGTCTTAGTTTTCCCAATCATTATCCTCTGTAATTTTATAGTTAGGTTCATTTTTTAAAATTATGTAATTTTTCCATTCTATGTAGAAATCACTCATGAATCTTTCTGTTATTATTATGTTTCCTGGTTCCCTTATGTAATTAAAGTTGTTAAATTTTTGGATGAAATTTGCTTCATAGTCGTATATATTTATTAGTTCATGTTTATATTTTTGTTTGAAAATACTTATTATATGGTGTTTTTGGCCTTCTGTAGTGGTTGTATTATTCTTCATAATGTTTATTATATTTAACATGAATTTATCTTCTAAATATTGTTGTAGTTTTTTCATAGAAATTAAGTAGATTTTTTTTGAAAGGTTGGTTGATCTGTTTGAGAAAGTAGCCAAAGCTTTTGGAAATACTAGGATACAATTCTGCATGAAACAGTAGAATTCTCTTATTTTTTCATATTAATTCATTATTCATATTATACTCAGATTGTTTAAAATAACCTTATTTCTTAGAAATCTTTACCACAACGCTATATCTTAAATCATTTTTCCTCACCTTGTCGTCATAAGCGTCTATTATTTCCCTAACACGGTACTTCTTTCGACTAACGGACTTACGTCTGTTGGAATTACTTATTAAGTTTATAGCAACTGGTGTCAATTGTTTATAAAGAAACTTGGCTACTTAAACATAGTGAGCATAATATAAATGAGAATTTTATTAAAAAGTAAGAGGACTTACATAGCTGCAGCAGTCTTGTGTGTTTTTTTTCCTTAGCTTTGACTTAATGTTTTAGTTACTCGTTATCTTTGAAGAAGAAGAAGAAAGGTTGAAGAAAATAGCCATTAAAAGAAAGCTTATATTAATTTCAAAATGGGTTACAATACTGATATTCGATACTTACATCAACACACAGAGGCATAATATATAACCTGAGGTTTACAACAGATGGACAGACAGCTGTCCTATGTTACATACCGGTGAAGGTAAAAAGCAGACCTCCACTAAGGAAAAAGAAATGCGCACTAAGAATAAAATAATTACATTTGTCAAAAGGAAAGCATAATATGTCACATCTTGTTTGTCTTTTGCTTTTCTTTATGTCTGGGGATTCCCACTAAGCGGAGTAGGCTTTTTTCTGTCAAATTTTCATATTTTTTGGTAGGTTTGTTCTTTATTCGTCTGTAGACATTGTAGTGGAAGCTACGTCATCCCTGTCGTTTTTATTTGTAGTATTATTTTTTTGGGATCTTCCTTTCTTGTAACTTTTAATCATGGAAGGCTTTGGATGACAAATATCCAAATTTCTGTAGCTCAACCTATGTTCTTCTAATGCATATGTAATATATAACTTCATTACCGTGGTTTCTGCATATAGATATAATTTGTTGTGATCTCAATCTCCATCATCTGCAATTCTAGCTGCTCTGTATCTTTCGTGTGTATGTTCTTTTATTTTGAAACTCTCTGTCTTAGTTGGAATGAAATTTTCATCCAGATTTGGAGTTCGTATTTGAAGGTTTAAGGGTTCAGATCTAGAGAGCTATGACAAGGCAATCGAGTAGAAGACAGAGAACAGAGAGAAGTCAGCATGAAGGAAGCCAGGAGGCTTCATCAGTGAAAGCACCAAAGCCGAAGTGTTTGCGCCAAAATTGGTCACAAACCCTCTGGATCTAAATTTTTTGCTTTTACTTGAACTATGTGTTTTGTAGGTTCAAACACTGTTTTTCCAAAATGTTGGGGTTACGGATTTAAAATACATACATACATACATACATACATATATATATATATATATATATATATATATATATATATATATCCGTGGCTAATATATTTGTTAGGTGCTCTGTTATACTTCTAATGGGTTCTAGTAGGTCGTCTTGGGCCCATTCATCAAAATAAACTCTTTTGACTAGGCCATAGTTTATGAGAGTACTCGGGTCATATGTGATACCTTCATGGACTAGGTATTTGTAATTTGTGAGGTTAAGATTTATTTGTGGAACTGCATAAATTATTGTGCAAGGGAAATTTATGTATGTGTTGAGGCATCCTTCATACTGTTTTGTGCAAGGAATATTGGTATTCCTTAGGATTTCCCGTTCAATCTGTAATCCTTCTGTCTTCATCCCTGAATTGCTAGAAAGGAATTTGCAAGTTCTGTTTAAGATACGAGGGGAGAGTTCTATTGGGTGTTGTAGGAAATATATTTCCCTTGTGAGTTATTCTGGAAAATTGGGTAGGAATATGGGATTTTGGTTTGGGCTTGGATTATTTTAGCTTGTATAAACTTGTTTGGGTGTTCCAAGGCTTATGAGTTCGTTGGGTTCAGTCGTTTTGACTATGTTGGCAAAGGAGGAGGTTTGTGGTCTGAGACTAACTGCCGAAGAGGTTTCGGGTAGCTCGCTTTTAACTTGTTTCCCTAAGGTTATTTTTTGGAGGCTTTGTATATCTTCGAAAATGACATAGTCTTTTCCAAACATTTTTTGTAATTCATTTGTAGCAGCTTCAAAAGAATTAAAGCCTTTGGACAACGGTTTCCTGTATCTAGGATTTTTTTCTAGAAATTTAATCTTGACAATCATTTGTTCCCATGTGGTATAAATACCGGCATCAGGCCTGTAAAAAGACCATAGTAGAGATATTTTGTTTTTTTCTCTTGTGTAAATATGTGCAGTAAGGTGCATAACACACTTAGTTTTTGTTTGTTGGACTATTGCGGAGTCTTTATATTTCATATATTGTCTAGAACAACCTGTTGTTCTTCCGTGAATTTCGTCTTTGTAACAAAATGGTTTGTTTTATATGTCTTTAGATGTTTAGATGGATTTAGATCTTCCATATCCATATCTGCAATCTCGATGTTAGAAAGACATATGAAAATAATTATCTTAACTATCTGGATAATTGATCGGGCAGGAAATCATTTTTCCCTTTTATATCTTCCCAACTTGTATTGGTTCCACAATTAGAAACAACATGTTTAAATTTTAGCCATCTATTGTTTATGGTTCCTTTTTCTTTTTTATTATCTATATATTTTACTATAGATTCACAGTCTATTCCTAATGTTATTTCTCTTTGAGATATTATAAATAATTTGAATTATTCTAGAAGATAAATTATAGCTAATATTTCATAATCTAAGGATGTCATGCATCCTTTTTCTTTGTATACCCCTGAAGTGTGTCTACATAATTTTTTTGTAGATTTATTTATTTTCGTATTTATTATTTTTTCTTAATAAAAATCCTCCACATCCTAGGGAAGATCCATCTGTTTCAATTATTAAATAGTCAGTTTGTAATGGTAAGCTTAATGGTTTTAAGTTTTGGGCTAGCTCTTTTATTTTTTGGACTTGTTTCAAATCTTCTATGTTAAAATCTTTATTCCCTTTTGGACTTGCTTTGTTATAAAGAGGGCCAGTATATTTTGAAAGATCTTTTATATAGGGCCTTGCATAATTTACAAGTCCTAAAAAGGCTTGTAACTGTTTTAAACTTTCTAGATTATCAGGGAATTCTTGACCATTTCTGGTTATATGTGGTTGTAATTCTATAATTCCTTTACCAATTTTAGCACCTAAAAATTGTATATTGTTTTTTATTAACTCTATCTTTTTCTTGGATATAATTAATCTGTGTGCTTCTATAAGTTTTAGTTCCTTATGGTCTAACATTCTTGCCAATACATTATCCTCATTCTGCTCCGGATTATAATCTCTAATGAAGAATATAGCTCCATGAGCAAAGGCTCCTATCATTATGAACCCTCGATGTATTGGTGATGAGTATATAATGCAGCTTGAGTAGTAAAGTCTTGTGCTATGAATGCATAAGCAGGTAAAGAGTACATGTGCTACTAAATAAGTAATAACCCCTATAACTCTATCTTTTTCTTGGATATAATTAATCTATGTGCTTCTATAAGTTTTAGCACATCATATAAGTGTGATATGTGTTCTTGCTTAGTTTTAGAAAATACAAGAATATCATCTATGTACACACAAGTGTTTTTATTGCAATTTTTGAAAACATTATCCATTTTTCTTTGGAATATTTATGGTGCATTTTTTAGGCCAAATGGCATTACTAACCATTCATAATGTCCTTCACTGCATGTAAATGCAGTCCAAGGTATGGATTCAGGATGCATTTTCACTTACCAAAATCCTGATTTAAAATCAAATTTGAAGAACCAATTTGATCCTTATATATTATTTATTGATACATCTTTATTTGGAATGCAATATCCATCTTCATGGGTATTGTCATTCAGTCTAGTATAGTTCATAACCATTCTTGATTGACCGCGTTTTCTTTCAGATTCTTTTTGGACAATAAATGCTGCTATTCTGTGCCTCGAATCTGTTTTCCTAATAATATTTAAGTTTGTTAGAATTTTTATATGCATCTTGAATTCTTCCATAATCCAAGTATCATATTTTGGAGATCCTATTTTTATGGTTAAATCTGGATTAATTATGTCTAGTTTACATTGTATAGAATCTTTGTTTGGTTTTTCTCCAATAATTTCTATTTTTTCCAGTTTAGAAATTAATTGGTCTATATCATCTGTTGTTAATAACAATCTACTTATATTTCTTGGATTTATAAGTTGGATATCAATAATAAATCCTTTTCTTTTGTAATCATAGTTTATAGGGGAAACTTTCATAAATTTTTCGTTCTCATTTTCTTGAGTATGTGTCAATATATTTTGTTTATTTTTTATTTTGCATTGTCCTGGTATAGGAAAATCACAATCTGTTTCTGTTTTTTCTACTATATGTTCTTTATCCCCACCACGCTTCTCAAGCGCATACTCTGATAGTATTCGGGTTAATGTAGTTTTCTTTGAAATTTGTATATAGTCTTTATTAAATGCAAAACTTCCATCGTTATTTAATAAGAAATCTAATCCAAGGATTAGTTTTATTCCTTCAAGGTTTAATTCTAAAACCCATATTTGTTTTAAACTGTAATAGGGGGACCATTCTCCACATGTATTAGTAAATCTTATGTTTACATTTTTTACAACTTTGTGATAATATTAGTAGTTCCATCAAATTGGATACTTTTTTTTGGTTTATCTGCTTTGGTTACATATTTGTATGGTATAAGACTAGAATAAATAGTTGAACTAGTAGCACCAGTGTCTATAAAAGCTAATATCTATATTTCTAAGCCTTTTATATTAATCCTTGTTGGAATACGTAATTCTTTTTGATGGAACTATATGTCAAAATACACTATTTTGGTTCAACTAGTTGCAAGTTGCCAGTAATGTAGTTGAAACTATAACCTTTCTTCTTCTTCTTCAAAGATAATGAGTAACTAAAACTTTAACTCAAAGCTAAATATCTTGGTGTACCTTATGGGTATATGTTGAATCCAATTGGCTTTATCCATAGAGCTTTATCCATATCGTGGGGTCTATCATCTATAAAAGATTCAACATATATATATATATATATATATATATATATATATATATATATATATCTTAAAGCTTAATAGATCTAAAACAGAGCTAATATTTGGATCTTCCTTTTCTAAAAATAAAATAAAATAAGACTCATATGTAAAACTCAGGAGTTTCATGAATTTAAAACATGACACTCTTTGATAATTATCATACAAACCTTGCATATTCTTTAAGAAATGTGATCCTGAAACTGGAATGCTTTTTGGAAATTGTTTTGTTTATACTGAAAATTGTATATATAGAAAGCTTTCTAAAATCATCAAAATTTCCAAAATCATGTCCTACCAATTCAAAGTCATATATGTTTTTTAAAAATTTACGGTACACATCTCCCAAAACACTACGACATTGTTTTATTTCACATAAAATTAGATACCAAAAGAATTTATTTGTAAATGCAAATAAAAGTAAATATCCTTGAATTCCTAAAATATATTTTTTAGAACTAACACATTTGTAGTTCACATATAGGGATTTGTTATCTATATGGATTGCAATTTTGAATTTCTGAGTTACTGGAGATTTTATATGTCCGGAATTATGTATATTCAAGACTAAGCTTCAACATGAAACTGATAAGGATTCTAAATAATTGAATAAAATTCATGCATTCAATGCAATGTATATATAACGTTGATTCAGTTATGAAGCGAACAAATTTGAACTTTAGAATAACTAAACTAAGAACCTTTAATTCACTCTATTTCAAAGTAATTTCACAACTCTGTAGATTTAAAGTAGATTAAAGTCTCATACCTTGACCGTTACCTTTAGGGAATGATTAACAGTGTTTTTTTAAAATCGAAAGTGGGATCCGACCTGAATTTTTGTTGGAAATCGGTCCTCTCAACTAGTATGGCAACACCTATTCAAATCGACTTAAAGGCAATCCTTTCGATCCGCTTTTCAAATCGACTTAAAGGCAATCCTTTCGATCAAAGCGGAAGCAAACCCTTCGGTTGAAGTGGAAGCAAACCCTTCGAAGGAAGAAGAAGCATCTCCTCGACTGAAGCGGAAACAAACCCTTCAAAGGAAGTGGAAGCAAACCCTTCGGCAGAAGCGAAAGCAAACCCTTCGAAGGAGGCGGAAGCTTCCAAATCTAATAACTCCGAAGGCATCCCCCTCCTTTGCTGATGTTTGACGAAATGTACTTCCTGAACAACCACGGAAGCTATAATTTGATCGACGCGGCCACAAATCCCTTCGAAGATAGTCAAAACAGATGTTGCTTTCAAAAGAAAATGGAAACCTATTACTAGCAGAAGCATCATTTTGGAAGCAATCGAAGTAGAAGTATCCAGTAACTACGTAGGACTCCCCTTCGACATCGCCAAAGCCCCCAAATTGATCTACTACAGAAGCTTTTAAGTTCAATAACCGCGAAAGCTTTCCCTTCGACAACATCGAAGGCCCTCAATTCTAGATCATCAAGCATTTTACCGCCCTCTACCTTTGATTGAGAAGGAGGCAGACCCTTCGGTACCAACACTTTTTTCCTTGAAAGCAAATAATTTCTCCCGATAATCGTTCAAATTCAACATGGGAATTCGGTTTGAGATAGCATGATAGGCGTATGAGTTGGATTTGCTTTCAAATGCTTTTGACATGGATTACATTTGGTAAACAGTCGAACACTGCTTAGTTCTAGAATTTAAACCTAAAATAGATTTTAAAATTAAAAATATGAAATTCAAATCCCGTCGGGGTATTTTTGTCATTCGGAGGTTCGAGCCCTCCTTCTAACGCCAAAAATGTTAACCAAAAAATGGTTAACACCGCAAATTAATATGTATTGGAGGCAACTTGTAGAAATTCCATAAATGCTCCTATGGTTTGTTGTAAATTTTGAAACCATTTGAATTTGAACATGTGGATATGAAGAATGAAATTAGCAAGAAGTAAATATGCCCAAGCCATACTCTTTATTTAAATACTTATATATTACAAGAGGAGCTATTGTAGAGGAAAAGAAATTCCAGTCCTTTTTTATGAGGTAGTACATTTATATTTATAGATTTAGGGTAGGAAGATGCTTATTCCAATCCAAATGTGGGACTAATAGCTCCATAGATTTATGAAGGAGTGTGAAGGCTTTGAGAACTTTGTGAAGGGAAGTAGGCTAATCCCCTTGAATTTGCTTTGTGAATGGCTCTAATTTATTCCTATTTGCTTTATCTTTTATATGTTATAACTTGGAAGTGGTATAGCTTCAATAATCATGAATTATGACTTTGATTCTTCATAAATTTGATGGCGTGCTATCTTGATGAGGTATGATAGTAGCTTCAGCACTATTCATGTATTTGTAGGAATCTCATAGTTATTATTTATCTTTTGTGCCTTCATACACTAAGGATATATGGATAGAACTTGTATAAGAGGCTTAGATTTACTTTTGTGGATCTCCTTTGATGGTTAAGGAATCTCAATCGACTCTGCCGAAAGCATTGTTCCCGATGTCTGTTTTGTTGTGCTTTCGATGTCTTCAATAGCATATTCTCTTTAACACATGCAGAGCTCTTTTTCTAATTGACTCGAAAGTACTTCTTGAAATTAAATGGAGATGTCTAGTTGTACGATCCCTTCGAAGGGTTTAGCTAGCTTAGAGCTAATTGCTTCGAAAGGTTGCCTTGGCCAGATTGGTGATTTTTGAATTCTATATGGCTTGTCTTCCAATGCCTTTGGATACCCCTTTTTGCTTAAATCAGTCCTCCCCTTTCGCCATCACCCTTTAGACTTAGTCAAAGGATACCTTTAACCTTAGTCGAAAGGTTGAGATATGGAATCATGTATAGGAGGCTAATTGAACTTGGTCAAGTAGATGCACTGACTTTGTCAGAAGATTCAATCAAGGCGGAAGGTCTGAATTTGGGTCGAAAGGATGCACCGAGTCCCTTTGATTTCCATGGAAGCTTGGGCTTCACCTATCTTCGCCAGATTTTACCTTTTGACTTTGTTAAAAGGTCGTTCTTGCCAAAAACTCCCTTTCGACCCCATCAGAAGGTTGTCTTTATCGAAAGCTACCATTTGACTTTGTCAGAAGGCCATCTTTTCCTACTGTTTTTGAAAGCTGTTAAATTCTCATTGATTGCTCCTTCTTTCATACTCAAAACCTTTAGAGTATTTTATGGATGACAATGTTTAATGTTATGATTGCAACTATGATGAGGAATGTTCAGGCTACTACTCTCGGTGTGGCTGTTGGAGGAGGTGCTCCTTCGCAACCGTCAAGGGCTGATTTTTTTAAGTTGGAGGACTATTCTACTCTAGGAGGAAAATCATTCCATGGAACAGAGTCAGCCATATAAGTGTAGGATTTTTAGACATCTATGATCACATCTTTAGTGATCTGGAAGTGGATGATGCTATAAAGAGGATGCTGACTTCTAGACAGCTTCAATGGCGAACCATGAATTGGTGGGAATGCTACTAGCATTGATACCTTAGAAGATTAGTTTATATGGGACCGGTTCAAAACAAGGTTTGAAGAGAAGTTCATTCCAGCTGCTTAGAAGTCGGTGCTATTAGAAAATCCGCTGATCTTAAGCAAGGAGAGATGTCAGTTTCTAAGTATGTTGCGGAGTTTAATGCATTATTGCAGTATGAGATACCATTTATCGACACTTCATTAAGGAAAAATGAGAAGTTCATTATTGGTCTAGATGATTACCTTGGAGAGAAAATGGTAGACCATATTGGTGAGCTATTCAAGAAGTTTGTTAAGAAAGCTCTTTGTCATGAGAATCTATATTTAAGGGCTAGAACAGCTGTTGTCGTTCCTGCTGAAAAGGAAGAGCCAAAACGGTAACAGGGCAGTGGAGGGAAGAAAGAGTGTAATGGTAAAAGGAACCAATCTCAAGGGAAATTGGCCAAGAGAAAGCTAAGTGGAACCTACTTGTTATGGGTGCAAAGAGAAGGGTTACTTGATTAAGGATTGCAAAGTGACCAAGAAGAGGAATGCTACAATTGTGACAAGCCTAGGCATTTGAAGAAGGATTGTTTGGAATCGATAGAGGATAAGAAAGTGGTGAAAGCATATGCTTTGGTTGTTGTCCCGACTTCATCGAGTGCTCCCTCAACGAAGTAGAAGGGAAATAGAGTCAATATTCAAGGTATGCTATCCATTAAAGATGTTTCCATTCATGTTTTGTTTGATATTGGGGCTTCACGTTCATTCATATCCAGTGACCTAGTGGACAGATTAGGATTGAGCCCTAAGATCGACCACTGAATGTGATGATCCCTGTTGGAGGCTCTACTATCCTTTGCGTGGTTTGTCATGCCTAGTGTTATCGAGCCATGGATGCTTTTTTATTTGTAAAATCTTTGTCTTGAATTCTGTTGGGTTCGGGATTATCTTGAGAATGGACTAGCTTAAGAAGTATGCGACAATAGTGGATTGCAAAAGGTTATTGGTGATAATCGGAGATGTAGAAGTGTAAACGGTAGGGATTGGCTGCCTACCAGAAATGGGGTGATGGTTAGCTTTCTATATTCACTTAAAATTCCATAGGAGGGCTTTTCTTCTGTGCCTATCATTAGAGAGTATCTGGATGTATTGGAGAAAGTGATCGAATTGCCGTCGAATAGAGAGATTGAGTTTTGGATAGAATTTGTGAAGGAAGCCAGACCAATAGCTATGCCTTTGAGGCGTATGGCTCCTAGAGAGAAGAAGGAATTAGTTATGCAAGTGAATGACTTGTTAAGGAGAGGGTTCATTCGAAGAAGTATATCTAAGTGGGGTGCACCGGTAGTTTTCGCGACTAAGTTGGATGAGTCTTTAAGGTTATGTATGGATTATCGTGGGTTGAATAAAGTAATGAAGAAGAACAATTATCCACTCCCATGCATTGATGAGTTGTTTGATCAGCTTCACGATGCAAAGATGTTCTCACAAATGGTTTTAGCAGTGGGATTTCACCAGCTTAGAGTAGCAAAGGGAGTGTTCCTATACTGCATTTCGTACGATATTAGGTTTTTATGAGTGGTCGGTGATGCCATTTGGACCGACCAATGCTCCAACATACTTTAGGGATCTCACAATCGAGTTTTTAGAGACCAGCTGAACAAGTTTGTGCTTGTATTTGTAGATGATATTCTAATCTATTCAAGAACTGAAAAGGAGAACTAGACGCACTTGAGGATTGTGCTAGAGGTGTTGAAGAAGCACAAGTTGAGAGCGAAGTTCTCTAAGTGTCAGTTCTGGAGAAAAGAAGTGAGGTTCTTGGGTCACATCATTTCTAGACAAGGTATAGGAGTGGATCCTATGAAGGTGGGAGCGGTCCAAGGTTGGAACCAACCCAAGAATGCTATGGATGTAAGGAGTTTTCTAAAATTGGAAGGATACTGAAGGCATTTTATCAAGGATTTCTGAAAAATAGTAGCATTGTTGACCAATTTGACGAACAGGAATCAGACCTTTTTTTATGATGCAAAGTGTGAAGATGCGTTTGTGGTTTTAAAGAAAAGGTTAACGAGTGCACTGATATTTACCATTTTAAGAGGAAATGAGGAATTGACGGTATGTATAAATGCATGTTGCATTGGGTTAGGTGCGGTATTGATGCAGAAGGGAAAAGTTGTTGCCTTTTCTAGTCGACAACTAAAGCTAGCAGTGATAGTTTTTCTTTAAAGATGTGAAGGCATTATTTGCTAGAGGAAATGTTTGAGTTGTTTACAGATCACAAATCCTTGAAGTACCTTGAGAAGGATCTCAACCTTTGTTAGCAACAATGGTTAGCGTTCTTAGCCTCTTTTGATTTGAGTATTTCCTATACACAGGGTTAGGGAAATGTGGTCGCCGATGCATTGTGCAGAAGATGCTAGTTTGGGAGTATTTTTTTTTGAAACGGAAGTAGATGGAGTATATTGCTGGATATAATTTTAGGCCTCATTGCAACCCGGAACCAGAGATGTTGACAAGTTTTGTTGATCAGACCTACTCTAATAGAAAGGATGGTGCTAGTTAGAACCAAGATGATAGGATGGAGGAGATAATAAGAGGAGTGGAATCCGAAGACATAAAGCAATACGAACTCGACCGATGGTTGGCATAGTAAGGAAGGAAGATTATTTGTTTTTGATATTGATGGAGTGCGAGATGAAGTGGTACAAAAGTGTCACCATTCCGGGTTGACCATTCATCTCGGTGGTAACAAGATGTACCTAGATATGAAGCAGACTTATTATTAGAAAGGCATGAGAAAGGGCTTTGGGGCATTCATCTCGAAGTGTATGAACTATCAATTGATAAAGGCAGAGCAGAAGAAACCTAGTGGACTGTTGTAACCACTGGATATTCCTGAGTGGAAATGGAAACAAGCATCAATGGATTTTATTGATAGACCACCGAGGACTTGAGAAAGTACGATAACATTTGGGTTATGAATAATCAATTGACTAAGAGCGCTATATTTATATGCGTAAAGTCAAGTAGAATGTAATCCAAGCTACTAGGGCTATATATTAAATGGATAGTACGATTTCACAGAGTGGTGAAGAGCATTGTGAGTGACTGAGACCAATTATTCACCAGTGGGTTTTTGAAGAGCTTACAAGAGGCATCAGGGACCGAGCTGCACCTTAGTGCAGCTTATCACCCACAAATGGATGGGCATACCGAGAGAGTAAATCATATATTAGAAGATATCTTGCAAGCATGCATTATAGATTTAGAGGATCATGGGATGACCATCTACATCTGGTAGAGTTTGCATACAACAATAGTTATCAGTCGAGTATTGGTATGGTTCCTTATGAAGCATTGTATGGCCGACCGTGTAACGCTCCATCATGTTGGTGGAAAGCAAGATAGAAACTGATACTTAGGCCAAATATGATTATAGAAACTTAAATAAAGATTGGGATCATTCGGCAACGAATGAAAGCCTTTCAGGATTGCCAGAAGAGCTACGCCGATCAAAGACGTATAGACCTAGAATTTTCTATTAGGGATATGGTTTTTGTGAAGGTATCTCCTTTGAAGAATGTTGTTCGATTCGGTAATAAAGGGACATTGGTACCAAGATTCGTAGATCCATTTTCGATAATAGAAAGGATTGGAAAATTATCATATAAGGTCGACTTACCTTAGAAGATAACGGGTGTGCACAATGTATTTCATGTCTTTTATCTATGGAAATTTGTGCACGACTCAGGTTGGCGATTACACTGGATCAACTTGATGATGTTGTGGTAGAACTGGAATTATAAAGATTTTGTAAGCTAATACATATTATTGGACATGATACGAAATAGCTTAGGAGAAAATCGGTGAAGCCAGTAAAAGTACAATGGAGCGGAAGTGATGACGAATGTACCTAGAAAACCGAGGAGGGCATAAGGACTACGTGGCTGAGCTTTTTGAATCGTAAGATCCATCGTTTACCTTATCTACTTTCACCATTGTATATCGCATTTAATAGATTAATATTCCACATGCTTGGGTAGGTTCACCTACATTACCGGTTGCATAGTTGCTTGTTTGAGACGTTTGAAGGTTGCATATGATTGTTAGGCATTCAAAGCAACTATGATTGTTTATTCCTATACTTGTTTAGGGATTTTAGGGATGAAATTCCTTAATGAGGAGAATATAACGGCCCATATTTTAAGGGTTAGAGGATTGTAAAATATTTTTTATTTTATTTATATGAGTTCGTATGATGCTATAATTTTGGGACATGACTCTTAGGGATATTTTACACATCTATGATTTTTCCTGAATTCCTATATGGCCATTTTGACCCTGAAAACCTTGTTTGGACTATTACTTTTGATAAGAGTCGAACTAGGGTCTCAAACCAGTTCCATTGCTTTAGGATGACGGTTTCCCATTTCGTGGAGTGGTCGTAATGGGAAAACGGACTTACAGTAGAAACGTATGCATTTTTGAGTTTAGATATTAGTTGGCCTATTTTAGAGGGTAATTAACTAAATCCCTACATAGGCCCATTAACCCAATATGGGATTACTACAAATAGGAGGTCGAAGGAATTGAAATAGGTTATTTCCCTCTCTTCCAAATCAGATCTACACCCTAATTAACCCTAAATTCATCCAAAGTCACATGGATTACTATCTAAATATAATATATTTTTTGAGAAAAATGAGTGATCCTCACAAGGAGGAGAGCACTCATCTAATTTTATTCTACACTATAGAGGAGATGCCAACAAGCCCGGCAGATAACAAAAACCCCCGTACAAATAAAATAAAAGAAACCCCCCCCAAAACGTATAAAACTAGGGTCAAAAATAAAGTACAAAAAATACTAAGAAAAACAAAAATCCAAATCTTCTATATCAGCGATAACTCACTAGTTCAATATCAACACCTGTAGCTGCTAAGAATAACTAAACAAAGATTGTGAATTGAATACAAAAATATACACATAATAATATGTGTATATATATTAATTATATATTTATATGCAAAGTAAACTACAAAATCTAATAAAAAAGAATATGTAAGTAATGTGTATGAATGCTAAAACACTAACGTCAGTCAAATAGAAAACACTATATAATAACAGACTTACCTTAAAACCATTAAGCATACAAAAGTATATATGATTGATGTGTGCCAATACAACTTAAAAAAACAAGTAAAACAACTATCATAAAAATGTATGAAACATTCGCTATAATTCCACTACTACATTTTCAATTGAAAAAGTCACAACAAACAATTCTGACTCTAAGAGTATAACATTGTATAAACCAATGTAACAAAATAAAGGCCTGCAAACCAAAACAGTTAAAGACAAAAATAAACAATCAGCGATTATGATAGAGTTATAATAACAGCATACAAAAAAATAAAGAAAACTAGTGATGACAATTAAAAATATAGTAGAAACACACTTACCAAAAAAATAACCGATCTATGCGTGTTTATACAATTTAACATAAACAAGTAAACAATTTAAAAAAGGCACATCAAACATTAAATATCCTATATTATAACATTATATAATTCAACAATATAAACTGAAATCCTGCAAACCAGAAATGATTGAAGGCAAAACAAAATTTCTCTTCACCAAACTTTATCTGCAATACTAACCAAGCATTCCACAGCCTCTGTGCGCTGCATAATTAGAAGATATATACACCTAGACTTAAAATGCCTACAATACAAAGAATTATGTTAAATGCCAAAGAATGAAAACTAGTGCAGATATTAATCATTTAAAGACAGAAGCCAGAACTCCATTAGAGAAAGATGCAAACGGAACAGCTTAATAATGAACAAAATAACACATGCAAGCTTACTTTTTCAGGATAAACACACAATCCTCCAGTGTTCCAAAAATATCAAAAAAGTTATACTTAATAAAGTTTTAAGTTTTGTAAATTCTTGTTTTCTTCTTTGAATTTCTATAAGCTTTGTCCATAATTTCTTCAATGCTAAGAGCTATTAGTATAATAATGAAAGTTACTAAAAGTCAGTAAGAACAATATCTTGAAAAGTTTGAACTGTAGTATAAAACATATTAACTAAACCATAAGTTAGAGAGTTATACAACATAAAATGCGGTAGATCTTTTAAAATAAGCATGAAATTCAAAATAATATAAAACATGATAGAGCCATAATGAATGGAAACTTTAATAAAAAACCATAAGTTTCTAACTTAAAGAACTAAATGAAAATATAAATGCTATATTACAATCACCAAAAAGGCTAAAAACAATAAAAATATATTATTACAATATATATCGAAATTTCCACTCAAATAAAGGAAGACCTTTAACAAACTTTAGATATATTATCATATATTTATATACCATATGCAAAAATCCACAAAGTATGATGCTTAAAAGATAAAATATACATGCAATGGAGAACATAATAAACATGCACTAAAAATAAAATGTATATAACAAATTATGCAAAGTTAATTTTCTCATAAAAGCAAAATATTAAAAGAATTTCTAGAATGCATATCTAACTAATCTAAATTTGGATTTATACTATTATTATTATTATTAGAAAAAATTGGTTTCCTAGAATCTATATGAAAATTTGTTTTTCTAAGAAACTTCTTAAAATTAATATTTTTATTTAATTTATAGCTAGGATTTGAAATCTAATTTAACCTAAATATAGAATAGCGTATATTACTTGATCCAAACTTAAATTAGAATTATTGAAAATACGTTGATTCTACCAAACCAAATATACCAAATAATAATGGTGAAAATAGTATCCACGAAAAATCTATTCAAACCCATGTAAATAAATCTAATATTATTCCAATATAACTCACTAGTTATAAGTAAAATTTATATTAAAATTGAATAAATTTAAAGTTTTTATAAGAATATACTCAGTGTTATTACATTTAAAATATAAATGCAAACTATCTTCCTTTTGATTATTACAAAAATAACACCTTTTATCATTAAAAATATTTTCCTTTTTTATCATTTCAATAGTATTCAATTTTTTTGTAAAATTAACCACATATGCACCTTGGCTTTAGGTGGAGCATTAGTTTTCCAAATATATTCATTTTAATTCCTAAAAAAATTAATAAATTTGTAAAAAGAATTAGAAGCGTATTTTTTACTATTATCCCAACACCAGGTTATAATATCTTTATCATTATCAATATTATATAATTCTAATTTAGCACACAATAGTGCAAATTGAACAAAAATGCTACCAGTTAACGTATGACTAAAATTAAATTCCCAAGGAAAATTTAACTCAGGTCTATAAATATAAAAAATCGGAACGTGTTTAAAATTACAGATTTCATATAATTCATCAAATTGCACTTTAAAAGGAATATTAGATAACCAACAATCATGCCAAAACGAGGTATAATTACCAGAATGTACAATATTTTTAATTCCTATATATATGTTAAGATTTAGAGTTATTGATTTCCAAAAGTGAGATATATTGTTTTTATTATTTATACACATATGAGACAAATTAAAGGTACCTCCATACCATTGGTTCGATATTAGTTGTTTCCATAAAGACTTTTCATTATTATCCTTAAATTTCCAAATCCATTTTCCTAAAAGGGAAATATTTAAGTTATGCAACTTCATAATTCCTAGACTTCCTTCATTTTTAGATTTACAAACTAATTCCCAGTTTACAAGAAATTTAGTGTTACTATTTAAATTATCACCCCTTCATAAAAAGTCACTTTTCAATTTATCAATTTTATTTATTACCCAATTAGGAAAGTGATAAAAAGACATCCAATAAATGGGTAATGCGGATAAAACCAAATTAATAAGAACAATTCTACCTGCTCTCGATAAGAATTTACCATTCCAATTAGATAGTCTTTTATTAATTTTATCAATAATGGCATTCCAATCATCATATTTAAGTTTTTGTGGTCTAATTAGAAAACCTAAATATTTAATAGGAAAGTTCACTGTATTACAATTTAAAGTGAGTGCGATTTGATTTTCAAAATTATCTATATCATTTAATACTAGAACTAAACTTTCGCCAAAATTAATCTTTAAACCCGAAAGAAGTTCAAAACTATATAAATAAATTTAAGTGCAGTTATATGTTTAGGTAAATGAGACGTGAAAATTATGGTATCATCTAAAAATTGTAAAACAGATTGCTAGTAAGCTCATTACCAACACAATCTAATAGTCTATTATTGGTAGCTAATTTAATGATTCTAGAAAAAATCAGCAGCTAAATTAAATAATAGCACCGAAATAGGATCCCCTTACCCGTCTAGTTTGAATTTTATCTCCTAGTACTCCATTAACCATAATACTAGAGTTACATTTATAAAGCAATGACATAATTTAATTAATCCATCTATTACTAAATCCCCTAGCTATTAATACCACTTTAAGAAAAACCCAATCAATAGAATCAAATGCTTTAGCAAAATCCAGTTTTAAAGGGAACAAGTGATCTTATTTTTGCAACAGTAATTAATATATTCCTGGACTAATGTTATACCATTAGTTATATTCCTACCCTTTATGAAGGCAGTTTGAGAACTGTCAATTGATGCAATCATTTTAATATTTAATTTATTAGCTAGAACGTTAGATATAATTTTAAAAGAACAATTTAATAAAGAAATAGGTCTGAAATCTTTTAATTGATTTGCACCTAATTTTTTATGTAATAAAATTATATTTGCGTAATTAAATCTCTATCTATAAGGAACCTACACAAAATTCATTAAACATTTTTATTATATCATCTTTAAGTATATTCCAAAAATTCTCGTAAAATAAACTAGGAAAACCATCCGGTCCAGGAGCTTTATCATTTGGCATACCTTAATAGCCTTTAAAATTTCCTCCTCCTTAAAAGGATCATCTAAGCCCATTAAGTCTACTATAGAGTCATCATTGTCAAGCATATCCCAATTGGCTTTAATCCTCCCTATTTTTTGTACAAAAAATATTTTTAAAATAATTAGTAAATTCCTTATAAGTTCTGCTTGATCAAAAATCTCTACATCATTAATAAGAATGGAAATATAATTAAATCACTAATTAGAGAGAAGCTCGTCGAATAGAGATTAGAGATCATCATTTTGGCTAATTTACATTGCTTTCTAACACTGTCAGCATTGGATCTAGACTCAAATTGTTTGAATTTGGTAATTAATAAGTGGTTTATCTCTTCACGCTACCTTATGCATGTTTATATGGTAGAATTACATATTTTAACATGATTTTTGATCTTAAAATTCTTTTATAACTTTAATCACATGCTAACATGTGTTTATGACCTAAATTGATGAATTTTGATATTATTTGTAGTAATGGCTTTGTAATTCACCTTATTGATATTCATATGTTCATTACTTGTTTAGATTTGAATTAGAATATGCTTGATTGCTATATTTTACGTATTATTGTGTGATTGGTTGTATATGCCTGTTGTTTTATGTTTATATGTTATGCTTTTATGATTTTTGCTAGCGATTTGGCTGTTTAGGAGGATAGGTTAGTGAATTTGGCAAATAGAAGAAAAGTTGGTCGGAATTGGACGAAACATAGAGGAGAAGCGTTGGAGCATGGGTGGAATTTGCAAAATAAGTCACACCTCAAAATTGCTTAAGAGTTCAAATCAGGGTCGAGTTGAATGATCGGGGCCGATTTGTTTTGGAAAGCCAAATGGATCGGTGGTTGTCATGGGTCGATATAGTATGGCTAGAGAAGGTTCTCCATGGAAAGATGTAGGAAATTGGCTAAGTACTAGATATTATATCGAGTTGTTTTCTACAACTTGGAGTTGGATGCTATGGAATGAGAACGGGTTGTTTTGAGGAATGGATCTCGGTCTTAAGCATCTAGGAAGGAAGGAAGTATTAGTGGCAGGAGAGTTTTCTTAGCCAAAATTGTTTAAGTAAATGGGTCGGGAGTTGTTTGTATTGGACATGTTAAGATGGAACTTATGAGGAATGGAGTAGAGGTACTGTAGATTTCATTGGAGGTGTTTACTCATTCACATCAGGGTTGGATGGCGATGTAACAACATGGTAAAAGCTTTGTGTCTTCGATTGGTGACTAGTGAAGGGAGTAAGTACCGAAGGTAGCACCTCGATAAAGGAGGGAGCCATGGAATGGGGAATAAGTAAGGGTTCCTAGATAATGGAAACTAAAGTGAGCCGAAAGGAGGGCTCAGATGTATGTGCTAAGGAATCGTTGATACTCAAAGAGTTTTCTATTGTACTCGAATGAGTAAACACCTCCAATGAAAAGATTTCATTGGACTGGTGGCTTTGGCTCTAGCGTCTAGCTTTGGACTACGAGACACTTAACAAGCTTTGGGCTACATGATACGGTAGTATACAAAAAGTGGGATTTCCATTAGTCCCTGGTAGTAAAGAGACCATATGAGTTATCATATATTCAAGGCACATTGAGTGATAGTAAGGATTGCTTGATGGATGCTATGGTTGTTTTGGTTGGTTTAATTATCAATCGAAGGTATCATTGGAAGTAGGTGTCGGAGAGAATAATATCGAAAGAGCTAATATCCTTATTTATGTAGAGCACCCTTATGATATTTATCGAGTAGCATAGTGCTAAGTATTTGGTTGCAGGGACAAGTCAGGTATGGTTCGTGTACTTCTGTTTCTTACTATATTTACTTGTATAATATTTTGAGATTCATTTACTGCTCACACCAGACCGTTGTATGACTCAAGTTTTTATGCTTTGTTTGTTATTATCTTGGGAACTCTTAAATGAGTAGACTAAATAACAGGTCTAGGTGACGCAAGCAGCTATGCAAAGGACGAGCTGGATGAAGCTATCTTGTATTATATACCTATATGGACTTCTATGCTTATTCCGCTGTGCAGCATTAGGGAGCCTTAGTAGCGACTGCTAATTTTCTTGTTATGAGACAATTGTTGGGTTTATTTCCATTGTATAAACTCTAGTACATTTGTATATAAATCTATGGATCTGTGTTCTGATGAATTTTTCACATAGTTATTGCTATCTCTCTTTTTTATATCTATGATATTATATTTTATCCATGTGCTGTGAGATATACAATAGGTTCTATGCTGTATTTGTTTCATTTTCAACCTTGATGATCATCCTATATTAGCCGTGCATGACAGCAGCACATTATGTAGTTATGTTGGATACTAGTGGTATAGGATGGTTATCGCAGTAACCTACTTGGTTCCTTTAGCAGTCATGAATGTTACGCTGCCCAATATTTAGAGAGCATTATGTACTCTAATCTCAACGGATGGATTGATAGTCTCGATACATCTTAAATAGAAATATTTAAAACGGTATGTTTAATTTCATTATGACGAGTTACTATGGTTATAAAACTTTGTAACTACCATCGAAAAACATTCCACTTATGGATTTTCTATTAAATATTATTTTGTTTAAATTAATTAATATAATAAATTATATCAAGCATATAATGGACAAAAATACCTTTTATTTTTAGCAAGACTGGTTACCGAGTTAGATATATGTAACAAATTACATAATTGCTCCTAGGTTATACCCCTAACTCTGTCAATCTATGACTTGCACTTAGAGTCAATTATGGAATCTTATTCCAACTTCTCTAATTGGTTTTCTCAAAACCAATCGGAGCATTCCCTTAGTGAACGGGTTTTCTAATATGTTTCAATTATCAACTATGCTGATCAACTCTCCCAGACGTTGATAAATTGTTTTTATCATGTAGTACAACTCGGAGTATGTCTCTCGATTTGTAGTGAGCTCTATATACTATTATAAACTATATCGTGGTATTATTATCATATAATAGTGTTATGAGATTCTCGACATTTGGAATCACCCTCGGCTAATTTATGAATTTGTGCATTTATTATATATACGTTGTGTTAACCCGCCTTTTTGCAAGGCCGTGGATAGGAAGATTTAACCAAGTCGACTGCTCATTTGTCGATACTGGAATACGATTGGTTGGAGCCAGCTGGATGGATAGACAGTCAGTTAGGGATGGTTTAATATGCCTGGCGTGGCCTAGGTGGTTCGGTAGATGCCGCTCGGTCTAGAAGTCAGGGGTCAGTCGGCCCTGATGAGGTCGTTCGGCCTGAAAGTCATGAGTCGCTTGATATTGAGGTTCATCGTTGTAGCTCGGCATTAGTAGCATGGCTCGGCCTTGGCGAGGTAGTTCAACCTAGATGGGGTCGCTCGACATCGTGGTAAGGTAAGGGTGGCTCAACATTGTGGTGAGGTCAGGGTCTCTCGGCATCGTAGCGAGGTAAGGGTAGCTCAACATTGTGGTGAGATCAGGGTCGCTCGGCATCGTGGAAAGGTAAGGGTGGCTCGGCATTGTGGTAAGGTCAGCGTCGCTCAGCATGGTGGCTTGGCAAAGTGGCTCGCATTGGCTATATGGTGACATGGGTCGGCGTCAACGCATGGTTCGACACTAGCTTTGCTCCAAGTTCTGGACCAGTCTGCTTCAAGTTTTGGATAAGCCAGCTTCGAGACAGTACCCTGGCTACATTGGTTTGACTTATTGAGGAGTGGGGATCTAAGAATACGGCTCGACATACCTGGTTCGGTCATAGTGTAGGACCTGGGTCGAAAATGGCCTTGATGGGCCCATATTGTTCAGGAAACCCAACTATCTGGATTTGCCTATAAATACAGCATGTGGGGGTTCAGAAAAACGATCTTCTTTCTGCTCTCAGACTTTCTCTTCTCTAAGGATAAGGCACTCAGCCATTGTTAAACTTTGGATTGTAACTGTAATCGATTATTACAACAATAAAAAGGAAATTTTTGGAGTGGACGTAGGCCGAAGTTGGCCGAACCACTATAAACTCTATTGTTCTTTATTGCTTTCATTTTAATTTTTGTTGTTCTTCATATTAATATCCTCTACGTATATTCTATCTGTGAGCTGTGACTGGTAATTGGTGCTTTCGCTTGGATTTGGGTGTTAGTGACCAATTTTGGTGCTAACACGTTGCTTTTATTGTGGCGCTATTCAAGTCAATGTACTTAACCTTTTCCTTGAGTTAACCAGAGTCTCTTCTATTTGGAACATTTTTAACTTGGATTTATTATCGACGCATTATACTAAATACCACTTATGAAGTTTGAGTCTGAGCACTTCTTTATAAGGAGTTCGTTGTTTTTGTAAACAATTCTCTAGTATTTCATAAATACATGAGAACACCTCAAACAACCATTTAGTTATATCTATTAGGATTTTATATTTGCTTCATATATCAAATACATAAAAAAATCACGATATCCTAAACAACATAACATGTATGATAATTCATGTTGCCAATGCATAAGGAATCTATCTTAGATGTTCCATATTAAACATTTTATTAAGGTGGCCTTGCATATCATTTCAGACATTCCTAATATTTTTAAATTGCTACAAAAGACGTCATTTACAAATCCAATGTAAAACCCTAAAGCCGATTTTAGCATAATTACATTGTTAACAATCAGCAGTGTATTGTTAATTATGGTTTAGAAGTATTTATGTATCTTTTAATGTTCTTTCTTATGAACACACGCTTCCTCTACATTTTGGTGATAATCATACTATTTGATATTTCTATCAAAACACTTATTTAATTTTGATGCTTTTCGAACGACACTTTCGTATATATTCTTAGATCATATCTAAAGACTAATAAACTCAATATCGCTCCCACTTACTTCGTGGTACTTTGGTTATTATGTGTTAACAATTTACTCTGAATCATTATTTAGAATTTTCTATTTTAACACATACATACCAAAACATAAATTCATACCATGTGAAAGTTTTGTGAGTAAAATTCAAAACAACTTACGGGCATCGAATGATGAACCTTTTATGTTAATTTCAACAACTGAAATTCACGGTATTATTCTTACCAATGTGGCTCACTATATTCTAACTGCATTTGTCTTTCCTTTATAGACACATTTGCAGCAAATGGATCATATCCCTTCTGGTACAACTATCAAAATCACATTTTGACAATGTACTATGAATTTATTTTGAATATAAGCATCGTACCATAACATAGAGTCAATACTCTTAATGGTTTAGTTAAACAATCAAGGATTATTTATTCTTAACATAGACAAGAAACTCACAGGTTCTCTTTGATGTAGAATAATACTCATTAGACATTCTAATGTATTTGTGTTCATTTAGGTTCGGTCAATTTTATTTCATCCTTTGTAATTAGTTTTATCATTGGATTGTATCCAAATTAATTTTATGCCAACGATTTCTTAAATAAAATTCCTTCACTACAAAGTTGGTATTTCTTGAAACAACCGTTGTTTCTTAATGCAATGGAATGGGCATTCATAAATATTTTGTGAATTGCCTTATGCAAAGCTGATTTTTGCATTAGTTCACAATATATTATGTTCATAACATAAACTAGTCATCAAATGACTATCATTCCCAAACTTCTTTTGGGGCGATTCATACAAGATCCCTCACGCACAATTATTACATGTAGTCTTTCGACTCGCATAACCTACCAATTTCTCTGTCTAGGATATTTTGGGGTTTCCTATAAACTGTTACCTTATGTGATCTTGTAAACATTCTTTAGATATATTTAAGTTATCCTCATGTAATACTTTTAAGTATACAGTTTTGTAGAAAGAAGTTAACTAAAATTCGTTCATAATTAATCGTACTTCGTTCAAAAAATTTCGATTACTCCTTCTATATACATCATTATATATCATAAGAAGGAGTAACTTTTGACATTGAATTATTATTCATTTTTAGATACGTTCAGAACTCTTTCCAATATACTCACCTATTTGATCAAATCGAATCAATTGTATCTTCTATTTCATGTTATTTTATTTACTTCCATCTTATACTCTATGAGCTTATCAAGGACATACTACATATGTATTAAATACACATGTCCATGTCATTGATAACTCATCGATGAATATAACAAACGTGGAATCATTTTGGTACTAATAGACTTATGATTACATACATACATACATACATACATATGTATATCAATCTGAAGAATTCATCAACTCTTATGATGCTCCTACTGAATGGGTGTTTTGCCCTTAATTGTCTAAGATATAATTAACCAACATCATAATCATATAATAAAATTTGTTTCTCAAAACTATAACTTAGTCTATAACTCCAAAATAATGGAAAACAATTTTATTTTCTAATGCATCACTTTTTTATAAGAACAAATACCATATTATAGTTTTCTTTCATAGCGGATATTCATAATATTCAAATTTAAGTATATCTATGTCTATTTTTCAGTCAATACCGAAAGATAGTCATTATTTCATAAATGATGTTTGCTATGTTTTATGAAAAACAATTTTCGTAACTTAATGGAGTCAATAAGTGCTATATGGCATACTCCCACTATTTCCTCCGTTACTAGAATAACACACTGAAATTTCGAGATCTACCATTCACTTAATATAGATTATTTATTTCACATACTATAACTAATCTACAGTGGAGAGTTCTTTGATCAAATATCTTGATCTCGAATAATGATCACATAGAAAACAAATTTCTAAATGAAAATACATTTCGGAATAGAAATCATGTTTCTTATTCCAATGTTAATTATTAATCAATATTATTACAATTCTCATTTCCGATCTTTATAAAGCAGAAGTGATCATTCATTCTAGTCTTTAACTCTATTATACCTTAAATCACATCTACTCTTGTACATTTATTATTCTTTCTAAATTGTCAAACTATTTGAAAGAAAAGCCTTACTAGAACATCATAATGAACTCTTTAAAAAACACACTTGATCGTTCTTAGCATTAAAGGACATCAAATATGATGCACCTTATGTAAACAGATCAAAATGACCTTTCAAAATTCAATTCCGTATATCTATATTGTAGTTTTGGTCTTGTGTTACATTTATCATAATCTTTTATTATGATCAATTAATTTGAATACTCGATCTCGCAATATGATTTATTAGCTTATTTCGGATGAACTAATTTTATCGAAATATTACATATAAACTATAACCCTTCACCATAACATTCATGTGCGATTGTGTATGGATCAAATATCCATAGTATTGTATCTTTTAAGTTCAAAACTCATAAATGAAATACATGGTTTTGACCAAATAAACACGTAAGTGGCCAAATTACGAATGTATTTAGTCATTGTAAAATCAAGCGCTTGCATGAGTATTGAAACATTAACGTGCAAAAAGGATTTATTAGTAAGTTTATGTTATATTTCTATTTGGTAATCTTCAATTCAATTCATTTGTATATCTGAGTTGATAAACATTTTAACGATCATATTAAATGCACGATTTACCAATATAGATTATTATAACATTATGTAGCATATTTTCTTTCAATACTAAAAAGATTAAATATTATCATTTCTTTTTTGTAATAAGGCTTCCACTAGTCTTTTATGTTTGATCAAACCCTAAGAGAAACATAAAAAAATTTCGACTTTACTAGTGGGTGTTAGGGCTTGTCCGTCTTCGAATTCTGACCTTGAGTTTGCCCAACAAAGCACAGCTTCAGGGACGATGATAACTTCTTATTGGTTGTATCATGTACAACTCCTAACCCTTGGTACCTTGTCCTAATTTCAGTTGAATTTTCTCAACAAATTAAAATGAAATTATTCACTCGTACCTACCATATCTCGATGGCCTAAGTATACTAAATGTACCTTGAGTTTGCTTAACAAATACATAAAGTTATCTTAAGTCGTCTATTCAATATATTCATTATACTACACATAACATCCCTAGATTGAGTTTTCCCAACAATTAAGGAGTATGTAAGTAATTTACTAATAAGTAATATATGTGTGTGTGTGTGGAGGACAACATTATAATGAAGATGCATAATCTTTAATATATATTGAGTGATATCAACTAATGAAATAATGAATTTCTTATGAAATATCATCGTGATTCAAGATTGGAGACATCGAAAATCATGATATACGTATATTTATGTATGTATTTGTTCCTTAAGTTTATTTATGGTTTCTTAATGTTCCATTTGTAATTTATACACTCATATTATATAAGTTTTATTATTATATGACTTTTATATATCATTTTACTTATATAATTGTCTTATGTATAATATTATATTAATTAAATCATATTCAATTAATTAGCATTTTAATTAATTTTATACTGCCTTAATATAACAATTATATAAAATATTTATACTATAACCTTTATAGCATAACATATATATATATATATCATATATGTGTGTATATTCTTTAATTAATTAACCTTTTAATTAATTAATTTTATTAAATAAATCTAATTTTTATACTAAGTAAGAAATTGATTTATATACATGTATACTTATATTATTTTTACATTTTAAAACAACATAGCATATATCATATTCACATGTATATATTTATTTATTTATTAACTTATTTACTTAATATATTTATTACTCTTATTACTAAAATTTATAAATTTGAAAATTAATTTATATTAATTTTAAACATTTTCATTATATTATAACACCTACAATATGTATATATTTTATTTTTAAAAAAATTGGTAAGATTTTATTAAGTCAATTTCAGCCTATGGGTAAGGCCCAGATCCGGCCCAAGCATTCATACAGACTTACAATATTAATATGTTTAGACAAGGTCGTACAACTGATAACATACCAAAAATAATACAGCTAACTTCTTCCTCTTGTTTTCATGGCGGCCAGTGAGAGTAGCTTGTACTTGGGTTTCTTACCGATGGATTCTGTAGATCCTCTACTCCAGTTCGTGCTTCATCTCGTCCCCGAAAGGTGAGATCTTGAATGCGATTTTGTACTAGTTTCAAGTCATTTACAGCTAGCTTACTGACTTCTGAGGTTGTTCTTTGTTTATGTTGAAATACTCGTCGATTTCTTTCCTTTCATACGTTCCAAACTGCTACGGTAATGGCGATGCTGCTCAGTTTGGATTCCATGTCTTTCCTTCCATATGTATATATTTTAATTTTAATTTAATTTTTAAATTTAAAATCTTATATCACTTTTCAAAAAACTTTGAAAATTAGCTCAAGGTCCAATTCAAATCGCGCCTTTTCTATTAGCGGGGCAACCTTTAGGCTTACCTATCTATTTAGGCCAGGCCGACAATAAGGTAGGGAAAAGTACTTGATTATCCGAACTCAATCTTTCGAAACTACCTCTCTTGACACCACCTCTCTAGACACCTTACTATATGGGATGTGAGCTTAATTAGTGAACCTGAAAATGACTAATTTAGACTGTATAGGCTATTAGGCTCTGATACTATTGTTTGAACTGGGCAAACCCGCAGCAAAAGTAATGGGTGAATTTCAATTTTTTTACCATTCTTTATTAGGCCTATGAAGTCTAATTTATTTAGAACCCTTCTAAATTTATTTTAAATAAAATCATTATTTTATTTAAATTAATAAAATGATTTTATAATATTTAATTAATTTTATATTATATATATACACATGTATCATATATCTATCAGTATTTATTTCCTAGCAGTCATGAATAATACATTGCCCAACATTTGAAGAGCATTACATACTATAGTCTCAACGGATGCATCGATATCCAGTCTCAAATAATCTTAAATAGGAATATTTAAAATGGTATGTTTAATTTCATTATGATAAGTACCCATGGTTGCAACACTTTGTAACTACTATCATAAAACATACCTATTTGAACCATAAATAGTACAAACACCCAAAAGTTTATGTAGGGAATAAAATATGAAGAAATGCAAATGAAAATGAAAAAACAATACATAATTATTTATAGTGGTTCGAAAAAGCAAGATCCACGTCCACTTTAAGATTTTATTGCTTATATCTGACTTGGAGGCAGAAGTTCTTAGAGGTCGGTACAATTCCGACACTTCATTTTTTAGAGTTACAAGAATATAGAGTAGAGGAACTAGAACCAAAAGATCCCTAAAAATTAGCCTTACCTTCCTATTTATAGAGGCAGAGGCCTAAAATCTCATACAAAATATCTCTGAGCCATTGCACATGACTTGGACCAATTCTCCTAAGAAAATTTGTGACAACTCATCAATTTGTATTGGTCGGTACAACTCCAAGGTTAGGGGTCATTACTGACGCATTGAATGGCCAATATGAATGTCTTCAACTCTTCATATTAGCTCATCTAGTGGTTAACTTTATAATTCCATAGTGGTTTGCACCAATATTAGCTTGATTCTAGGTCTGAATAATAGAGTTGTGGAAGAACAGAATTACAACTTCAAGTGTTCGTGGAGATCAATGGTGAATTTCTTTGAATCAATGAAACAACATTGGAAATAGGCTCTTGGCATCATGTAAGACATGATGGTAGAAGATGGGTCTCTAAGTGGAGTAAATATGGGTCGGTATCGACCCATAATATGGGTGGACCCATCTTGCTTTGATCTTGGATTGCTCTTGTGTTAGCCTTATGACTTTGTTTGCATTTTTTTCCTAGACTTTTGGTTTATCTCTCTTGGCTTCCTACCTTGATAACTCCAAGTTTGGCTCATCTAATCTGCAAGAGTACGGCCTGGTCAAAAGGCTTGATAACTCTTGCCCCCTAAAGTGCATCTTTTTTCAAACGTGATATGCTTTGAATCGATACATGTATGAGTATCTACGAAGGACTCTATTCTGTGTTTCGATTAGCCATTATCCTTCCCCTGAATTGTTTCTGTTAAAATTTATGTCCATAACTATTCATCACAATACTCCACAAACATCTAGAAATATAAATTTGGAACGTTATCTCATAATCTATAATTCTGAGCTTAACGACGCACACACACACACACACACACATATATATATATTATTTGTTTTATTTTTTATTTTTTTATTTCTCAGTACCGAACCACAATCTATGGGTCGGTTCTAAATTGAGATTTAGGATATTTCCCAAGTTGTGGAGCTAAGACTTCAGGTCCAGGGTATATAATTTATTCTTACTCCATTTTCTCACTTACTTGCTCATTTTCTTTAATCGATCCAAGAACTCATGTGCCACTATTAAAGATCTCGACTTCGAATTGAATCTCCCCTTGCCTCTAACCATTAAAGCCATCATCTCTACCTCCATAACCTCCATCGTCACCGTTAAAGCCTTATCCTCCCATGACTGTGCTCACCTCTAAGTCGAGACCAGATCCAAATCTGAAACCCCCAATTGCTTTTAAGCTAGGTAGGATTTTTGATGGGGATATGGATAGGCCACCATGGATGGCCGTGAATATGGATAAAACTGCATTGGTTGGTCATGATTTTGGAGTTGGTGAGGACAAAAGGAAGAGGGATGGAATTTTCTTTAAGAGTCAGAGTTGTACAACTCCCACACCTAAGCAAATTTATGAATTTTTGGTTCTCATGATAATCCTTATGAACTAGTAACCTCTTCTAAGTCTTAACCGTTTCCAAAGCATGGCCAATTATGTGAAACTTGTTGGGACGGTCAGCGATGATAGTCATGTCGGGTGGTATCCAAAATTTAAAAACGAACTATTAAATAATATTAGAAACTTGAACCGCATGACCTTGCACTAAATCCACTTAAGCATGGAGGTACAACTTGCAATTAATCTTCTAATGTTGATTATCTGTGGAGTTTTTTTACCGAAATGGATCAGAGGAAATCTAAACATCTGGCTGCTCAAAACATAGGTACATCCACTTTGAGACATGTTGAAGATGACGTCGATTCAAGTTCAACTACGATTCCATATGCTCAATAAACTCCAGTAAAACATGCACATCAAACTCCCATTTAGCAGGAAAAGCAAGAGACTCAGTAGGTTGAGCAGTTAAAATCTAGAAAATCCTCAAGTTAATCAATAAGTTCCAGAGAATCCAGTAGAGTCGGTAGGTGGGCCTAAAATAGATCCAACACCCGACACCTTTGAGGATGCCATAATATTAGATGACACTGTTACTTCTTTTGCTTCTAAAATCGATGAAGGATCATTTCGCAGGATATGTGATAAGCATGGGATTTCGTTTGTAGATGTTCTAGTTCCTTCCCGTCATCAAAGACCATATAACCCTTTGAAAGGGTACACTGTCTGCGATAGATATATGTGTTTGGCGGGTTGCGTCCCACCATTCAACCAGTTTGCCTGTCGGGTTCTAAATTTAATGCACTTTAAGAGTACAAACATGGTATTCTCCAAGCACTTGAACCTAGTACTAAGAGATAAGGATATCTTGTACATTTATAGCTTCAAGAGTCAAAAAGAGAGTCTGTCTCTAATTTACTTGGAACCGATCAGAGATTGTGGAGTAGTTATTGGGGTATGAAACAAATTAAGCTACTTCAAGAGTTAGTGGTTCTACATTTGTTGTCCGCTCCGGCTTGTATGGAGATGGATATCTAGACATAAGTTCCATCTCATTTATATTGCACGAATTTGCCTTATAGTATGCAGACTTTACTTATATCCTTGTTTTACTATCTAGATGTTCCTGAAAAACCCAGTAGCTCGAGCTTTCAGATGTTGTCATTGCCTTATGGCAGTATAAGATAGAGATATCATAACTCTTTTGTCTGATGAAAATCTTTTTGCCTATGGCTTGTTGGAGGAGGGCCATAGTACTGTCATAGTCCCAGTGGTTGCTAGTGATGACGACGACACTGATGATGATAACAACCCACTTAAAGGAGGCAAGACTGACCTTGATTTGCCCCTAGTCCCAAGAACCTAGGGCCGGAGTTAAAGAAAATATTAAAAAATACTAGAGGATGCTGAAGAAGGCAAAATTATTGGTGAAAGTTAGGAGGATGGCCAGGGTAATATCGATGCGGGTCATAAGTCTCAACTCGAATATTCTAAGGACGAACATCCATTTGCTATGAAGAAGTGGTTAATCGTCAAAATCTCCAAGTCCCTGACTTCTAGCCATCACCCACTAGTCACAAATGCAGAGAAAATTCCATCTCTTCCTTCGATAGGCACATTTGCTGATTTAGGGCTAATTCCTACCAATTTTGGTTCTTTTGATATCGGTAACATCAGTATTGAGGGAATCAATTCCCATATTTTCTTAGAGAAGGACACCATCCCTACTAGTGTAGAAGAGGTTACTCTCATGAGTAAATCCCCAGCTCAAGGTCCATCGAGGGGACGTAGGATACCCACACGCACGTGCACGTCACGACACTTTATTACACTTGTCATGTATCCTTACTCATTGGATCTAACGTGTTATCATTCTCCTTGCAAGATCCATGGAGAAAAAGAAGTATGCATACTGATCTTTGGAGGAGAAAGCACTCTAAGCACAAATGCCTTGGTTGAGTTCATATCATCTGGAGAGTGGTATCGATTTGGAGTCAGGCTACCACTCTAGTCTAGATAGAGATGACTTAGATAGAAGCAGCTACGGAAGAGATTGCTCATCAGATGAATCTGCTTCCAAGCATCGCCTTAGGTCCATATTACCTCCTCCTAGTGGTCCGAACAGGATTTTATTCAGCCTGATGACATCCTACCAGGCGATACCTCTCATCTCCACCTCTAGCTTCTATCCCTATGCAAACTCTAGTTCCATTTCACTCCAGTCGATCCTCCGACCATAGGTATCACAAGAGTGGATCTAAAACTTCCCATCACAGGCCTGGCAAAGAAACTGTTTTAGTCCTGCATGTCTCTATAGAGGAACAATGTGCATCTAATGCCCAAATGGTCAAACTAAAGGAAGAGTTTCCAAACATTTTCTTTGATGGTCTTATTTTGTGCCTAATCTAAAAAGAATCCCGATTGACGTACAAAATATGACCATCGTTTGTGTGATCGATGTTTACAGTCACTATAATGAATGGTCGAAGTTAGCTGAGAAAATTTCCAAATTCTCCAGGAATGGGTAGCTAGAGATCAATGATCAAAAACTCATTGAAGCTGACAATAAGAGAATCATTGCTAATCTCAATGTTGAGGTCGAGAAACCAAGAAAATCTCAAGTTGAAATGGAGTAGAAGCTGAGAAGGCCACCAAGGCACTCGAAGAGGAGCGAACTAAGCATCGAGATGAGACAGCTTTCCGTCGAAACCATGCTCTTGTAATAGAGAGTGATATCGTAAATGGAAACACGACTGAGTTGAAAACCAAGTTAGAGCGTGAAACAAAAGAAAAAGATGATATGCTCCAACAAGCTTAGACTTATTGTGATGAGTTGCTTGATGTCAGGGAGGAAAGTGACAAGGCGATCAAGCGAGATAAATATGTTGACGCCCTCATCAAAAGAGAAGTGTTGGCCGTGAATAATAGGGAGAAGGGCAGATAATGGAGAGGTTTGAGCCACTTCTTACCCGATACAATGCTAATGTGCTCAAATTATGAAACCTAGAGTGGTTCAAAGATGATTATCGTAGACTCCTCGCTCTTGTTGGGAGCGGATTGTTGAAGAAGAAAAGGCTTTCCTCAAGGGCGGTGAAGTGGATCTGCAGCAGTTGGAGAAGGAGATCTTGGTCAAGGATGAACCCAAGGTGCTAAAGGATGGTCAACTTATTCATCTATTGGAGTTAGCCATAACAATGCAAAAGGATATAGACGAGGGCTCCATATTGACACCACATGATGCCACTGCTAGCCAAGCACTCGTATCCTTGGTTGCTCCTGATTCCACTATTGGTTCTGGTTATGATCCAAAGAGACCCTAAACTCCCAGGCCTTCCATGCTTTCTCCCTTTCTCGAAGGGAATTCCAATGGCACTTTGGCCTAAACAGAACTGCAAATCAATGAAGGTATCTCATTTACTTCTCATGCATTCCAAAAGGTTGACGTATCACTAAATAACATAGCTATTTTCTCTCTCTTTATTTCTTAAGCTTCAGGTCATCCCCACATCGCTCCACTCCTCGATAAGGACTCTCGATCTAGATTACAAGTGCTTGTAACAGAATCTATTACTATTACAACTTCAACAACAATTCGAACCATCTCGATTAAAAATACTCCCGACCTTAATGAGCAAGTGATTGATGCTTTGCTGGGTGAGGGAGCTGGTGACATACAAGGAGCTTAGTCTGATGGTGACGTGATTATCACCAAGGTTTTTGAGTCTTCATCGGGCCTCACCATGGTTGAACTTGAGCAGGGATGTCTCTTAGACGTACGAATCAATGTGGAAAACATGGAAACTTTCCCTCTTTCGTTATCCATAGCCCTACCTGGCTAAACCATCTTCACCCCGGTGTATATTCCTCCACCTAGGAGCGGTCGAAGTAGACCCATGGGATCCTCGCAAAGTACTATGGCCTCTCTTCCTCCACCTGGGAACACCCAAAGTGCACCTGCTAGATCATCATTAAGCACTCCATCCAAGGGTAACGGAAGTGGTGAAAGAATAAGAAAATAGTCTAAAGGATCCCGTGCGCCTCCTTCTACGGAGAAGAAGAGAGAAAGAAAGAAAGAAGAAGCTCAAGAAGTGATCGTTTATCTTGTTTGTGCCTTTCGGTTGTATAAAAGTAATTAGGCTTTTTTCTAGTTTCCTACTTTTGTTTCGTTTAGCCGAACGTAGTGCAGATTCAGTCCCTGCCTATGTTTTTTTATTTTTAGTGTCAATAACATTTGTATCCGGCTTTTTAGATTTCATGTGAATAACAAAGGTTTTGTTTCGTCAACTCTTTGTTTGGATTTGTCTAAGTGTTTAAGAAATATACCTTTCCATTCAATATACTTGTGATCTATTTTTGTAACGATTGCTCTTGTACGAAGTCCTTGGCTCGTTCCATAGTTCACCAGTCTTTCATCGCTCTAGCGAACGTAAGGCATTTGTTGAAGTGCCTAACAGGTAACTTAGGGTTTGCCACTTAAGCTTCCTTTTCCAGGATAATTTTTTATCACGCCAAACTCCAGGCGCAAGTTTAAGTTAACTACCTAGGATCGTAGTTTGTTCATCTCCATCCAGGATGTCTATGTTCAATCATGCCTAACTCTGGACATAGATCGAAGGCTCGTAAGTTAGGCCCTTCCTTATGTAGGGCATGGATCCTTCGTTTTGCCTACTCCGGGCAAGGTGTTAAGCGTCGTACGGTCGTGCCACATACACTTTTGTTCATACTCTTACCCCCAATCTAAGGACAAGAGTTGAGCGAGTAAACGGTCGTATCACATTCATTTTGGTTTATATGCCTACCCCACATCAAAGGTGACAGTTAACGTACAGATGGTCATGTCACATCCGATTTGATTTTATGCTCCTACCCTCAATCCAAAGATAAGAGTTAGATGATGGATGATTGGGTAACGTCCATTTAGCTTATACAGCTGCTCCTAGTTCAAGGATAAGAGTTGTCTGATATCGATCTTCGGATAACAGAAAGGACTTCAAAGGTCCAACCATGGACCATAGAAGTTTAGTTGGCACCTAACTATGGATACTGAGAAGAACTTTATGAGTCTGATCATGGACCGTAGAATTTTGGTTAGCGCCTAACTCCGGGTACCTACGCACCCACATTATTCATATGCAGATTCATTTGAGTCGGTCAAGTCAAAACACTTAAGCAATGTAAGGATAAAGTCTCAGACTCAAAAAGCCAATTTTTCCATAAAAGACGGGAAATGACAAATTTTGTCTTATTACACGGCTCTAGCCAATTATTAACGAATTTATTTATAAGTGAAATAGCATCGTACGTGCTTGCTATTCCATGCCCTCGGTGTGAAATCCCGTGCGTCATTGCAAGCCTGAAAGTTTCATCTCCAAGCTTCTACTTTATTGTGTATGGACCTTCTTAGGTCAGGCCCAAGTTTCCAAGGCCAAGGAAGATTCGTTTGAGAATCAGTTCGCCAACTTCGAAGGTCCGATTCCTGACCTTAGTATTATAATATCGTGCGACTTGGCGTCGGGTGTAACTGCCCTCAACTTAGCTGCGTCGCGCTTCTCATCAATCATATCAAGAGACTCTAGCAAAAATTGCTCATTAGTCCATGGATTGTAGTGAATCACTCAATGAGAAGTTACTTCCAGTTCAGTTGGAATCAAAGCCTTTGATCTAGGCTAGGGCGAATGGAGAGTGGCTAGTTATTAACTTATGAGTTGTTCGATAAGCCCGTGGTACTAATGGAAGTTCATCGAATCACTTGCCCTTGGTTTCTTATTAAGAATGGACTTAATAATCTTATCCACATCTTCAACCTGTCAATTCATTCAAGGATGTGCCACCGCAACAAATCTCCTCTATGTGATGCCGGAGGAATAAATCTTTAAACTTGGTACTATTGAATTAGGTCCCGTTACCAGTAACGATTGCCTATAGAGCTCCAAAACGATAGATAATATGCCGGTCAACAAAGTTAATTACTTTCTTTGTAGCGACCATGGCTAGTGGCTCCGCCTTAGCCTATTTGGTGAAGTAGTCAACTGCGACAATGGCGTACCTCATGCTACCTTTAGATATTGGCAACACATCGATGATACCAATCCTCCAAAATGCAAATGGTCAAGGAATGACCATTTGGGTAATCTCCATTGGTGGAGCTCTTAGTAGTTTAGAAAATCTCTGACACTTGTCACACTTTTGGGTGTAATCAGCGGCTTCTCGGTTGACAGTTGGCCAGAAGTATCCATGGCGGAGGATCTTCTTTGCTAGGATTTACCCCCAATGTGGTTGCCACATGCCCGTTCATGAATTTCTTTCAGAGTCCACTTGGCCTCGTTGCGGGCGACACACTGAAGCATAAGGACAGAGAAACCCTTCCTGTAAACTACTTCTTTCCGCATGATATATCTCGAAATTTGTCGAAGGAGCATTCATCATTCATTCCTTCTATCAGGAAGGATTCCTCTCTGCAGATATTCTCTCATAGGAGTCATCCATGACTCCCTTTTGGGCTCAACCTCCAAGATCCAATCGACATCCATATGGTCGATTCATAAAGTTGATAGTACTTCCACCCGGACCAGGCCAAAGAGCTGCGTATCTCCTGAACTGTCCAACTTAGTTAGTGAGTTGGCCTTCTAATTTTCCTCTCTAGGTATATAAGCGATCGTGTAATATTCGATGTCACTAAGCACCCGGTTTAGATTAGGAACTAGACTTTCCCTTTTGCTTGAAACTTTTTTCGAACCTGATAGACCATCGGTTGGGAGCCATGGATAATGTCCAGAGTCTTTAATCCCAGTTCTTTGGCTATCTTGAATCCTACAATCAAGGCCTCATATTCAGCTTCACTATTCGTTATCGAAAAGTTGAGTTTCAAGGCATAACAGATCAGGTGTTTCTCTGGAGTGACAAGTACAACTCCAGCACCGAAACACCGTTCGCTAGACGCACCATCCATGTACATCTTCCATCCAGTATCTTTCCTACCACTGTTTTGTGGATGACCATCTCGTGCAGCGAACTCAGCTATGAAATCCGCTAAAGCCTGACCATAAATTGCTCTCCGAAGGTGATAGGTTATGCCATATTGGCTCAATTCAATGTTCCATTTCAATAGCCATCCAGAAGTCTCCGGCCACTGCAAGACTTGTCGCAAAGGCTGGTTAGTGAATACTTTAATCGGATGAGCCTGAAAGTAAGGGCGGAGCTTTTTTGAAGTGATAGTATGCGAGCTTCTCCACCCTTAGATAATTTCTCTCCGCTCCCATCAATCGCTTACTGATATAATACACCGGTCATTGAATGTGGGATTCCTCTCGTATGAGTGCGGCACTCAATGAATGCACCAATACTACTAGGTATATAAACATGTCTTTGTTATCCAACGGCTTAGAGAGGATAGGGGGTCTCTCCAAGTGATCCGCCAGGGTTTGGAATGTGTCTTTACACTCATGGTTCCACTCGAAATTCATTTTCCTTTCTTAATGACATCAAAGAAAGGAATGCATTTGTCCATGCTTTAGAGACAAACTAACTTAAGGTAGCGACCTTCCCATTCAAGCTTTGGACTTCCTTGATTGTCATAAGAGCCTCAATCTTTTCAGGATTGGTTCAATCCCATGGGATTTCACAATGAAGCCCAAGAATTTCCCTATGCAACGCCAAAAGAGCATTTGAAGTGATTAAGCTTCATTCCGTACTTTCGAAGGATGCCAAACGTCTATACCAAGCCATCAACGTGGTTTATCGAATGTTGCAAATTCAAGAGCATGTCACCCATGTAGACTTCCATCAAACGTCTGATTTGATATTTGAATGTATAGTTTACGATCATCTGGTAAGTTGCTCCTACATTCTTTATTCCAAAGGGCATGATCAGATAGCAATATGGTCCAAAGTCAGTAATGAAGCTGGTGTGTTCCTGATTTGGGACATGCATCGAGATTTCATTACATCCAGAGTGCACATCCATGAATGACATTAGCTTGTGTCCAGTTATTGAATCCACCATATAATCAACCCTTGGAAGTGGAAGCTGTCCTTCGGGTATACTTTATTCAAGTATGAATAGTCGATGCATGTCATCCACTTCCCGTTAGCTTTTCTCACCAAGACAGGATTAGATACCCAATCGGGGTGTAAGGCATCACGAATGAAGCCATTGTCCTTTAGCTCATCCACCTCTTCTTTGAGTGTAGTGGATCTCTCCGAACCCAGGCTGTGGTGTTTCTATTTCATAGGAGCATATTTGAGATTGATGTTTAACGCATGTCTTGTTATCCCTGGCGAGATCCCATACATGTACGAGTTCGTCCAGGCAAACATATCTAGGTTTACCCAGAGGAAACTAACCAACTCCTTCATCACATTTGCACCGTACCGAGATCCGACCTTTAGAAATCGATTTGGATTATCCTAGAAAACTGGAACAGTAATTATCAACTAGGCTAGAACTACTTGTCCGTTTCCGGCTCTTTTCGTCGGTCCATATTATGGGGGAACCGACTGGGTTGCCCAAGCTAGGGCTTAGGCTGTAGTTGCTATGCATCCAAAGTTTTTATGAAGAGGGTACCCTCCACATTTTTTCCTTTCTCCTTTCGCCTTGCTTCCTTTAACTCAACGATGTAGCATTCACGACCATCTACCTGATCTCCTTGTACAATTCTCACTCTATTTTCTATAAGGAACTTCATAGTTAAGCACCACAGAGCAATAGCCGCTCTGAACTCAATCAAGGTCGCTCAGCCTAAAAAAGCATTGTAGGATGAGTAAACATCCAAAACAAAAAAGGAATGATATGCACTCACTTGCGGTCGCCCTTGCCAAGTACCATTGGTAATTCAGTAAATCATATGGCCTCGGTAGCCATCCAATTGAACCTTGTATTCGGGGCTTATAAGGTTTCAAATCCTTCTCCTTTAGTATCATTTGATCATAAGCACTCTTGAACAAGATGTTAACTGAACTGCCAACATCTTCCGTACTAATGCGGGACCAATCGTCGCTGTGATTATGAGTATGTCGATCGTCTTAGCTTCCACTCCGTCAGCATCTCTATTCCAAAAAAAATATGTCATTAGTCGTTATTCTACACTATTTTATCGGAGCTCCATCCTCAACAACATAGAAACTTCCACTCTCCGCATTTTAATAGCACCAACATATCTATCTATCTCCACTAGAATTCTATCGGTAGGGTGTGGCCCACCAATGACAGTAATAATCACCAATCGCCTTTCTGAGTGCATCAACACCAAGCTCAGCTTGTCCCCACTAAGAAGATGACCCAGGGGATAGAATTTCCTTGCCTTCCATCCTACAGGGCAATTACGTATTGTTGTAACTTCTTTTTCCAAATTAAATCTTCCATCATGTCCCGCAAGTGTCTGCACTCGTTGGTCGGCTGTTATGTGTTAAACCCAAAGATACATTGCGTTCCAAGTGCAGGAAATGTGGATTACAGTTGGGTGAGAGAGGCGGTAAGTATCATTTTTTAAGACATCACTTATGACATATGGTTGATCCTAGATCAGGCCAAGCACTCCTTCAGTTGGGTCTTTGTGTTAGTAAACACCCAACACAGGATTAGGTCACTGATAATGAATTGTCGGAGCTTTACTATTGAGTTGTAGTGCTTGACAATCTAGTTGAATATGCTAGTATATGATTTTTATTTGATGATAATAAACATATATATATATATATATTCATTTAAACGTATTTGTTGATGTACTATTTTATTTTTCACATAATTAAATAAATATTTGCTCGATAAAATAAATAGCATAGAATTTAAATTCAAGCAGATATAACAAATTTTTGTTACAATTTTGAATAGTAGAAATTTAAGCTCTCACTATATATATGCAAATTTCAATTACATTACAATTTCAATCACATCTTTCACTATACATACATTTGCACCTCGCTGCATTTCACTTATTCACTCGTATTTGATCTTCAACTCTACTCCAGATTGATCCAGCATCTAAGCAATCTGCAAAATACACACTGAAGCAGTAAAATTAAAAAGGAAATATTTTTGCAGTGTAAAATAAAACATGAGTTTGAAATTTTTATTTGCCTCAGTTATTTGGGTTGTTCGTCATCATTTAAATTTGAATTCATCATACATGAACAACTAGTGACATGCACAGTGTATCACTATACATGCCACAAGGCCATGCACACTGATATACACTTGATAAATCTGTAGGGACAGGTGAGCACAAGGTCAAACCCAATCAAAAGCCGAGTTCAACTCAAGTGAAATGCAAATAAAGTCACGATACAAGCACAAGGTCAAACCTGAGCTATAAGCTGGATCGAACTGAGGTGTAATACAAAAACGAATCCAGATGAATGTGTACACTTGAAAATACTCGATAACTCAAACTACACCAGTGGAAGAGACAGCAGCTTCTATGAGCAAATGGACTCAAATATCATATGCACTTACTCGATTCAAATGCAAACTGACTTGAAGGAACAAGCCCATGAAATAGAACACTCATATACAATGTGCAAAACTCACCATAATGCAACACAAGACTGAAAGAACCCACAAAAATTGATGCATCAGTTGAACAGTGGCTCAACAGTTCAATATGCAAGTCAAGCAACACAACAACATTGAGTATGCCAGACTTTTAGATAAACATGGTTAAAGCTATCACCAAACATGTATAAGTCCAACCATAAAGGCCAAATGAAGACTCAAATATTAATGTAACTGCCTCAACAGTCAAAGCATCATCTATACAAATGTGCTCGAGGCAACCAGGCTATATGCAAGCAAGGACTACATGCACTGATACATGTCCAGACACAACACAATACAACATAGCAGTATGGAAGTGAAGACTACAAGTGCAAAGCAACAATGAAGCAACCAGACCAGAAACATGAATAACACATCATGTAGTACAACAAGCATACAAATATACATATGCAAGTACATAAGTGAATGACAATATGCAACATGCACACAATGTCAACCAGAAGACTCAGTACAACTGCAAGCAAAGCTACTACATGGTGCAGCAGCCTTAACAGCAGAACACAAATGAAGTCATAAATGAACAAGTCTGATAATATGAGGAACACGGATTAACAAAGTCAAATTTTCATAAATCAAGTCAGTGCCGAAATCAAAATATTGTCACTAGCCGAAGTCAAATGTAACAGCAGTTTCAAATCAATAGTTATAACAAAGTCAAGTAGTAGTTTTGAACAAAGATAGAGAGGCCGAAGTCATAGCATAAATATCGAAACCAAAAGTCAAGATTAAATGCCACTAAATCAAAGCCGTAATGACCAAGAAAAGCCAAAGTCAAAGTCGTGATAACTAAGATAATCAAGCAAGCAAAAATATACGAATTGAAAAAGTCATAGAAATCTCCAACAATCGATCAAAAATCAGTGCCAAGCTTAAATTAATAGAAGAATTCAAAAAAAAATACGGACAAATTTATAGGACTTCGAATCCTATTTAACTATTCACATCATCGGTAGATAGTTCATCGAGTTCAAGCAAGCTAACCAGAAAAGCAAAAAGAACAAATCACATACCATTTTAGTCGAACTCGATCAAATTGAAGCAGCCGTGTGGGAATCGAAGAAACGATCGATTGCCGAAGCAAAGCAAAGCAATAGCCATTGTAATCGACCAACAATCAATCGGCAGTGCTCAATTTTTTCAAAGCCCTAATTTTTCTTCAAGAGGAACAAACGATAAAAAATAGGAAGCAGCCATTTTTTTAAAAGGATCGGGCCGAAGAAATATACCACAGAATAAAAAGAAAAGGGATTCATTTTAATTAATTTAGGCTGGCTTCTTTAAACTCTTATTTAGGCTTGAATTTTTAAATTAGGGGTTTATTTTTCTTTAAATTATTTTCATTTGTATTTTTCTTTTTTAAACTTGTGTAAATTCTAGCCATGTGATTAGAGGACGAACTACAATGGTGTAGTTCGATAATTCGCAACTTAATGGCTGAGTTGTGGCAGGGTTCTGAGCGTAAAGTTAGGTTAGTCGATAATGGGTGTCACGAGTTTACGTGTGTAAGCGTCTGACTACTTAATTTCTAGTAGAAAACTTGGGGGCAGCACGTAGTAGGGTTTTGCCGAAGCTGGGTAAATCTGTGTTGTTCTATTTCTGTATTTTTATGTTTTGCTATTATCTTTGTTGCTATTATTCTGCTATTATCCGTGTTGAAATTATTATATATACTTCTGCAATAAATTTTTATAATTGACAGTATCACCCTATTCACCCCCCTCTAGGGTGAAATCGATCCTACAAATCTATCTTATAGGCTTCAGCGTAGAGTTCAGCTTCGAATCTTCGTTCTTCTGCAGTGCTAAGCTCGAGCTTAAGTAGCTCATTTTGTTTTGCTTGGGCTCCAAGGTCAAATGTCAGGGTGATGAGACATCTACCTCTTTAGGAAGCATGGTTTCACACCTATAGGACAACTAAAAAGGAACATAGCCGGTTGAAGTGCGGTTGGAAGTGCAATAGAACTAAAGAACAAGCAGTAGTTCTTCAATCTAGTTCGCCTTTCTTGAGAGTGGACTGGATGGTTTTTTGATATCTTAGACTTGTCCACTGGCTTTAGGATGGGCAATGTAAGAGAAGCACTTCTCAATGTTGTTCCTTGAGAATAAGTTTTGAAATAAGCTGCTTTCAAATTGAGTGTCATTATCGATTACGATCTTCCTTGGCAATCCAAAATAGCAGACGATGTTCATGATGATGAAGTTCAAAACCTTTGGGCGGTGACCCTAGTAAGTAGTTTGGCTTTGATCCATTTGGTGAAGTAGTCGATGGAGACTATGGCGTGGTGACACCCTTCCTTAGCATTAGGCAACTTTCTGATCAAGTCGATCCCCGACATGTCGAATGATTAGGGGAAAGTCATAAGAGTATGGTGGTAGGAGAGGCTCCCGGGACCTTAGCGAACCGTTGACATCGCTCGCATTTATTCACATAGTCCATAGAATCTTTTATCACTATAAGCCAACAGTATCCTTATCAAGAGGTCTTTATAACTAGGCTTTTCCCTCGATGTGATTACCTCAAAATCCTTTATGCAGCTCTTTCAAGGTCTGGTCCACTTCACCTTCAGACATGCATTGTTGAAGTGGTGTGGAGTACCCTCATTTATAGACCTCTCCATCCATAATTATGTAACAGGGAGCCAGATAGAGGACCTTTCTGGCTTCCTATCAGTTGGTAAGAAGTTCCTCACTTGCTAAGTATTTAACAAAGGGTGCCATCCAGGTTTTCATGGATGCCACATATATGTCCATGGTTGCTATCACCGGCTCATAATAAGTGGTTCCTTGAATATCTAAAGGGTCCTAACGAGTGACTTCATATGGATTGCTTGTTGTCTTGGCCAGTTAATCAGCCTTAACATTCTTCTCTCTAGGTATATACTTCAACTTGAACTTGGCAAAGGTGTTAATTATCTTCTTGGTCTCTATAACATACAAGGCCAGTGTATTATCCTTCACTTAAAAGCGCTTACTGATCTAATAGATGGCCAGCGTGCGCCACTTGATACATGGATGGACTGCTCGTGCAGTTTTTTGGCCATCCTGAGGCTTTCGAGGACAACTTCATACTTGCTTTCCTTATTGGTTGCCTTCAATGTAAGGCATGTCGAAAAATATAATTCTCTTCCTTTAGGCAGGACAAGGACCATGTTGTCCCATGTCCCCTTCCCATTCGATGCTCCATCCACATATAGGTGCAAGCTTACTGGCTAGTGACGGTCTCCTATTTGTCAATGTTTGGTCTTGACCACTCAGTAATGAAATCTACAATGAGCTAGCCATTGATAAAAGTGTGAGGTTGGAAAGAGATGTGTTGTTGCCCAAGCTCAATAGGCTACTTCAATAGTCGACCTGCTATATTTTCTTAGCCAAGGATTGGTTAGAGGTTTGTTGGTTAAGATTTTGATGGGATGAGCCTAAAGTATGGAAGCAATTTTTAGGCTGCCATATAGAAAACAAGTTTCTGTAGCTTTATATATCTCATTTCTGGGCCGGTCAACCTCTTGCTAACACAATAAACCAGTTGTAAAACCTTTTCATCTTCCTTGATCAGGGCACCGACATATGGTTAGACAATATCAAGTATAGTCAATGATGAGCTTAGATAATACAAGGGAGTGGATAAATTCTGCTTCAGCTCCTCAAATTCCATGGTGCATTCATTATCCCAAGTGAACGACTTTCCCTTCTTGATGAGGTCAAAAAAGGGAAATGTCGGTTTGTTGACTTTGATACAAACTGACTTAATGTTACAACCATCCACTCAAGTTTTGCACTTACTTAACAGTTCAAGAGACGTGAATGTCCTGGATTGCTTGGATCTTACCAGGGTTGGCCTCAATGCGCTTGGAACTCATAACATATCCCACGAATTTGCCAAACATGATGATAAATGAGCACTTATTTGGATTTAGCTTCTTGTTGTGCTGGCCTAGTATGCTAAAAGTCTTGAGCAGATTTTGTACATGGCCCCCGATCTTTTCAGACTTCACCAACATGTTGTCTACATAAACTTTCATGAACCGACCGATCTATTTGAAGAACATACGATTGGCTAGACATTGATAGATTGCACCGACATTTTGCATACCAAATGGCATGGCACAATATCAATACAGACCGACATTTGTGATAAAGGAGGTGTGCTTTGGTCCAGCTCATGCATGGTAATCTGATATACCTAAAATAAATATCCATGAAGGCGAGGAACTCCTTTCCACTAGTCGCATTCATATGCTAATCGATTGTGAGGCAAGGGAAAACTACCTTTGGGGAAGGTTCCGTCGAGGTCGAAGAAGTTAAGGCGAATTCTCCAAGTCCTATTTGGCTTTTTGACCAGATTAGGTTAGCTACCCAAAACGAATACTCTACCCCCTAAATGAAGTTGTTGGCTAATAGCTTCTCTACCTCTTCTTTAGAAGCTCTTTACCTTTATGGGTTGAGAGGTTGGTGCTTTTGACGGATGGGGTAGACCTAGGATTGATTTTCAGTGCATCACAAATGCTATTGGGATCAACACCGATATTTTCAACATCCCCCATGCATAGACTTCTTTGCTTTGTCATAAGAAATTGATTCGATCCTCCCATTCTTTTAGGCTAAGCACTGTGCTAATTTGAACTACTTTGATGGGGTCGACATAGTTTACAGAAGTTGATTTCAAAGGAGTGGTCATCCCGCCTTCAATGCTTGAGTCACCCAAGCGGGGGTTTAACGGGTCGTCGTCTAGCGTGTCATCATCTGGATCCGAGCTTATTTCTTAGTTGTATTGATCTAGTGCATTAGCTATGTGATCTATGACATCCTTGGCTAAGAAAAACATCTATGATCGAATTGGGGTAATGATGTTATCTCCGACTCTCACAGATGAGTCTGGTAGTGTTAAGAGGGTAGGAGTTGCTATGTTGGATGTCCCTACTTGTCAATGTTGAGTGACTTGCTCATTCCATGTTGCGATGAGCACTATAATGCTTTAGGGAGTAGCCAAGGATATAGGATTCCTTCCATCCTATTATTCAATTCCTTCCATCCTATTATTCATTATGGCTAACGGTCCCAACATAACCTTGAGTTCTGTTAGGCTTGAGGATACTCATGAGTGACATGAACCTTGTTGATACAGCTTTGATGTCGATGGTGGTCCTGGAACAACCTCGAACATTGTTATGTTAGAAAGTACTCTTGGGATACACATAGTCGACAGTTGTTTCTTTATGGAAAGGATGGTCCTGGCATGATCTTAAGTGTTATCCAGCTCGAGGGTACTCTTAGGTGACACATTATTGATTGCCGCAACTTATTCGGGTGGATTGTTGCCGGTGGAAGGAGTTGATGTTGATAATTCAGAACTAAAGGCAGTCTTGGGATGAACTAGAGCATTAACAGGCTTGATAGTTCTCTTGAGTGACTCGTCACTGAGTGTTGCTAACTCTTGCTAAAGCATGAGAACGCACTTCTTTACTTGTTTGAGAGAGGTTCCATAACACTCCCTGGCCCTCTGTTGATTGCGATCCCGCCCTATTAGGGAATTTCATAACGAGCCGATTGTAGGAGATGATGGTGCAAGTATTGGCCGTTCTATTAAAAGATTGTACGAAAAAGGGAAATAAATGACCATAAAGATTAATTGGATCTTTATAGCAAGGATTCTTGATCGAAGTTTGTTCTAAGTTAGCCGATACCTATCGAAACAATGCTCACACCCCCAAATCTGTAAATTGGCAAGGCGCAAGGAGTAAAGCTAGAGGCAGAAAGCTTGAAAACTATGAAAACATGTCTGAATATGATGTTGACTGAGCTGCCCCCATACATGAAGGCTTGATGCATAGTTGAGTTGTCTATTGTAAAAGTGATGACCATAGGATCATGATAGGGTTATGAGGTAGTCTCTCGGTCTTTAAAAAGTGAATGTGATAGGTTGATTTGGTTCCAATCTGGGTACTTTAGATGCTCGGTGCTATAAGGAATTTGCCTAGCCAGTTGAGCCCACTTCCCTTTAATACCGAGATTATGCTCCCCAGTTGTTGCCAGTTACATGCAGACCTCCGCATATGGTTAAGATGTCAGTGATTGTCACGAAGTTGTTTTTGGATTGCTAAGGCGGTGCTGGCCGGTTGCCACAGTTGTTCCTTCATTCTAGTTGATTAATAATTGTGAACGAACTCTAGAAGGATCCATTTCCAAATATTTCAATTTCATCTTTAAGCCCCTGGCACTCATAGATGACATGGCCATTGATTTGGTGAAACTGACAATATTTGTTGTTGCTATGAGGCTCCTCCCTTCTTCCATTTCTGATAGTGGTTAATCTTTGAAATCGAACCCGATCATGAGTTGTATGATATATTATTTATCCTTGTTCAAATAAGCATAATTAGCATACCTGGACCTATATCGAAAGCTAGTTTCGGCTCACCTTTTGATGTCTTTTTGCCAATTATTAGGTCAGTAGTCGGTGTTATTGTAAGGATCGAGTTGTGTTGTAACATCAAGTTTTAATGTCACTATTGTAAGATCAACATCTTCCTTTCTCATAATATCATTCGGCCACTGACAGAAGTCAATCGGGGATGCAATTGATTACTTTTGAAGCTCTTCCCATATTTAGGACTTATACCTGACCCTCTAATAGAGGGCATGACCATGCTATTCATGTCAGAACCCTCGACCGAGTGGACTCCTTATTGAAGCGGTTGACATTCGACCGCAAGCTTTCAATTGGCCCATGCATAATGTTTCCTAGCTCGCTAGCTATCATAACATGGGTCTCAGAAGTGAATAACCTGGTCTTGAAATCCACACATAGCTAGACCCAATAATTGATGTTGACTGGTTGCGGATGTAAGAACCAGGGAGAAGCTGATCTTGCGAGAGTGGATGGAATAAGTAGGCTTTTGTTGGGCCAGAAAGCTAAGCGGTAAGGTTTAAAGAGCTTAATACAGTAATGTGATCAGATTGGTTAGAAATTCCATCATACTAGTAAACAGGCAACAAAGCATATCGTCCGTGAATGTAAGTATTCAATATTTCCTTAGAAAATGGCTCGCCATTCTCATCGTTAGAAAACACTTTGCCTCCAGTATTTTGGGCTTGCATTCCATGAACCTGCCCGCAAAGGATATTTATTTCCTCCCCAAGGATAACATATGCTTGCTGTGGGGATGGTTTGGCCAAGCATTGGCTGTGGGCTCAACCAATGACTTGGTGGAGTGGGGGATCGAAGGAAGGAAGGGGATTGACGACGACGACGAGCTTGAGTGGGAGCCCTCCTCTCTGTATGCACATATGGCGACCATAATGATCGGCCTTCCCTTAACCTATTCTTGGCCACGCCCATATGAGATTTAGAGTGTGCCATAAGTCCTCATCCTCCCTCCCGATGGCTAAAGAACTGCCATTGAGACTTTCGAAAGCATGCATCCGCAGATGTTCAAATACATACAGTTGCTCTGTTAAAGGAAACAACGATGTCTTGGCTCTCTAGGCACGACCTTATAGAGTTTAGGGTATGCCCTAGGAGAAATTATGTAATTTGTTACATATATCTGACTCGATAACCAATCTTGTTCGAAATAAAATGTGTTTTATATCTACTAATACTTGATATAATGTGTTATATTAATTAAATAATTTAACTAAAAGTATATTTAATAGAAAATCCATAAATGGTATGTTTTGTGATAGTAGTTAAAAAGTGTTGTAACTACGAGTAATTTATCACAGCAAAAAAAATATACTATTTTAAATGTTCATAATCAAGATATATCAAGACCGGATATCGATGTATCCATTGAGGCTCGAACATGTAACGCTTTCCAAATGTTGGGAAGTGTATTATTCATGACTGTTGCGGGCGCCCAAGGGTAATGTACTAATAGTTATTGGATAACTATGGAACAACTCACTCAAAGTTTTCTATTGGTTAATATAACTAAGGTCAAACAGAAAATCAATGTGACTAATTTACACAGTTCTCTTGACTTAAGAATACCATGAATCTTCAATATGAAAACTCTGTTGTGATTATAGTCAAATCATGGCATGACGTCCATCGAGTGACTATAGTTGGGTCGAGCGGAAGTATTGGAAGTGAAGCACTATTCAAGGGAGGATCCGTCTCCTCGGTTATATAACATCAGTATCACGGTCAACTCAAGTCAACTCAAAGTCAAAGTCTCTGGCCAGAGTGTTTTGGTTAATAATAATTGTTAGTACTGAACCAAAGAATTTGTGTTTAGACTATAGAGTTGAATATGGACGATGTTGGAATTTTGACCATTACTAAATTCCATAAGTCCAAAGTGATATAGTTTGACGAAGAGAAATGGTGTAAATAAATATCACAAACAAATAACGCTTACTAAAGTGAAATTGGATTTTACCGAAACTATGCATAAATTGGGCCAAAATGTCACACCACCTACTAAGTGGCATGTGCACCTTAACATTCAAATAGTTCAATATTAATCGCTGACCAAATTTTGCACCTGAGGAGTCACACAACTGAAATGGTGAATTCTTTCTAAACCAAACATTTTAATTAGTTTATAATTTTCGTAAATTAATTACTATTTATTAAATATTAATTATAATTTTTGAATATGATTTGAGGAATAAATATTATTGTATACGAGTATATATGCGTGCCTAGGTGGGCCTGCATTCATAACGTGTTTGAATTTTTAATTGTACAGGTGGAACTAGATTTGATAGTAGCATCCCCATATTTGAAATCCTCCTAGGCAGAAGCCACTATTTTTTTTGTTCAAGCTGCAATAACTTCTTCATACTAACTCGGAATCGGACGAGTCTTCGACCGATGAACTCCGATGTAAATTACAGAAAATAAGAAACGCTTGGATACTTCATATAGTGAACGTATACTGTAGTTCTCCATGGTAACTAACTGTTTTACTTAAAAAATAACAGGCTACATTCTCTTATTTGAACTCCACCTAGGCAGAAGCCGTTATTTTTTTGTTCATACTGCAATAACTTCTTCATACTAACTCGGAATAGGGTGAAATTACAACCGATGAACTCCCACCTAAATTATGGACAATATAGAACACTAGGATACTTTAGCTTATGAACGTATACCATAGTTCTCTATGGTGATTAATAGTTGTATTTAGAAAATAACAGGCTATATCCCTAATTCAATGCTCACTATAGTTCTCCATGGCGACTAACAGTTGTACTAAGAAAATAACATGCTACATCCTCATATTTGAACTCCACATAGGCAGAAGCCGCTATTATTTTTCTTTAGACTGCAATAACTTCTTTACACTAACTCGAAATCAGGCAAAATTTCGACCAATGAACTCCCACCTAAATTATGGACAATATGGTACAATCGGATACTTCATCTAGTGAACGTGTACCGTAGTTCTCAATGGTGACTAATAGTTGTACTTAGAAAATAAAATGATACTTCCCTATATTTGAACTCTGCCTAGGCAGAAGCCGCTATTTTTATGTTCATAAAGCAATAGCTTTTTCATACTAACTTGGAATCGGATGAAACTACGACCGATGAACTCCCAACTAAATTACGGACAATATAGAACACTCGGATACTTCAGCTTATGAACGTATACCGTAGTTCTCTATGGTGAGTAATAGTTGTACTTAAAAAAAAGGCTATATCCCCACTTCAATGCTCACTGCAGTTCTCCATGGTGACTAATAGTTGTACTTAGAAAATAACAGGCTACATCCTTATATTTGAACCCCACCTAGGCTGAAGCCGCTATTTTTTTTCGTCAGACTGCAATAATTTCTTCAAACTAACTCGGAATTAGGTAAAACTTCGACCGATGAACTCCCACCTAAATTACAGACAATATGGTACACTCGGATAATTCATCTTGTTAACGAACAATGTAGTTCATGGTGACTAATGGGTGTACATAGAAAATAACAGGCTAAATCCTCGTTATCAAACTCCGCCTAGATAGATGACGCTATTTTTTTGTTCATACTGCAATAAATTCTTCATACTAACTCGGAGTCGGACAAAGCTTCGACCAATTAACTCCCATCTAAATTATGGACAATAGGGTACACTCGGATACTTCATCTTGTAAATGCGCACTATAGTTCTTTATGGTGACTAAGAGTCGTACTTAGAAAATAACAGGCTATATCCTCGCTTCAATGCTCACTGTAGTTTTCCATGATGACTAATGTTTATACTTAGAAATAACAGGCTACATCCTCATATTTGAACTCCGCCTGGCAGAAGCCGCTATTTTTTTCTTTAGACTGCAATAACTTCTTCATGCTAACTCGAAATCAGGCAAAACTTTGACCGACGAACTCTCACTTAAATTACAGACAATATGGTACACTTGGATACTTTATTTTGTGAACTCGCACTGTAGTTCTCCATGGGGACCGATAGTTTACTTAGAAAATAACATGCTACCATGTCCCCATATTTGAACTCCGCCTAGTGTAGAAGCCGCTATTTTTTATTCAGACTGCAATAGTTTCTTCATACTAATTTAGAATTCAGCGAGACTTCGACCTATTAACTCCCACTTAAATTACGGAAACTATGGACTTCATCGTGTGATTGCACACTGTAGTTTTTCGGGACTAACAATTGTACTTTGAAAGTAACAGGCTACCACATCCCAATATTTGAACTCCGCCTAGTGTAGAAGACGCTATTTTTTTGTTCAGACTACAATAACTTCTTCATACTAACTCAGAATTAGGCGATATTTCGACCGATGAACTCCCACCTAAATTATGGACAATACGGTGCACGCGAATACTTCATCTTGTGAATGCACATTGTAGTTCTCCATGGTGACTAATAGTTGTACTTAGAAAATAACAGGCTGGATCCCAACTTCAACGCTCACTGTAGTTCTCCATGGTGACTAATAGTTGTACTTAGAAACTAATAGGCTACATCATCATATTTGAACTTCGCCTAGGCAGAAGCCTTTATTTTTTTCTTCAAAATGTAATATTTTCTTCATACTAACTCGGAATCAGGAAAAACTTCGACCGATGAACTCCCACCTAAATTACGGACAACATAATACACTCGGATACTTCATCTTGTGAACGCACACTGTAGTTGTCCATGGGGTCAGACAGTTTACTTAGAAAATAACATACTACCACATCCCCATATTTGAACTCCGCCTAGTGTAGAAGCCGCTGTTTGTTTTGTTCTGACCATAACAACTTCTTCATACTAATTCGAAATTCGACGAGACTTCGACCGATTAACTCTCACTTATATTACGAACAGTATGAGACACTCATACACTTCATATTATGAATGCACACTGTAGTTCTTCATGGGGACTGACAGATGTACTTAGAAAATACAGGCTACCACATCCCCGTAATTGAACTTCGCCTAGTGTAGAAGCTGCTATTTTTTTGTTCAGACCATAATAACTTCTTCATACTAACTCGGGATTTGACGATTCTTCGACCGACGAACTTCCACCTAAATCACGGACAATATGGTACACTCGAATACTTCATCTTGTGAACGCATACTGTAGTTCTCCATGGTGACTAACAATTATACTTAGAAAATAACATGTTATATCCCCACTTCAACGCTCACCGTAGTTCTCCTTGGTGACTAATTGTCGTACTTAGAAAATAACATGCTACATCTATATATTTGAACTTCGCCTAGGCAGAAGCCGCTATTTTTTTCTTCGAACTACAATAACTTCTTTATACTAACTCTGAATCAGGAAAAACTTCGATCGATAAACTCCCACCTAAATTACGGACAATATGGTACACTCGAATACTTCATCTAGTAAATGTATACCATAGTCTTCCATGGTGACTAATAGTTGTACTTTGAAAATAACAGGTTACATCCCCGTATTTGAACTCTGCCTAGGTAGAAGCTGCAATTTTTTTGGTTCATATTGTAATAGCTTCTTCATAATAAGTCCGAATAGGATGAAACTACCATCAAATGAACTCCCACCAAAATTACAAATAATATAGAACACTCGGATACTTCAGCTTATGAACGTATACCGTAGTTCTCCATAGGGACTAACAGCTGTACCTAGAAAATAACAGGCTACTACATTCCCATATTTTAACACCACCTAGCCAGAAGCCGCTATTTTTTATTCATACTACAATAGCTTCTGCATACTAACTCGGAATCGAACAAAACTACGATCAATGAACTCCCACCTAAATTACGGATAATATAATAAACTCAGATACTTCAGCTTATGAATGTATATCGTAGTTATTCACGTGGACTGACAGTTGTACTTGGAAAATAACAGGCTACCACATCCCCGTATTTGAACTACATCTAGTGCAGAAGCTGCTATTTCTTTTGTTCAAACTGCTATAACTACTTTATACTCACTCGGAACCAGGAAAAACTTCACCCGATGAAATCCTACCAAAATTATGGACAATATGGTACACTCGGATACTTCATCTTGTGAACGCACGTTGTAGTTTTCCATGGTGACGAAAAGTTGTACCTAGAAAATAAAATGCTATATCTCCATATTTGAATACTATTTCTCTATGAGACGGAGAATGGTATATCTGGAGTTTCAAAAAGACGTCGATTAAATCTATTCATTGAATTCTCTTTATTAGCAGTAAAGATATTTATAATAGTTATAAATATATCGATCGATATGCGATATCGACAAGAAATTAAATCAGATTTATTTAATAACATTTATTAGGGCTTAAATGGGATATCAGCCCATGTTATTATGGTGTTAATTTGACAACGACATAGACTATATGGGGCGACTAGAAGGCTAGAGGAATATTTGAGATGGATGGCTTAGATCCAGTGAGACTTAATATGAGGTATATTTATCTCTATTTCATCCACTATATAAAGACCTCTAACTCTTATTTTTTTAGAAAATTTTGTCAGCCTCTCTTCTCCCATTGCTAGCCAAATTCTCCATCTAGAAGCTCTAATGAATTCAACTCAAATCAATTCAGAAGGCAATAGCTATTGGATAGCTAAAGGTTTACGGTTCAAGGATTAGCAATCTGCTGAATCGAGAAGATTTCAAAGGAGAGATAATTCATCATTACAAGGTGTGCTCTAAGACATTAGTATTAGGTATATATTTACTATACTATATAATTTATAATTTATGGATAACATTGTATTATTTATATATAGATATTTATTATATTGCTAGTTAGATGAGATTCTTATATGTATTAATTATCAACGTTGTCGCATATTAGATTAGTTATATGTATGTTTTAATTTATTTAAAAAAACATATTTTTTTTGTATATTTAGATTTGAAGTGTTCAACCGAATAAATTTTATTATAATTATTATCATTTTATTAATATATATATATATATATATATATATATATACTACCTAATTTTAATTACATGACTTGTATTTAATTATCCATCATACCATATTACTAATATTTTATAAATGCATATCTACGTGGATTATATTATTCGGTGGCTGCAAATTATTTTTTAATATTAATTTACTATTATTTAACATTATTCAAATCAATATACTAATTAAATATATCATATAAAATTAAATATTTTGTAAATTTTAAATTTAATTTTTTTATATTTTGTTTTCACCATATAAATTTGCGGCAAAGAAAACAAATTTGAAAACCATATTTATATTTTTAAAAATCAATTTAATAAATGGCCGAAATCAATCAATTAATTAAAAATATTATTTTGATTCAAAAAATTCTGGAAAAAATTTCATACCATTAAAATTCCATGCTTGATTTTCTAAAAATTTAAAATTTGAATTATATAACACAAAAATATGTTTTATTATTATTCTATTGTATTTTGATTAATTACTTGATATATATATATATATATTAATGGATAAATAATATTTTGCGCTATGCATTTTGTCTAGAAAGGTTTAAAAACATACATACAATACATATTAAAAAACGGTTCTTTATTGTGATGTGGAAGAACCATTGATTGATCCACCTCCTTAAAAAATCTTGCCAGCATAGAAAAGAAAAAAAAAGTGTGACAATAATCAATGTCAGTACAATGTCCACATATACTCCAAGATACATAATTTAATATCAAACACATGACCCAATAATAAATTTAAAGCCCCGCCTAAAGCTCATCTTCTTTATTATCCTCCATCATTCAACTCAATTCCCCATCGTTCACAAATATCCTTATATCTCCCCATCTTCTTGGTTCTTTTAGCCGATGCACTCATCATCATTACAACTTCCATGTGTATCAACTTCGCTCCATGAACCTTCTTCATTTTCTGTGATGTGAATATCCTCGTGTTTCTTTCACTCTAAATGTGAGCTGTGAAATCTGATCATCTTGGATAAACTCTCTTTCAGTTTCCTCAATTACTTCATTTAGGGTTTTGAAACTTATTGGTTTAATTTTAGCTTTAGTCTCATAAGAATCTAGATGTAAGAGCTGTATGAACATTGAAAGAACAAATGATCTTTGTTCTCCTCTTCAGTATCACATAATGTGCATGCAGTTGAATAGTTATAACCTCATTGCTATAGCTTGTGTACTTGCATTTTGCATCACATTGTAAGCAGTAAAAGACCTTTTCCAAGTAATGATTGGATTCCTATCACTTTAGTCCACTTTGATATTTTTGATTTTTCGCTAAATGCATCCCATGTCTATCTAAAATCAAACCTGTTATCACCTTTCCATCTCCATACATTGGTAAGATATTCAGTGTGATTGTGAATTTGCCACATTTGCTCTTCAATTTCTTTGATAAAAGGTAGGATGTTAAGATTGATGTTATTGCTTTGTACTACTGAACTGACATTGTAGATGCTGGTAATTGTAACATGAAGTCCATCCCATTGAAGTAAATAATAATTAACTTGCCATTTATTTAAGGATCAAACCAGAGTTTAGTATCTTCTCCATTTTCTATAAGTCTTTGGATTAAATTTCTACCCATGTCTCTATGTCTCATTATTGATTTCATAGTACATGACATATTATTATCTATGGCAATCATCTAGAAATTATGTTTAGTGCAATATTTGTTTCTCATCCAAGTAGCCCACAATGTTTGCATCGATAAAAGTTTCCTTAGTAGTTTAAGTGCACATGCATCTCTTAAATCTTCTAATTTCTTCAGTCCTATGCCCCTATCTTTTTTTGGTTTGCAAAGTTTGATCTAGGTTATTTTTGCTTCTTGCTAACCCATAAAAATCAACATTGATATTGTCTATCTTCTTGAGAGTAGCAATAGGAAGCTGCATATTAGTAACCTATAAAGAGCCATAGGATATATAATAGCATTAATCATTTCCGCTCTTCATACAATAGAAAGAAACTCGCAACCCCATTTATCCACCTTGCTTATTATTTTTTGAAATAAGGATGTGCAATCTACATAATGTAAATAATTATTGGACAGTGGTACTCAAAGATACTTGACTAGTAAGGTGCCTTCAATGATTTCAAGAATTTGTAAGATATTCTCCTTGCATAGTGTATGTTTACCAAAATAGATAGTGGAGTTCAAGTTATTAACTCTTAATTCTGCATCCTCATCTAACCGATTAAGAATTTTTCTTAGTGTGATTGCAATTTTAATATCAGCATTTGCAAATAAAATAAGATCTTCTGCATGTAATATATGAGATATTATAGGTTGCACTTTAAATATAGGTATGATGTCTTATGTTCTAATTGCTCTTCCACTAAAAAATAAGTACTCCATTGCTACACAAAATAGGTAAAGGGACAGAGGGTCCCTGTAACAACCCGCATATTTATCGATTTTATATTTAAATATTTTATTGTTAGTCGGAATTTAGTCCCAAAAACTTTTTGCAAACGGTCAAATTAGGACTCGAGACCACTTCCATTGAGTTCGAAATAAAATTTGCAATCTTTTTAGGTATAAACTTTGATATGTTTGGAGTTGGTGGAATTTCACTACTTTTTCACTTTGGACTTTAGTTTGGACTTAGCCTATTAGACCCAACCTCCACTCCCTCTTCTCTTCATTCCTTCATAAATTTCCTAACACTAAAGCTTCATCAAAAATGGTGAGTGGAATGGGAAATTAAAATTACAAGCTCAAGTTCTCTTGCAAATCCATCATCCAACTCCAAATCTAGAGGGAAGCCATTGATTCAAGCTCCTTGTGTTGAGATTGAAGTGGGATTGCTTCTTCTTTTGCTTTCAAGCTTGATTTTTCATTTAAATTGTGAAAAGGTGAGATTTTTATCTAACATTCTTGTCTATAACTATCTTGGATTGTTGGGAATGAATTCCCATCAATTTAGCATGTACATTTGCATTTGGTTTGGATTGGATTGGCCAAAAACTCCAATTTTTAGTGTTTTTGCCAAATTCTGGGCCTAGGTCGCACTGCCATGGGAAAAACCTCGGCCTGCATATAGCTCGTTCGCCCATAGGTCATTCTGCAGCTTTTAGGTTGGCCATGAGTTAGGTCGCTCGGCTATGCTAGGTCGCTCGCACCTTTTAGCTCGTTGCACTCCTTAGGTCGCGCGGGACTTAGGTCGTTCGGCATCATTAAGTCGCGACAACCCTTAAGTCGTTCGGCTTTAGCTGTTAGCATTAGGTCGTTAGACCTTAAGTCATTCGCATCAGTTAGGTCGTTCGACCTATTTAACTCTCAACTGCATTTATATCGTTCGGCAGTTAGGTCGTTCGAACCCTTAGGTCGTTCGAGTATGTAAGGTCGCTCGACCCTACTTATCCTTAGGTCGTTCGAACCCTTGGGCCGTAGCCTTAAGCCGTTAACCCCTTAGTTCGACCTCGTTAGGTCGCTCCCCCGGTCATGTCGCACCAATGCTTAGCTCGACCGTGTTAGGTCGCGCCATAATTTGGTCGCGCCAATTTACTGTGTTGAATATGTTATCTCGCAGGTGTATTCCTATTTTGATGGATTTGGGATTGATTTCCTTGGATTTTATTCATGTCTTTGAATGTGAATTTTTGTGACACATTGTTTCTACAATCATTTTTGTGATTTGTCACTTTAAAAATATAAAGGTTTCAATACTAGTAGTAAATATCAAAACTCTTTCATCAAAGCGATTTCAACACTATTTTATTACAAAGCTCTTTTCCTAAACCGTTTTCCAATCTATTAGTATATACAAACCTTTACCTCATTCGTATGAGAAATCTAATTAAACGACTTAGTAAAACAACTGATATGAAACGCTTGCGTTTACTTCATCGGTTAATTCTTGGACTTGTTTGATTGAACCTTTTGTGACAATTTCTAGTGAATATCTACAGTTTGTTCGTAAATATTTAAGTTAAGCAAGTGGTTATGGGACATGAAGCTAAACTCATATATTTACTGACTTAGTGTAATTGACACTTATTGATGATCATTGGCGATCATTTTTGTGTTTTAGACTAGCAATTGTGCGATGTCTCTTTGTCTACGAGGGAGACTAAACCCCGTTTGTGTGATGTTTCGACTCACATATGTGGGGTAGCGCCCCATGGTCTTCGGGCCGTTCGTGTGGAGCCTCGGCTCAAAAATTAATGGTTAGCTACCATGAAATAGCATCTCGTTTGTGTGATACACGTGTTGGTGAGCTTTCATGCTCCCGTTCTTGTGATAGGCCTCCCCCTTTTTGTGATTTCTGGATTTCGTGTGTTGATTTCTGGAATTTGTGCTTCACCAATTTTCGTGATTTTCATTGATAAGTTTTATCAACTTTTTGTGCATTGGTGAATTCGTGTGTCATTACCTTTTTGTGGATTTGGATCTTTGAGAAGATTCTTGTGATATTGATTAATCTCTTGTTGATTATCATTTACATACTTATAGTAGTATGCCATTATGGTTATTATACGTTTATGCCATACCTCTTATTCTATATCATGTCATCCGATATTTATAGCTAGACTGATCCGTTTATTATTTTCTTATGAAATAATACTCGGGTCAGACCGAGATGTTACAGGTGCTTCTTCTTGACTTCTCTCTAGGGACCTATTACTCAGACTTTTGGCTAACTACTTAGATTAGTAGTTTTTGTTATATACATTTGAGATATCGACTCATAGATGTATTCTTTTGTACAGCACATGTTGCTATTCTTTTGTGTTATCGTGGATCTTTTAGACCACTACTCTGATGTACACTTTCATGTGTTATATATTCATATCTTTTTCCGCCTTTGTGATATGGATGTCTGTGACTGATTTGTGTTATGTTTATTTCTATATTTGTTTCCGAAGATTATATATAGCCACCGTGTAGTAGCTTTGAGTTTGTATCGGTATGTCGGATTTCCTCCTTAAATGAAATGCATGCTATACTATCTGACATATCGGGGCTAGCACAAAGCACTTACACGGATGGTCGCTCCTCAACAGCCTTATTCTCCGTTCTAGTAGACAGCATTACACCGTAACGTTCTTGGCTAGCGTGGTATAGAGGTAGGGCGTCACAGCTTGGTATCAAAGCCAAACTTCGGAACAATGTAGAATAATTTAACAAGGATCATCGTCCTAAGTCCATCTTAGAAGTCGTGCTTTAGGATATTATTCGGGTCTTCGTACCGTTCTATCCTTTTTTCCTTTATGATTCCTTGCTTCACCTATCAAGAATGTTTGATATTCATTTGGTGAATAATCTTCTTCCTCTCTTTCTTTCTTAAGGAAGAAAAATGGTTAGACCAGGCCGTCTCAGCGCCAGTCAACCTAGAGCTACCCCCCAAGATGGAGCATTTATGACTGCTCAACAGTTTCTTGATTTAGTAAAGAATGCTCAGGCAGTCGGTTCTAATCCGGAGACTACTCACCCTAAGTCTGGATTTGCACGTTTATGCAACGACTATACCAATTTGGGTGGGAAACCATTCAAAGGTTCTGAAACCATTATTGAGGTCCAGGCTTGGCTGAGAACGTGCGATCGGATCTTTTCTCGCATGGATCTTATTGATCTTCACCGTGTTCAGGTGGCCTCTTGTATGCTCCAAGAAAGAGCATTAGATTGGTATGAACTTCTTATCTCTGAAATTGTTGAAACGGATCTTACCTGGGAGCAATTCCGGGGATGCTTCGAATTAAAATTTGTGCCAGAAGTAGAAAAGGTGACATTGGCTCGCCGTTTTATCGACCTTGTTCAAGGCGAATCTTCTGTGACAGACTATGTCGCATCTTTCGAATCTCTTTCCAAATACGGGGTTGAATACATTAATACCCCATTGAAGAAAAATCAGAGGTTCGTCTATGGCTTGAATAAAGATCTCAAGAAGCCATTACTTCTAAAGCTAGAAGTTTCTTTTGATCAACTCGTTGATATCGCTCTTCGACTTGAAGAGGCAGATGAAGAAAGTGATGTCGAGGTTGTGGGAGCCAAACCAAACTTCAACAATAACAAGAAAAGGGCTAATAAGTCCAAAGGCCCTTATCCCAATAAAAAGAGGAAACAAGCAACTCCTACTGCAAAGACTTTTTCCTCTAGTGATGGGAAATGCTTTAACTGTGGTTCTAGGGACCATTTTGCGAACAAGTGTTCAAAGCCCCGTTCTTGTCGCTATTGTAAAAGTCCGGATCATTCTATGCATGTATGTCCCAAACGTCAAAATAGGAAGGAGGGAAGACTGAATGTGGCTAAAGCCCCTGGCAACACATCTCGCGGTCAAGGTATTTCTTATTCTATCCTTGACGGCATTATTTTATTTTGTGATCATCCTGTTCGAGTTCTTTTTGATACGGGTGCGTCCCACTCTTTTATTTCAAAAGAACTTATTGATACTTTTCTTTGGATGTTATGTGTTTAATGATTTCTTTGAGAATTGCGAATCCGGTTGGTGGATTCGCAACAATCAATTTATTGTTTAAAGATGTCGAGATTATTTTGTGTGATTTTTCTTTCCTAGCCGATTTGCATGTTATGCATTACTTAGGCTTTGGAATGATTTTGGGAATGGATCGGCTTAACCGTTATGAAGCCCAAATCCTATGTCCTGAGCGGACTATTCATCTTCGACATCCTCAATCTGTTAAGCAGATATCTATTGATCTTAAAGATTTGGATTCCAGCTTGGTTGCATCTTTATATTCTTTAAATCCTCATGATGACGATAATGATGATGAGGAAGATATTATTTCTCTTATTCATGTTGTTCGTGAATTTTTCGACATATTTGAGCCAGTTTTAGGATTACCACCTAAGCGAGCAATCGAGTTCAGAATTAATCCCATCCCTGGAGCTCAACCTATCACTCGTCCTCCTTATCGTATGTCCAATAAAGAAAATGAGGAGATGCGTAAACAATTATTCGAATTGGAGACGAAGCAATTTATTCGCTCTAGCTCCTCTCCTTGGGGAGCTTCAGCTATTTTTGTGAAGAAGTCCGATGGTATACTTAGGCTTTGCGTTGACTACCGCAGGCTTAATGATCTTACTATCAAGAATAAATATCCTTTACCTCGGATTGATGATCTATTCGATCAACTCAGTGGTGCTAAAGTCTTCTCACAATTAGACTTAGCTACCGATTTCCATCAGCTTCGTATTGCAAAGGATAGCATTCCTTTGACGTCGTTCCGTACTCGTTATGGATCTTATGAATGGCTTGTTATGCCATTTGGTTTAACGAATGCTCCGGCTTATTTCGTTGACCTTATGAATCGAGTTTTCAAAGACTTCCTCGATCGGTTTGTTCTCATCTTTGTTGATGATATTCTAGTGTATTCTAAAACCGAGGAGGAGCATGAAAAACATCTTCGGATTGTGTTAGAAACTCTTAGGAGCAATCAATTAAAAGCAAAATTTTCTAAGTGCGACTTTTGGCAATCTCGTGTGAAGTTTCTCGGTCATATTATTTCCGAATCCGGAATTTCCGTGGATCCTTCAAAGATTGAAGCGATTCAAAATTGGAAGAGACCGGAGAGTGTGACGAAAATCCGTAGTTTTCTCGGATTGGCAGGTTATTATCGCCGTTTCATAAAGGACTTTTTCAAAATTTCCGTGCCTCTTACTAGTTTGACAAAGAAAGGTGTTAAATACATTTAGTCGGACAAATGTGAAGCTTCTTTTCAGAAATTAAAAGAACTCATTTCTGATGCTCCTATTCTTGTTATTCCCGAGGGGAATCAAGATTTCGTTGTTTATACCGATGCTAGTCGCGTTGGTTTGGGTGCCGTTCTTATGCAAAGAGAACATGTTATTGCTTATGCTTCTAGGCAATTGAAGCCTACTAAGACTAGATATGCCACTCATGATTTAGAACTCGCGGCTATTGTTTTCGCCCTTCGTATTTGGCGCCATTATCTTTTGAGAGAAAAGTTTATCCTTTACACCAATCATAAATCTTTGAAGTGTTTATTTTCTCAAAAGGAACTTAATTTGCGTCAACAACGTTGGCTCGAGTTCCTTGCACCTTATGATCTTGATATTCTTTATACTCCCGGAAAGGGAAATCGTGTTGTAGATGCCCTTAGTCGCAAGCAACAAGCGGTTGTCACTATGATGATATCTGAATGGAATGATCTCAAGATTCTACCTACTTGTGAGATTCGAGATCGTGTTTCTGATTTATGTTCATCTCTTGTCTTGTGTAGCCTTGAGGCTCATCCTTCTCTTTTAGACCGCTTTCTTGAAGCTCAAAAGCTAGATCCCGAATTGGCTCTTCTTAGCTAAAATCTTACGGATAAAGTTGATATTGAAGGTTTGAAAGACTTTAATATTGATTCTCGTGGCGGTATTCGAAAATTTGGTAGACTTATCGTGCCAAACATTAGTGATCTTCGTAAAGATATTTAGAAGATTCACATCATTCTAAATTTACCATTCATCCCGGTAGTAGTAAAATGTACGCAGATATGAGACGACTTTATTATTGGGAGGGAATGAAATCTGATATTGCTAACTTTGTTAAGTGTTGCATGACTTGCCAACTTGTCAAGGCCGAACATCAAAGGCCCGGTGGGTTGTTGCAACCTTTAGAAATTCCGATTTGGAAGTGGGATCAGATTTCCATGGATTTTATTGATGGCCTTCCCCATTCTCGTTCGGGTCATGATAACTTATGGGTGATAGTCGATAGACTTACTAAATCCGCCCATTTTATTCCCGTTCGGTCTAATCGAACCGTTCCCCTTTTGGTCAAACTCTTTATCAAAGAAATTGTTAAATTGCATGGTGTTCCTACTTCTATCGTTAGTGATCGTGATCCATTGTTTACTAGTGGATTTTGGAAGAGTCTTCAAAAAGCTTTGGGAACGAAGCCTAATTTTAGCACCGCTTATCACCCCCAGTCCGATGGACAAACCGAGCATGTGAATCAAACTCTTGAAGATCTTCTTCGTGCTTGTGTTCTTGATTTTGGTGGAAGTTGGAAAGATCATATTTCTCTTGTTGAGTTTTCCTATAACAATAGCTTCCAATCTAGTATTGGTATGGCACCTTTTGAGGCACTCTACGGAAGGCCATGTCGATCTCCTTCTTGTTGGCTTGAGGCCGGTGAGAAGCTGGTTTTAGGTCCAGATTTTATTCGTGATTTCACAAAAAAGATTGGTCTCATTCGTCATAGGATGAAAGAAGCCCAAAGTAGACAAAAATCCTATGCCGATAATCAGAGAAGGAAATTAGAATTTTCTGTTGGAGATCTTGTGTTTATTCGTGTTTCACCTATGAAAGGTGTTGTACGTTTCAATCGATCGGGAAAATTAGCGCCTTGATATATTGGGCCATTTCCTCTCACCGAACGTATTGGTTCCATGGCTTATCGCCTTTTATTACCGGCTCAATTTTCTGCTATTCATGACGTGTTTCACGTTTCTCAATTACGGAAGTGCCTTTGAGATTCCGATTCTGTTCTTGAGCCTGGTGTTGTGGAAGAAATTGAAGTTTCGTCGAATTTAACTTATGAGCAACATCCTATTCGTATTATTGCTTTGGAAGTCAAACGACTCCGAAATAAAGATGTACCGCTTGTGAAGGTTCAATGGTCCTTAAATCCTAAAGATTGTTCTTGGGAATCTAGAGAATTCATCGAGCGGTCACATCTGGAATTACTTTCTCATGCTCTTTAAGATGAACTTTTTATTTCAAATTTCTTTTGTGATAACATGCTTTTATGGTTGTTATTTTTATTTCCATCTTATATATTGCGAGGACGCAATTTCTTTAAGGAGGGGTGTCTGAAACAACCCGCATATTTATCGATTTTATATTTAAATATTTTATTGTTAGTCGGAATTTAGTCCGAAAAGCTACTTTTTGCAAACGGTCAAATTAGGACTCGAGACCACTTCCATTGAGTTCGAAATGACATTTGCAATCTTTTTAGGTATAAACTTTGATATGTTTGGAGTTGGTGGAATTTCACTACTTTTTCACTTTGGACTTTAGTTTGGACTTAGCCTATTAGACCCAACCTCCACTCCCTCTTCTCTTCATTCCTTCATAAATTTCCTAACACTAAAGCTTCATCAAAAATGGTGAGTTGAATGGGAAATTAAAATTCCAAGCTAAAGTTCTCTTGCAAATCCATCATCCAACTCCAAATCTAGAGGGAAGCCATTGATTCAAGCTCCTTGTGTTGAGATTGAAGTGGGATTGCTTCTTCTTTTGCTTTCAAGCTTGATTTTTCATTTAAATTGTGAAAATGTGAGATTTTTATCTCACATTCTTGTCTACAACTATCTTGGATTGTTGGGAATGAATTCCCATCACTTTAGCATGTACATTTGCATTTGGTTTGAATTGGATTGGCAAAAACTCCAATTTTTAGTGTTTTTGCCAAATTCTGGGCCTAGGTCGCACTGCCATGGGAAAAGCCTCGGTCTGCATATAGCTCGTTCGCCCATAGGTCGTTCTGCCGCTTTTAGGTCGGCCATGAGTTAGGTCGCTCGGCTATGCTAGGTCGCCGCACCTTTTAGCTCGTTGCACTCCTTAGGTCGCGCAGGACTTAGGTCGTTCGGCATCATTAAGTCGCGACAACCCTTAAGTCGTTCGGTTTTAGCTGTTAGCATTAGGTCGTTAGACCTTAAGTCGTTTGAATCAGTTAGGTCGTTCGACCTATTTAACTCTCACCTGCATTTATGTCGTTCAGCAGTTAGGTCGTTCGAATCCCTAGGTCGTTCGAGTATATAAGGTCGCTCGACCCTCCTTATCCTTAGGTCGTTCGACCTGTCTTTCCCTTAGGTCGCTCTCCTAGTTAGGTCGTTCCATTGCATATTTCTCGGCCACATTAGGTCGGCCATGTTGGGCCGTAGCCTTAAGCCGTTAACCCCTTAGTTCGACCTCGTTAGGTCGCTCCCCCGGTCATGTCGCACCAATGCTTAGCTCGGCCGCGTTAGGTCGCCCCATGATTTGGTCGCGCCAATTTACTGTGTTGAACTATGTTATCTCGCAGGTGCATTCCTATTTTGATGGATTTGTGATTGATTTCCTTGGATTTTATTCACTTTCCTATTTTGATGGATTTGGGATTGATTTCCTTAGATTTTATTCACGTCTTTGAATGTCAATTTTTGTGACATATTGTTTCTACAATCATTTTCGTGATTTGTCACTTTAAAAATATAAAAGTTTCAATACTAGTAGTAAATATCAAAACTCTTTCAACACTATTTTATTACAAAGCTCTTTTCCTAAACCGTTTTCCAATCTATTAGTATATACAAACCTTTACCTCATTCGTATGAGAAATCTAATTAAACGACTTAGTAAAACAAATGATATGAAATGCTTGCGTTTACTTCGTCGGTTAATTCTTGGACTTGTTCGATTGAACCTTTTGTGACAATTTCTAGTGAAGATCTACAGTTTGTTCGTAAATATTTAAGTTAAGCAAGTGGTTATGGGACATGAAGCTAAACTCATATATTTACTGACTTAGTGTAATTGACACTTCTTGATGATCATTGAAGATCATTTTTGTGTTTTAGACTAGCAATTGTGCGATGTATCTTTGTCTACGAGGGAGACTAAACCCCGTTTGTGTGATGTTTCGACTCACATATGTGGGGTAGCGCCCCATGGTCTTCGGGCCGTTCGTGTGGAGCCTCGGCTCAAAAATTAATGGTTAGCTACCATGAGATAGCGTCTCGTTTGTGTGATACACGTTTGGTGAGCTTTCATGCTCCCGTTCTTGTGATAGGCCTCCCCCTTTTTGTGATTTCTGGATTTCGTGTGTTGATTTCTGGAATTTGTGCTTCACCAATTTTCGTGATTTTCATTGATAAGTTTTATCAACTTTTTGTGCATTGGTGAATTCGTGTGTCATTACCTTTTTGTGGATTTGGATCTTTGAGAAGATTCTTGTTATATTGATTAATCTCTTGTTGATTATCATTTACATACTTATAGTAGTATGCCATTATGGTTATTATACGTTTATGCCATACCTCTTATTCTATATCATGTCATCCGATATTTATAGCTAGACTGATCCGTTTATTATTTTCTTATGAAATAATACTCGGGTCAGACCGAGATGTTACAGGTGCTTCTTCTTGACTTCTCTCTAGGGATCTATTACTCAGACTTTTGGCTAACTACTTAGATTAGTAGTTTTTGTTATATACATTTGAGATATCGACTCATAGATGTATTCTTTTGTACAGCACATGTTGCTATTCTTTTGTGTTATCGTGGATCTTTTAGACCACTACTCTGATGTACACTTTCATGTGTTATATATTCATATCTTTTTCCGCCTTTGTGATATGGATGTCTGTGACTGATTTGTGTTATGTTTATTTCTATATTTGTTTCCGAAGATTATATATAGCCACCGTGTAGTAGCTTTGAGTTTGTATCGGTATGTCGGATTTCCTCCTTAAATGAAATGCATGCTATACTATCTGACATATCGGGGCTAGCACAAAGCACTTACACGGATGGTCGCTCCTCAACAGCCTTATTCTCCGTGCTAGTAGACAGCATTACACCGTAATGTTCTTGGCTAGCGTGGGTATAGAGGTGGGGCGTCACAGTCCCCTTCTCTTAAACCCTATTAAATGTGATATACTTAGGGATACCATTAAGTTGTATTGAAAAAGCAGGGGTTGTTATACAATCATGAATCAACCCTATCAAGTGATTTGGAAAATCCATTCTCCATCATAAAACATATAAACCGTCTATTTATTTTATCATGGGCCTTCTGCAAGTCAATTTTCGTACGAAATCTTTTAACATCCTTCTTCTCAAAAATTTAATTAGCTCATAAGGTAATAAATTATTTTCTGCAATTGATCTAGTAGGTACGAATGCAGATTGTTCTTTTGAGATAAGATAATTCAAAAACTATTTAATTCTTTAACATATTACTTTTGAAATTATCTTATATAAAACATTGCAACAAGCAATATGCCTATAATCAATAATAGTAGTAGGCTTATCTTTTTTTTTTTGGAACCAATGTGATAAATGTATAGTTAAGCCCTTTAGGAGTTTTTCCTGCTTAAAAAATATTCCTGCACTACTACTGTAATAATCTATTTATATTCATTCTAGTGTGCATTGATAAACTTTGCATTGAATCCATCAGGACCTAATGGTTTGTCATCTTTGATAGAGAAGGTTGCATTTTTTATTTCAGCTTCAGATAATGGTCTAGATAAGTGTTCTTTACCCTTTGCATTAATCCTTCTTCTACAATAATTTGTTGGTCTACTATCTCCATGTTGTTTGGATCGTTATATAAATCAGTGTAGTAGTTAATTGCTTCATTTTCAATTTGTTTATTGTCATAGATAATTTCCCCATCTTGATTCATTAATGCTTGTATGTTGTTTCTATACCTCCTTATTAACATTTTGATAAAGAAGAATGTTGTGTTTTTGTCTCCATGTGTAACCCGATCCCCCTTTGCTTGTGGTTTGCAGTTGACATATTGTATATTCATCGGTTGTTGCACTTGTGTACTCTGATAGATTATTTGTTCATAGCCGTAAGCATCATTAGGATTTTCATCCACTGGTAGTAGCAGACAATTGAAAGATGATTCTAATTTGGTGATCCTAGTACCCATTTTATATCTATTGAGATACCATTTCTTTAGCTCCAGTTTTATATTTTTGAGTTTATAACCAAGTTGTAAACTTGATCACCACATGCAGAGTCTGCCATCCCCTTATGAATTGCTTCCTTGTTTCCTTCCTATGTAGGCCATGTGTTTACAAATAAAAAAGGTCTCCCTTTGTTGATTGCTTCATTATAGAAAAGTGTGTGCAAAGATATGTGATCATCCTGGTTAGTAGGTAGTGCAATATATTTTATTTGGTTGAAAGTAATAAGAATTTTATCATTCATCAATACTTTATGTATGTGTATGGCTACATTTCTCTTTCTCCAAGTAAATTTGAATCCATATATATTAGCCTCCACTAATCCACATTAGATGACCTAGTTATAAAATACTCTGACTTGTAGGAAAGGAATTTTCTACCCCTTGTTTGTATTTGAAGTTGAGTACATTATTAAAATCTCCCGAAAGATCCTAAGATATATCTACATTTATAGAATCATCAATCATGTATTTCCATAGAATTTCCCTTTCTGCATATGGGTTACTTGCATATACCACAATATATATGTTTTAAATTCACCATGGTAAGTAGCAAGGCAAGTACGTCAAGCACTTGAACAAAGGACTGTTAAACTACAGATTTCTTGATAATATAAAACGAGAATTACATTTTATATTGTTCACATTAATATTTATGTAATTCAAGGAAGTCTGGAATTTGTCAATGAAATAGGTCATTCGAGAAGCAGTTAACTTTGTTTCTAACAAACCAAAAAAGTTGGCTTGTATTTAGGAGGAATTGAATGATGCAAGACATTTTCTTACCATAATTCATCCCCTCTAACATTCCAAGTGACCACTGTCACTTGGGTTTAGATGTGCTCCTTGTATGTCTTTTAGGAGGAACAGATTTAGGAGAAGATTTTCCTTATTTACTTAATTGTTTTGGTTTTCTTTTGCAGTGATATTTCCTTCAACATTCGTCATTTTCTTCCATCATGCTAGAGACATCACAAGTTTCTGGTCCCATTGTTTCTTCCTGAATATTTGGTGCCAAATTATCTATAATAATTACATCCTAGAATCCATCAATTGCAGGATCGGATTCTTTTTGATCTTTTGAAGCTACGAAGTCAGTGGTTTCATCAGTCATTGGGTCGGTGTTTGTGTTGGTTAGATCATATCATGCATTGTTTTATGTTTGTGCACACTTCGAATCAAAATTTGTTGCTTGGCTAGGTACGTCGCTTGAGCGCGTTTTAGAACAAGTGGGTTATTCTTCTTGCAACACATGGAAAGGATTCTCGTGAGAGAAGTCGGGATCTAAAGAAATAGGTATGTTTAATTTTCCCTTGCCTTTTCCTATAGTTTTACTATCATAAGAAGCGGTATCTTTATTTTTCCTGATATGATCAGGTTTTGAAATCCACGTAGGCTTGCTTTTGTCTTTGCAATTATCAACAGAGTGGCCGAACAATTTGCAATGGTTTCATTTGTATGGCTTGTAATCATATGTAATTGGAACTTAAACAAAAGAACCACTAAGTATTTGCCCCACCACTTCTGGGTAGTTATTTTCCATGTCCTTCTCTACTAGAACCTTTGCATAATTCATTCAGTCTTCTACTGCAGTGAAATAGTCTATTTTTATGGGCTTCCCCGCCATACTTGTAAGTATGCATAATGATTCAATATCCCAAAGTTTGAGATCTTAAATATGGAGTTTGATCCAAACTGGAAGTCGCTGAAGTATTCTTTTTCAACTGCATGTCAGGCCTCTATTTTTTGATTGTAATGATTCGTGAATTATATGTATAAGGGCCTGATTATAAAATATGTGTATGATCCAATTCTAACATAAATTGAACAAAGAAGAAACAATTCTTTTTAGGTATAACTTTATATGAGTTGGAAGGTTTCACATCTAATCGATATATCTATGTATTTGAGATAAAGATGGTCATTGGCCAGATATAGAACTACTAATGTGTTGCCCCATTTCTTCTTTGTAACAATGTCCTTTGTGATGTATGTGCTCTTGTTGCTTTGATGTTCTAATGGGTTGTAGTATGGTAGATCTTCATCAAATATGCTTGTCAAAGTTGAGTCCTGTATGACCTGTGACCATGTCTTCCCTGATGCAATTTTCTGGTCATCCGGTAGTTTAATTTTTGCGATTCCATCACCTTCTTCATAGGTTGTAACTGCATCAACCATTTCTTTTATATATATGCACATACACAAACATACATAAACATAAATATACAATTATAAATATACTTATATATATGTATAAATATGTTGATAATAATTTTGTTACTATAATTCATACATATATATTTATCTGTATGAAATGATTTTAAAAATTTTGCATATATTATGTACATACATACATACATGCATGCATACATATATATTTAATATTTAATGTAATACAATAATACAAAACAGATCATTTGCTTTAGTTGTTTAACCTCCATTGCTTTGGTTTAACGACCGAAGCAAATGAAGAGATGAAAAAGGCCAACATTTGTTGCTTTGATTATTTGACCAAAGTAAATGACACTCTTTTGCTTCGGTCGTTGCAAAGGACCGAAGTAACAAATGTTGGTGTTTTGCATCGTCTTCATTTGCTTCGATCGTTAAACCGAGCCAACATGGGTTAAACGACTGCAGAAGCTAGCACTTAAACAGAGTGTCATTTGCTTCGGTCATTACGAAATGACTAAAGCAAATGACTATAAACAATCAACTACCAATTGTTTTTAATATAGTTCAGTATTATTAAGCATAAATTTACAATGTAAACATTTGCTTCTAGTATAATCTAGTACACTAAAAGCAAGGCACAAATTTACCGAGATTAAATAAATCAAGTCTTTTATATGATGATTATACATGTACTCAAGTGCGATGAATATACATGTACTCAAGTCTTTTAGTTCCAACTGAAATGAAAGAAGCATAATTCAATACAAATAATGAAATAGCGATGGACAAGTCTATCAAGACAATTTCTAGATCAACTACTAGGAGTAGCATGTATATACAGCATATACCAGAGAGTACTCCAAAGAAATGCAACATCAGCATAATATAGTTGATGGCATATACAGCAGCAACATCATCGAGATAAATTATCATAAGAAATATTGAAGCTATGCTACCAATTTCAATATAGACAAAATCAACAAGCTATCATCTTAACTACCAATTTCAATATCAACAACATCAACAAGCTAAATTAAAGCGGTACCTTTTGTAAATCAATGCTTTGATATGCATTGCTTGCTAATAATGTCCTCATATAGAATCCTTAAAGGTATAATGATATTCATATTTAAGTTTTAATCTCTAATAACTCCCAGGTGTTTCTCAAAGGGCAATTTAGCTTATAATATGCGAACAGTTACACAAAGGTAATGTAGTTAAATAAAACATACATATTTTGCATATTTCAGTTATCCTGGTTAGGTACGCAATTGTTAAGTGTTGATGTGTGATCAAATGCAGATGCATGTGTTATTATGTACATTAATTGTGAATGTGATTGTTAGTTTGTTAATTGTTACTATGCCTAAGCATATAGGTCATACTCTGCATATATAATATTGTGCATATGCCACTACAGCTGTATGTCGTGGAGGATATATGCATAATATGAGGAATAACAGCTCTAAATTGGTTATATGATTTTATGGAAACAATGTGATTAGGTATAAGCAAATAGCGCCTATAATCGAAAGTCAAATGCAACTATACCTTTGCTTAAAGGGCAATTTCCACAATATCTATACCAACAACCTTAGGTATCTGACCCACTATCTCCTTACATATGTTAAAAATGCATATAAGAAGTCAATTCCTACACAAATAAGTTCAATAGCTACTACAAAAAAGGAATAAAGCAAATTTTCAAATTATTGATTCAATTTTAGTAACATGATGTTTTATAAGAGAACAAAAATTCACCTACCATCTATGTTAAGCATAGTCCACTGTGGTAAAGCAACACTGTGGCTTCTAAGACTATCAAATCCCTAAATGAAATAAAACCGAAAGAGAATCTTGTCATATATTTAATTGATAAACTAAAACTGCATAAAATTTCTCAAAGGGTGCTCGTTGGTAATTAGAACAATACAAGTACAAGCAGGCAAATTACATACCGACATAAATATACAACTTGTGGGAACATTTTGAACAACCTACACTTTCATGAGATGCTTTATCTTGTACAATTTAGCAGGTTGCTGATGCAAGAGATACAAAGCACAATAAAAGCCCGACTAAATTTTTCAATATGGACATAGAGACTGGTGGCTAGCATATAAAATAGAAATAAACTGTAAAAGTGATTCTATAATTTTTACATACAAAGTGTAATGGAAAAGACTGTATCTTGTATTAGACCACCAAAACAAGTGGGGCATATTTTCTCTTATGATTGCTTAAATAAATATATATAAACTATAACATCGTATGCATAACAAAAAGTTATAAATTGAAGAATGTCGTTGTAATATAGAATATGAATACGTTCGAATTCCTATTTTGCACCGGCATTTACAATAAATAAAGAATATATTGTTTTAACAATCATAAATGATATCACCAGATCCCACTGCATAGTTGATGCATATACATGGCATATACAAGTATAAGAATAACCTCTTTGCCTTCTTATAAAATACGACTTCATATTACTACACTTTAAAAGCACATATACAAAATTTCACATATCGTCAAAAGCATGGATATCGGTGTTTAATTTTAGCAATTTTAATAATTTCAGCTAAAAATATATGGCCTGCCATGGTTCACATAATTTGTTCAGGAGAAGCCTGACATATATTATACACATTTATTAACCCAGCACACCGTCTGATAGTGAATTAGTGACATCAGTTATTGAAAGTTGTATATTCCATCAGTTAAAGCTTGTTGGTAACAAAGTTTAATTTAATTATAAGTATTAATCAAAATGACGTTAAACCTTGTTAGTACTCAGATACATATTACTGACATCTTTGAAAATCCTAATTCAAAGAGGAACGAAAGGAGAATTATCATGCTCGGATAACCGTTATTTATTCAATGTAAAGACATAAGCATTGACATTAAATCTTGTTAGTACTCAGACAGTATTATCTAGTTGATAAATCATAAAAAAGAAATGGTTATGCCTTGTTGCAAAATTTCCAATAAAATTTTGTTAGAGTTTCAACTTATCTATATGTTGTTTTTATATGTTACTATTTACTCGAAACTCTTAAAAATTTCTTTTCAAAACTCCTTCTAATGCAATTAAATAAATTGATGTTAAACGAGCTTAACCCTACTTAGGAAATGAGAACTTTGTCTTTTTCTTTATTACAATAGAGCGAACATCTCTTTTCGGGAAAATGGAATTGGATCACGCGCTCCCTAGCTAAACCAAATAAGATGCATGGATTCATTTGGACTATCAGATCTTCGATCTAAAATTCCAAAAGACCCAAACCATGGTTAAACATTTGCCCTTGTTATTTAATCGGAGCATATGATTTAAATTCAAAGAATATTTATATTAGAGAAAGCACATACCATACAATTGACTTTTAAGAGATTCATTATGCATTAACTCATATACAAGGAATCTCATATCTTCGTGAATGCAATATTACTATTTGGATGGTGGATCTTTCCCAATAAATCAACCTCATTTTGCATAGTGATTCTAAGTATAAGCCGACGTTTAAAACTGTTTCACAAATTGTAAAGTTTTGTAATGTAAGCAATAAGATTGCAATTGATTTTTTATTGAAAAATTACCTCAAACTCACTTTCACAGTATTGACTACTACCATCTAGTTTCTTCACAGTAGCAAAAACATCTTTACTATGACGATGTCCCTTTCCAATTCATGTGACCTTAAGAACGCTTCTTTCCAAAAGCCCTTCACTTTCTCTTCAACTTCAGATCCTTTTTCTTCCTAAAAAATCTCTCATCCTAATAAAAATTGTTGAATGTTGCTTCGAACGATCTCTTTATGGCATGCCTTGCTTTTACACTTGTCTAATGTTTGACTCGCTTATGGGAGTAATTTACTTTTGCTCTGGATGGAGGTGAAGTTCTTGGATGTTTTCAATGGAGTTTTGGATCTACGATTTTGGGACGAATTTGGCGATGGAGGAGGAGTTGTGAGGTTAGGGACGAATCTGGCGATGGCGGAGGAGTTGCGAGGTTAGGGACAAATCTGGTGATGGAGGAGGAGTTTCGGTTCTGGTTTTACAACTTGGAAGAATAGGGTGATGGAAGAATTTGCAGATCTGGTGATAACTTTGCGAATCAATTTTTAGTTTAGATTTGGATAAAGGTTCGAGAAGAGGTGAAAAGGGTTAAATATGGGGTAAAGAATGATTATGCTAGTTATAACACGTGAGGTTTTGAAGCCAAAAATTTGTCTATGGAGCCAAAATATTTGTACCAATAATTTGGAGTTTCCATCAAAATATAAACATGTATAATTAAGGGTTATATTATTTTTTATTTTATATATTTTATATATTTTATAAATGTTGAACATATTATAAAAATTTAATTTACTATGTAAATTTTAAAAAGAATTCAAAGTTTATGAATATTTTAAATTTTATTTTAGAATATGTCAAAATTCAAATATTTCGAAATATTAAAATATAATATAATTATTAATTTTAAATTATTATCCATGAATCATTAATTTTAAATTATTTCCATATTTTAAATATTAGTCAAATTTTAGGAAGTTTCATTTTTATTTTATTTTATGTTTTTTCAAATTTATGTATGACTGATAAGAATGAACATTAATTATTTTAATTTATTATAAGAAATTTCAAATTTTTAATCTTTTTCAAATATTAAATATAATTATTAATTATAATTATAAAATATTAAACGCTGAACGTCACTTCTCAATTATTAGTATTTCTTACTAATTATTAAATAAGTTTCTTAATTTTCATTATTTATTTGTTAATTTTTTAATCATCATTATTAATTAATAATTATTTAAAATTAACAATTAAACACTATATATCACATCATAAGTACTAATTTTTATTATTGGTTATTAGTTATTGCATGTTAGTCTTAATTATTATATAATTAATTATTTCGTAGTATTGTTAATTAATAATTATTTAAAATTAATTATTAAATATTTCTTCTTAATTATTAAATATTAATTATTAATCAAATATTATATTTTAAATATTACTTATTAAATATTGATTAATAACTATTCAATATTAATTATTTAATTTTATATATTGATTATTAAATGTAATTGATAAATATTAACTATAATTTTCTATTTGTTAATAAATAACTATAATAATGATTGATTAAATAGTAAGTGTTAAACATTAATTGTTACATATTGATTATTAATTGTTCAATATTAATTATTAATTATATGTATTAATTATTAATTATATTTATTCATTATTAAATGTAATTAATAAATATTAAATATAATTTACTAATTATTAATAATTAACTATAATTTTTGATTGGCTAATTATTAATGATTAACTAATTATTAATAATTAACTAACTATAAAAATATTATTTACATAGTTTCATTTGGACAAGTTTACATATGTTATTGATATTTTAACATATAAGATATACATATATACATAAACATATATACATATACATATATAATTTTACATAGTTTTATTATTTATGTAAATAACAAGTTTACAGAAATATATATATTTGGACAACATCCAATGCATATAGGATGAGCTAACATGTCCGTCGTGATGGAAATCCCAACATTTGTATACAGATATATTATACCTTGTACGGAATATTATGTTACACATGCATACATACATATATGTATATTATATATATGTGTACTATTATATTTAACTGAATATAAATTAAATAAAATTCTACCTATGTATGTTTAAACGAAATGAGAGATTTTATTTAAATTACATTTAGAATGTTCTAAATAAATTAGACTTTATAGGCTCCAATATCGATCCAACAAGGGAATTTTATTTTGAAATTCACTTATACCTTCCACTACGGGCCGACTCAGTTTCAATAATGGTATTAGAGCTCAATAGCATATACAGTCCAAACTAGTTATGTTAGTGTTAAATATTAAGGCCTCAACACAAAAGTCATCCTTAATAGAAAAGGCCCAAATTTCAATTAGGTCTTGGGCTAATTTCCAAAAAAATTTAAAAATTGAAATAAAAGTTTTAAATTTAAAATATTAAATTTAAAATAAGAAAAATACGATAAATGTTGTAATATAAAATTTACGAATTATTTGAAAATTTAAAATATAAGATTCTAAAAGTAAAGTTTAATTTAAAATAAAATATATACATATTATAATTGTTATAATATACTAAAACTTTAAAAATATTTAAAAATTAATTTTGAAATTTATCAATGAGATTAATTAAATGTATTAATTAAATAAGTTAAATAAATATAAATGAATACATGTATTACATATTATGATATATGTTATTTTGTTTTAAAATTTTAAAATAGCTAAGTATACACGTATGTGTATGAATTGAAAATTTATATAATTTAATTAAAATTGTTTAGTTGAATAAATAAACTAAAGTTTTATATAATAAATTAATTTATATTTAATTAAAATTGTTTAGTTAAATAAATTTAATTAAAATTGTTTAGTTAAATAAATTAAAGTTAAATAAATAAATTAAAATTTATATAATGAAATATAAAAGTTATATAATAATAAAACTTATATAATATGAATGTATAAACAAAATGTGGAAGGTTAAGAAATCTTAAATAGGCATAAAGAATAAATACATACGTAAATATACATATACCGTGATTTCTGACTTGAATCATGAGGTTATATCATAAGAAATACATTATTCTATAAGTCGATATCACTCAATATTATATATATTGAAGATTATGAATCTTCAAGATAATGTTGTCCTCTTCCATATATATATATTAATAAATTACTTGCATACTCCTTAGTTGTTGAGAAGACTGAAGCTAGGGATGTTATGTGTAGTATTATTAATATATTAAATAGATGATATAAGATAACTATATCTATTTGTTGAGCAGACTCAAGGTACATATACTATACTTAGGTTGTCATGATATAGTAGTTACGAGTGAATAATTTCGTTCTGATTTGTTGAGCAGACTCAAGGTCGAAGTAGAATTAGGACAAGGTACCAAAGGATTAGTGGTTTATATGATACAACCGATAAGGAGTTATCCATCATCCATAGAACTATGACTTGTTGAGCAGACTCAATGTCATAATTCCAAGACGGATGAGTCCTAACACCTACTAGTGAAGTCAAAAGACTTCTATGTTTTACTTGCGTCTGGTGAAACATTAAAGGTTAGTGGGAGCCTTATTAAAGAATAAAATGATAACATTTAACATATTTAGTATTGTAAGAACATATTCTACATAATGTTATAATAGTCTACATTGACAAATTTGTGCATTTAATATGATTGATAAAATGTTTATAACCTAAGATATACAAATGAACTGAACTAAAGATTGACAAATAGAAATACAACATATACTTACTAATAAGTGCTTCTTGCATGGTAATGTTTCAATACCCATGCAAGCACCTGATGTTACAACTACTAAATACATTCACAATTTGGTTGCTCATGTGTTTATTTGGTTGAGATAGTGTATAACATTCTATGAGTTTTGAACTCTAAAAGCGATGGAAGACTATGGATATTTAATTCATATACAATCACATATAAATGTTATATGGTAAACAATCATAATTCGTAATGTACAATACTTCGATGAAGTTAGTTCATTTGAAATAAGCCAATAACACTACTATGAGATCGAGTATTCAATTTATTGATTACTAAATAATTGTATTGTGTTAAATATAACACTAGATCAAAACTACAAGATAGATATAATAATTTGATCATTAAAATTTCGGTTTGATTAGTCTATGCATATTTGATGTCCTTAAATGTTATGGATGATCAAATGCATCTTTGTAAAAAGTTCATTATGATGTTGTATCAATGGTTTTCTTTTGAATGATTCGACCATTTAGAAAGAAAAATGAGTGTATAAGATTAGATGTGATTTAAGGTACAGTTGGGATGACGAAAGTGAACAGACACTTATGCTAAAGAATCATCGAAAACGGGAATTCTAATTATAATAATTGATACTTAACGTTGGAATGAGAAATATGTTTTCTATTACGAAATATATTTTCATATAGAAAATTGTTTTCTATGAGATTTATTTCTTTGAGTTCAAGTTATTTGATCAAAGAACTCTCTATTGTCAACTAGTTGCAGCATGAAATAAATAATCTATATTAAGTGAATGATGAACCTCCGACTTAATATGCTATTATAGTAATGATGAAAATAGGTGGAGCATGCCATGTAGCACTTGTAAATTGCATCAAGTTACGAAAACTGTTTTTGTAAACCATACTGAACATTATTTATGAAATAATGACTATTTTTCAGTGTTGATTAAAAAATAGACACAGTTATATTTCAGTTTGAATATTATGAATATTCGTTATGAATAAAACTATGATGTGGTATTGTTTTCACAACAAAAGTGATGCAATTGTAAATATTGAAGCATCTAAAATTAGTTACAATTATTTTGGAGTTATTGACTAAGCTATTGTTTTGAGGAATAATTTTTATTATATGAGTATAAATCATATGATAATGGTTAATTATATCTCAAACAATTAAGGGCTATATACCCATTCAGTGGGAGCGTCATAAGAGTTGATGAACTCTTCGGATTGATATATATATATATGTATACAATTGGAAGTCTATTAATACCAAAACGGTTCCACATACAACGTCATATTCATCGGTGAGTCATCATAGACTTTGACATGTGTATTTGATATGTATGTATAAGTGTAAGAGAAGCTCATAGAATATAAAACAGAAGTAAATAATGTAACATGTGAAAGAAGTGATTCGATTTGATCGAAAGGGTGAGTATATTGGAAGGAGTTCCATATATACCTAACATGAATAAAGATTCCGTCTCAAAAGGTCACTCCTCTCTATGATACATAATGAATATGATACATAATGATGTATCGATAAGGAGAAATCGAACTTTAATGGACAAAGTATGATTAATTGTGAATGAAGTTGAGTTAACTTCTTTTTATAAGGTCATGTATTTAAGAGTAGTGCACAAGGTTAATATAGTTTCATCTAAATAATAATCTACAAAACTATACAAGATAAGAGTTTATAAGAAACCTTAACATATCCTAGGCCAAGGAGTTTGCAGATTGTGTAAGTCGAAAGTCTGCACATAATAATTTTTGGTGAGAGATCTAGTATGAATCTCCCCAAAAAGGAGTTTGGGAAGCATTATAACTGGTTGACATATTTATGTCTTGAATACAATTTTTGTAAGCTAAAACCAAATCATTTTTATACATAAGGAAATTTATAAAATGTTTACAAATACCTATTCCATTGCACGAAGAAACAATTATTATTTCAAGAAATACCAACTTTAAATTTTTTGAGAAACTATAGCAGTAAAATAGAATTCGATACGATCCAATGATAAAATGTTTACATAAGATGAAATAAAATTAACTTATCTACACGAACACATCTCTTTAGAGTGTCTAATAAGTATTCTCACATATTAAATAGAAACTACGAGTTTCTTATCAATATTGAAAATATATAATCCTCGGTTGTTTAATTAAACCATATGAGTGTTGACTCTATAATATAGTATGATGCGCAAATTCAAATAGATTCCAAGTATATTATCTAAATATGATTTTTTTTATAGTTGTATCCAAAGGGATATGAAGCACTGGCCATAAATCTATCTTTATGAGAAAGACAAATGTTGTTGGAGTGTAGTGAGCTACATTGATAAGAATATTACAAAAATGTCAATTGTTGAAATTAATGTAACAGATTCTATATTGAAGTGCTCAAGTTCGTATGGATTTACACAAAAAATTATCGCTTTGTAAGACTTTGTGATTTGGTACAAATACGCTGAAATGGAAAATTCTAGATAATGCTTTAGAATAGATTACTTGCGCATAACAACCAAAATGTCTCGAAGTCAGTGGGATCAATATTTGAGTTTGTGAGTTTTTGGATATAATCCATGAAATGATATGAATCAAAATTGAATAAGTATCTTGGTAGAAATATCACATAGTTTGATTTTTTTGTCAAAATGCGGAGAAGCGTATATTCATAAGAAAGAACGTTAAGTGGTACATTGTTATTTCTAAACTATAAGTAAAACAATACACTGCCGTTTTTTTAATTGTGTATTTGTGTTAGAATTAGCATTAATTGTATTAATACTCGACGTTTGATTTGTAAATAATGTCTTTTATAGCAAGTATAAAAAATATTGGGAATGCCCCGAAACGTTATGGAAGGACACCTTATCAAAAGGTTTAATACGAAACATATAAGATGGATTCCTTATGCATCGACAATAGGAACTATCATACATGTTATGTTGTCAATGATATCGTGATATTTTATGTACTTGATACATGAAGCAAATATCAAATCCAAATAGATATCTCTAAATGGTTGCTTAAGATGTTCTGATGTATTTTTAAAATATAAGAGAATTGTTTACAGAAACACGAAACTCCATATGAAGGAATGTTCAAACTCAAATTTCATTAGCGATATTAAGTATAATATGTAAATAATAAATTTAAAAAAATTAGTTGGAAATGTTATAAAATAGGAGAGATTGAGTTTGATTCATTGCCTTGAATAGCGCCACAATAAAACAATGTGTGTGTGTTTATATAATAAATGCACAAATTTATAATTGAGCTGAGGGTGATGCCAAATGTTTAGAATCACATAACATTATTATATGATAACAATGCCATGATATAGTTCATAACAGAACTTAGAGCTTATGGAAGTTGAGAGACATACTCTGAATTGTTCCACATGATAAATGTAGTTTATCAGCATTAGAGAAAGTTGATTGACATAGTAGATTACCGAGACATTATAGCATATTGTTCACCAAGGGACCGACCTAATTGGTTTTGAGAAAATCGATTAGAGAAGTCGGAATAAGATTTCATAATAGACCATAAGTGCAAGTGAGAGATTGATAGAGTTAGGTGTATACCCTAGGGGCAATATGTAGCTTATTACATATATCTAACTCGATATCCAGTCGTGTTCGAAATAAAGGTGTTTTCATTATATTATATACTTGATATAATGTGTTGTATTAAATAATTAATTTAATTAAAAATATATTTAAAAGAAAATCCATAAATTATATGTTTTGTGATAGTAGTTACAAGTTGTAACCATGAGTAATTTATCATAACGAAAACAAATATAACATTTTAAATGTTCCAAGTCAAGGTGCATCGAGATTGGATATCGATGTATCCATTGAGAGTAGAGTATGTAACACTCGCCAAATGTTAGGCAATGTATATTACTCATGATTGGTGAGGGCATCTAGGAGATACATATCGATAGTTATTGTTTAACTATGGAACAACTCACTCAATAGTTGTCTATAACTGAGGTCAAACAGAAAATATAGATGCGATTGATTTACATAGTTCTCTTAATGAGAGAATACCGTTGATCTTCAATATGAAAAATCCACTTTGATTATAATTAAATTATGGCACGGCATCCATCGAGTGACAATAGTTGGGTCGAGTGGAAGTATTGGAAGTGAAGCACTATTCAGGAGAGGATTTGTCCCCTCGGTAATATTGGGTTAGTATCACTATCAACTCAAGTCAACTCAAATTCAAAATATCTATCCAAAGCATTTCGGTTAACAATAATTGTTACTATTGAAAAAAGGACTTTGTGTTTGGAATATAGAGTTGAATATGGATGATGTTGGAATTCCGACCGTTACCAAATTCTATAAGTCCAAATGATATAGTTTTAACAAAGAGAATTGGTGTAAATAATTATCACAACTAGGCAATGCTTAATAAAGTGAAAATGGATTTTATCAAAACTAAGTAAGCGATAAATTTGACCAAAATGTCACACCACCTGCTAAGTGATGTGTGAATAACATTCGAATAGTTCGATGTTAGTCATTGACTAAATTTACACCCGATGAGTCACACAACCGAAATGGTGACTTCTCTTTAGACTAAACAATTTTATTAATTTATGATTGTCATGAATTAATTAACATTTATGAAATATTAATTATAAAATTTTGAATATGTTTTATGGAATAATTATTATTGTATATATTTATAATAGTTATGAATATACTGATCGGTATGTGATATGGACAATCAATTAAATTAGATTTGATTAATAATTTTTATTTGGGCTTAAATAAGCTATTAGCCCATGATATTATGGTGTTAACTCAGTATCAACATAGACTATAGGGGCGGCTAAAAGGCTAGAGACAAATTTGAGATGGATAGCTTAGATCTAGTGGGACTTAGTATTAGATGTAATCCATATTTGTCCCTATTTCATCCACTATATAAAGGCCTCTAACCCTAATTGTTCTGAATTTTTTTGGCTGCCTCTCTTCTCCGATTGCTAGTCGAATTCTCCATCTAGAAGCTCCAACAAATTCAACTCAAATCAATTCAAAAGGCAATAGCTATTGGATAGCAAAAGGTCTACGGTTCAAGGATTGGCTATTAGGGAGAATTCATCATTACGAGGTGTACTCTAAGGCATTAGTATTATGTATGTATCTACTATACTATATGATTTATAATCTTGGGATAACATTATGTTATTCATATATATTATTATTAATATTGCTAGTTATATGAGATTTTTATAAGTATTATCAATGTTGGTGCATATTAGATCGGTTATATGTATGTTTTAATTTATTTAAAAACACACACACACAGATATATATATATATATATATATATATATATATATAGATCTAAAGTGCATAGCCAAATAAATCTTATTTTAATCATTATCATTTTATTAGTTAATATATATATATATGTAATAATATACTCCTTAATTTTAAATATACGATTTGTATTTAATAATATCATCATACCATGTTGCTAATTGAACCCATATTTTATAAATGCATATCTACGTCGATTATATTTTTTGATGGTTGCAAATTAATTTTTAATATTAATCTACTATTATTTAATATATTTAAATCAATATGTTAATTAAATAAATCATATAAAATAATTTTTAGATTTTTAAAATTTTTGCTCTCACTGTATAAACTCTTAGCCAAGAAAAAATTTAAAAATTAACTTTTCTGTTTTAAAATGAATTTAATCAACGATCATTATCAATCAATTAATTTAAAATACTATTTTGACTCAAAAAATTCTGGAAAATTTTTCTTAACGTTAAAATATCATGCTTGATTTTCTAAAAATTTAAATAATATAATACTAAAATATTTTTGATTATTATTTTCTTCTATTTCGATTAATTAATTAATATGATAAATATTTAATAATAATTTTTCATGTTAGGGTTAACTGTTAAGCTCACAATCCAAAAGTTGTCCTTAATAGAAATGACCCAAACTTTGTTACTCTAATTAATCGGAGCTCACATCCCTAACATTACAATAACACACATATACATATTTAGATATTATAAATATACTTATATATATTAAATATAATAATAACAATATATTTTTTACTGTAATTCATACATACATACATATATCCGTGTAAAATGATTTTAACAATATCTTTATGTATTATGTATATACATATACTTACATACATATATATTTGCTATTTTATGCAATAACATATATATAAATCGTTAATATTTCTACATAGAATACACACACATACACATACATATATGTAATTTTTTATAGTTTTAATATTTATATGAATACCAAGTTTACATGCATAAATATATTTGGACAACATTCAATATATATATATATATATATATATATATATATATATATATGATGAGCTAATATGTCTATTGTGATGTAAATCCCAATAGTTATATACCGGCATGTTATACCTTACACAGATTATTATGTTACACATGCACATACACACATATATGTATATGATACATATGTGTAATGTTATATTTAATTGAATATAAATTAAATGAAATTATATCCATAATTTATAAATTCAAACATTATAAGAGATTTTATTTAAATTAAATTCAAAAAAATTCTAAATAAACTAGACTTCATAGGCCCAATATCGATACAATAAGGGATTTTTTTTGGAAATTCACTCATATTTTCCGTTGTGGTGTGGCTTAGTTCCAATAATGGTATCGAAGCCCAATAGCATATGCGATTTAAATTAGTCACGTTAGGATTACCTATTAGCACACAGCCCAAAAGTTTTCCCTAATAGAAAATGCCTTAATTTCAGTTGGGCCTTAGGCTAATTTTCAAAATTGTTCGAAAATCAAAACCCAACTTTTAAATTAAAATGGTTAAATTTAAAATAAGAAAAAATATTATAAATGTTATAACATAAAAATTTCAAATTCTTTTAAAATTTAAAAAAAGAAAAAATATTATAAATGTTATAACATAAAAATTTCAAATTCTTTTAAAATTTAAAAATATAAGATTTTAAATTTCAAAGTTTGATTCGAAATAAAATATATATGTATGATAAATGTTATAATGTAATAAAGCTTCCAAAATATTTGAAAATTAATTTCGAAATTTATAAAATTTAAATGTGATTAATAAAATATATTAATTATATAGTTTAATTAATGAATAAATGAGTACATGTATTATATATTATGATATATGTTATGTTGTTTTAAAATATTTAAATAACATAAGTATACATGTATGTATATGAATTGAATTTTGAAATTAATATTATTTGATTGAAATTGTTTAATTAAATAAATTAATTAAAGGTTAATAAATTAAATAATATACACACATATATGATATATTTATAGGTTATGGTATATAATAATTATTAATATAAATGTTATATAAATTAATTGAAATGTTAATTAATTAAGATTAATTAAATAAGATTAAATTAATATAATATATACATAAGACTATTATATAAGTAATTTGAAATATAAAAATTATACAATAATAAAACTTTTATGATATGAATGTATAAATTAAAGGTGGAACATTAAGAAACCCTAAGCACACTTAAGGAATATATACATACATAAATGTACGTATCATAATTTTCGACGTGTCCGACACTTGAATCACGGGGGTATATCACAAGAAATAAATCATTCCATATGTTGACATCACTCGATATCATATATGCTAAAGATTATGAATTGTTAAGATAATGTTATCATCTACTATATATATTAATAAATTACTTACATACTCCTTAGTTGTTGAGCAACTAAAGCTGGGGATGTTGTGTGTAGTATTATAAATATATTGAATAGACGGGATAAGATAACTATACGTATTTGTTAAGTAGACTCAAGGTACATATACTATACTTAGGCTATCGTGATATGGTAGGTACGAGTGAGTCATTTTGTTTTGATTTGTTGAGTAAACTCAAGGTCGAAGGGGAATTAGGACAAGGGACTAAAGGATTAAGGATTGTATATGATACAACTGATATCCATATAACTATGACTTGTTGAGCAGACTCAAGATGAGAATTCCAAGACCGATGAGTCCTAACACTTGTTAGTTTAAAGTAGCCTGGACGTCCAACTGCATCCTCGAACCTTGCACTTCACGGGCCAGGATGCTCACATTTATTAACTATTGCAACATGATATGCCATGTTTCATTGCCAAGCCCAAGAATGGGCTAAGCAGCATTGGCATTAGTATCGCCATTAGTTCCATGCTCATCGCAGTTGTAATCTTCAACCTTAAGAACTAGGTCCATGGTAATAAGTCAGATTAGATTTTTATAGAGAAGAAAAGTGATGAGAGGGGAGATCTTTAGGGGTAGACCCTTCTTCTAATGCCAAAATATTGACTAGAGTTTTAGCCAATCTCGGATTTATTCTAACGTAACGTGGAGGAAAATGTTACCGGATAAACACTAAGCATAAAAAGGTAAAATAAGGATGAAAGTAAGTAAACCAAAGTAAATGACACAAAATATAGGGTGATTCGACAAGCTTTCTTACTTCTACTATGAAGATCTCCTAATACATTTCTCCCTTACGATTATAAGGATTTATAATAAAATAATAATAAATAAATCACTTAAGACTAAAAAGATAACAAATCTTAAGTACTTAGGTCTTTGATTTTCTATGAGGAGAGCTCTGGAAAGAGTTAATAGCTAGAATTCTAATTGTTTCCAACTCTTTTGTGGAAATACATAAGGTATCTATAGTGGCTGAAATGGATGATGAGTAGCTGAGATTGCATTATAAAATAGGCGAGAAGCATATCAAACCATTGATCTTGTTGCACGGGCTTATAAGAGACATCAGTAAAGGTGAAAAGGGATGAGTGGTTGAGAAGCATCCCCATTATCCTTCTGTACTGGGCATAGACTTTGCATTTAATGTTTATTAAATGCTGATGGAAAGCTACAACAGTAGGTATGGTTCTGACCACTTTGTTATAGTACCTTATATAGTTGATTGCATGGCTTGTCATTTACTTTTTCACCACTATGTTGAAAGAAAATAAGTGACTTCGTCTGGGCTATAAGCGATACTGGAAGTTGACTGTTGCTAAAAGCTAAGGTGGAAAAAACATGTTAGGCCGGTTGTGATGATGCCGGGATTAAGACAGGCCACACCTAAGCTGGTCTGGCTTAATGAGTTGCCTACTAAAGATCCTTAAGTAGTGCTGGTCGAGAATGAAACTGGATGTGACAAATGGTCTTGAAGTCACATTGGATGCTGACAATCATGAGTGAGTCGATTATTCACTGCTAATGTTTGTTGAGGAAGGTTGAATGGTACTAAGGACCAAATTGCAAAGAGGTGTCAGGTCGGCTATGAGATGATGAGACAGATTGTTTAGGCCAGTCAAAAGTAGATGTAATGAAGTAAGGTGTAACGAGTCGAATTTTGCCCGCTCAAAAATCGACATCCATACTTCAAATCGTATTCGAATGTCATAGATTCGACCGTTCAAATCCGATTCACCGGAGCTTATAACAATCATTAAGTAAACAACACAGCGGAATAAAAGAATAATACATTGATATACAACTTTGATACAATATCTGATACAACAGATGATCCAATAGATATCAATATACATCAGAGATATGATACAATAAAATAGCAGCGGAAAAGAAAAATAGATAACATCTAGCAGCGGAACAAAATAACTCTAAGATAGTCTTCAGGGAAGAACTGCAACTCCATTTCCAAGAACTAATCCAGCAATAGCTCGAACTCCCCATAACAATGCACCAAGCTAAGCAAGACTGGTGTGATCCAAAGACTGAACTAACTCCAGATAATCCACTATATCCAACTATCTGAAAACCCAACTCTAGACTGCTCGTGTAGAAATATAATGAGCACCCAGAGTTTAGGAAAGAAACAATAAACTCCGGATCAGTCGTGGGACTGGTATGAGCAACAAAAACAGTTTATCTTTTAAAACATTCAAAGAAATATTTTTAAATTCAATTCGCAATGCTTTTAAAAGATGAGACTACCATAAGACCTCCCGCCACACACACAATGCAAACGCAGACTTGGAGGAGATTTCTTCTTATGTTAGTCAAAGATGCTTGATACGCATTAAAAAGAAACATTTGATATTATTACTAGTGCATAGTGTAGAACAAATCATTTCGAAAGTAGAATATAAATCTTAGCCGGCATAGGTACCATTATATTATGCCTACTATAGCTACCATATTAGATGGCAGGTTCTACAACTAATACTGTACAAGTCTCGTATTGTTTCTTTGGATTTCCAACAAATGGTCAGGCAAAGGAACTTCCCATTGCCACATGAGAATGCCTCTGGATGGACATCCCCGAGAACCAAACCGGAACTCTACCAACACAAGGCCGGGTTACCCCTAACTGGGTAACTACTGACACGAGCACGCCATTTCCCGATCGTAAACGACCTTTCTCACGGGATCCCGATAACCAACAACCACAAAGTAATAAATTCGCAGTAACCACATAGGTTAAATATCTGGGCTCCATATCATGATACCACCTCTATCCAGAAGGAAATGCACATACCCTAAAGGGAGCTACCCCTCATAACCTTGCCGCATCTTTCCTGTTTTGACCATTTCCGGGGTGTGAGGCTCGACGAAGTCACGTCCACAAAAACATACTTTATACAAAAGCCATGCTTTGGGTCAACAAATGATCATAGAAATGATCACAAAGATAGACGATCAAATAAATGATCCTATCACAAATAATCAACACAATGATCATTTCACAGCAACACTCAGCATGTCACATTACCAAATTGGGAATATATCGCTGATAACCTTCAACTACATAACCTCTGAGCTCGTACGTCTCAGAGAAGGGTGTTAAGCTAAAAGAATAAATTCTCCGCCACCAACAGAAATATATTTGAAAGAAATCGGCTTTATATCTCAACGTGTAATGTCAGACATACTATCCATACAAGTCTGTTCCGGGATCGAACAGAACCAAAGGCAATTACAAAGCAGTCCTTGCAACCCGGATATTCACAATCCCGATCGGATTTCCCATCACATATGGAGTCTCTATACCAGGAGCTACCCAGTGCAGAGACAATCGATAGGTCATCCTATCACTCTCGCAAATACCCGGTCTTCATCACCGGTCTTCAAATGCTATCCATAACGTCGAATCACATATTCAGAATGGGTTGTACGACCCAAAGGTCCTTTCCCGGCTAACCCGAATAGTGAGCGAAAATATTTTAAAAATATATGGATATTGGGATTTCAATTAAGTCACAACTTATTTCCCAAAACTTTTCTTCAAATGGTTTAACAAATTACCATTTTCAATCTTTAAACAAAAAGATTCATTTTCACAACCTTTAACGGTTTAAACAATTTTCACATTTTAATCTTTTAAACAAAAGATTCATTCACAGATTTTCCAAACCAATTTTCATTTCAATTTGATTAACTCGTTAAATCTTTAAATCAAAGATTTAACTTATAGCCTTCAAAACAATTTCATTTCAATTTGATTTAAACAAATCATCAATTTAAATCTGTTAAAAATAAACAGATTTAATTCATAGCTTTCAAAAAGAATTCATTCATAACTTAGGAAAATCATTTCTCTATTCAATCTTGAAATTCCCTTAATTAACTGGAATCTCAGTTCTTATCTAAAAGTGTTTATCATTTGAAAACAACAGTTTTCAGTTTGGAAATCTGATTCATTTATACGAGTTGAAGTCCTTGGGTTAAATTCAAATTCCTAAAAATAATACTTAAAAGTGGTTTAATCCTTATATAACCAATATAACATCTTTAATCCCTAATTTCAAATCATAGAATTCAATTTCAAGTATTGAATTTAAATTTAAATCAAATTATTTAAATTCCAAAACTTAATCAAGTAATTTAAAAATAATAAATTTTATTTTGAAATTTCATTCTAAAAGCTTTTCACATTTATTCCGATTCCATTTCCAAAACATTTGAATTTAAAAATTCAAATATAACTATTTCAAAAATCTGCGACTTAATCGATTTCCTCGTGAAATCCATATTTGTGTGTGTATGGTGTGGTCCAGGGGTTTAACACAATAGTGCAACATCATTCAATCATCACAGATCAAATACAACAATATATTCGATAAGCGATATAAATTTATAACGCTTATCTTTCATACACAGATTCGCAGACATATATATATATATCACAGATAATAAATTTCATCATAGATCACAACACAAATCAGGATAATCATAAAGCATCATATAACAGGGATATCAAACAGTTTACCATCCAGTATAATCCAAGCATCCATAGATAGGATTAATTTAATTATTTGATTAATTTAAATCAGATTAAATTTCTATGAATAATTCTTTTCACATTTATTATCAAATAAATTTCAAGTAAATGATTCTCATTAACTATTCATAATTATTTAATTACTATTCTTAAGTAATTAAACTCAATTTAACTATCGTTAATTATCATTTAATTAACCTTTAAAATCATATATTTAATCATTGATTATTTAATTAATTAAGTTCTAAACTGTAACTTAATAAATCTTAATTACTTGATTAAATAACCTTAATCATTTGTTTAAAAGAAAACTCTTTATTAATTTAATAAATCTTATTTACAAATTTATTTACCTTAATTAATTTAACTCAAATCTTAATTTCTTGATTTAAATAAATTAAATCAATTATTCACTTGAGCTAATTTAATGAGTGCATATCATTTTATCTTTACTAATTCAATTTTAAAACATTTTCTAACTAATGTTTTAATTATCATCACAAATCAAATTTAAACAATTTAAATATTAAAACTTCTTTGATTTCAGACTAGGATTCAAATTATCTTTAATTCAAATTTAAACTTAGTTTTAAACTTTTAATTTCAACTTGCTTAAATTTTTCATTTAAAATTTCAACTTCATTTCAAATTTCTTTAATATATATTGAATTGCTTTTAAGTTATTAAAACAATTTGAATTTAAAACTTATTTATGTTTAAACTACCTCTACCTTCAACTTGAATTTATATTAACATTTCAATTTGAACTCAGCTTTTAAAAATCTTGGTTTAAAATTTAAATTGGTTTTAAAATTCTCAAACCAAAACAGTTTCAGGTTTCAGGTTAAAAATTGAAACAGGAATTCGACCCGAGACCCCCCTGCTAATGCTTCGAGTCACTTACTCGATTTACTCGAGTACCACTTCGCGTCATTTACCATTTTCCCCGAGACTTCCTGTACGCAACGCAAACCATCCCCTTCTTCTCCTTCCCAAACGCTACAGCCCCTACAAACTTCAACGTGCACCGTGCATGTGTACACCACATCGGAGCGACTCTGATCATCGCAAAGACCGTCAACAAGTCACTGGTGACCCTCTCGACCACACCGATCAACTAACACCCTCAAGTTCGCCGTGTTTCGAAATCGAGATGTTCGAACTAAAACTGAAACCAATCTGATCAATATGAAATGCCTCGTGCCGCCGCCTGCGACCACCAGGCACCTCGCCATCGTTCCCGAAGCTACGTCGCACCTTCTAGCAACCACGGCACCAATCGCGATCGACTCCGATTGCATCACGACGTCGTGAAACCCATTTGAAAACTCGGCGATAAAACAGGCTGTTAAACCCTAAACCCCTCGCGCGCACAATCAAGGACCAACACAAGAATTCCACCATGGTCATCATCTTCCCCAAGTCCACCAGCATCTCCCAGATCTGGCCATGCCACCCCACGGCGATGAGATCGCCGGAATTTAATTTTTGAATGAAAATCGTTCACTTTTCGATTTCTCGTGATATAGATCACCAAAAATTCCAATTTTACTTCTAAAATTCAATTTTCAACACAAGAAATCTGATCATATGCTCGAATCCTAGAATTGAAGACATTAAATTTTCACAAAAATGTGATTGCTTACTGTAAAATAGATCCCTATCGAACTACAAAGCATATTAACTCACCAGACTATTTTTACCGTAAAATATATTCAAAATTTAACACTTTTCTAGTTTATAGCATCATCAAATACAAACTAGATAAAGAGAAATAGATTTTTGAAGTGGAGATGGACACTATTATCACCGTCAACAGAGCAGCGTTTCATTCATTTTCAAATTTAAAATAAAAGTTTCTCACCTTGTTCATTTGTTCCAGATGCTTTCTAAAGCTTGAAGTCTTTAAATTTCTGATGCTTTAAAATCTTCAACTTGAATTTGCTGAACTTACTTTTAGTTTTTCTGGTTTGGAATAAAACAGAGATGCTTCCAGTTTGGATTTTGATATAAAATTTACTCTGTGAACCAGAATTTGGATGTACTGTGTTTTCATTGTTGCCAGAAAACAAATTTCAAATCTTGTTTGATTTATTACTGAAGCGTAGTGCAAGTTAAACCACACTTTAACTTGCTTTGCGATTTAATTTTCTTTCAAAAGTAAAAAAAAATAAAGAAAAATGGGAGGGAGGAATTTCGAGTTTACCTGTAACTAAAATGTTACAGGAATAGAGAGCAGGAAACAATGTTTCTAAGAAAATCAAAACATAAGCACAGCCATTCATCCCTATGCAAAGGCTATCCACATTCATACAAGCATTCAACACAAAAGGGATTGAGTGAAGTATAAGTTTACTCACAGTGTTTTAGCAAAGTGGCAGAGCTTTTTATAGAAACAGGCTTTTGAAATTGCCAGCTGAAATCACCTTCTTTGATTTCTCTGGTTGTAGTTTGTTTGAGTTTTGAAATGATGCCACTTTATTTTTGTTTATGATGGACTAAACTGATGAAATGAAGAAGTGGATGTATATAAAGAGAAGTATGCAGGCTGTAGTTAGTACAACAGGTTCATTCATTTTTATTTTTATTAATGGCTGATGTATATTATATTAATGGCAGCTGTGCTTACATTATGGGCTGAGATGTATTATATAGTGTACTAAGGTAAGGGCATTAATTGCTTAGTGCTCTATTCCTCAGTCTACATGCATAGCTTCATTTGCTTGTACATCTTTTTTTCCTTATTATTGTGGCTGTAGCTTTGTTACTTATAACTATTTCCTCTATCTCGGCTGTACAATATGGAGATAGTATATAAAAGAAAAAGCATGTTCAGGGTGTTGTATTTCTTTTTGCTTTTCTTTGTTTCTCTTTCTTGTTTTGGTTTCACACTAGTTTTTTTTTTTTTTTGTTGTCTTCATATTTGCATATTTTATTTTTCTTTCTTTTGTCTATTTCTTGTTTATTTCAGTTTACACACTTATCATTGCTTGTTCAAATCTTTACAAGCTGCATACTATTCTTTTTAGTTTAGTTTTATACTTATTGTTTTTGTTTTGTTTTATATATCAATGTTCTTATTCTTATTCATAGCTTAAGTATGAATTATTTTACTTTACAAAATAAGTGAACTTCTATTTTTAGTTTAAATAATTATCATAAGTTTTACTTTAAAAATTATTGTTTTATATTTCTCTATATATACACATATATTTTATATAACTCAAATTATCATCATTTATAAATTTTTTAAATCAATTTATTTATTTATTTTTATACTTGTGTAAATGTATATACTTTTGTTTTATTTATTTTTAAAAACCATTTATTTAAGATTTAAATCCAAATCAAAAAATATATATATATATACACAAGATTTTAAAATTTCAAATTGACTCATATATACCCAAATATACATATATATATATATACATTCACATATATACATATATATACAATAATTAAAAATTTAAATGATTTATATAGAATATATTTGAACTCGGGGAAACTCACATCACTAAATCGATTAATTTCACCGTTTTCTTCAAAAATAGATTTTAATTATCATTTTAAATTTATATAAAAATCCAGGGTCGTTACAGACTTCCCCCCTTAAAAGAATTTCGTCCTCGAAATTCGCAGGCACGAAAACAACACAGATAGATGAAAGATAGAGAAATATCTTTTCAGATCAAACTGGATATCAGTTCTGCATTTGGCTCACCAAATCAGAATATCAACAATAGATACAAGAAATTATAATAAAATTTCAAATTTTGGGTTTTAAACAAAATCATTTTATCGATACAATTCTAATCATTCTTCATATCCTATTAATCAATTTAACTCAATTTAAATTTCCAATTTATTCATTAAGGTTTAAATCAAAAACCGATAAGAAACTGATGAAAATATGAAGTAAAGATCCTTCTACAACGATTCGTAGAGCATCACCGCACCGAAACTTCTTTTTCTGGAGCTGTCACGAAGCAATTCAAAAGAATTTGAAAACGAATCAAAAAGAGATTGAGAAGAAAGATGTTCCCACTATTGTTACAGAGTTTTGACTAATTATAGTCGTATTTTCCCGTCCCCTATCTCGTTTTCTTCTTGCTACTCATACTTACTATCAGTGGATAGTAAGAGAATTTACTGAGGCATTCAAACGGATATCTTAAGGATTACTCATTCTAGGGATACTTCACCCTATCTCTAATGAGTTACTTAATGTGTTACACTCCTGAGCTAAAGTTCAACCCTTAGCTCTGATACCAAATGTAACGAGTCGAATTTTGCCCGCTCAAAAATCGACATCCATACTTCAAATCGTATTCGAATGTCATAGATTCGACCGTTCAAATCCGATTCGCCGGAGCTTATAACAATCATTAAGTAAACAACACAGCGGAATAAAAGAATAATACATTGATATACAACTTTGATACAATATCTGATACAACAGATGATCCAATAGATATCAATATACATCAGAGATATGATACAATAAAATAGCAGCGGAAAAGAAAAATAGATAACATCTAGCAGCGGAACAAAATAACTCTAAGATAGTCTTCAGGGAAGAACTGCAACTCCATTTCCAAGAACTAATCCAGCAATAGCTCGAACTCCCCATAACAATGCACCAAGCTAAGCAAGACTGGTGTGATCCAAAGACTGAACTAACTCCAGATAATCCACTATATCCAACTATCTGAAAACCCAACTCTAGACTGCTCGTGTAGAAATATAATGAGCACCCAGAGTTTAGGAAAGAAACAATAAACTCCGGATCAGTCGTGGGACTGGTGTGAGCAACAAAAATAGTTTATCTTTTAAAACATTCAAAGAAATATTTTTAAATTCAATTCGCAATGCTTTTAAAAGATGAGACTACCATAAGACCTCCCGCCACACACACAATGCAAACGCAGACTTGGAGGAGATTTCTTCTTATGTTAGTCAAAGATGCTTGATACGCATTAAAAAGAAACATTTGATATTATTACTAGTGCATAGTGTAGAACAAATCATTTCGAAAGTAGAATATAAATCTTAGCCGGCATAGGTACCATTATATTATGCCTACTATAGCTACCATATTAGATGGTAGGTTCTACAACTAATACTGTACAAGTCTCGTATTGTTTCTTTGGATTTCCAACAAATGGTCAGGCCAAGGAACTTCCCATTGCCACATGAGAATGCCTCTGGATGGACATCCCCGAGAACCAAATCGGAACTCTACCAACACAAGGCCGGGTTACCCCTAACTGGGTAACTACTGACACGAGCACGCCATTTCCCGATCGTAAACGACCTTTCTCACGGGATCCCGATAACCAACAACCACAAAGTAATAAATTCGCAGTAACCACATAGGTTAAATATCTGGGCTCCATACCATGATACAACCTCTATCCAGAAGGAAATGCACATACCCTAAAGGGAGCTACCCCTCATAACCTTGCCGCATCTTTCCTGTTTTGACGATTTCCGGGGTGTGAGGCTCGACGAAGTCACGTCCACAAAAACATACTTTATACAAAAGCCATGCTTTGGGTCAACAAATAATCATAGAAATGATCACAAAGATAGACGATCAAATAAATGATCCTATCACAAATAATCAACACAATGATCATTTCACAGCAACACTCAGCATGTCACATTACTAAATTGGGAATATATCGCTAATAACCTTCAACTACATAACCTCTGAGCTCGTACGTCTCAGAGAAGGGTGTTAAGCTAAAAGAATAAATTCTCCGCCACCAACAGAAATATATTTGAAAGAAATCGGCTTTATATCTCAACGTGTAATGTCAGACATACTATCCATACAAGTCTGTTCCGGGATCGAACAGAACCGAAGGCACTTACAAAGAAGTCCTTGCAACCCGGATATTCACAATCCCGATCGGATTTCCCATCACATATGGAGTCTCTATACCAGGAGCTACCCAGTGCAGAGACAATCGATAGGTCATCCTATCACTCTCGCAAATACCCGGTCTTCATCACCGGTCTTCAAATGCTATCCATAACGTCGAATCACATATTCAGAATGGGTTATACGACCCAAAGGTCCTTTCCCGGCTAACCCGAATAGTGAGCGAAAATATTTTAAAAATATATGGATATTGGGATTTCAATTAAGTCACAACTTATTTCCCAAAACTTTTCTTCAAATGGTTTAACAAATTACCATTTTCAATCTTTAAACAAAAAGATTCATTTTCACAACCTTTAACGGTTTAAACAATTTTCACATTTTAATCTTTTAAACAAAAGATTCATTCACAGATTTTCCAAATCAATTTTCATTTCAATTTGATTAACTCGTTAAATCTTTAAATCAAAGATTTAACTTATAGCCTTCAAAACAATTTCATTTCAATTTGATTTAAACAAATCATCAATTTAAATCTGTTAAAAATAAACAGATTTAATTCATAGCTTTCAAAAAGAATTCATTCATAACTTAGGAAAATCATTTCTCTATTCAATCTTGAAATTCCCCTAATTAACTGGAATCTCAGTTCTTATCTAAAAGTGTTTATCATTTGAAAACAACAGTTTTCAGTTTGGAAATCTGATTCATTTATACGAGTTGAAGTCCTTGGGTTAAATTCAAATTCCCAAAAATAATACTTAAAAGTGGTTTAATCCTTATATAACCAATATAACATCTTTAATCCCTAATTTCAAATCATAGAATTCAATTTCAAGTATTGAATTTAAATTTAAATCAAATTATTTAAATTCCAAAACTTAATCAAGTAATTTAAAAATAATAAATTTTATTTTGAAATTTCATTCTAAAAGCTTTTCACATTTATTCCGATTCCATTTCCAAAACATTTGAATTTAAAAATTCAAATATAACTATTTCAAAAATCTGCGACTTAATCGATTTCCTCGTGAAATCCATATTTGTGTGTGTATGGTGTGGTCCAGGGGTTTAACACAATAGTGCAACATCATTCAATCATCACAGATCAAATACAACAATATATTCGATAAGCGATATAAATTTATAACGCTTATCTTTCATACACAGATTCGCAGACACACACACACACACACACATATATATATATATATATATATCACAGATAATAAATTTCATCATAGATCACAACACAAATCAGGATAATCATAAAGCATCATATAACAGGGATGTCAAACAGTTTACCATCCAGTATAATCCAAGCATCCATAGATAGGATTAATTTAATTATTTGATTAATTTAAATCAGATTAAATTTCTATGAATAATTCTTTTCACATTTATTATCAAATAAATTTCAAGTAAATGATTCTCATTAACTATTCATAATTATTTAATTACTATTCTTAAGTAATTAAACTCAATTTAACTATCGTTAATTATCATTTAATTAACCTTTAAAATCATATATTTAATCACTGATTATTTAATTAATTAAGTTCTAAACTGTAACTTAATAAATCTTAATTACTTGATTAAATAACCTTAATCATTTGTTTAAAAGAAAACTCTTTATTAATTTAATAAATCTTATTTACAAATTTATTTACCTTAATTAATTTAACTCAAATCTTAATTTCTTGATTTAAATAAATTAAATCAATTATTCACTTGAGCTAATTTAATGAGTGCATATCATTTTATCTTTACTAATTCAATTTTAAAACATTTTCTAACTAATGTTTTAATTATCATCACAAATCAAATTTAAACAATTTAAATATTAAAACTTCTTTGATTTCAGACTAGGATTCAAATTATCTTTAATTCAAATTTAAACTTAGTTTTAAACTTTTAATTTCAACTTGCTTAAATTTTTCATTTAAAATTTCAACTTCATTTCAAATTTCTTTAATATATATTGAATTGCTTTTAAGTTATTAAAACATTTTGAATTTAAAACTTATTTATGTTTAAACTAAACTCTACCTTCAACTTGAATTTATATTAACATTTCAATTTGAACTCATCTTTTAAAAATCTTGGTTTAAAATTTAAATTGGTTTTAAAATTCTCAAACCAAAACAGTTTCAGGTTTCAGGTTAAAAATTGAAACAGGAATTCGACCCGAGACCCCCCTGCTAATGCTTCGAGTCACTTACTCGATTTACTCGAGTACCACTTCGCGTCATTTACCATTTTCCCCGAGACTTCCTGTACGCAACGCAAACCATCCCCTTCTTCTCCTTCCCAAACGCTACAGCCCCTCCAAACTTCAACGTGCACCGTGCACGTGTACACCACATCGGAGCGACTCTGATCATCGCAAAGACCGTCAACAAGTCACTGGTGACCCTCTCGACCACACCGATCAACTAACACCCTCAAGTTCGCCGTGTTTCGAAATCGAGATGTTCGAACTAAAACTGGAACCAATCTGATCAATATGAAATGCCTCATGCCGCCGCCTGCGACCACCAGGCACCTCGCCATCGTTCCCGAAGCTACGTCGCACCTTCTAGCAACCACGGCACCAATCGCGATCGACTCCGATTGCATCACGACGTCGTGAAACCCATTTGAAAACTCGGCGATAAAACAGGCTGTTAAACCCTAAATCCCCTCGCGCGCACAATCAAGGACCAACACAAGAATTCCACCATGGTCATCATCTTCCCCAAGTCCACCAGCATCTCCCAGATCTGGCCATGCCACCCCACGGCGATGAGATCGCCGGAATTTAATTTTTGAATGAAAATCGTTCACTTTTCGATTTCTCGTGATATAGATCACCAAAAATTCCAATTTTACTTCTAAAATTCAATTTTCAACACAAGAAATCTGATCATATGCTCGAATCCTAGAATTGAAGACATTAAATTTTCACAAAAATGTGATTGCTTACTGTAAAATAGATCCCTATCGAACTACAAAGCTATTAACTCACCAGACTATTTTTACCGTAAACTATATTCAAAATTTAACACTTTTCTAGTTTATAGCATCATCAAATACAAACTAGATAAAGAGAAATAGATTTTTGAAGTGGAGATGGACACTATTATCACCGTCAACAGAGCAGCGTTTCATTCATTTTCAAATTTAAAATAAAAGTTTCTCACCTTGTTCATTTGTTCCAGATGCTTTCTAAAGCTTGAAGTCTTTAAATTTCTGATGCTTTAAAATCTTCAACTTGAATTTGCTGAACTTACTTTTAGTTTTTCTGGTTTGGAATAAAACAGAGATGCTTCCAGTTTGGATTTTGATATAAAATTTACTCTGTGAACCAGAATTTGGATGTACTGTGTTTTCATTGTTGCCAGAAAACAAATTTCAAATCTTGTTTGATTTATTACTGAAGCGTAGTGCAAGTTAAACCACACTTTAACTTGCTTTGCGATTTAATTTTCTTTCAAAAGTAAAAAAAAAATAAAGAAAAATGGGAGGGAGGAATTTCGAGTTTACCTGTAACTAAAATGTTACAGGAATAGAGAGCAGGAAACAATGTTTCTAAGAAAATCAAAACATAAGCACAGCCATTCATCCCTATGCAAAGGCTATCCACATTCATACAAGCATTCAACACAAAAGGGATTGAGTGAAGTATAAGTTTACTCACAGTGTTTTAGCAAAGTGGCATAGCTTTTTATAGAAACAGGCTTTTGAAATTGCCAGCTGAAATCACCTTCTTTGATTTCTCTGGTTGTAGTTTGTTTGAGTTTTGAAATGATGCCACTTTATTTTTGTTTATGATGGACTAAACTGATGAAATGAAGAAGTGGATGTATATAAAGAGAAGTATGCAGGCTGTAGTTAGTACAACAGGTTCATTCATTTTTATTTTTATTAATGGCTGATGTATATTATATTAATGGCAGCTATGCTTACATTATGGGCTGAGATGTATTATATTGTGTACTAAGGTAAGGGCATTAATTGCTTAATGCTCTATTCCTCAGTCTACATGCATAGCTTCATTTGCTTGTACATCTTCTTTTCCTTATTATTGTGGCTGTAGCTTTGTTACTTATAACTATTTCCTCTATCTCGGCTGTACAATATGGAGATAGTATATAAAAGAAAAAGCATGTTCAGGGTGTTGTATTTCTTTTTGCTTTTCTTTGTTTCTCTTTCTTGTTTTGGTTTCACACTAGTTTTTTTTTTTTGCTGTCTTCATATTTGCATATTTTATTTTTCTTTCTTTTGTCTATTTCTTGTTTATTTCAGTTTACACACTTATCATTGCTTGTTCAAATCTTTACAAGCTGCATACTATTCTTTTTAGTTTAGTTTTATACTTATTGTTTTTGTTTTGTTTTATATATCAATGTTCTTATTCTTATTCATAGCTTAAGTATGAATTATTTTACTTTACAAAATAAGTGAACTTCTATTTTTAGTTTAAATAATTATCATAAGTTTTACTTTAAAAATTATTGTTTTATATTTCTCTATATATACACATATATTTTATATAACTCAAATTATCATCATTTATAAATTTTTTAAATCAATTTATTTATTTATTTTTATACTTGTGTAAATGTATATACTTTTGTTTTATTTATTTTTAAAAACCATTTATTTAAGATTTAAATCCAAATCAAAAAATATATATATATATACACAAGATTTTAAAATTTCAAATTGACTCATATATACCCAAATATACATATATATATATACATTCACATATATACATATATATACAATAATTAAAAATTTAAATGATTTATATAGAATATATTTGAACTCGGGGAAACTCACATCACTAAATCGATTAATTTCACTGTTTTCTTCAAAAATAGATTTTAATTATCATTTTAAATTTATATAAAAATCCGGGGTCGTTACATTAGGCCAAAGATGGGTCATGCTTGAGATGGGTGTAACATCCCCACTTTGATGGCTGAAACTAAGTGCTATGAATGCTGCAGACATCCATAGTATTAATTTTCGATGACAAAATGTGGTTATGTTAATCATATCAATAAACAAAAGCACATGAGTATGAATATTTCTAAACATAATTTAATAACAAGCTTTCACATTTCATTTCATAAATAAAGTTTCCTATTCTTACATAATCCCATCCGATCCCGCGTTTAGAGAAAACATAACTATTACAAAATACTTCAAGAACAACATACGAAGATGCCCACTTGGTTGATCATAGTCTACTACTACTTGACAGTTATAATTTCTATGATTACATCCATTCAAACAAAGTGAACTACATAGCGGGTTAAATAAAACTCCTAATATAGCTAGCTTGCACCCTTCACGTCTTTGGGAGTTTATTCATCTAACTGGAAACATGAAATCCCTTACTCACAATCTACTTAAATGAGTGCCCAAGAGTTTAAGGGGAAAAACAAAAACTTTGGATCAGACAAACAGTCTGATGTGTATAATTACCTAACATCTCGAATCAAAATAGATATCAAGTGAGACTATGCCGCTAAAAGGAACAGGTTTTCCCCTCAATGGTAACTTAATCAAATCAAATCAACCATATACTGTGCATCCTACATCCACAATGGTTGGAACATAATAAATAAATATTTGCGTTCATGCAACATACGGTAGACTACCCATCCCAGTTTATTTGACAACCGGTCGTAATTTCATCCGACTATCTGTCTTAAATTCAAATGACTGTCCATTTTATTTTTATGTAGACTATTCATTTCACATGTAAACATTACATGAATTATCCATCCCTACCATATGGACTACTCATCACATGCGGTTTTACTATATAAATTATATGCACTATCCACTGCGCATCTTATAGTTTCCTAGGAGGACCATGAACCCTTTATTAACCATATAGAGACTATCTATGTCTAGCATCATGTGGACTATCAATCACACATTCCATAGCTTTAATGGGCCAACTATAAACCTATCACTTATCAATTTTCTTCATGTTTAACTTAAAGTTCAACCTATGTCATTGGTATTCCCAATTAGATTGTGTACCCTATAAAATTATTACATCTCAAAAAATATGCATTGGTATCCCCAATGACCTATATCAAAATTATAAAATAAAATATATGGTATCTCTAATGGTTAATGTCAAATCATAAAATAAAATACTTTGGTATCCCCAATGAACAATGTCGAAGTCAACAAACATATGGCTTTACACAGTTAATATAGAAATGTAAAAGACTTGCGGCATTCATGTCGCATTATCAATATCGAGCCTCTACCCAAGGTTAGAAAAGAAGAGTTTGATTTAACGAATCATATAGCTAACTGTCGAGGTTATGAGGTTATTGACCTTCTTAAAAATATAGGCTATATCACTTTTAAAAACTACTTTAGTTTGCACAAAACCAGGCCCCGCCGACATTGAAATATAAAGTAGCAGCATCAGTGTAGCATGACAATATTGCCGAAATCAGTTACTTGCGACATTAATACTATAATGTCGAAACTACGCTACTTTGGCTCTATGCCACAAAATACAAGATCTCGGCATTGAAAACCCACAATATAAATTTCCTTTGCATTGAAATCAAGTAACAACAGTATCATCGCCATCAAAATAGTTAATTTCAAAAATAATGCTTGACCCTTCCCTGCCTTAAGCTATGATGTCGATATAGAAAACATGTGGCATTATTTAAAACTATGGTGAAAGCTTGCAGCATTGATAAAGTGATGATGAAAGCATTGTATATCAGTTATTATACCATAAAACATATAATGTCAGTATTGACAACTTACGCCATCAATGATTCCCGTTACCACGATACGTTATTCCCATAGTAACGATGTCGCATGCATGATCCAATGCATCTCGTAATTATCGAATATGTATCTCATGCCTTATTCATAACCACGCCGCCTTTCATTATAATACCGCCTATTTTCGGTGTCGGATGATATCAGGATGCTGCATATCAATGATGTAGTAGTAGTTATCATAAAAACTGTTTTATTCCCTTTTAAAGTGAATTCTTTTTACCTACTACCACTTATTTTTCAACCATGATTGGTTGGGACTAAACCTTACAATATCTTTTCGTAATTTACCGAATTTTTTTTTACCTTCCCGAAATCATTTATTCATTTAATCATTTAATATCCTTTATTAATTATTGATTTATATGCTTTTCTAGTATAATAAATTCATAATAATTCATAAACACTTGCGAAAAATCCTAGAAAATCTAAAAAATTCAGAATTATCATATCCTTTACCACATAAAAGTTTCACGGCCAAAAACCATATTTAATTATTTTGATAATTAACACCCGAAATATACCATATTTCCATCATGGGAAATTCATAAAATATCCATTTTAACTTAGATGATTATAAACTTAAAAACTTATCTCCGAAATAGCATTTTACTCCGCATATCAGAAAATCAAAATGATTGGAGATTAAAAACTTAGGTTTTACCCTTCAAATCCATTCAAATAATTTCATAAAAATTTCGAAAATCATTATTCTATCCAAACAATGATCATACATCCATAACAAGGCAAAACAATCAAGATAAATTTGGGTATTTCCCATAGTTGAATTTAACCCAAAGATAGAAGAGATGGTTCACTTATTACTCACCTTAAATTAGACGTTGGAGTTGAGATTTGGTGGTGTTTAGCTTCCCTAAGCTTTATCATTTGAATCCCCTTTGATTTCCTCTTCCTTCTACCTTGATTAATGGTTGACCCTATTTCTTCTTTGTGATTTATTTTGGATGTAAAATAAGAATGAATCAGAGGGAGAGGGTTTAAGGGATAAAGGATAGATCCATTCCCATTTTGACCCTCTCATATATTCTCTTATATGTTGAGTTTTCAAAAATCTTATTACCCGTATTAAGTCATGACCTAATTAGATTATCAAATCTCATCCACATGTCCCACTATATTATACTTTTTATCTATCTAATTAGATTTCCTGAATAACATTAAACTAAAATTAGCGATGTTACAAGCTCCCATCCTTAAAGAATTTCATCCTCGAAATTCAGTAAGGACTGCATAACTAGCATATCAAACATGGTAACAATGCTAATATATATCCTACTAGCTACAAAGTTTATATATGACAAATATAGAACAAACCATCATTACAACTCAGGATAAGTATCCCTAATCATGTCCTCTATCTTTCAAATACAGTCTTTCTCGTTGTCACTCCGTTGGACTTTCACCAATCTGACTGTCTTATTTCTTAGCTTCATCTCATCTCTTGCTACTACTCAAACTAGTTTCCTAACAAAAGTCAGATCTAGTTCTACTACTGAACTGCGGTCGAAGAAGCAGTAGTCCCTAGATCATGCACATACTTCCTAAGATAAGAAACATGAAAACCATTATGGATACCCGCCAAACTACTCAATAACTCTACTTGGTATGTGAGTTTCTTAATCCTCTCTAAAAGAGGGATGTTCCAACATATATACTATTAGTTTTTCTGACTTTCCAAATCATACCACACCCTTCTTTGGTGATACTTTAATGAAAACATGATATATAACTGAGAACTGTAGATCCTTACACCTCTTATCTATGTAACTTTTCTTCCTAGACCGAGCTTCCCTCGTCCTAAGTCAAATAGCTTAATTTTCTCTGCGGCTTCTTTTACCATATCTGAACTAAGGACTAATATGACTCCAGTCTCTAACCAACATGCTGGTGATTTGCACGACCTTCCATACAAAGCTTTGAAAGTCGAATTCCTATACTAGTCTGATAACTATTATTATAGAAAAACTCAACTAAGTGCAAATGGTCTTCCCATAAGCCAGCAAAGTCTAGTACACAAACTCTCAACAAATCTTCAAGTATCTTATTAACTCTCTCTGCCTGTCCATCCGTCTGTGGGTGATAAGTAATATTCATCTTAAGCTTGGCACCCAACAACGCTTATAGACTCTTGCAGAATTCACTAATAAACAAAGTATCTCTATCACTGACTGTACTACTAGAAATCCGATGCAGTCTAACAATATTATTCATAAACATCTTAGTCAATAGGAGTACCGTTATGGTTGACTTAATTGGAATGAAATATGCACCCTTGGCCAGTCTATCCACTATGACCCAAATACTTTCATTTCCCCTATTCGACCTTGGAAACCATCAACAAAATCCATGGATATCGTATCCCACTTCCAAACTAGTGTATCTAAGGGCTAAAGTAATCCGCTCGGCTTTTGATATTCGACTTAAACTTGTCGGCAGTTCAAACACTGCTTTGCCCATAGGCCTACATTCCTTTTCATATCTTCAAAAGAAACTCCTTTCCATATCCTGATTAATCTTAGTTCCTCCAGGATGTGTAGTAAACTTCGATCGATGGCATTCCTTAAGAACTACCATCCTTAGGTCACCAACATATGGAACACACAACAATCCCTTCTTCCTTAACCATCTCCTCTAGTCAAGGCTAAAATCTTTCAAATCATCAATCTCGGTTCCACCTTCCAACCTTCTAATCCGTTCTGCTAACCATGAATCATCTCTTTTCTTAGAAGCAATACTTTCGATCAATACCGGCTGAACTTCCAAGCAAGACAACATGGCAGTATTTTGACTAAACTACGAGTCGATCTTAACTGCACACTACAAGCAGTCATTGCCTCTAAATCTTTTTATTCTGCCAACATAGCTAACATCATATTTTGATGTTTTCTGCTAAGTGCATTAGCAATTTAGTTTCTTTTCCCTGGCGTACACTCGATACCAAAATAATCAGCCGTCAAAAACTCCAGCGACCTCTACTGTCTCATATTTAACTCTTTCTGAGATAATAAATATATCAAAGACTTATCGTCCATAAACAACTCAAATCTTTCTCCTAAGAGGTAGTGTCTCCAAACTTTCATGGCAAAGAACACGGCTGCCAACTCCAAGTCATGAGTCGGATATCTAATTTCATGTGGTCTAAGCTATCTAGAATCATAGGCAATTACTTTATCCCTTTGGATCAATACCACTCGCAATCATGTTCCACATACATTTGTATACACCATTGAATCCCGATTCCCATTCGAAACAACTAACATGGGCGCATTGGTCAACAAATGCTTTAATTTAAGGAATATTTATGGGACTCTTTCAGTTGTTAAAAACTTCAGTCTTAGCTAGATCCATGGACAGCCCTTTCTGTGAAACCACATGACCAAGAAACTTCACTTCTTTCTTCTAAAAGTGATACTTTGAAAACTTTCCATTTATTTGACGCCGCCTTAACGTCTCAAGAACTATTCTAAGATGAATTTCATGGTCTTTTTCATCCTTATAGTATATCAAAATGTCATTAATAAACACCAACATGAACTTATCAAAGTGCTCTTGGAATATCGGATTTTTCAATTCCACAAAGAAGTAGTGGCATTTGTCAATCTGAATGGCATTACTAACCACTTGTATGAACCACATCTCATTTGAAACACCGTCAAAGGGATACTTTCCTCTGCCATCCTCAATTGAAGGATCCTTATCACCAAATCGAACCGAGAAATTACCTTGGCTCCACTCAACTACTCAAATAAATCATCGATTCTTGGCAAAGGTATCTATTCTTTATCAACTTCTCATTCAACTTACGATAATCAATATACAATATCAATAACCCATGTGGTTCCTTAATGAATACTGCGGCTGCTCTCCAAGGGAATTGCTTGGTCTAATAAAACTCTTTCCTTCTAAGTCCCTTAGCTACACATTTAACTCCTTTATCTCAATAGGCATCATTCTACTGTGTGGTTTACTCATAGGTTCAGCTCTAGGTATAAGATCTATTCGAAACTCAATAGCTCATTTCGATGCTAGTCCTATAAAAGGCTCAAAAACATCTACGAATTCTCTTACAAGAAAAACCCAGCTTATCTAGTCTTCTACCTCTGTTGCGCCCAATAAAGCACAAATTTTTGAACTTGAATATTCTACCGTGTATATGATTCGATAACTATTATCCAGGTGTCTCAATGAATTTCCTATTCTGGCAAAATATCATGGCAACGTATCTGTCTAACCAATCCATACTCGAAATAATCCCGAAGCCTACGAAATCAAACACATATAGATTTCAAGCAAAAGCATGACCTAACGACTCAAATTCTAAAGGTTACATCTCATACCAAGAGTTGCATGCCCTCTTATCAGATTTGCTATCCTTAATGAAGTAAAAATATACAATAGTTCTAACTCTAACTTATTTACCAAATATTGAGAGATAGATGCACTAGTTCCAAATAACACTCTAACGGATATGCTATAAATCAAAAGCGTACCTCATAACAAAGTCTTTCCCTTCTCCTCTGCTGTTGGTCTAGAAGATGATGGTTCCAAAGAAAAGACCTTTCCCTTTCCCGTCTTGGCTGCTTCTGGACATTTGTTCTTGTAATGCCCCACTTGGTCGCAGTTAAAGCACTTCACATTCCGCCTTTCCAAAACCATCTTGCCATCACCATATGGACATTCATTAACATAGTACCCCTTCTTGTCACACTTACAATAAATGATTTCTACTTTCCCTTTCCTGGTAGCTCCACCCTTCTGAGCTTCCTTCTTCTTGAAGAATTTTCTCTTCTTATTCCGAGGACTCTGGGTTTCCACCAACTTTCTTTCCCAAAAGTCTCATGCATCTCCTCATTCCTTATAGCCCTTTCCATCGCTACATTACACAGATTCTAAGATGTGGCGTTGTCACCCTAGCAACCTTCGACCTCCATCCTCAGATAAACTTCTCATTCTTCTTGATAATAGTATCGATAATAGCATATCTGTGCTTAGATAGCTCATCAAACTTGGTATCATACTCCAATACGAACACTTCCCCTTTCTCCAATTCCATAAACTTTCTAAGCAGGGTTGACTTGGCTTCTTTAAATAAAAATCTTTCCTCGAATCTCCTTCGAAATTACTCCCAGGTTAGTTCTTCTTCTGGCATGCTAAGGGTTACCCGTTTCCACCAGTACAGTGCAGCACCTTGCAACTGCCTTGAAGCCAATCTCCTCTTCTGCTCGTCATTTAAACCCAAGTTAGAAAAAATCCTTTCACAATGCAACAACTAGTTTTCAACTTCAATAGCATTCTCGGTTCTAAGAAAAGACTTCCCACCAAGACTAGTATAATCTCGGTTCAATTTAGCATAGATATTACCAACTGATGCCATGTGATAAACTCTTCCAACATAAGAAACATTCTCCCTAACCAAACTAGCAGCAACTCTAGCTTGCATCATGCTGACAATGACATAGTCCCCATATCTACTGGCGGGGTTCCAACACCTACATTAACATTTCCATTTTGATTAACATTTTTAGTCGACTTCGGTTCCTTCTGGTTTTAGGTCAAACATTTCCATTGGTTATAGTGCTTCCTCCACCTAGATTCGCTCTTTCGTTTCCTACCTCCATATCTTGCTTTCTCATAATTTTCATACGAGTCTTAATAAGATACAGAAGAAGGTCTAAGAGAGGGGAGAATACATACATATATATATATATATATAGCAAATACAAGTATGTTACTCTAGCCTTATCCCATACCCCAATATTATTCTCTGATTCATTGGATTATGTTATCAAAATTCTTTTAATCTTTTAAGTTTTATATAAACTTATGCTTTGATACCAACTTGTAATATCCATCACTTTGAGGCCTGAAACAAAGTGCTATAGATGTTACAGCTATCCATAGTACTAATCAAAATACGGCTATATTATTCATATCAATAATCAGAAGCACATGAATGTGAAAATTTTCAAACACAATTTAATAACAAGATTTCATATTTCATTTCGTAAGTAAGGTTTCCTATTCATTACATAATCCTATCTGATCCCACATTCATAGAAAATATAATTATTACAAATACTCCAAGAGCGACATATAAAGATGCCCCCTTGGTTGATCAGAGTCTATTACTGTTTAACAATTATAATTTCTATCATTACATCCACTCAAACAAAGTAAACTACACAGCGGATTAAATAAAACCCTTAATATAACTAGCTTGTCTCCTGCATGTCTCTGGAAGGTTATTTGTCTAATTGGAAACCTAAAATCCCTTACTCCCGACCTAAGAGTTTATGAGAAAAAATAGAAACTTCAAGTCAGACAAATGGTCTAGTGTAAATAATAACCTATCATCCCAAACCAAAATAGATATATAGTAAGACCATGTTGCTAAGAAGAACGGGTTTTCCCCTCATTAGTATCTTTACCATACCAAATCAACTATATAATGTACATCCTGCATCCACAATGGTTTGAACATAAAAATAACCATTTGCATTCATGCAACATACAGTGGACTACCCATCCTAATTTATACGACTATTCATCTTAATTTCATCCGACTATCTATCTTAAATTCAAATGATTGTCTGTCTTATATTTATGTGGACTACCCATTTCACACATAAACATATATGGATTATTTATCCCCTACATATGGATTACCCATCACACGTGGTTTTACTACTTAAATTATGTAGACTATCCATCATACATCTCATAGTACTACGGTATCCCTAATGAACAATGTCAAAGTCAATATACATGGCTCGCCACCATTAATATTGCAATGTAAAGTCTTACAACATTTATGCTGCAATATCAATATCGAAACTCTACCCAAGTTTAGAAAGGAAGAGTTTGATTTTACAAATCACATGGCTAACTGTGGAACCCATGAGGTTATCAACCTAATTAAAAATATAGGCTCTCACACTTTTAAAACTTAATTTTAGTTTTCATAAAACCAAGCCTCACGGGCGTTGTAATAAAAGGTAGCGGCATCAGTGCCGCATGGCATTATTGCCAAAATCAATTACTGGAGGCATTAATACTATAAGGTAGAAACTATGGTAGGCTCTATGGCATAAAATGAAAGGTGTCGGCACTGAAAATTCAACCTATGATATAAATTTCTTTTACATCGAAATCAAGTAATAGCGGCATCATTGCCAAAAATAGATAATATCGAAAGTAATGTTTGCGGCTTCCCTGCCTTAAGCTATGACGTTGATATAGAAAACATGCGGCATTATTTAAAATATTGCTGAAAACTTGCAGCATTGATAAAGTAGTGATGAAAGCATTATACATTGGCTATTATTCCATAAAATATATAATGTCATCATTGATAACTTGCACCATCAATGATTCCCATTGCCACGAAATGCATTATATGATGATGTCACATGTATAATCTAATGCATCTCATACTTATGGCATGAGTATCTCATGCATTATTCATAACGAGCCACCCTTTGTTATAATGCCACCTATTTCCAACAGCGAATGGTATGGGGATGTTGCATAGTGGTAATTATCATGAAAACTATTTTCTTCCCTTTTAAATTAAATTATTTTTACCCATTATAATTTCTTTACAAACTATGATTGGTTGGGACTAAAACTTCACAATTTTTTTTGAATTTACTGAAGTCATGTTTACCTTTCCGAAATCATTTATTCATTTAATTAATTATTGATTTAAATGCTTTTCTAGCATAATAGATTCATAATAATTCATAAAAATTTGGGAAAAATCACCAAAAATCATAAAAATACAAAATTATCATATTCTTTACCATATATAGTTTAGAGTTGAAAATCATATTTAATTATTTTTCATAACTAAAACCCAAAATACACCATACTTCCACTCAAAAAATTCATAAGATATTCATTTTAACTTTTAAAATTATGAAATTAAAAATCCATCTTCAAAATAATATTTTACTCCATATATCAGAAAATCAAAGTGATCGGAGATTAAAAACTTAGGTTTTACCCTTCAAACCCATTCAAACAATTTTATAAAAATTTCCATAAATCGTTATTTTATCCAAATAATGATCATACATCCATAATAAGGCAAAGCAATTATAATAACTTTTGGTATTTCTCATAGTCGAATTCAATCCAAAGATAATAGAGGTGGTTCACTTATCATTCACCTTAAATTAGTCGTTGGAGTTGAGATTTGGTGGAGTTTAGATTCTCTAAGCTTTATCTTTCGAATCCCCTTTGATTTCCTCTTCCTTCTACCTTGATTAATGGCCGACCCTATTTCTTCTTTGTGATTGTTTTAGGATGTAAAATGAGAATGAATAAGAGGGTTAGGGTTTAAGAGATAAAAGATAGATCTTTCCCTCTTTATCCCCTCTCATATATTCTCTTATATTAAGTTTTCTAGAATCTTATTACTCGATTTATTAAGGCACAACCTAATTAAATTATCAAATCTCATCGTCTTGTCCTACTATACTATTCTATTTAATTTATCCAATTAAATTTCTTGAATAATGTTAAACGAATACTAGGGGTGTTACAATAATCTTGTCTAATAATTTGGCTAATAATTGATTTGAAGTGATGTTGAGTGGGCAGGTTGACCTGGAGCCATGTTGAGTATGGACCAACATGAGAGTGTGGGTCGTTGGAGAGCTGGTCGGTGTGTTCTAGGCCAGGCTTCGCTTTATTATGTACTTATCCGATGTGCTAGTCATTGAAGCCGATAGGGGAGAGCTAACCGGACATCGATCAAAAATGATACCGTGTGGCCGGGATAGTTTGGGGCCAACTTAAGCTTGGGCCGTTAGGGGAAAATCAATCGAAGATTAGATGCACCACCTTTGATTGGGTTGGGTTATGCCTATATTGGCTTGCTAATTACTTGTGAGAAAATGGAGCAGTAGAAATCAATACTCCAACTTTTTCTACTCATATAAGACAACACAAAAAAATGGAAATAATATACATCAACTAAATAATGACTAAGGAAATAGAATTACAACTAAAACTAAACTCATTTATAATGCTATTGAATACTTCTATAATTTTCATTATCAAAACAAAATAAAGCACTTTTTTCTTTTTAATGGCAGGTCCTATCGAACTTAGTCCCATCTCGTCCCTTCAATCCCTCTGCCTGCCCCAGCCAATCCCTTCCCCATTTTCCTCGTCCACCTCTCCCATTTTGATCCCACCTGCTCCCGGTCTAACTCCACATGCCCGCCTCCTCCTCCTACATCCCCTTCTAACTAGTGTGTAACCCGTTCATTGCACACGGTAATGTTGTAAAAGAAATTGTCAAACATACATAGTTAAATAGTCGACGCACAATGTAATATACTAATGTTTACATATATATTTTTATTTTAGCATGTTAAAATGTTATGTTTTCATAGTAAAATATATTCAAAAATTATTTTTGAATAGTTAAAAATAATCATATATTCATTATTTTCATATTCTTACTATTTAAAATGATATATTTTGTTTCAAATTAGTTTTACGATAATATTTCTAAAGTTTAAGGAAATTATATGTTAAACATATTATTTTATTGATTAATAGGTTTAAAAAATGTATATATATATACACACTATTGTTACTTCCAAAATTTTATACTTTAAAATATTTTATGTAATTTTAAAATAAGTTTAATTTATATTTAAAATTAAGAAATTATATGTTAGATATGACTGATATACCTATACATGTGAAACAGTTTTTAGTGTTTATGTATACGATAAATTTCAAAGAAAAATTTAGATGTAATATATTCTGTTTTGAAGTAATATTGAGTAAATTCGTAATCCTGTGTGTTTTGATGCGCATGCTCACCCGCACATGTGCATGATGATGAGTTGCAGATGTCAAATTGCAAATACGTATTGATAAGAATTTTAAATGTAACATGAGATATTAAAGGAAATACTATTTTTTTATTTACTAAAATTGTTGATAATGATAATAAAAAAGTAATAAAATAAATCTCATGCATTGCACGCGCTAATTTCGTAAAAACATGGTACTCATGCTTTAAATGTTGTTAAATTAAAAATTTGTTATGCAATGTTCGATATATCAATCATAAATTAAACGTTTTATTATTGTTTATGCCAATAATTTTCGTTAAGTGATTCAGATATTTTTATATTTGAATGAAATATCTACCATGTGTTACTACTAATGCGGTATATAAATTGAAATTGTCATTTTGTTTATAAATTTTCAAAGAATTTAATGAGTATTAATTACTTGAATATATTTATATAGTATAGATTTATAGTGTTTGGTTAATTTAAATACATAGATTTGAATGTAAAATAATAAAATAAAATTGATAAAAACTTTGTAAATGACTGTAGAAATTATAAAATCTTGGTGTATATGAATCATGGAAAAAATTAACATAATATTTTGGATAACTATAAAATGATAATTTACATGGATTCAAAAAAATGAAGAGAATTAATGAGTAGGGGTGAAAATTTTATAATTATTGTGATGATTTTTTATCTTTAAACTTCAATCATTTAACTAATAATTTAGTAAAATAAATAATTATACATTAAAGTTGTTCGTATTGTTTTTTATGTGATCTATATTTATACTATTTTGTTACAATGAGCGCGATATTTTATTGGCATGGTTATCTATATTATTTATTAGAAAAATTAATATATAACGATTAATTAATTTTTTTAAAATAATTTATAATGAAATTATTTAATTAATTTAACTATACAGACTTAAATGTAAATTGTACATGAAAATTGAGAACTTTGAAAATAATTGTAGAAAGAAGAAAGTGTAAATTTTTGAATGTAAAACGATAGTGTAAAATTAATAAAATCTTATAAATAATTCAAAACTAATGAATTGTATTAGGTTTTTAAAATAAATTTTTAATAAATATCTAGATAAAATTAAGGAGAGGTAAGAGAATGCTAGAATTAATGTAAGAGCTAGAATTTCTTCTGGTTTACTATTATTTAATGGATTCTTCTCCTTCTCCTACCATGCTTCCCCCTCCCTTGGTTTCATCAGTGCATGCTGCTAAATGGAATTCTCTTTTCAAATTCAAGCCAAGGAATGCAGGCCTTTATATACCTACTACTTTCCCTGGCATCTGTGATGGTGAAGTTATGGTCCCACCCCAGAGGTTTTACAAGCCATAGATGAGGTTTGGGGAGAGTATTTAATGGGTTTTATTCTTGATAAGCCCCTATACAACTGTAATAATGCGCTTGAAAAAAGTCTGGAAGCTCAAAGATTCTATAATGGTTAAATTGGATGGCTTCTTGTTTCTATTCAATCTGTCTTTTGAAGAGGATAGAAGGAATATGTTGAATCTGACCCATTACTCATAAGGAACAAGCTTTTCATTGTAAAACCATGGAACCCCATGATAGGTAATATATATAGCATAATTAAAGCTGTCCCTGTTTGGTTAAGACTCTTGAACATCCCTCTATTTGCTTGGTCACACCTTGGCATCAACTGGTCCAGAATTGGTAAATTTTGTGCTTGGATGAGTCCACTAAAAAATTGCAAAGAATATGGTATGCTAAATGTCTGGTAGAAGTGACTCCTGATTGTGAGTTGATTGAAGAATTTCCAGTCAAATTATTGGATGGAAGCATACAAATTATTAGAGTGTACTATCAATTGAAGCCCGCTATCTGTCCATCTTATAAGGAATTTTGATATGAAAAATATTACTGTCAGAGAGGTAAAAAAGAGGAAGTGATAGCAGACAAAGGAATGAGTCCAATCCAAAGTGACAAAGATACTAGTCAAAATGAAAAAAATTAAGTAGGAGAAAATAGTCAGTAAGAAGTGAGTTTGGCAAAAAGTTAAGGAAAGTAAAGTTAGAAATAACGGAGATGCTCTTCATGCTGCTAGAAGTAAAATAAGTGAAATGCAAAATGTTGGCAAACCTGGCATATGCTTTGACACAAATAATGTGCCAGTGAATGCAGAGAATGTAATGGTGACAAACAACAAGTTTTCTGTTGTTGTAGACGGAATGGTGAAATTGAGTTATGCATTCAGGAGCTAGAAAATGGTTGTGAAAAAACAACTGTGCCCACCTAAGTGAAATAAGGGTGAAAAAAAGAAGCTATTAATGAATAAAAACAATTTTTTTTTAAGTTAATGGAGTTTGCAACGGAAAGATAGTTTTGAAGAAACAAATTTTTATTCACTAGCTTGATTTACGGAAGTTTGTATAACTGATACGGTTTCTTGCTTGAAAGAAAAGAATAAAATTCTTGTACATGATTCGGTGATATTTTATATTATTGCATTGGGCTTTGAGAGTGCGGCCCGATATGTATTTGCTTTGTTGTGATGTAATAAGTCTTTCTAAGGCCCTTTTGATATAATATTGACGGTTGAGATGATGCCTTGTTAGCATAAAGCAGATCTTGTAAGTTGGTATTTTTCATTTCTTCAATTGCCCCCCTCAAACCCGAGCGGCTAGGGTTAGGGTTTGATGGCGATTTGCAAGATTCGTGCTTGTTTTCAGTTTGAAAGTAAAGGAATCAGCTGAATATTCCCAATACAACTCTATTTGATATTTGTCTCTTTGATTTACTGCAATTTGAGTTCCAATGTTGAGATTTGAGTTGGATATCTGAGCGCCAATTTGAAAAAGAGAGGTCTCTACTCAAATCTTACAGATCCTTGTAGAATTGCTTGAACTTGACTCCTCATTCTGGGCTTTGTCTTTGATACGCTTCACTTGAAGGTCAGATCTGAACTTTATGAAGTTCTTTGTGCTTAGAGGCTTAGTAAGTGTGTCTGTCCTTTAGTAAGCAGCAGGTATGTGATTGATTTGTAGATTCTCTTTTTGAACTTGTTCTCGAACGAAAAATATATCGATTTCAATGTGTTTCGTTCTTGAGTGCAGTATTGGGTTTGCAGTCATGAACACTGCACTCTGATTATCACACCACAACACTAGTTTTGCTTTGTTCTTTATCTTTAGTTCTTCAAGTATGGACTGTAACCACATTATTTCTGCTGTAGCGTTAGCTATGCTTCTATACTCCGCCTCTGTACTAGATCTAGATATTGTAGTTTGCTTGTTGGAACACTATGATATTAGATTATTTCCAATGTATATGCAGTATCCACTGACTGACTTTCTGTCATCTGGATCTGCAGCCCAGTCTGCATCTGAAAATCCAGTTATGTTTAGATTGTTGCATGCTTTAAACGACAGTCCATAGTTCAGAGTTCCTTTGAGATATCTGAGAATTCTTTTGACTGTTTTCCAGTGTTCATGCAGAGGGTCCTGCATAAATTGAGACACTTTGTTAACACTATAAGCAATATCTGGTCGTGTTATAGTAGCATATTGTAATGCTCCTACAAAACTTCTATATTGTTTAACGTTGTTTATGGCTTCTCCCTTGTTTTTAGATAACTGATGATTGCCGACCATAGAAGTTGGCTGTGGATTTGCACCATCCATTTTTGTTTTAACAAGTAGTTGCTCAATATATATTTTCTGACATAGCATTAGTTCTGAATTTTCTTTTCTCAGTACTTCTATTCCCAAGAAGTAATTGATCTGGCCCAGATCTTTAATTGAGAATTCTTTGTTTAAGTAGTTGATGACATTGTTGATTTCATCTTTGTTACTTCCTGTAACAATCAAGTCATCAACATATATAAGTATGTACACAGTTAATGAACTATTAATTTTAACAAATAGTGAGTTGTCTGATTTGATAGACTGGTATTTCATATTTGATAATGTTGCCTTCAGTCTATCAAGCTAGACTCTTGGAGCTTGTCTAAGTCCATATATTGCTTTATTCAATTTGCACACATAGTTTGCCTGCTTGATATATCCTGGTGGTTGCTGCATGTATACATCTTCCTGTAGGATGCCATCAGAAATGCATTGTTGACATCTAATTGCTTTATACACCACCCTTTGTGTAGAGCAATAGTGAGAATGAGTCTTATAGTAGCTGGTTTGATTACTGGGGAGAATGTCTCTTTAAAATCAAACTCATATTGCTGTGTATATCCTTTAGCAACAAGTCTTACCTTGTATCTATTAATTATGCCATCAGGATTTTTCTTTATCCTGTATGTCCACTTGCATCCAACTATGTTCTTGTTGTCTGGAGGATACACAAGAGTCCATGTATTGTTGTTTATGAGAGCCTTATACTCTTCATCCTTAGCTGCTGCCCAGTTTTTGTTTTTTGCAGCTTCCTCATATGTTTCTGACTCATGTGAAGTTATGCTTGTATTGTATATTTTGGGCTTGAAAATGCCACTTTTAGCCCTTGTAATCATGGGATGACTGGGTCTTGCATGATCTTCAGTATGAGGTGAGCTTTCTTCATTTACTTGATTTGACATGTCTCTTATGTTGCTTTGATGATCTTCTTCTTCTATTTGATTCTTTTCATTTTCTGTTTGTGTAGGAGAGTGAATGGCATGACTAGGATCACTTGGCATCTCAGAGTCAGATTGATTAGATACACTGGATTGAGTGCAGTGATCTCTAGTAGACCTCACTTCCTCATTCTGAGCCTCATTCTCATAATAAATTGGTAAGTCAAGTATTGAAAACCTTGGATTGGATACTTTATTTGTTGTTTTTATTCCTGGATTATTGTAAGGAAAGATATTTTCATTAAATACAACATGTCTGCTAATAAAGATTATTCCATTTTCATCTAAACACTTGTAGCCCTTCTGGTTAGTAGCATATCCTATAAATGTACAAGGTTTAGATCTGAAATTTAGTTTGTTGGCATTGTAGGGTCTTAGATAATGAAAACATAAACATCCAAAAGTTTTTAAACTATGATAATCAGGTTTTACCCTACATAAATTTTCAACTGGACTTATTCTATTAATTCCCTTTGCTGGTAACCTATTGATAAGATATACAGCAGTATTAAAGGCCTCAGGCCAAAACTTTAATGGTAATGATGCATGAGCTAATATAGTAAGTCCAGTATTAACTATATGTCTATGTTTTCTTTCTACTAATCCATTTTGCTCAGAAGTGTATGGGCATGTAATTCTATGCACTATACCTTTTTCTTTAAAGTAATCACTGAGAGTTTTAAACTCAGTTCCCCTATCTGATTGAATTACTTTAACTTGATTGCCAGTTTGTTTTTCAGCCATGACTATAAAATTTATAAAAGCATTATGTGCTTCAGTCTTAGCTTTTAAGAAATCAATCCATGTGTGTCTAGTGTGTGCATCAACAAAGGAAATATAGTACTTGTATCCAAAATCTGAACATATGGGTGTAGGCCCCCATAGGTCTGTGGCAATCAAGTCTAAAGATTTTGAGTAAGTTGTTGAGGAATCATTAAATGGCAACTTATGACTTTTTCCCAGTTGGCAATATGTACAAACATAGGGTAATGAGACATTATCAAAAGATATTCTGCTTTCATTAAGAACCTGTTTTACAACTTTCACACTTGGGTGACCAAGTTTGTAATGCCATATATCAAATACACTTTTGAAGTCTTGCTCCACACACATGTTACAATTTTTCTGATTGTTTGAGTGCACATTGTTATTGACTGATTTGAATTTATACGGTCCTTTTTCAGCATCACCCTGTAACAAAATATCCTTTGTTAGTATGTCTCTAACCAAACAGTATTTGGGATAAAAATTTAAAGTAAACTCTATTGTCATTCGCAAATTGTGATACACTAATAAGATTTTTCTTAATTTTGGACACTCTTAATAAATTATGTAAGTACAATTGCTTCTTGCCTTTAATATAAGCATTGCCAATATGAGTAATATTGATACACTTACCATTTCCCATACAAATTGACTGCTTATCTCTGTACTCCCTGTTGCCAAGATTCAAGTTATCAAGATTATTTGTGATATGATTTGTTGCACCAGAGTCTGGGTACCAACAGTCATCCTGAACACTTTCTGGCTTTCCTGTATCATTAGAACTGTGATTTTTATCACAATTTGTTTGTGTCTCTGAGTTTGCCTGAGCCATGTTGGCACTGGGATTATTATTTCTTTGACCACTAGTTTGATTTGAGTATCTGAAGTAGCACTTGACTGCTGTGTGACCCACTTTTTCGCAAATTGACATCTAGGTCTATTAGTGTTATTCCATCTGCCCCTTCCACTTGATCTGTTAGAAATTCCTCCTCTATGTATACTTTGATCTAACTTATTGTTATTTTGGCCTTTGTTCTTGGAATGAGTGGAATAGTTAATGTTGAAGTCTGACTCTTGTAGTTTTTTATTATCAGTTCTGGCTTCATGAGCAAGTAGTATGGAGTGAACGTCATCTATAGATGGCAGCTCCTTTTGAGATGCAATAACAGCAACTACTGATTCATAGTCATCACTTAATCCATTTAGAATGGTTAAAATTTGCTCAGATTCCGATACTTTGTGATTTGCAGCTCCTAAGTGATCACAAGTTGCTTTAATCTTGAAGAGATATTCCCTCATAGTACTGTTATCTTTCCTCATATTGTGTAGTTGTTTCTTGTTATACAATACCTTGGCAGCAGATTGTGTATTGAACACCTTTTCAATTGTTGACCATATGCCATTTGCTGTTTTGCATCCAATAACATGAGAGAGTAAATTTGTATTTATTGAAGACAATAACCAAGAACAGATGAGTCTGTCTTGCCTGTGATATTTTGTATACTCCTCATTAATGACTGTTTTATTTTCTTCAATAGTTATGTATTTTGGAGGAATTGGAATAATTCCAAGAATGTGACCTTCAAGTCCATATCCTTGGACTGCAGTTTCAATCTGAAGTTTCCAGAGAAGATAATTATCTTCACTCAAGCGTGCAGTAACAAGATTGGTTTGTGGGCTTACAACAGTGTTGACAAGTATCTCAACTGTAGCATTGAGTTGATGATCATTGCTCACATTGACAGATGTGGCAGAAGTTGTATCATCAGACATGATGATTTCAGGTTATATACAAACAAAATAATGACCAAGCTAGAGACCAAAGATTCGATTAAAGACAGAAATCAAGAATCAGAGAACAAGAATTGCTCACAACCAGGTTAGATGCAACCGAAAGACTTAAGTGATGAATAGTTTTTTTTTTTCTTGATTTTAATCTGATGAGTCTTGCTGGAAGGCACTTTCTTCAGTTTTTGCGATGATTCTTGATTTCTTTTAACTGTTTTATGAAACTTTCTGATTGATTTCTTTATGGATTTGATGAGGAAGGCCTGATGCAGTCCGGTTCTTTGAACTCACACACGGCACTTGATTTTCTCAATCAAATCTCCTCACTCGGATGATGAGACTCTGTCTACTGATGAGTGATAAAACTCAGATGATGAATCTTCTCTGATGAGTTAACAAATCTTGAGATTTGGCTGTTAAGCCTTGTATTGCTCTGATACCATAATGAAGTTTGCAACGGAAAGATAGTTTTGAAGAAACAAATTTTTATTCACTAGCTTGATCTACAGAAGTTTGTATAACTGATACAGTTGCTTGCTTGAAAGAAAAGAATAAAATTCTTGTACATGATTCAGCGATATTTTATATAATTGCATTGGGCTTTGAGAGTGCGGCCCAATTTGTATTTGCTCTGTTGTGATGTAATAAGTCTTTCTGAGGGCCTTTTGATATAATATTAACGGTTGATATGATGCCTTGTTAGCATAAAGCAGATCTTGTAAGTTGGTATTCTCCATTTCTTCAATTCAAGTTGAAGATAAAGATGAGTTGAATGCTAAGGTGGAGATAGAGGCGAATCTTGAAATGGTTCAAGTGGAATTAAATGATACTTGTAATAAAAAAAAATGAAAAATGCAAAACTATTATGAAAATTGCTGAAACCAGCAATTTTGAGCTACATGAAAAAGAACGTGTTCAAGAAATAAATGACTTGCATGTAGTAAAACCAATTGAGGGAATAAAAGGCGGCAATGCTCTATCTCCTAGAAATGAAAATAGGGTGCACGTGCACAAGTCCCCAGTGCATGGCAACACTATTACCCAAATGCCAACGCATCTAATTCCATAGATTCAACTTCCCTAAGAAAAAGTTAATAACCATGAGCTGTATTACTCCCTTGTGAATTCGTGGTTTCCTTACCTGGATGGCCCTCTCGACAAAAACTCCCTGTATTACTTAGTTCTGACAGCCCAAATGCTTCATCTGACGGCGACCCTCCTTTTCTTCTAACTAATATAGTCTCGGATGAAAACCTCATAGTTGATGAACGTCTGGCAAGAGAATCTCCTTCAATAAGGAGCAAGAAATGAACTGTTCACGTATCCCTGCAGTTTTTATAGTGTCACGCCAAATAGCAGTTTGGAACATAAGAGGTGTAGATAGCACGACCAAGCTTGACCATGTTAAACATCTAATCCAAACTCATAAGATTGATTTATTTGCAATACTCAAAACTAAACTCAACTTGTCTCTCACCATGTCTGCAAGCAAATATATAAACAATGGGTGGCACTTGCATCACAATCTGCTTGAAGTATCCCATAGGAGAATTATGATTATATCTAACCCTATTGTGCGCACTCTGCACCCCATCATGGAAAACCCTCAACTAATCCACTTTCACACCAACCTTATACCTGATTCCCTCCCTTTCTATCTTACGATTGTTTGTGCCTCTACCTCTAAAACAACATGACAGTACATTCTTCAACCGTTCCCTTCTTTCAAACAAGACACTCATTCATGGCTTATTATTGTGGATTTTAATTGCTGCTTAAATCTTGAAGACAATCATGGTGATTACCATTGACAGCAAGAGATATTCAACCATTAAACATTGTAAAAGGAGATTCGAACTTGATATCAATCAATAAATCTGGTGCTACGTTCTCATGGAACAATAGAGTAGTAGTGGTTGTAGAACTTTGTCAACCATTGACCACTTCTTTTGCAACTTCAAAACATTGTCAACATGGCCATCCCTTTCTGCATTGCTTCCTCTCCCAATTCTATCTGACCACTCGCCTTTAATTTTTACAACTGATCCCTTGCCATTTTTGAGAAAAGAAGTTTCAAGTTTTATAACACTTGGGTCAATGAGCCTGGGTATAATAATATTATTTTAGAAGCTTGGTCTAACAATTTTCATGGAAACCCTATGTATGTATTTTGCAGGAAGATGAAGCAGGTAAAACCAGCTCTCAGAATTTGGGCTAAACATAACTTTAGAAAGGATGTTTAAGATCCACTGCCATCATAAAATAGTTAAAAGAAGCACAAACAAAAATTCACAACAATCTTGATGATGCTTAAGCAACAACTAAAGAAATTTCCCTCTTTCTATCTCTTTCTGATGCCCTTAATATGGAATATATGATGAGGAAGCAGCAGCTTAATTATAAATGGATAAAAGAAGGAGATAGTAACACTGCTTATTTCCACGCAGCAATCAAGTCCAAGCAAGCCAAGGAGAAAATAATTAGTATACTGGATGAAAATGGGAGACTGCATTCTACTCCTTTGGGGGTTGATAATGACCTAATTCAGTACTACTCTAGTCTTCTAGGTAATTCCAATGACTTTGAGCTTGACCTGAATCTGCTAGATAATACTGAGCTTCCTACACTCTAACCTCAACAAGTTACCCTTTTGATCTCTCACATAAATGTGGAGGAGAGGAGATCAAAAATCAAGTGGAGGGCCTAATGGCTTCAATTTTGTGTTCTTCATTCAAAGTTGGGAGGTTTTTTGTTTTGACTTTTGCACGGCTGTTCAAGATTTCTTCTCTAAGTTCAAGCTGCTAGGGGAAGTCAATGCTACTAATCTTGTTCTTATCCCCAAAGTTAACCCTATAAAGGAAGTTTAATCCTTCAGACCCATCTCACGTTTAATGTCATGTACAAATGCATAGCAAAAATTATTGCTTCTAGGCTTCTCACTGTCCTGCCTAAGCTTGTGTCTCTAAATCAGGCTGCTTTTCTACCTAATAGGAATATTCTGGACAATGGTATGCCTGCACATGAACTTTTAAAGGGGTATGGAAGGGTGCAGTCAACTCCAACTACCATGATGAAGCTAGATATTAGGAAAGCTTATGATAGCGTGCATTGGAAAATAATTGTTAGAATCATGTCTCTGATGGGCTTTCCCAAACCTTTATTGCCTGGATATATGTTTGCATCTCAACCATTCCTTCTCACTCAAGTATAATGGAAATTTTTTTGGTTACTTCCAAAGCAAGAAAGGTACGAAGCAAGGGGACCCGTTGTCCTCATACTTATTTTAGTGATAGAAGTTCTAACTCCAAAATGATCAATGCCAAATACCAAAACAATGAGATCAGGTATCATCCGAAGTGTATGCAAACCAAAATAACATCACTACTCTTTGCTAATGTCATAATGTTATTTACTAGGCCTCTCAACTCTTTCTTGTATCAAAAGCACCCTTTCCTCTTTTTATAATATCATAGATCTAATGCTAAACCCATCCAAATCATACATTTTATTCTCTGGTATTCCTCAAGATCGAGCCATTGAGATTACTGCCTTATCTAGCTTTCTTCTTATGTAGTGTGATATGGACTATCTTGGCCTTCCTCTATGCTCATCTAGGATCTCTAATGCTAACTATCTTCCTCTTTACAACAAGATAACAAGTGTGATGAATAACTAGGCTAATCGTTTCCTATCCCAAGCAGGCAGGTTAGTTTTGGTGAAGTCTGTAAGCTTCTCTTTGATCGTCTACTGGGCCAAAACTTTTATCCTCCCTAATAAGTTATTAAGGATGGTTAGAAGTGCTATATTAATATTCTTATAAACTGACAGTATTTATAATAGAAAAGCAACACCTTGCTCTTTCTTAAAGCTGAAGAACCAAGAACCAGAGGCGGTTTAGGGATTCTCAATATTGACATATGGAATGAAGCTGCAATAAGTCCCCATTTTAATTCCTTGCTAACTAACAAGAAGATATTTGGGTTGGATGGACCCTGATGCATAACATTGGAAAGAAATTCTTTTGGGCTATGGATGCTCCCCAGGCTTGCAGTTGGATTTGGAGGAAGATTCTGGCCTTAAGGAAAATTCTTTTGACATGATCCTTGGTTGAGTGATGGGATAATCCTTTCTAATGTTATATAACAACGAAAAAAGCACCAATCCGATATTAATATGAATGCTAGAGCCATTGATTACATTATTGATAGCAAGTTGACCATTCCTTGCACTAGTAATCAAAACTTGAGAGAATTCTAGGCAAGTAAGAGTAATTATCACAACACATACCCTGTCTCTAATGAACTTATCTGGGCAGGTAAGTCCCACTCAACCTAGCATGTGTATCATCTTCTCTCTGAAACTCATAAAATGCCATTATATCCATGGTATAAGGTCACATGTAATAAACAGTCTTCTAGCACTGAAAATCTTCTGTTACGGAAAGTATTAAACAATGCTTTGATGATGAAGGATAGGCTGCTTGAGTATGCAATGATAAATGATCATCTGTGTCTTTTCTACAAAGCCGCCACCGAAAGTGTGCATCGTATTTTTTCGAATGCTTGGACCTGTTCCATATTTGGGAGAGGTTGATGTACAATATAGGAAGATATAATGTTTCCATGCATTCGGCAATTTAATGGGCTTTAATTCTTAAGGCAACCAAGTGGAGGAAATAGAAAAAGGTTTACTGTTTTCTGCCTTAAAAAATATATCCATCTTGTTTGGAGTGAGAGAAACAATAGATGCTTCGATGATAAAGCTCGCAATCATGTTATGGAATATATTGAAGAAGGAAATTGTCAGTGGTTTAAAGATACGAAACTCCAACCTGGTATCTCTGCTTGTTGCATGGCTGTAAGTAGCAATTTCTCTGCTGGTTTGGGCACAACTTGGAGTTGCCTTATGCTATTCTTTGGGTTTCCGTTGCTTTGGATTAAGTCCATCTATGCCTGGATTTTGTCTTGCTCCCTGCTTGGAGTCTGCATGGGTATTGCTTCGAGTTCTGTCTGTTTTTTTATTTTGTTCTCTCTTTATTGTTTTTATGTCATTTATGTAGCTCAAAGTCTGTTTTGAATTATTTTATTTTATTGGTTTTGTAATAAAATCTAGTAGGGGCCAAGTCAACCCTGCTAGCTTTACTAAAAACAATAATTCTCTAATTTATACAATTCCAATTATATATTCTAGCTTTCCTAATGTAACTTGTAAAAATTTGATGAGGCTGGCAAAAAGGAAATTAAGGGAGCATGCACATTTAAAGTGGTCAAACAAGTAACTTTCCAAATATAAGAGAAAGTAGTTCGGGACCTGATGGCTTTGGTATAAGGTTTCCGAAGCAACATTGGGAGAAAATAAAAGATTACATCTTTTCAGTAGTAAAAGATATGCTCAGTCCATATTAGGCCACAGACCAATTTCTTGCAGCATTGTTATTTATAAAATCATAGCCAACATATTTGCAATAGAATCAAAGGTTACATAAATGAGTTAATATCTTTATATCAAAATGCGTACATTCCATGTAGGTTTATCAATGAAAACCTGTCACTAGCATATGAAATGGTCAAGACTTTCAACATAGAAGTGTCAAACAACACGTTCCTTAATGTTGATTTGTAGAACGCACATGATAAAATTAGTATGGAATTTATTTGTTTCATTATGAAGCAAATGGGTTTCCCATATAATATCATCTTTCTAATTTACAAATGAATATCAATACCCAACTTTTCAATATTAATTAATTGTTCTCCTAAAGGTTTCGTAAAGAGCAACAGAGCATTAAAACACGGGATCTACTATTTTCCTTCCTCTTCTTTTTTGCAATGGAATATCTTTCAATTATGTTTGAGTTGGAGCATGTTGAAGGCAAATTAACCCCCATTTACAAGCATGACCCTATCGTAAGTCATCTACTTTACATAGATGATTTATTTGTTTTTGCTAAAGTGAGCATAGAAAATACTAGTTATAAATCAAATAATGAGCAATATAAATGAATATACTGGATAATGCCTGGACGAACATAAATCAAAACTTTTCTTTAGCAAGGGGCCATGATGAAACAAAACATTGCACAAATATTAGGAATTATTATTACTAACCTACCTGTTATATGTTTGGGAATCCTACTTAGCAACAACAAATTTGAAAGAGGAGATACAATAAATCGATTGGTATAAAGCATAAATTGAATTGGTGGAACTGTAGGTTGCTTTCTCTAAGTTGAATATTTGGAACTAATAAAAATAGTCACTCATTCAACTATTTCCTTTTCGTTACAAATATGCCAAGTGCATGCTGATGTTATCAGTCATATTAAAAATATATGCTCTAACATCCTGTAGAAAGGAAAAATCCATCAAATAAGTTGGGTTAGTATGTGTTATCCAAAGAAGGAAGGAGGTTTGGAGTTAAGAAGTCTGCATAATATGCAAAATGCCTTATCACAAAAATTGCCATGGAAGTATCTATAGCAAGATAGCCTCTGGTCCAAATGGATGTATAATAAGTATTGTGTCAGCAAAAAATTAGAAATGAAGGAAGACCCTGATGCATCGTTCATATGGAACTTATCACTTAATGCTAGGAAAATAAGTCAGGGGCTAATGAAGAGAAGACTTATAAAAGGAAAAACACCGAATCATGGGTTGACCCTTGGGTTAATGAATGACCAATATTTTAGGGTGGTAGTACATATGTTATAATAGTGGATTGAGAAAGGATGTATCTCTTATAGCGGATAATGGCGCCCCAATACAACTGGTTTTCCATATAATTGTGCCATTAAATCAAGAAAATTTTAATACATAGCAACAAGCATGAAGACTTTTGATGATGGTCACCCAATAATGGAAATTTTTTCCTTAAATCTTCTTGGAACAACATTTGACCTAAAGACTTGACTCAACATGTAAATGGAAATGCATATGCTCACCAAAAATGTCAATGTGTGCTTATCTATCTTTAATTAACAAGCTTAAAACTATGGATAGAATTCACAAATGGTGTAGTAATCAACCTAAAATGTGTAAGCTATGCAACGATCATGATGAAGATTAATATCATAAGTTTTTTGGGTGTGAGTATGCAAACTTTATGTGGACATTTACCAAAGACACGCTACATGCATTACAAAGCAATCTAATCATGGAAGTACTGGCCTTTATATCATCAAACCATAATAACAAAGGGGCAGAACTAGATCTAATTGATGCTACTCTTACAACTAAGACATGGCACATATGAGCTGAGCGTATAATAAGGATATTTCGGAACAAAAGCATGCCAAAAGATAGAAGACTAGAACTAATCAAGAAAGATATGAAAATACTTAATAGGAAATATAACAATTTTATGGATGTAATTGACAAAGAAAATATACTCTTTAGAAACTTTGCATGTTTCTAACTTCATTTTTGAAGAATTATGGTCTTAAAGTATTTATAAACCCCGTTAAGCATATATTGAAGCTATTAAAAGGAGAAAGGCAAGTTTGTCTAACTGTAATGTAAATTTCTTTATTGTCTCGTCATTATCGGAGTTGAGAAAAAGGCAAACACATGACAAAATGAAATGATGGAAGAGTGGAGTTGAAGTGAGAAGCTATAATTATGGACGGTTGGAAGTTGCATTATTAATTGGTTTTAATAATTAAAATTCAGTTTTATTCATGGCTAGCTAATTCATGAAATGATTTTCATATTTAGCAAACTCTCTTTACTAAAATTGTTATGTTACTCATACGAATCAGTTTTGGAATTTCATGTAGTCAACCATTTGAGTACATAACAAAATTGTAATTTCTACCACATAATTAATGAAGTACTAAATTTTAAAAATATTTTATTTAAATCAATTAGTTTTTAAATATTTATTTATTTAATATAATTAATTAAAAGTAAATAATTCTTGAAATTATTAAAATTTATCTTCAAAATAATTTTTTAAAAATATTTGTAACATTTATAAAATTTATTTTATATTGGACTTAACATTTCAATTTAAAATGTACTTTAAATTTTCAAACGATATTCTAAAAATTAACCCAAGGCCTAAATCAATTTAGGCTTTACAATTATGTTAGCTATTTAGACTTACTCTACTCATTAGGCAAGGCTGGTTGCCAATGAGAGAAGGCGGCTGTTACATTTCATGCAAGAACAGATCTGGATCGGCAAAGGAAGAAGGCGGCTGTACCAATTCATGTTAAATCAGATCAGGCGAAGGCGTTTAAAGCAAATAATGGAGCGGGTTTTGTCGTTAATCTCAAGGCACCACCCATAAGTTGGTGTGATTTGGTTAAAGGAAAGAAGCAAGATGAAACCATGCAATTCTTTGATCCAGTTATTGTTAACGACAGAAAAACAGCTATAATTGAAGAGGAAGAGCTTAGATCTGCAGAGGAAATGTGGTCCAACTCAATTCTCATCTATTTAGTGGGGAAAAGACCATATTATATGTTTTTTAAAGCATATATTAAAAGAATGTGGCTTCCAAAAGGTAATTTTGAAGTTTTTGCTAGAGATAATGGTTTCTATCTAGTTCAATTTGAATTAGCAGAAGATTGTAATAAAATACTAGAAGGAGGACCATGGATGATGGATGGGAAGTTTATTATTATGAAAAAATGGAACAGTTCTATCAAATATGAAAAAGATCTTTTATTATCCATACCTATATGGGTGAGGTTTCCAAATCTCAACTTTGCATGTTGGAATCACATATCTCTGTGTAAAATTGCTAGTACTATTGGAAAACCTCTTGCAATGGATGAGCATACCAAAAAAAGAAGTAGAATAGCTTTTGCCAGAATGCTAATTGAAGTAGATGCGTCATACAAATTTGAAAATGAAGTTCAAATAAAACTGCCCAAAGGCGACTGTGTTATGCAAAAAGTTGAATACGAATTCATCCCTCCAGTTTGTCACAACTGTATATGTTTTGGCCATATGGACAATGAATGTCCTATATCATTTAAGCAAAAATGGATACCAAAACCAACATGCAATAATCATGAGACTAATAGCATGGATATTAATACAGAGGACATTACAACTCAACAAACATTTTATGTTAATTCACAAGGAGTAGTGCATCATAATGCAGAAATTATCACAGTTGATGAGTCCAATGTTCAAGAGCATAAAATATGTAATAAAGACAATCATTCAAGCATAGAAAAAGAAATCTCTCCATCAGATTCAAATGCTCTAAATGTTGAGACAGTTCAGACATCTTCAAAGGAACCGGCAGTTGCAATTGCAGCCTCGCCATCAACTGTATGTGTAGTATCTGACTTACCTTAAAAAACTAGCATGGCTGCTACAATTGAAAAGGGTCACAATGCTCATGTTTCTGAAACACCTCACATTCACAACATTGAAGAAGGATCGTCAATGTGTATAAAAACTCAGGATCCTAATATATTGACGTCATCAGCTAAAGCCTCAATCATTTCATCATCATCGGAGATATATAGTACCAGGGAGTTGTTAAATCATACTAAACCTGTTTTAAATAATTCAAATTCTCAAATTTCTGATCTAACAACTGTAGTGCTTAATACTTTTCAGGTGCAGAAAGGCATGATAGACTCGAAGGTGGATGAATCTTCTCTATGTCAATCATGTATCAATCCCACATACCCTTCAAATGATAAACCTCTCAATATTACGCCCACAAACCTCACATCCATCAATCCTGAATTTGAAAAAGAAATTGAAGAAATGAGAAGTAAAAATTTACATGACAGGAGAAAGAACAAAGGAGTATTTGAAAGTGTGACTCCCACTATAAGGACAAGGAGTCAAGCAAATTCATCCAAATAATGTCTATCCTATGTTGGAATGTGCGTGGTCTTAACAAGGCAGCACATATTTTAGAGGTTACAAATATTGTGTGCTCGCATAAACCTTCTATTTTTTGCTTAGTGGAAAATAAATTGAGAAGAAATAACCTTCAGCAATACATGGAATCTTGGGGAAATAAATGGACTTGCATAAACAACATTGAGTATCATCACAAATGCATAATTCTCATCATGATAAATTCAGATATATGGAGCAGCTATGCAATTTCTATGAGTAAACAGCACATCACTTGTATGCTTAACAACACTGCAGGGGCTCAATGTATTATCACTGTTATTTATGCTTTAAATCTTGAATCTGATAGGGTAAGTTTATGGAGACAGTTGGAAAAGGAAGCTAACACTTTTAGTACACCTTGGTGCATCATTGGAGACTTTAATTGTGTTAGACTCTTGAATGAAAAAAAGGGAGGGAAAAAACTAACCATCAGAAATATTCAAGAACTTAATAACTTTATCAACTCTACAGGGATTAATGAAATCAGTATTTCTGGAGTTAAATATTCATGGAGATCAGGGCCTCAGAAGAACATTGCTTCTAAAATTGATAGACTTTTCTGTAATATAGAATGGATGAACATGTTCAACAATTCTCATGCAAAATATTTAGATCTATCAACAAGTGATCATGTTCCTATCATGTTCTACTTTAATTATATTCAAACATATGAAGGTCCTAAACCCTTCAAATTCATGAATCACTGGATTATGTGTGAGGGGTACAAAGAGACAGTTGAAAAATGTTTTATTTTCCCTGAAGGTAATCAGCTATATAACCTTATCCAGATGCAGAAAACCATCAAAAAGGAAATCAAAAATTGGTGCAAAGGAAAAAATGATTTACAATCACAAGTACTAAAATGCAAGCAAGAGGTCAACACTGCTCTGCAAATATTAGAATCAGATCACAACTCCTTGAATGCACATAACTTGCATGAGGCTCAAGTGAAAATGGCCAAAAGTATGGAATTGTTAGCAATTGATAATAAACAAAAAACTAAATGTCAATGGATCAAGTGGGATGATATCTGCTCTAAATTTTTCTTTGCAAAACAAACAACTATAAAAAATTTGTCAACAGCTCCCATAACATTTTAAAAGAAAATGGAGATGTAGTTAAAACCCAAAAAGAAATGGTGGAAGAAGCTGTCAAGTTTTTCTCCAATATATATAACAGAGGCAATATGGAGAATCAGTTCCCTAATATCACCCCAAAAAGGATACTAAATGATTGGGAAAAACATTTCTTAATGCCACTTTTGATGAAAAGGAAGTAAAAAGAGCCATTTTCAGTGTGCATAATGATACAGCTCCTGGCTATGATGGTTTTAATTCCAGATTCTACAAAAGACATTGGAATGAATTAAAGAAACCTCTTCTAGAAGCTATGCAGACTTCTTTTGACAATGGCAAAATAGTGAGAGAAATTAATCACACCATCACATCCTTAATCCCAAAAGTTAAAACCCCTCAATCAATTTCATATTTCAGACCCATAGCTTGTTGTTCCATGTTATATAAAATCCTATCAAAACTTCTATGTGACAGAATGAAGTTTGTGCTTGCAGAATTAATATCTGACAATCAAACAGCATACTTACCAAACAGACAGATAAAAGATGGGATAATAATTGCACATGAACACATCAGAAATTTCAACAAACATAGCAGCAACAAAATGTGCATAAAGGTAGATCTTAAAAAAGCTTATGATTCAGTAAACAGATATTTCATTCTGCACATGATGAAAAGCATGGATTTTCCTGCTAAATGGGTTAAAATTATTCATGAAATGATATGCACTCCAAGCTTTTCATTTTCTATCGAAGGATATCATAAGGGATATTTTACAGGTAGTAATGGATTAAGACAAGGAGACCCATTATCCCCTTATCTTTTTACTTTATGCATGGAATATTTCACTTTGTTGATGGATGCAAAAGCTGCTAAAGGAAAAATAGAATCAGTTATCAAAAACAATTCCACAATTCCACATTTAATTTATGCAGATGACCTCTTAATCTTCACTAATGCAACTGCAACTGGAGCTAAAGCTATCAAAAATTGTTTCAAGAAATTACAGAGAGTTTCTGGTTTGGAAATGAACAATCTCAAAACCCAAGTGTTTTTCAACAAGTTTTGTAATAACAAGGATCAAGTGCTTAACATTCTGAACATTCAAGAAGGACAATTACCTGTCAGATATCTTGGGCTACCCCTATCAGTGACATATATCAAACAATCAAACTGCAAACAACTGATTGATAGAGTGCTAAAAAAGATGCAAGGTTGGGAGTGCAAATTCCTCACAGTTTCAGGAAGAATTGAATTGATAAAGGCTGTTATATACCCTATGGTCAGTTTTTGGATGCAGTGTTTTATGCTTCCTAGCTTAACTATTCAAAAAATCAATCAATTATGCAAGCAATTCATCTGGAAGGGTAAAAAGAGCAGTGTTCCAGGGGAAACTGTTACAAGTGTTAAATCTGAAGGTGGAATGGGGTTGAAAAAACTATCTGATATAAATATCACTTTCTGCATAAAAAGAATTTGGGAGACACTTAATAATTCAACATTCAGTGCAAAGTGGTTAAATGAGAGATATGCCAACAACAAAACACTGTGGGAATCTAATTACAATAACAATTTATCATGCACATGGAAAAAAAATGCTATACCATAGAAGAGATGCACAAAAAATAATTGACAGAAGAATTGTGGATGGGAAATCTACAAGTTTATGGTTTATTCCATGGATAAATGGTTCAACATTATTAGAAAAATTGGGGCAAGATTATCATACTTCAGAGGTCATAATCATAAGGTAAATCATATCATATCTGGAAATACATGGAGAACTAAGAATATCTCATACCTCGGTAATATAAGTGAAGATATAAGACAAGTACCCATTTATCATGACAAAGCAGAAGACTATTGGTTTTGCAAAAATAGTAAAAATGGCAGTTTCTCCTTTCATAATGTATGGAACAATCTTAGAATCAAACTTCAAGAGACCAACAATCACAAATTCATATGGAACAACATATCCCTTCCTAAAATGAATGTTTGTCTTTACAGAGCCAGTTTCAACTTTCTACCAACAAAAGATAAATTAAAAAGGCAAGGAGTGACTGAAGATTCTATCTGTGTTTTATGCAATAGAGAAGAGGAAACTTGCAATCATTTATTCTTTAACTGTTCTTTCTCCAAGCATGTGTGGTGTTGGATCAGAATTATGATGGGTGACCCTATAACACATAGTAATATTGACACTTCTATTTCAGACACTATTGACTACATAAGTCAAAATTTTGTAGCCAACAACATTAAGAGGGATATCATAATAGCTGCTCTAAGCACAGCCATCTGGTTCATTTGGAAGAACAGAAACTCTACGATCTTTAACAATGACAACACAGACAAAATTGCAATTTGCAAATCCATAAAAAATATGGTTCGTGACCTTATCATCAACAGATTTAAGTTCTTTTCTCACAGTATGGCTAATACTGAAGACATTCTAGTAAAATGGGAAATTTTACCTTCGCGTGCAGACCTTACCTTTCCCATGACCCCTAATTTCCCAACCACAGTATCATCCTCAAGGTACATGATTGATAGAGAAGATGATGAAGCTAAGAACTCTATTATGTCCAGAAGCACTGATAGTATCATCACTATAGTTGGAGGAGAGGAAGATTTGCCAGGCAGAGAAAATGAGCCGCCATGAGAAAAAGAGCATCGCATATTTTTCGCAGTGTGTTTAGGGTTTGGTTGAGAATGTGTTGGACCGCATATAAGTTGAATGTTTCTTTACTTGTAAATATTGTGTTTGTATTGTATCTTCAATATCAATAAAGCTTTTGACCTTTTTTCAAAAAAAAAAAATAGTTACCCCTAAAGTTTCTAATTAGACCACATAAATCATTTGTGCTCTAATACATTTGAAGGAACTAAGTTGGTCTGCAGCGGGAGAAGTTGGTGGATTTCAAAGGATTCCTTCATTTGGATCATAATGGGCCTATAAAGTATAATAGGTTTCATTAGATCCAATCTAGTCACTAAATTAAAATCATTATTTTACTTCAATTTCTCTATCAAAGAAGAAAACTTGTTGTTTTTGAAGTAGATTCATCCATCATTGCTGGTAATCTTTTTACTTTAACTCCTTGGAGTCTGTTAGTTGATAGTGCTAGGGATCATATTGTGTCTATTCCTGTTTAGGATCATTTCACACATAGCCCTTCTATCCTGCAACCCTTGATTGGGATAGATTAGTTAGCTAGCTTAGTTGGCAAGGTTAAATGTTTATATGCTAAAACTATGGCTATGAAGAAGCATGTGCACGCCAAGGCTCTGATTAAAATTACGTCGGATAAGTCGCTTCCCTCTAGGCTGGAGGTTCATATTGTAGAGGCAGAGATGTTTATGTTGATGTTGATTGTAGTTGGAAACCGGACATTTACACCATTTGTCACTTTCTTGGCCACATTATGGAAAAGTGAAGCTTGGTCCTGCTAATACTATCATTCCTATACCGGTGATGATCCCCCGCCTTGTCCTCTGCTTAGGAAGTAGGTTCCTAAGCCAACTCTCCCTATTATTGAAGTTGTTGTTGTTTCTATGCGTTCTAATCTGATTCGGTCCCCTTTAATTTCCTTTTGATAGTTTGTCTCCTACTATGCCCTTGCTTTCGATTCCTGAAATTGTTCCTACAGTCATAGATATTCCTTATGATGTTACTATTAATGTTCACTCTGTGGATGCTATTTTGGTTTTGCCTTCTATGACTATGGCTCCTGGCATTGATGTTAGCTCAGTTGATGTCGAGGTTAGCTCTACGGGTATTCTGGATTTAGATCCCTCCTTGGAAGACTTCTTTCGGAGTTTGTCTTAGAAGGCATGGATTCATGAGCCTTCTAAAATGAGATTTGTCCCTGCGGATGGTCGGTTCTACAAGTATATTGGCGGACATAATGAAGAAAGGTGACTATTTTACCATTACGAAGGTGATGGACTTGTGCTCTTGGTTATAGGTCCGTTGAATGACTTGCATCGCTCTATTCTCTCCTATAACTCTTGGGATAGGAAATACCTTTATGGTACCGACTCCATGGATTTTGTTCCTATGATAGCTTCTCTTTTCTTTGAGTATTATCATGATATTGGTCCTAAATCTTCGGATGAGGGAAGTAGATCTTCCTCCTCAGAGGGAGACTAGCTTAGTTCATATCTATTGATTAGTATTTTAGCACTTTCGCTAAACTCCTATGCTCCATTTTTTTGATATAGCTGTTCTGAAGCATGTACCTAAACTATTTGTTTTCATATTAATTTATACATGTGGAAGACCAACAATAAATGTCGGCTAGCTTTGCTAGAAGAAAATCATATTTTGATTAACATTACTTTATATATTTGTTCGTTGAGAACATTAATTGCTTCAAGCAAAAGGTTATTTGGATGTATCATGTATACATCCAATGATATAATAAGATAACATAATATAATGTATAAACATGTGTATAACTATATATACATATAGATATTGGGCTTCATATCCATTACATGCGTGCGTGTATATCTATTATACTTACATATACATACGACAATTTCATATGAATATCAGGAATATAAACGGCTAAGTATATACATATGTTTGAATATACCATGATATGTGTATATGGTTAGCATATAGATATTTATAGTGTTGGAACTAAACCTGCCTACAATGGAAGTTATAGGTGAATTTCAATTTTTTACCTTATAGGATCATTATTGGACATATGAAATCTAATTTATTTAGAACATTTCTAAATTTAATTTAAATAAAATCTTATATTTCATTTGAATTTATAAATTGTTGATAGAAAATTATTTAATTTATTTTTAATTTATATATAAATATATCATATACATATGTGTGTGCATGCGTAATATAATATTTCATGAAAGATATAACATGTCCATATATAGATGCTGGGATTCATATCGCAACGGACATGTTAGCTCATCCTATATGCATTTTACGTTGTCAAAATTTGTATATATTTATGCTTATTATATATAAAACCAAGAGCGTGTATGTATATATATGCATGTATGCATGTGTGCATATGTATATTATGTTAAAATATTATAGATATAGTTATACGTAAATTTTATAGTGTTCAATAATAAATAACTACATACACACACATACAAGATATAAGTTCAAAGAAATCATTTTAATTTATTATATATATATATAAACACACACATATATGTATGTATGTATGTAATGTAACATAATTTTATGTGTATACATATATATTATTTAAATTTAAATATGATTTAGAATGGGGTGTGTGTATTAAAAAACTGAATTCTCCCTTTTTAATGTTCTAGATTGAAAAACATTAAGTACAATTTTTACTACAATTTTATTATATTAATATATAAATATTGTGAATTAATTAGTTAAACAACAATAAATAAATGATAAAAAATATAATATATATATCGAATTTAAAATTTCTAGAAAATCTGAAATCATATTTTATAGCTTATTAAAACATTTGAGACTTTTTTAAGTTAATTATTATTTTTTAATCAATTACATTCGCTTGATTTAAAAAATGATTTTTAAAAATATAAAAAACGGTTGAGAAAATCTAAAATTTTGACCAAAAAATTCTATGTTGATAAATTAATTTTAGAAAATTTAAGATCTAATTTTCAAAACATTGTTTATTATACATAAATTTTAATTCATATGATAATTAAATAATACTAAAAATATTAAATAATTACTAAAAAATATCTACAGCTACTAAAAATTATAATTGATATAAATATACGTTTAAAAAATATTGATTTAATTTTTTTATGATATAGATGTATAATTTAGTATTAGTCATATAAATAAATCAATTAATATATTAATATATGTATAAATAATAAAATAATAATAAATGAAATAAAATTAATTTCGGTTGTGTGTATCAAATTTATTGCAAAAAATGTTTTTTACACATAACCAATCAGTATACGCGATAACATAATATCTATAGGAATCTCACCTAACTAACAATTAAATATATATGAACAATATAGAGTTATAAAGAGAATATACATTATATATAAAACTAAATATTTACCTAAACTAATGCCTTTAAGTATACCTTGTAATAATGAGTTCCCTTCCTCTTGAAACCTTCCCGATTCGTTAGGTTGCTAGTCTTTGAATCGCTGACCCTTTGTTACAGAATAGCTATTGATTTGAGTTGCTTTGATTTGAGTTTTTTGGAGCATTAGGAGGTATAATTCAGCCAACAAAATTGAGGGAGGAGGCAGCTAAATAAAAAAAAATATAAACTTTCTATAGCTAGGGTTGGGGTCTCTTATACAATGGTTGAATCAGAGGAAAAAGTGATCTTATCATTTACCTTTTCTCATCAGATCTTAACATCCATCACAAACCCTTTTCCCTACTTTTGGTCGCCCCTATATATTATGAGTGCTGCCAAAATTTGCCGCCCACATCATGGGCCAATAGCCCATTTAAGCCCAAGTAAATATATTTAATTTGATCCAATTTAATTTCTTATTATTATCTCATATTGATCAACATATTTATAACTATTTGTAACGACCCGACTTTCCATTCTCGGAAAATCGCATCATCCTTAAGAAAGAAAGAGATAGAAAAGAGAATAGAAAGAAGAGAAGAAAGAAACAACACATCAGAATCTAACAGCGGAACGAATAAACTATATTAATAACATAAATATTTCATAGTTTACAATAATATCAGAGTTACACAGCCATACAACACATACTAGACAGTTATAAACACCTGTCTAGTTATACAACTCCATACAACATCTCAGAGAAACACGAAGCGGAATACTCTATAGCTATATGCAGAAGCCTCCTGCTCCATTGCTCCTTCAGAATTCGTCAAGCCATCTTAAAATCCTAACCTGAATCCCTTGGCTACTCGTAAAAAATTTGAGTACCCAAGAGTTTAAGAAATAACAGAATAAACTCCGGGTCAGACATGGGTCTGGTGTGAGTAAACGGTTAAAGTTGCTTAACTTTAAAAACCTTTGAAAAGAAAAGGTATCACGTAAGACTTCCCACACATAAACATGGAAAAGTTTTTACCTTACGCTAACCAAAACATTTGATAGGAAATCCGATGATATTATAATAGTGTCTAGGGTTTTCAAGTAAATAAGAAATAGCTGAAATTGTTACATCTATTAAATTCCAGCCACTAGCCACAAAAGTGGGTAATACAATCAAAATCGTTGGCACTTATTGGATTTTGGATTCCATACAATGGCAGGGCTACTGGGGTACCGCCCGACACAGTACGTGGCCTAGATCACCGTACCGAGGAGTACTCCCACTCCCCTGCAACACAAGGCCGGACCCGTTCCTTACTGAACAGTTCCGAACAAGACACCTCGGCGATTCTAGCTAGCAATCGCCCCACACAACCGAAATAAAAAGGGACATCCAGACAGGGATGTATCTCGCTCTCCAGTGGGAGCTACCCACGAAGCCTTGCTGCACCTCCCCTGTTTTAGCCATTCCCGGTTGATGAGGCTTGAGGCTGCGATTACCTTTATAGGACATATCACTTAGAATGCTCATCATCCACCTGACGATGTGCTGAAAGCATTCAATCCATACAAGTTCGTTCCGGGTTTGAACGAAACCGAAGGCATTATCTCGTTACACTCATTTTGGAATCACCCTCAAAGTTAACGACAATAACCCTTGCACTCTAATTCCACCATCTCGAATCTATAAGTACTATTCCGTCAACTCATTACGGAATCACCCACAGAGTTATACTGACGTATAACCCTTACACCTCGAGTCTTCACAAAGCTCCAATTTGACTCACGACCTAACGTTATTTGGAATCGATGTGGTTTTCGGATATCCAAATATGGAAACCCGATCTCGGTCTCATTGAAATCCAAAGCGTGTCTTTTAGGTTCAAGTTGTTTTAAAGGTTTTAAAACAATTAAATTCAACTATCTTTATATACACAGAATAGATAATTCACAGGCCACAATTGATAATCATCATTATCAAATAACAGGTAATTCATATAATCCATATCATAATAGATAATCCATATATCAACATTCCAATTGATAATCACAATTCAACCAAGCATTCATATCACACAACCATACTTATCTCATTACTGAGATCAAAAAGCATCCAAGACAATCAATGTCATCCAATCATTCACAAGCAATAATTAACTCAAACCACAATATAATTAATTTAAATTGAATTAAATTAACTATCTCTAATTAATTTAAAGTGAATTAAATTAATTACCTAATCATTTAATTAATTTAACATAAATTAAATTAATTACCTTTATCCAATATCTTGCTTAAATTAACATTAGTTAAATCAATTAATTAATTCTAATCAACCTTGATTAATTAACTCTTAATAAAGTAATTAATCCTTAATTATTTTCATTAATCATATCAGTTAATGAACCTTAATTAATCGTACTTAGATTAATTGCTTTTAATTAATCAACTTAAATATAGTAATTAATTATTCTTAATTACTTCTTAATTACTTTATAAATCCTTTGATTTATTACCCAAGTAATAAACCTTTAATTACTTTAACCAGTAATTACCCAATTTAAAATTACTTTCCAATCAGTAATTCCCTAACTCAATCACCTCTGAAATTAATCAATTACTTATCTTAAGTAATTCACCTTATCAAAAACTTTATTAAGTAATCATACTTAACCATTTATCAAGTAACTATATTTAATCAATTAACAAATTAATTAACATACTTGATTTCACTCATCCCAAAAAAAAATTGAGTAATTCATTCCTTAATTACTCATTAACTAAATTAATCTTCAATTATCAGATTAATAAACCTTAATTGTTAATCAATTCTTTAATCAAAAGTAATTAATCACTAATTTCTTTTATAATTAATTAAACTTAATTAACTAATTAATCAACTCTTAATCATTAATTAATAAACTTAATTATTAATTAACAATCTTAATTTCAACTTAATCAATCCATAATTGTAATTAATTAATCCTTAATTAAAATTAATTAACCTTTAATAAAAATGGTTAATTAATTCTTAATTAACTTCCATTATAAATTAATAATCCTTTAATCATTAATTCAGAAAATTCAATTAAGACTTAATAAAACCTTTATTAATTAATTACTATTTTAATTAACCCTTAATTACTTGATTAATAAGTAATTACAATTTAATTAATCATTAAATATTAATTAAATTATCATCTTAATTAATAGATAATTAAATAAATAATTATACTTAATTAATTACTTAATTAACCCATTAAAATAATAGTTAAATAAATGAATTAACTTAAAATTCTTTAATTAATCAACTAATTACAAATTATAAATTTTATCTTAAATAAATCTTGAAACTTTTATTTAAACTTAATTCACTAATTAAATTTAATTATAAAGATTCATCAATTACTTTCCTTAACTATTAATTAACAATCAAATTTTCAAGTTCATAAATTATCTTAAACTTTAATTGTTAATTAATAATCAACTCCACTATTTAATTTAATTAAAACATTTACTTAAATTCTCTTTATATTCCAAAATAAAATTTGAAATAATATTAAGATTTTAACTTTAAGATATTTAAACATATACAAGTTTATTTACAAAACAATTCAATTTCAAAACAAGAACTTTAAATTTAACTTAAATTTTCTTAAAGTTTAAAACTTATTTTATCTAAATTTTGAAATATTTGTTAACACTTCAATGTGGGTTCAACCCTTACTGGAACCTACGAATCAAAGCACAAGGATTTTTAAATCCTTAAAAACTGTTTAAACTAAACTTAAAATAACTGTTAAAACCAAAACAGGTTAACACTGCACATATACACCCAGAAACACGCGAGTTTCTTCCCGAGCTACCCCCCTTAAATCTCGAGACCTGCTTCGAGAAACAAACGAACCCAAATAAAACCCAACAAACACATCTCACTGACACAACTGCTCCAACGTGCACCTGCACCGGAGCCTGAGCCACCTCCTGCCAACGTTGACTTCGCCGACAAGTCAATCTACCCCCTACAAACCTCCACTACCAACCAAACTCCATCATCTACCCCTAATAAAAATCGAGCATACCTGGGTATACAGAAACCCAAACCCATCATCAGCAAATCCCAAAACCCTGCCGCCGATCATCAATAATCGTCACCACCTCGGCCGAAGCTTGCTAACTCACCGCGCGCCCTCCTTCCCAAAAATCATACGACTCGACGCAATATTGAAGGTGCAGTGATAAATTTTCAGAAAGAACCCAAAAATAGGTTAAAACCAGTCTCTGACCAAAATCAAACATCAAAAGGATTTATAAATTCTGTAATCATTTTTGCAATACTCACAGATGCATCACTTAACTCCATTATCCATCACAAGTAGCCCAGATTCATAGATTATCTGTTAAAGATCAAAGCCCAGTTGACAGTAAAAACCCAAATTCATACACAATACAGGTTTACAAATTTTGAATTCCTTTTCAAAATTCATAACTTCCAATGTCACTCCAGATTTTAAAGTTATTTCATCTAATTTTCAACATTTGATTTCAACATTGATTATCAAATGTCACTGCAACGTATGTTTTCCAGATAAATTCAAACAAGAGACTTAGATTTATTTTTGGTTCTTAGTTTAAGTTTAAACAACAATTCTTGTTTGATTCCTAATACCTAACAGCAAGCAGATGGAAATTTTTGAATTTTGTTAAAACTCTAAACTCTGAACTTATGAACAGAGTAATACTCAGGCAACCAACATGCATACTTCAATCTTCACACACACACACATCACATACATATATATAACATGCAAAGACAATCTATTTCAGAAATCATATGGAAGCAACTTTAAATCTACTTTAGTTTTTATTTTAAAAAAAAATTGTTTACTCACCTCAATCAAAAGAAGACAGTGCAGAATTTTGAAAAAGCACAGGAAGTTTGCAAAGCATTTTGGACTTGAAGCTTTAATACTTGGTTTCTTTACTGACTGAGATGATTCAACTTGAAACAGGAAGGATCAAAGCATTGCAGGTTGAATACTACAGATTGTTTACAATCTGTGAATTGGTTTCAGGCTCTTTGAATTCATTTTGCAAATTTGGGTTTAACTGTGATGCTTCCAGATTAACAAATTTGCAGATTTTTTTTTTTTTTTGAAGATTGATCAGGTTTATGTTTTTCTTTTGAATTGAACAAGCTTTGAGATTGAGGAATTGAGTTTTGAAGAGTGAAGATTTCAGGGAAAAGTTTTCTGGTTTCTCTTAGAATTGAACAAAAATGTTTAAAGAAAAGTAAGTAAAGAGATAGGATGATTATATAAGCAAATTTTTAGATTTTACAAATTTAAAAGAAAATTGACACTTGTCTTTAGTTCACATAAATGTTTAACACTTGTTATCATATTGTTTTAAAACTACACACATGTCAAATAAAGTTTGTTTTTAATTTTAAAGAAATTTAAAAGCATTTTAAAATTATCCTCCTAGTTACTAATGTTTTTCTTAAATTTAAAAATGCTTTTCTTATTAAATATCAAATAACAAATTCACTTACACATTTACAAATGTATGCTTAGTTTATAAAATACAATCTTTTAAAAAGAACATAAAATAAAATCAATGATAATTTAAATAAAATTATAAAACATTGCAAACTTATTTTTAAAAAAAATGCTATTTCAAAAGCCTTACATTTATTTTATTAAATAAACGCAAATCAAATTTGTATAAAACAAATCTTATTTTATTTAAAAACATTACCTATGTAATTTAAAACCAAACCATATTATTTTATTAAATTATGAATGTATACCATTAAATTCAAATTTATATCCATTTTCAAAGTCCAATTTAAAAATCCAAATCTAAAATAAATTTAAATAAATATAAACAACTATTTTAAAATCAACTCATTATTATTTACAAATAATATATCCTATTTTAAAATCAATTTAAAAGACATAGATTTAAATACACAGATATAAATGTATTTAAACATACTTATAAATTTTGAAAACAATAAATTAATTTAGAATTTATTTATACAAATAAAATAATTATACCTATTCAATTTATAACCATAATTAAAACATTATATTATTATTACTTGGTTAATTATCTTTGAGAATAACAATTTATCAATTCAAATAATTAAATTAGAGATTATCAGCATTTTAAACTCCTGGAAATTCCGAGATATTACAATCCTCCCCCCTTAACAGAATTTCGTCCCCGAAGTTTAAAACAAAGATAATCCACAGTTTTATTTTATTTCAACCAATTCAAACATACATAACAGCCATGCACTATCCATCAAACAAACAATTTCATCCAAACAACCAATTCAAATAAATAACATCAGTTATCCGGACACAGATCCGGATAAACTTCCTAAAATTTTCTCGAGTCTCCCCAGTACAGACACATGGATACTCGCTCTACTAAACCCAAACTAGCTATACTTATAAGCTACTGAGTTCCTACTCAGCTAAATCTATAATCAACCCAAGATACCAGACCATAGACAAGTCTGATCAACATCTAAAACCTTCACAGGACTACTGGTCTCAAAAACCAGTGATGACCAAACACGTACTCCCTCAGAGACACGTGAAATAATTTGAATTCCAGTCTTCCAAACTGCCAATTCAACTCTTCAATCCAAAGCACTGAACTCTACAAAAACTCAGAAGAATCCAATATACTTCGAAGCTCACCAAAACTTTTTGCTCCCTTTACTAGAGAAAATCTCAACCACAACGAAGTCTCCAACTTCGAATTCCAAATTCTTCTGTTACTTAACCTCAAAAACTTCCCAGATGATTCGGCTGCCTACAGATCCTTCCTGATCAGCTCAACCTTTGCTGATGCTTCTAAAAACCAACTGGATCACAACAACTCAACAAACTGATCCTCACAAGATCAATCCACCATTAAAACCAAACTCTACTATTAACAGTAGAAAACAACTTCTCCTATTCGGAAAAGACAAAACAGAATCACTCACCAACTTGTCTCAGATTCTGAAAAATAAATTCAGTAGAAATTCTCTAATCCAAAATACTGCAACATCTAGTTGCTTCTACTCAAGTCAACAACCATCTTGCTTCCACTGTACAACTCTGATCTGGAGCAGATAAAAATGCCGTCGAATGAACACAGGCAAAGACTAAACATCATATCTCAGAAATAAGGATCAACAAAAATTCCATGAAATACAGAGCTGCTTCACCTAGCCACCAACCTAGGAGACAACCTTCTACCCAACTAAATCACCGGTGTCACTCCTGGCATCAAGTCGATTCAGAACTCAATCTCCAATGCGGGCAAAACTCTAACTCTCCTGAAGATATATCCAGAAAAATCTTCAGCAATTCCATAATTCTCACATCCTCTATAGATGCCACAAATCCAAGCAAAAGATTATCTGAGATAATTATCAAACCATCGCAAGTCACTTTTGCGATCAACCAATCCAATATCCAAGATACTGTTCTCTCTCCACTGAACAGTTTATCATCGACCAACTATTCCATCTAAGAAATAGGTCCTCACTGCTGCTTCTGAATTCCACCTCCAGGAAATTCTAAGCCAAAAAGATCTTCCTGCTGAAACACAGAACACTCCCGGGCTGCACTGCTAACACAGATGCCAAGGACTTCTTATCCAAAGCTCTTTGAGAAACTCGTACTTCTAACTAAACACAAACATCCTGCTGAACTCAGCTACAACCCCAAAGCAAACATACTTCCTTAAACTTGCTCCGAAAGAAACATCTCCGGAGATATCTATAGTCACTGCGTCTCATCACACAGCTACTACTTCCCGAGGTATCAAAATACCATCACTCTCTTCTGCTTAACCTGACAGATCCAAATTCTCAAAAATCCGCTCACACGAACGCAATCAAACTTACACTTCAAAGATGAACTCCAAACCTTAACAGGTTTCCTTCAGAGATCAATGAAGTTCTTATACTAAACTACAAAGATTACTCGAGACGGTATTAGGTCTACAGTCTCGACAAATACACTTCCAACCACCAACATTCAAATTCCAACAAATGGTAGTCGTGTTACACACACCACTCCTCATCTACCTTTATAACTTATATTGGAAAACCCGAACAGGTAACCCAACAGATAGGTAGAAATATATATATATATATATATATATATATATATATATATATAAATTACAAGTACGCTCTCTCAAGGAAGACACCACTACAGAGCCTAGGTATTCACTTATCCTAACGCTCCCTAAGAAAGACATACTTCAGAGCCTAGGTATTCACTCATCCTAATGCTCTGATACCAACTGTGACGACCCGACTTTCTATTCTCGGAAAATCGCAACATCCTTAAGAAAGAAAGAGATAGAAAAGAGAATAGAAAGAAGAGAAGAAAGAAACAACACATCAGAATCTAACAGCGGAACGAATAAACTATATTAATAACATAAATATTTCATAGTTTACAACAATATCAGAGTTACACAGCCATACAACACATACTAGACAGTTATAAACACCTGTCTAGTTATACAACTCCATACAACATCTCAGAGAAACACGCAGCGGAATACTCTATAGCTATACGCAGAAGCCTCCTGCTCCATTGCTCCTTCAGAATTCGTCAAGCCATCTTAAAATCCTAACCTGAATCCCTTGGCTACTCGTAAAAAATTTGAGTACCCAAGAGTTTAAGAAAAAAACAGAATAAACTCCGGGTCAGACATGGGTCTGGTGTGAGTAAACGGTTAAAGTTGCTTAACTTTAAAAACCTTTGAAAAGAAAAGGTATCACGTAAGACTTCCCACACATAAACATGGAAAAGTTTTTACCTTACGCTAACCAAAACATTTGATAGGAAATCCGATGATATTATAATAGTGTCTAGGGTTTTCAAGTAAATAAGAAATAGCTGAAATTGTTACATCTATTAAATTCCAGCTACTAGCCACAAAAGTGGGTAATACAATCAAAATCGTTGGCACTTATTGGATTTTGGATTCCATACAATGGCAGGGCTACTGGGGTACCGCACGATACAGTACGTGGCCTAGATCACCGTACCGAGGAGTACTCCCACTCCCCTGCAACACAAGGCCGGACCCGTTCCTTACTGAACAGTTCCGAACAAGACCACCCCGACGATTCTAGCTAGCAATCGCCTCACACAACCGAAATAAAAAGGGACATCCAGACAGGGATGTATCTCGCTCTCCAGTGGGAGCTACCCACGAAGCCTTGCTGCACCTCCCCTGTTTTAGCCATTCCCGGTTGATGAGGCTTGAGGCTTTATAGGACATATCACTTAGAATGCTCATCGTCCACCTGACGATGTGCTGAAATCATTCAATCCATAGAAGTTCGTTCCGGGTTCGAACGAAACCGAAGGCATTATCTCGTTACACTCATTTTGGAATCACCCTCAGAGTTAACGACAATAACCCTTGCACTCTAATTCCACCATCTCGAATCTGTAAGTACTATTCCGTCAACTCATTACGGAATCACCCACAGAGTTATACTGACGTATAGCCCTTACACCTCGAGTCTTCACAAAGCTCCAATTTGACTCACGACCTAACGTTATTTGGAATCGATGTGGTTTTTGGATATCCAAATATGGAAACCCGATCCCGGTCTCATCGAAATCCAAAGCGTGTCTTTTAGGTTCAAGTTGTTTTAAAGGTTTTAAAACAATTAAATTCAACTATCTTTATATACACAGAATAGATAATTCACAGGCCACAATTGATAATCATCATTATCAAATAACAGGTAATTCATATAATCCATATCATAATAGATAATCCATATATCAACATTCCAATTGATAATCACAATTCAACCAAGCATTCATATCACACAACCATACTTATCTCATTACTGAGATCACAAAGCATTCAAGACAATCAATGTCATCTAATCATTCACAAGCAATAATTAACTCAAACCACAATATAATTAATTTAAATTGAATTAAATTAACTATCTCTAATTAATTTAAAGTGAATTAAATTAATTACCTTATCACTTAATTAATTTAAAATAAATTAAATTAATTACCTTTATCCAATATCTTGCTTAAATTAACATTAGTTAAATCAATTAATTAATTCTAATCAACCTTGATTAATTAACTCTTAATAAAGTAATTAATCCTTAATTATTTTCATTAATCATATCCGTTAATGAACCTTAATTAATCGTACTTAGATTAATTGCTTTTAATTAATCAACTTAAATATAGTAATTAATTATTCTTAATTACTTCTTAATTACTTTATAAATCCTTTGATTTATTACCCAAGTAATAAACCTTTAATTACTTTAACCAGTAATTACCCAATTTAAAATTACTTTCCAATCAGTAATTTCCCTAACTCAATCACCTCTGAAATTAATCAATTACTTATCTTAAGTAATTCACCTTATCAAAAACTTTATTAAGTAATCATACTTAACCATTTATCAAGTAACTATATTTAATCAATTAACAAATTAATTAACATACTTGATTTCACTCATCCCAAAAAAATATTGAGTAATTCAATCCTTAATTACTCATTAACTAAATTAATCTTCAATTATCAGATTAATAAACCTTAATTGTTAATCAATTCTTCAATCAAAAGTAATTAATCACTAATTTCTTTTATAATTAATTAAACTTAATTAACTAATTAATCAACTCTTAATCAATAATTAATAAACTTAATTATTAATTAACAATCTTAATTTCAACTTAATTAATCCATAATTGTAATTAATTAATCCTTAATTACAATTAATTAACCTTTAATAAAAATAGTTAATTAATTCTTAATTAACTTCCATTATAAATTAATAATCCTTTAATTATTAATTCAGAAAACTCAATTAAGACTTAATAAAACCTTAATTAATTACTATTTTAATTAACCCTTAATTACTTGATTAATAAGTAATTACAATTTAATTAATCATTAAACATTAATTAAATTATCATCTTAATTAATAGATAATTAAATAAATAATTATACTTAATTAATTACTTAATTAACCCATTAAAATAATAGTTAAATAAATGAATTAACTTAAAATTCTTTAATTAATCAACTAATTACAAATTATAAATATTATCTTAAATAAATCTTGAAACTTTTATAATGAACTCCACTATTTAATTTAATTAAAACATTTACTTAAATACTCTTTATATTCCAAAATAAAATTTGAAATAATATTAAGATTTTAACTTTAAGATATTTAAACATATACAAGTTTATTTACAAAACTATTCAATTTCAAAACAAGAACTTTAAATTTAACTTAAATTTTCTTAAAGTTTAAAACTTATTTTATCTAAATTTTGAAATATTTGTTAACACTTCAATGTGGGTTCAACCCTTACTGGAACCTACGAATCAAAGCACAAGGATTTTTAAATCCTTAAAAGCTGTTTAAACTAAACTTAAAATAACTGTTAAAACCAAAACAGGCTAACACTGCACATATATACCCAAAAACACGCGAGTTTCTTCCCGAGCTACCCCCCTTAAATCTCGAGACCTGCTTCGAGAAACAAACGAACCCAAATAAAACCCAACAAACACATCTCACTGACACAACTGCTCCAACGTGCACCTGCACCGGAGCCTGAGCCACCTCCTGCCAACGTTGACTTCGCCGACAAGTCAATCTACCCCCCTACAAACCTCCACTACCAACCAAACTCCATCATCTACCCCTAATAAAAATCGAGCATACCTGGGTATACAGAAACCCAAACCCATCATCAGCAAATCCCAAAACCCTGCCGCCGATCATCAATAATCGTCACCACCTCGGCCGAAGCTTGCTAACTCACCGCGCACCCTCCTTCCCAAAAATCATACGACTCGACTCAATATTGAAGGTGCAGTGATAAATTTTCAGAAAGAACCCAAAACTAGGTTACAACCAGTCTCTGACCAAAATCAAACATCAAAATGATTTATAAATTCTGTAATCATTTTTGCAATACTCACAGATGCATCACTTAACTCCATTATCCATCACAAGTAGCCCAGATTCATAGATTATCAGTTAAAGATCAAAGCCCAGTTGACAGTAAAAACCCAAATTCATACACAATACAGGTTTAAAAATTTTGAATTCCTTTTCAAAATTCATAACTTCCAATGTCACTCCAGATTTTAAAGTTATTTCATCTAATTTTCAACATTTGATTTCAACATTGATTATCAAATGTCACTGCAACGTATGTTTTCCAGATAAATTCAAACAAGAGACTTAGATTTATTTTTGGTTCTTAGTTTAAGTTTAAACAACAATTCTTGTTTGATTCCTAATACCCAACAGCAAGCAGATGGAAATTTTTGAATTTTGTTAAAACTCTAAACTCTGAACTTATGAATAGAGTAATACTCAGGCAACCAACATGCACACTTCAATCTTCACATACACACAGAGTACATACATATATATAACATGCAAAGACAATCTATTTCAGAAATCATATGGAAGCAACTTTAAATCTACTTTAGTTTTTATTTTAAAAAAAATTTGTTTACTCACCTCAATCAAAAGAAGACAGTGCATAATTTTGAAAAAGCACAGGAAGTTTGCAAAGCATTTTGGACTTGAAGCTTTAATACTTGGTTTCTTTATTGACTGAGATGATTCAACTTGAAACAGGAAGGATCAAAGCATTGCAGGTTGAATACTACAGATTGTTTACAATCTGTGAATTGGTTTCAGGCTCTTTGAATTCATTTTGCAAATTTGGGCTTAACTGTGATGCTTCCAGATTAACAAATTTGCAGAATTTGTTTTGTTTTTGAAGATTGATCAGGTTTATGTTTTTCTTTTGAATTGAACAAGCTTTGAGATTGAGGGATTGATTTTTGAAGAGTGAAGATTTCAGGGAAAAGTTTTCTGGTTTCTCTTAGAATTGAACAAAAATGTTTAAAGAAAAGAAAGTAAAGAGATAGGATGATTATATAAGCAAATTTTCAGATTTTACAAATTTAAAAGAAAATTGACACTTGTCTTTAGTTCACATAAATGTTTAACACTTGTTATCATATTGTTTTAAAACTAAACACATATCAAATAAAGTTTGTTTTTAATTTTAAAGAAATTTAAAAGCATTTTAAAATTATCCTCCTAGTTACTAATGTTTTTCTTAAATTTAAAAATGCTTTTCTTATTAAATATCAAATAACAAATTCACTTACACATTTACAAATGTATGCTTAGTTTATAAAATACAATCTTTTAAAAAGAACATAAAATAAAATCAATGATAATTTAAATAAAATTATAAAACATTGCAAACTTATTTTTAAAAAAAATGCTATTTCAAAAGCCTTACATTTATTTTATTAAATAAACACAAATCAAATTTGTATAAAACAAATCTTATTTTATTTAAAAACATTACCTATGTAATTTAAAACCAAACCATATTATTTTATTAAATTATGAATGTATACCATTAAATTCAAATTTATATCCATTTTCAAAGTCCAATTTAAAAATCCAAATCTAAAATAAATTTAAATAAATATAAACAACTATTTTAAAATCAACTCATTATTATTTACAAATAATATATCCTATTTTAAAATCAATTTAAAAGACATAGATTTAAATACACAGATATAAATGTATTTAAACATACTTATAAATTTTGAAAACAATAAATTAATTTAGAATTTATTTATACAAATAAAATAATTATACCTATTCAATTTATAACCATAATTAAAACATTATATTATTATTACTTGGTTAATTATCTTTGAGATTAACAATTTATCAATTCAAATAATTAAATTAGAGATTATCGGCATTTTAAACTCCTGGAAATTCCGGGATATTACACTATTATAGCTTTGGATAACTTATGGCTGTTGGGGGGCACCAAGCGATTACATACTATTAGTACGTAACCTCTCGGTTCCCTTTATTAGTCCTTAAGAAGATGGTTTTGATGACAACAACCTTAGGACTTATTATAAAATACAAATACTAACATTATAGTTTATATATATATATATATATATATATATGCAGGATTTAACCATACAGTTACCAAGAATGAAGATTGTATAGTATAGAGATTCAAGATTGAAGACTCATGAGTATCAAGATATTAAGAGTTCAAGATTTCAAGAGTACAAGATAAGTATTGAGTCTAGACTTATGTTAAAACTTCTTGAAAGCACTTACATCTTTACTCGAAATTTATTCGTAAAATGGAATCCACTTCGAGCCTGTTAAAAAGATGGAACCCTAGTGGGATGTAACCCATGATAATATCTAGTGAAACATATGGTGGTCCTATTTTGATATCCACTAATCTTATAAAAATGTTTTTCAAAAATATATCTCTTGTTTTTTTAACAAAAAATGTTTTCAAAAATTTCTTTTCAAAAAGACATCTCTCTTGGTTTTAAATATTTTAGACTCAAAACAATTTTTATCATTTTTAATATTTTGATTTCGAAATTGTCCTTGTTTTTAAACTATCTCTTGTTTTAAATACTTAGCTTTAAAATATTTATACTCAGATTTTAAATCACTTTATAGATTAAGATTATATATTAAAAATTACATTCTAAACTCTTTTATATGTTTAAACTATATTCAAATATATTTATAAAAGTTTAGAAATTGTTTTGAAAAATTATAGAAACCAATTTTACTAAGAAAATCAAAATCACCATTTTTGCCTAGAGCATGTCGACATACTCCTACCCCTCATGTCGACATGGTGCCCGTTAAAATTCAAAATTCAAATTTTCAAAAGAAGTGTCTATTCGTCATATCCTTTCACGAATAGATATGCTGTTGATCTCCTATAAATACCAGTAGCTCTAAATTATTTTTTAATAAGATTTCACTTGTTTTTCTTTCCTCTTTGTCTTCCACATTAATTCTAAAGAATCCCAAACTATACTCTACCGAAATACCAAGTGAATCAAACTTGATTATCTCTTGTTCGATTATCTGCCACTCTCTCCATATGATCTCAGTGCTATTCAGAGTTATAGGATTATTTGTAAATCAAACTATTGAGTAAAAGATGCGGTTGAGCCTTGAAATCAATTGGGTGTGATTGTTGCCCCGGAAATCAATTAGGTGATCTTGTCGCTTGGTAAATCAATAGAGTTTGCCCTAGACTCAAATACAGAATGGTGTACCTTGTGGCCTTGAAATCGAGGGTGTAATCATGGAGATTATTTTGAAAAGAAATCCATACAATTGTGCGGGACTGGATGTAGGTAACTTCAAACTAGTATAAAATCCTGGCGTGTTCTTTCCTTTACTACTTTTATTTATTATTTGCATCTGTGTCTGATTCAGTGATTATATCTATGTCTGTGTATTGCATTTATTGGTGATTAAATTACATAAGTTTCAAAAAGATTTAGAAAATCCAAAAAACGCTATTCACCCCCTCTAGTGTTATTCTGCCTTAAGATCCGTAATCCGCATTTCTCACATTTGGTATTAGAGCAAGGTTTTCAAAGTTTTCATAACCTGAATTTTGATTTTTTTTTTTAAAAATAGCTATTTTTGGGGACTTTGTTAACCCTAGTTTAAATCTGTTCAAATCATCATTGTCTCATAAATCTGCATATATTTATCGTAGAAAATCAAATTATCTACCAAGTTTGTATTTTATGCAGGAAGAAAAATTTATATGCCCTTTGAAGAATCAACTCTCAATGGACAAATTGTACAAATCAAGAAGAATAAGTGGATACTTGATAGTGGATGTTCAAGACACATGACTGATAATCTAGATATGCTGAATGATATTATGTACAAAGATGGAGGATTGGTTAATTTTGGAGATAACTCAAAAGGATATGTGATTGGCATCGGCAACGTCGGTAACTCTAATACTCTTACTATTTCTAATGTTTTATTAGTTAAGAATCTGAAACACAATCTACTTAGTATCAGTCAACTTTGCGATAAAGGATACAGAATTAAATTTAAAAAAGATAAGTGTCACATCGCAGACAATAATTCAAATATTATATTTGAAGGACTTAGGAAGAAATATATTTATATTCTTAGTATGAAAATGTCAAATGATAATCTATGTCTTTTGGCTAATACAAGTGACCCTTGGATTTGGCATAAAAGATTTGGGCATTTGAATTTTAAACTCTTATCTAGACTTTCTAAACTTGGTCTAGTAAGAGGTCTCACTAGAATGAATTTTAAAATAGATATTATATGTGATGCTTGTCAATTAGAAAAACTTAGGAAGAGTTCTTTCAAATTAGAAGATATGATTTCAACTTCAAAACCACTTGAGTTACTTCATCTAGATTTATATGGTACATCTTAAATTCAATCAATAAATCACAATAAATATGTCTTTGTAATTGTGGATGATTATTCTAGGTTTACATATACAATTTTTATAAAACATAAAAGTGATGCTTTTGATTCATTTAAATTTTTTACAAAAAGAATTCAAAACCAACTTTCTTTAAAAATTATAACTATTCGTAGTGATCACGGTGGGGAATTTGAAAATGAAAATTTTGAGAGAATCTGCAATAAAAAGGGAATAACTCATAATTTCTCTTTTCTAAGAACTCTACAACAAAACGGAATGGTAGAACGTAAAAATAGGACGATTAAAGAGTGTGCTAGAACAATGCTTTCAGATAGTAATTTACCAAAATATTTTTGGGCTGAAGCAGTCGCTACGGCTTGCTACATTTTGAATAGAATATTAATTACACCGTTAACTGATAAAACACCCTATGAACTTCTTTACAAGAAGAAACCAAAGATATCTTATTTTAGAATCTTTGGAAGTAAATGTTTTATTCTAAATACAAAAGATAATTTAGATAAATTTGATCCTTAGTCTGACAAAGGAATCTTTATTGAATATTCTAATAGAAGTAAAGCATACATAGTTTCCAATTTAAAAACTAATACCATTGAAGAAATAATGCATGTTTCGTTTGATGAAAATTTCAAAGATGTTGAACAAATTAATGATGAAGAAGATTTTGCTACCCTAAATAATGAATCAATTGAAACAAATAATGAACTGATTCATCCAAATAAAAAGGTTAAGCTTTTAAAAGATCATCCTATAAAAAATATACTACGAAATATTGAATCTGTTGTTAGAACTAGAAATCAACTAAATAACATGAGTTATGTATATCATCTATTGAACCTAAAAATCCAAAGGAAGCATCGTCTGATGATTCATGGATTCTGGCTATGCAAGAAGAACTAAATCAATTCAACAAAAATGATGTTTGGGAACTTGTTCCTAGACCTGAGGATTAAACTATAGTAGGAACTAAATGGGTTTATAAAAATAAAATGAATGAACTAGGTGAGGTCGTTAGAAATAAAGCTCGACTAGTCGCACAAGGTTATTATCAAGAAGAAGGAATAGATTTTTACGAAACCTTTGCACCCGTAGCAAGATTAGAATAAATTAGAATTCTACTTGCTTTCGCAAATTATAATAATTTTGAATTATTTAAAATGGATGTTAAAAGTGATTTTCTAAATGGATTTGTTAAAGAGGAAGTTTATGTTGAACAACCTCTACTCTTTGAAGCTGAAAAATTTCCAAACCATGTTTTCAAACTTAAGAAAGCTTTATATGGTCTGAAACAAGCTCCTAGAGCATGGTATGATAGACTAAGATCTTTTTATTACAATCAAAATTTGAAATTGGTAAAGTAGATAATACTCTTTTCATTGAATGAAATAAAAATGATATCCAACTAGTACAAATTTATGTATATGATATTATTTTTGGATCAACTAATCACGAAATGAATAAAGAATTTTCTAAAATAATGACAAAAGAGTTTGAGATGGGTCATATGGGTGAACTTACTTTCTTCTTAGGTTTACAAATAAAACAATTAGATAACGGTATTTTTATTAGTCAAGAAAAATATGCCAGGGATCTAGTTAGTAAAATTGGTATGACTACTGCGAGTGGAAAATCCACTTCTATGGCAACCAATGAAGATTTAAATAAAGAAGATCTTTAAAAAGATGTAAATCAAAAACTATATAGGGGAATGATTGGATCACTACTCTATATCACTGCGAGTAGACCTGATTCATGCATAGTGTTTGTCTCTGTGCAAGATATCAATCTCAACCCAAAGAGACTCACTTAAAAGCTGTGAAACGTATCATAAGATATGTTGAGAAACTTTTGACTATGGTTTATTTTACCCTAAAAATGATTCATTAGATTTAATCTCTTATTATGATGTTGACTATGCTGGTTGCAATCTGATCGAAAAAGTACAAGTGGAATGTGTCACTTTTTGGGCCATTCTATAGTTTCATGATTTATTAAAAAGAAAAATACTATTTTTTTATCAACAACTGAAGCAGAATATATCTCTGCTGCTTTGGCTTGCTCTCCAATCATTTATATTCAACAAACCTTAAAAGATTTTGGCCGAACAATTTCAAAATCACCAATTTATTGTGATAATACCGATGCAATAAATTTATCTAAAAATCCTACTCATCATGCTAGGACTAAACATAATGATATTAGACATCATTTTCTCAGAGATAATATAAGTAAAGAGATTATTTCTCTTGATTTATCAACTCCAAGAATCAAATTGCTGATACTTTAACCAAACCCTTATATCAATCTATATTTACTAAATTAAGAAGAGAACTAGGCATTTGTTCAATAACTGAGATATAGAATATAGATATACTAACAGTTAAACAAAGATATAAAAGAAAACCAAATTTTTCATAGGTATGTCGACATACCCCTACGACCCATGTCGACACACAATGACAAAATTTGAAAATTTGATTTTCCCTCTAAAAATAATTTGGTAGTTATATAAACCTATGTATTTCCAATTTTTCTGTCCACTCACTTCTCTTTCTCTGTATTAAACTTCTGAAAACTAAAACTAATGGCCTCCTCCACTAAATCAAACCAAAATGATACAATTTCTTTTCCTTCTCCTCATTCTGGTCCATTTCAATGCACTACACTAGCACGTGTGATAAAGATTGAAGAATCTTTGAAGGATGCCTTACAAATGTTGATTGAACTTGAAGTTATGCAAATAAAGATGGAAAAAGAACAAGAAAAGGAAGGCAAAATTTGCAAAAATTCCTAATGGATAATCATGGAAATCCTATTGTGATTGAATAAGATTCTCCCAACATTCAGGTGCATAACCCTTTGGAGCACAGCGAGGAAAAAGAAGAAGAGGAGGAAGAAGAAGAAGAAGAAACACCTATGGAAGAAGACGAGAGGCGAAGTATGTTTTGACAAAGATGGGAATTTGGTTGAACAACATGGAAAATTTTGTTTTCATTATCCAAATTGTTCAATTCACAAATCTCCAATTATCAAAATTCTCGTTAGAATGTAATTATATAATTTATGTACTTAAATATATTTGTGTGTCTATTATTCATATATATGTAAATATAACGCCATATATTATAAATTTTTGTTTTGCTTATTATACTTCCTTATTAGTATTTAGTTTAGATAGTATTAGATTAAGGGGGAGTTATATATATATAAGTATAAGATTAGTTTTTTTGTTGATGACAAAGGGGGAGAAATATAAAAAACAGTAGTTAAGCTTAGATTAAGGGGGAGTTATTAGTTTTAGGGGGAGTTATTGTGAGGGTGAAGTATATTTTATAAACATAGGTTGTCGTCATTAAAAAGGGGGAGATTGATAGTCCTTGAGATGATGGTTTTGATGACAACAACCTTAGGACTAGTTATAAAATATAAATACTAACATTATAGTTTAGATATATGTATTTAGATATATATGTATATGTAGGATTAACCATACAGGTACCAAGAATGAAGACTGAACAGTATAGAGATTCAAGATTGAAGACTCATGAGTACCAAAATATCAAGAGTTCAAGATTTCAAGAGTACAAGATAAGTATTGAGTCTAGAATTATGTTAAAACTTCTTGAAAGCACTTACATCTTTATTCGAAATTTATTTGTGAAATTGAATCCACTTCAAGCCTGTTAAAGGGATGGAACCCTAGTGGGGTGGAACCTACGACAATATCTAGTGGAACATATAGTGGTCTTATTTTGATATCCACTAATCTTATAAAAGTGTTTTTCAAAAATATATCTCTTGTTTTTTTAACAAAAATGTTTTCAAAACTTTCTTTTCAAAAAGACATGTCTCTTGGTTTTAAATATTTTAGACTCAAAACAATTTTTATCATTTTAATATTTTGATTTCAAAATTGTCCTTGATTTTAAACTATCTCTTGTTTTAAATACTTAGCTTTAAAATATTTATACTTAGATTTTAAATCGCCTTAGAGATTAAGATTATATATTAAAAATTACTTTCTAAACTCTTTTATATGTTTAAACTATATTCAAATATATTTATATAAGTTTAGAAATTGTTTTGAAAAATTATAGAAACCAATTTTAATAAGAAAATCAAAATCACCATTTTTTGCCTAGAGCACGTCGACATACTCCTACCCCCATGTCGATATGGTGCCTGTTAAAATTCAAAATTCAAATTTTCAAAAGAAGTGTCTATTCGTCGTATCTTTTTACGAATAGATATGGTTGTTTATCTTCTATAAATGCCAGTAGTTCTAAATGAATTTTTAATGAAATTTCACTTGTTTTTCTCTCCACTTCATCTTCCACATTTATTCTAAAGAATCCCAAGCTATACTCTACCGAAATACCAAGTGAATCAAACTTGATTATCTCTTGTTTGATTCTCTGCCACTCTCTCCAGAAGTTCTCGGTGCTATTCAGAGTTATAGGATTATTTGTAAATCAAACTATTGAGTAAAAGGTGCGGTTGAGCCTTGAAATCAATTGGGTGTGATTGTTGCCCCGGAAATCGATTAGGTGATCTTGTGGCCTGCCAAATCAAGAGAGTTTGCCCCGGACTCGAATATAGGAGGGTGTACCTCGTGGCCTTAAAATCCAGGGCGTAATCTGGTAAATTATTTTGAAAAGTAATATGTACAATTGGGCGGGACTAGACGTAGGGTAACTCCGAACTAGTATAAAATCCTGGCGTGCTCTTTCCTTTACTACTTTTATTTATTATTTGCATCTGTGTATGATTCTATGATTATACCTGTACCTGTGTATTGCATTTGTTGGTGATTAAATTACATAAGTTTCAAAAAGATTTAGAAAATCCACAAAACACTATTCACCCCCCTTCTAAGGTTATTCTAGCCTTAAGATCCATAATCCGTATTTCTCACACCCTCAACAGCCATGAGTAATACACTGTCCAACGTTTGCATGTATGCACTCTACTCTCAATTGATACATTAATATCTAGTCTTGATGCATCTTGACTATGAACATTTAAAATAGTAAAAAATTTCATTGTGATAAATTACTCACAGTTACAACACCTTGTAACTACTATCACAAAACATACCGGTTATGGATTTTCTATTAAATATACTTCAATTAAATTAGTTAATTAATATAACACATTTTATCAAGTATATAAATTTCGAACGGGATTGGTTATCGAGCTAGATATATGAAATAAATTACATAATTGCCCCTCGAGCATACCCTTAACTCTATCAATCTCCCACTTGCACTTGCGGTCAACTATGGTATCTTATTCCAATTTCGCCAATAGGTTTCCTCAAAATCGATCAGGTCAGTCCCTCAGTGAAAAGGTATATTATTATATTTTAATTGTCTACTCTGTTAATCGACTATCTTCGATGTTGATAAACTCCCTTTACAACATGAAACAATTCGGAGTATGCCTTTTGACTTTCAATTAGCTCTAAGTTCTTTTATAAACTATATGATGACATCGTTATCATACAACAATGCTGTGGGATTCTCAACATATGGAGTGACCCTTAGCTCGTTTATAAATTTGTGCATTTATATTATTTACATTGCTTTTATTATGGCGTTATTCAAGACGACATGCTTAGCTTTTTTCATCGAATCGACCATAGTCGTTTATTTGGAACATTTCCAACTTAAAGATTCTTAATACAAATTTATTATTGACATATTATACTCAATATCACTAACGAGAATTTGTGTCTGAAGACTCCTTTATAAGGAGTTAGTTGTTTCTGTAAATAATTCTCTAGTATTTTGCCAGGAGAGCACTCCAAACTACCATTAGTGATATCAATTTGAATTTGATATTTGTTACACGTATCAAATTGTAATGACCCGCCTTTCATTCCATAGAAAACGCATCACTAAGAAGAAAGAAAGGGATAGAAAAGAGAAAAGTTAGAAAAGAAAGAACCAACAACATCGGAATCTCATAGCGGAACGAATAAATTATATTATATCATATAAAATATTACATAGTATCATATACATCAAAGTTATACAGCTCTTACAACACAAACTAGACGGTTATGAACATCTGTCTAGTCATTACAACTCAAGTACATCACAAAGATATAGATACAATACTAGCGTAGCAGAACCACTATATATCTACACGTTGAAACCTCCTGCTCAATATCTCCTTCAAAACTCTTCAAAGCTAACTTGAATCCTTTGGCTACTCGTAAAATTTGAGTACCAAGAGTTTAATAAAACAGAAAATAAACTCTGGGTCAGACATGGGTCTGTGTGAGTAAATGCTTTAAAGTTGTTTAAATTTAAAAATCCTTTGAAAACAAAGGTATCACGTAAGACTCCCCATACATAAACAAGGGTAAGTTTTTACCTTACGCTAACTAAAACATTTGATGGAAAATCCAGTGATATTATAATAGGGTCTAGGGTTTTCAAGTAAATAAGAAATAGCCGAAATTATTACATTTATTAAATTCCGGCATACATAGGTATACAATCAAACCCGTAAAGGCACGTAAAAAGAATGGGTTTCCATCAATGACATGGCTACTGGGGTACCGCTCGTCATAATACGTGGCCTAGATCACCGTACTGAGGATCCACCCTAAATCCCTTGCGACACAAGGCCGGAACCATCCCTTACTGGATAGTCTCGAGCAAGACAACCCCGCAGTTGTTCATGACCAACTTCCCACACAGCCGAATAAAAAGGGACCGCTAGAAAGGGGAAAATCTCGTCCTACTTGAGCGCGACCCACTTAGCCTTGCTGCACCTCCCCTATTTTAGCCATTCCCCGTTGATGGGGCTTGAGGCTACAATTACCTTTATAGAACACATCTATCTTAGAATGCTAATCGTCCACCTGACGATGTTCTGAAAGCATTCAATCCATATAAGTTCGTTCCAGGTTTGAACGAAACCGAATGCACTATCTCGTTGCACTCATTTTGGTATCACCCACAAAGTTAACGACAGTAGACCTTGCACTTCGAATCTTCATCTCGAATCTGAAAGTACTACCCCCGTTAAACTCGTATTGGAATCACCCTTAGAATTTTAACGACGAATAGTCCTTACACCTCGAGTCTTCACTTTTCACTTGAGATTCACGACCTAACGTTTAATTTGGATTAATGTGGTTTTCGGAATTTCAAATTTGGAATCTGATCCCGGTCTCACCGAAATCCAAAACGCCATCTTAAAGTCCAAGTGATTTAAGTTTGAAAATTTTAATTCAATTTAAAACATTGAATTCACACAGAATCATTCATAGATAAATATCACGCATTTATCACAGATATATCCAATATCATATCATAGAATATCACAACATATCATCCAATAGATATCAACCAATCCAGACATTCTACAAACAATCATCCACAAACAGGCATCATTTACCCTTTTATAGTTAATTTAATCAATTAAATTAAATTAATTACTTGAGAATTAATCACCTATCCCTTCTCAAACAATCATTAATTAATTACAATCATTTAATTAATTAATGACTCTTTAATCATCTTATAAACAAAGTAATCAATCTTTAATTACAGATTAATTGTCCTTTGATTATTCCTTAGTTAATTAATCATCCTTGATTAATTATTTTTTAATTACATTAAGTAATTAGCCTTTAAATTAATTACACAAATTAATTAACCTTTAATCATTAATTAATTTTAATTAATTTTTAATTAAGTAATTAACTATAATTAATTACATTAATCTTTAATTAATTAATTATACCATAATTACTTCATTGATTAATTGTCCTTTTAATCAATCACATTTATTAATCAATTTAAACCTGAATTATCCTCATTAATTGCAATAATTATGATCCTCTAATTACTTTCATTAATTAATTATTCTTTTAATTACATTTAATAATTAATTATAAACTTAATTACATACATTAACTACCCTTAATTAATTACTTCCAGTAATTAATTATCCTTAATTATTTACAATAATTAAATTAAATCTTTGATTAATTACCTTAATTAATCCTTTAATTAATTACACTGAGTAATTAACACTTAATTACTCCCACTAAGTAATTATGCTTTGATTACTTCCATCAAGTAATTCCCACTAATTAATTACATCCAGTAATTATTCATTAATTACTTCACTAAGTAATTACACTTCATTAATTACATTAATTAATGATCCTTAACCCATCATCAAATAATTCTCTTTAATTAATTGAACTTAATTAATTAATTAAAATTTGCCACATTAACTTAATTAATTACACTGAGTAATTAATTCCTTTAATTACTTTATTAAGTAATTATCCTTAATAATTCTCTTACATTAAGTAATTAACTTCTTAATTACTTATTGCTTAATTATTTCTTAATTAATTAACCTAGATTAATCAATCCTTAATTAAGTAATTAATTACACTTAATTAATTACACAAATCAATTTATCTTAATTTAATTACCCAAATTAATTATTTTAGTTACCTAATTAATTATCCCTTAATTACTTTAGTTAATAAAACATGATTAAATTAAGATAAATCATATATTACATTAAACTCTTAACTTCCATTTTAAAATAAATTAAATTTAAAAGCTTAAGTTTGGTTCATACAAAATCATCATCTTTTAATTTATTCAAGTTAAATGCCTTTACTTTAATCACATTTTAATTACATCAATAACATGTCATTTGAAAACATTTAGAGGTGTATTACACAGTTTAACTATGCAATATTTATAACCAAAACTATTTGTAAACAAAAATTTAAATTTTGAAAATCCAAAATTTAAAACTAAAATTCTTTTTAAGCATCATACTCTAAGTCAAACATTCATACATTATAAAACTAGTTAAAAACTTTGTTTAAAATTTCAACTTGCCTTTAAGTTTTGAAATTCATTTTTAGTTTAAAAACAGAATAGGGTTTTAAATGCTGGAAACAAACTTTGTTAAAGATTTTTCTTTGCTTTAAATTTCATTTTAGATAAAAAAAATAGTACAGGATTTAAAATCCTGGAACCAGTTTCACTCGAGACATCACACGCGACATTCCCTCAATGACTTCTAGTCACGCATAAGAAAGGCACGAAGAAACCCCGACCAACATTATTCTTCCCAAACCCAAACTCCCTGATGCACAGACCTGACACCGTGCATATGCACGACAAAGCTGATCGATGCTGGCCTTCGCTCCGACCATCTGCCAGTCGACTACATCTCCACCGATAGATCAGACCACCCAGCATTGATAAACTCGCTAGGCACCGAAAAATGAACCCATCGAGCAACCTAGAACCAAAATCATGATGACCAAAATTCTTGCCGACGACGAGCTACTCCGTCAGAATCCAAACTGCTCGACCAAGGCCACGTCTCGATCCACCGAGACCATCCCCCTATGCGATTTGACCTGATTCGCCACTGTCGCCGCGATCACCACAATAACAACACAGACAAAGTCAGGACTTCGAACCCTACTCGCCATTTCACAGCCACCACGACCATCAGAAAAATACCACCATATTTTTCCAACTATGCCAAACATCCTGTCCTCCTTCATGCCAAATCACGATCCCCCATTCGACACCGATCAACGGCAATTGATCAAAAACCCAAATTTGAACAAGACTCGAATTCACTCCAAATACTAAGTTAAAAATCACAAAATTTATTTTAAAATTCATGATTCGATTATACTATTCAGACTATATAATCCAAAGATGAAATCGAAGATAATGATTTTCACCTATATTTTGATTTGTTTGTAATATTGCATTTACAGTCTAATTAATAAATATAATTACTTTAAACTATTTTTAAAGTCAAGATTACCTAGTTATAATCAATTTCTTTTCAGAAATCAAAGCCTAATAGTGATTCATTTTGAAAGATAAGAATGGTTTTAAATTTGATATTGAACCAGAAATTTCACAAAGGCTTATATACTTACATACACAGTCATACTTAGAAGTATAGCAGGATTCAAATCAAATTTGAATTGAAAACATTCATGCAACAACATATTTTCATCAATATCACACAGATAAATTAGCACGCAAAATTTATTTTAAAAGTTTACTCACATGAATTAGAAGCAGAGGACATCTTTGTTGAATTTTGTTTTCCAGGAACTTGAATTTGAACTGGCATTTGAATCCTGTTGATTGAGTTTGCTTGCTGTTTTAATTATTGTTGTTGGAGTTGATTTTGCATGTTGGATTTGAAATCTTGTTTGTTGAATTTTTAAACTGCTGTTGAATCAATTTGTTGAACATTATTGCTGAGCATTAGATTCCAGGTTTAAAATTTCTTTTGGTTTTTTGCTTTTGGTTTTATATGTTTCAAAAAGGAAAGATACTGAGAAAATTTGAACTGGAAAGAAATAATACAGGCTTTCTCCTTAAAATACTTAGTTTATGTACTTAATTTTCTTTAAACAAAGTTTGCCACTTGTTATCTTAATTTGTTCTTAAGCTTACAAATGTTTTTAATCAATCTTAGGTGAATGACAAATATAAAACCTCCTTTTTAATTCATTTCTTATGTTACAAGCGTTAAGAATTTATTATTAAATTAGTTACTTATTATTACGAATGATTTAAATCTTAGTGAAATATTTACCTAAATACTTATGTTTAATTGTAAATCATAAAATGTATTTATCTTTAAGTTTTAACTATTTATATTTTAAAATACATTTTCCAAAGTTAAGTTTAAAGAAAGAAAATTAAAAAAAATGAACATTTATTTAAACCTTATTTTAAAGTTTAAACCAAAATGTATACGTAATATTGATATTATATATAAACTAAATTCATTTTCAAGAACCAATTTTAAAAAGAAACTTATTCAACTTTTATTATAATATACAATTTTAAAGTATAATATTTTTAAATAAAATAAATATCTAATTTGAGTGTTTTTGAAAATATAAGACGAAATTTTTAAATAGCTTTTGAAAAGTTTTATTAAATCAAATCAAAAATCTTCCAGATCACAATATATACATGCATATATATATATATATATTATAAATTTGAAAATATTTTTATCAAATTTAAACTGCAACCAAACTTCCTTTTCACAGTGTATACACACATTATAAATAGAATACTTTTTAATAGCTTAGAAAGATTAACTTTTATCAATAAAATAATATCTTAACTTTTGAAGAGAATAAAATTTCCAAATTAAATTATTATTATTTTTGAAAAGATAACATTTATTAAATTAGATTAATATTAGTTTTGAAAATATGACATTTGGTTAAATTAGATTATTAAATCAATATTATACATTTAAAGTAATTATAAATGGAAAGTATCAAATAAGTATTGCTCAAAATTTTGAGACATCACATAAATACATGAACAAATCACGATATTATAGACAATATAACATGTATGTCAATTCCTATTGCTAATGCATAAGGAACCTATCTCAAATATTCTGTATTGAACAGTATAATATAGTGTCATTGCATATCTATTTGGGACATTCCTAATATTTTTCATGCTCATTATAAAATACATTAATTAATCATCCAACGTCTAGTATTAAAACAACTAACGCTTATTTTGATACAAGTACGTCGTTAAAATCAACAATGTGTTATTTAGAAATATAAATGTACCTTCTAACTTTCTTACTTATGAGCACATGCCTCCTCTGCATTTTTGTTGACAATCAAACCATTTGATATTTCCATCAAATGTTTGTTCAATTTTAACGTTTATAAAATGATACTTTCATTCCTTGGATCGTATCCAAAATCTCGTAAACTTAATATCGCTCGCACTAACTTCGAGACACTTTGCTAGTTATGTGCAAATATTCTAGTCTAAATCAATATTTAGAACTTTCTGTTTCAACAAATATATATATCAAAACCTAAATTCATACTAGATGATAAATTTGTGAATAAATTTGAATAAGCTTGAATACATTTATAATGAATCTATTACGCCATTTTCAACAATTGAAATTTATTAGGTTATTCTTATCAATGTTGCTTACTAAATTCCAACTGCATTAGTCTCTTAAAGACACGGTCGTAGCCGATGGATCACATCCCTTCGGATATGACTATGGAAATCATATTTTGATAACATATGTGGAATCCCTTTAGATTTGCGCATCATACTATATTATAAACTCAATACTTTAATTACTTAATTGATAACTGAGGATTATCTATTCTCGACATTGATTAGAAACTCATAATTTTTTTAGTATGCGAGAATGCTTATTAGACACTATAATGCAATATGTTCATTTATGTTTTGTTAGTTTCATTTTATCCCACATAATTAGTTTTACCTTTGGATTATATCCAATGCCATTTTACTACCAATAGTTTCTCAAAAAAATTCTTTCCTAATGAAGTTGGTAATTCTTAAAACAACAATTATTTCTTAGTGCAATGGAATAGATAGTCATAAACACTTGCCTTTTATATAAAATTGATTTAGTTTTTAGTTTACGAAACTTATCTTAAAACATAAACATGTCATTCAATGATGGACTTTCCTAAACTTCTTTTGGGAAGATTCATACAAGATCCCTCTCGAACAATTATTATTTGCAGACTTTCGACTCGCACAACCTGCCAACCCCTTGATCTATGATAAGTTGGGGTTTCTTATAAATCCTTATCTTGTATGGTTTGTTAAACTATTATTCGAATGAAATAATATTTACCTTGTGTACCAATCTTAGGCATACGAGCTTATAAAAGAAATTAACTCAACTGTACTCACAATTAATCATGCTGTGTCTAACAAAGTTTGATTACTTCATATTGATACATCATTATATATCACTAAGAAAAGTGACTTTTGAGATTACATCTTTATTTATTTTTTGTAACGACCCAGAATTTTTAATTAATTAAAATTTGAATATTTAATTAATTTTAAATATTAATAAGTGAATTTATTAGTCGAATAAATTTTATTTCGAATAATTGGATTTAATTGGATAATTAAATCGATAATTTAATACGTTAAATTATGGAAATAATTGAAAATTGAGTTAAATATGATTGAAAATGATTTTTAAAATTTTATTTTATCATATTGGAGTTAGAATGATGTTTTAGAACTCTTAAAATCGAATTAAAAGTTAATTTGTGAAAATTGAATATTTTAATATTTAATCGACTAGTGAAAATAGTCAATTTTTGAACAGTCTCAGAATTGGACCAAACTAGTTTCATTGGATCCGTAATAGTTAGTTATTACCGGATTTCAATTTTCGTAGCAATCGGAGTTATCGTTTGATCGTAGCAGCTCGAAACGCATCGAATTGTTTTTAATATTAATTTGGCGAGTTAAAATAGCCATTTTTCAAAAAGTCTCGGATTTCGACGAAACCAGTTTCATCGGATCCATACTGTGATATTATTGTAAGGTTTCAAATTTCGTGTCATCGGATTTACCGTTTGTCCGGTACAAATTAAAACGCCTAGAAAATCGTTTAAATCGGTTTAATTTAAATTGAACGTTTATTGCCATAACTCGCACAGATGTCCGAATTAGCTTCCGAAACCTGTTCCATTGTGTCCGGAACGCGGGGTAAACCCTAGAAACGCTGGTTACGGCGAGTGAATCGAAGTTTGGAAAACCCGGAATGAATAGTGTCGATCGATTTTCCTATAAATAGACCCTTACCCCTTCATAAAAAAATAAAATAAAAAAATAAAACCCTAATCTAAACGCAGCCGCCTCCATTGATATGAACGGCCAGAAAACTCTCCTCTTCTCCTTCATTTATCTTTCAATCCTTCAATCGTTTCAACAAACTCTCAACTAGAGAATCGAAGAGCTTCGTGAGTTCTACAGATCCGTACAGTTGAGATTGGAAATGGCGCAACGTGGAAGGAGAAAAGGGGGGCCGACACTAGATACTTGCGCACGTATTTCTAGGAGGAGGAGATGACCGAGCATCACCGTTCTCTGGCCGAGCATGGAGTGGTGGATGGCGAACGAAATGGAGGTGGTTGATCGGGGTAAAGGCGAGTGTTGTGGGTTGCGTTCGAAACCCTAAGTATATGAATTGGGTTCGGCTTGTAGCCTGTAGGTCGCGCGAAGAAGAAAGGAAGAAGGGGGGGTGTACGCACGGGCCTGATGCAAGCATGGTGATCCAACGGCCTGTAATTAGTTAGGTTTAAATTTTTTAATTTAAGTTGTAATTTATATAATAAAATTCGTGTAAACTTCATAAAATCATAACTTTTTCAAACGAGGTCGAAAACGCACGAAACAATAAACGTTGGAATCGTATGGACGAGCACTACGCGATGGAATTGGATTGGAGTCGTTTGGAGTTAGTGAGAATTTCAGGTAAAATTAAACGTCCGTTTAATTTTATTCGAAATAAATCGCTAAAACGAAATTGAAATGAAGGTGAGAACTTCTCACTCAATCGAATCAGTTTCGATTTTATTTTAAATAGTTAGATTTAAAATATTTGAATGCATGTTTGAATGATGATTGTTATCTATTGATTGTTAAAATAGACATTATGCGCCGTTAGTAAGCGGATGTTATTTATTAAAAACATATACCGCGAATATTTCATAAACAGTGAAATTGGTATTATATATAATAACAATATATATATATATATTGGCATATGTATATATTGGAGCTATTGATTTCCCGTATTGTATAGCGGATGAGTTGCGCCGTCTATTAAGCGGATAACATTTTAAATCCCATATACCGCGATAATTTCGTACTGGAGCGAAATTGGTATTGTGCTAATGTCTGTGGATGCAGGGAAACAGGTTGGAGGGATCCAACTGGATTCCTCAACAGTATTTATTTGATTTCAGATATTTTGATATTTGATTGATTATCATATCGATATATGATATCGTTGTTGTCGTGATTGGCTATTTGGTATGTAGCATCATTGGACCAAATTTTGGAATTTTAAAAGGATTTCAAAGTGATTTTTGGAAGTGTACGTTTATAAAATATTTTTGGAATTGATCCATTTTAAATAAATAAACGTTATAATTTTTAAAGTTATAAAAATTATGATTTTGAGAAATACGGTTAAAGATTGATTTTTGGGAAATATGGGTTAATGGTTTATAAAATAATTAAATTGGATTTTTGAATCTATTATAAAAAGTTGAAAATATAGGATTTATAAAATTTGATTTTTTTATAAATCAAAATAGTAAAATTTTAAAGGAGATTAAAGATGTTTTAGAATAATAATACAAATTGATTTGTAGAAAAAATTTATAAAATGGATATTTATAAATTAGAATATTTTGGATTATAAAACGAGTTTTTATAAGTGTTAGAATGAATTGTGAATGAATTTCATAAATAAATGAAATTTATAGAATTATAAACGGTGAAGTTATAAATGGAATTTTATAAGCAGTAGGTTTATAAAATTTATAAAGTTATTAAAAGAATGGTTTTGGATAAATAATTGAATCTTATAAGTTATAAGATTTATAATTATGAAGTTCAAAGGAACGATTTTGCAAACGAATAAATTATAAGCATTTAACTTATAATATGAACCTTTGTTTTATAATTGAGTTATAAATTGAATAGGTTAATAAAGGAATTTATAAAAGGAGTTGTTATAAAATAAATAGAAAAGGAATTTGTAAACGTTGTTTTATAAATTCGCAAACGACTTATTTTAAGAAGTAAATTGTTGAAACCTATTAATGGAGTTATATTCACATTTTTGACTGTGAATAATCCTTTGAAACAAAATGAATAGAAATGATGAAATTGTTAACGTAGTATATTCACGTTTTTGAATAGTGAATAATATGTTAAAGAAAATATTTAGATTTGATGTTTTAAATTGAATTAAAACGATCTAACGATGTTTTTAATTGTGTTGAGATTCGAAACCATAGATTTCAAAATTTATTGTTGAAATAGACGTTTTCGAGAAATAGAAGGAAATGGTGGACTATAACAATGTTGTTATAGTAAATGATTTCCGAAAGGAAATGTTTTGTATAGTATTGGGATTTATATATCTATTTTAATTTTGAATCCCTATACTAGTGATTTTGGGTTGTCGTAACGATGTTTTACGCAACATTTCGTTTTGGCCCAAATAAATATGTTTAAGAGAATGATTTCCTTAAAGAATGAAATATATACTTAATTTCGATTGAAGTATATAGAATATTTTCCAAGTGTTGAAAATAAATGGATTGAGAATTACTTAATAAGTAAGTATGGAAATGTTTTCCAATATAAAGTGAATATTTTGAGAATTTATCTTTTTGAAGATAAATTGAAATGAATAATTGAAATCGTATATGCATGGATATTTTGGAATATAAATTCACTATGGAATTTATAAATGAAAGGGGGAATTTGTTTTAAAAATAAATATTGATTTATTTTTGAGGTATTGAAATTTTATATCTTGTAAAGATATTTTGGAAAATAAATAATTTGGAAAATTATTTGGAAACTGGTGATGTGTGCATATCCATTGATAGCTCAATAACCGACTATCAATATTTTCCCTTTGAATGGGTAATTGATGTGATTTGTTTGAATTTGAATGCCACACTTATTTTTGAATAAGCGCTCACTATTCGGGTTAACCGGGAAAGGACCATGGGGTCGTATAACCCATTCCGAATATGTGATACGTCGTTATGAATTGCATTTGAAGATCGGTGTTGAAGACCGGGTATTTGCGAGAGCGATAGGATGACCTGTCGATTGACTCTGCACCGAGTTGCTCCGGTATAGAGTTCTCCATATGTGATGGTGAATCCGATCAGGATTGTGGATATCCGGATTGCAAGGACTTCTTTGTAAATGCCTTCGGTTCTGTTCGAGCCCGGAACAGACTTGTATGGATTGTATGTCTGACATTACAAATTGAGATATAAAGCCGATTTCTTTCAAATATATTTCTGTTGGTGGCGGAGAATTTATTCTTTTAGCTTAACACCCTTCTTTGTGACGTACGAGCTCAGAGGTTATGTAGTTGAATGTTATCAGCGATATATTCCCAATTTGGTAATGTGACATGCTGAGTGTTGCTGTTAAATGATCATTGTGTTGATTATTTGTGACAGGATCATTTATTTGATCGTCTATCTTGGTGATCATTTCTATGATCATTTGTTGACCCAAAGCATGGCTTTTGTATAAAGTATGTTTTTGTGGACGTGACTTCGTCGAGCCTCACACCCCCGGAATGGTCAAAACAGGAAAGATGCAGCAAGGTTATGAGGGGTAGCGCCCTTTAGGATATGTGCATTTCCTTCTGGAAAAGGGTGGTATCATGGTATGGAGCCTAGATACTTACTCATGTTGAAAACACTTTATGATTGTGTGAATTGATTACGAGCGCTCGGTAAAAGGTCCCAAAGGACCGGGGGATGGCATATTCGGTTAGTTGTTACTCGGTTAGGGGTAACCCGGCCTTGTGTTGGTAGAGATCCGGTTTGGTTCTCGGGGATGTCCATCCAGAGGCGTTCTCATGTGGCAATGGGAAGTTCCTTGGCCTGATCATTCGTTGGAAATCCAAAAAAACAATACGAGACTTGTACGGTTTTAGTTGTAGAACCTGCTTCCTCAGGAAGTAGCTATAGTAGGCATAATATAATGGTACCTATGCTGGCTAAGATTTATATTCTACTTTCGAAATCGTTTTATACACTATGCACTAGTAATAATATCAAATGTTTCTTTTTAAATGCGTATCAAGCATCTTTGACTAACATAAGAAGAAATCTCCTCCAAGTCTGCGTTTGCAATTTGTGTGTGGCGGGAGGTCTTATGGTAGTCTCATTTTTAAAAGCATTGCGAATTGACTTTAAAAATATTCCTCTATTTTGATTTTTAAAGATAAATAAACTGTTTTGAGTTCTCACACCAGTCACATGACTGACTCGGAGTTTATTGTTTTCCTTCCTAAACTCTGGGTGCCCACCAATTTCCACACGGGCAGTCAAGAGTTAGGTTTATCAGGATATTTCTGGAGTTGCTGGAGGCAAGATGGATGGCATGGCGTATTACTAGTATATAGTATTTCTTTTCCGCTGTTGATGTTGTTTGATGTTGTACACTCTGATGATGATGTAATGTAATGTATAAAATGTAATAACTGATATAGTTCTTTGTTTAAAGATTATTCATTTATTATTATATGTTGTTCCACTGCGATTGTGAGATTCTGATGTTGTTCTGTTGTTTTCTTCTGTTTCGTTCTATTTTCTATTTTCTTTCCTCTCTATTTTCTATCTTCTCTCTCTTCTTTCTCTTCTTCTCCCTTTTTCGTTTTCTTAAACATTGATAATTCGTATTTCTGTTCATCTTGAATTAATCTATGGAGATTAGTGTATATTCAAGGGGTACGGATTTGCGGGTCTTCACAGGTGGTATCAGAGCATATGTTTAAGCGACAACCATGGTTCTGTTGGGTATTACTCATTAGAGATGGCGTCAGTAGTACTCTAGAATGAGTTTGAGTGTAATAATAGCTATGAGAGCGTATTTGTTAGTAAATATAAATTGGTTTTATATGGTGATAGTTTGTTTATTGAGTGGCATATGAACTTTCATCAGCGCGGTCTGCAAAACTATGCCGAAGGGGTTTCTAAACACTTGAATAGAACAATTCGACACAATATTGTTTTAAATTGGGTAAATGAAATAATTTTACCTTGATTATATTTTTATATATAAAGAAATAATTTTTCAGAATTATTAATGTATATAAGTGGATTGTTTAATTGTTTGAATAATCTAAATTGAAGAATAATTGTATAAGCAAATGAATTATAAGAATTGAATTATAATTAAAGTGATTTACAATTGTGAAATAAACTTATATATATAAGAAGTGAAACTTTATGGATATATTTATGAATATGGGTTATAAATAAAAAATTGAATTTAAAGTTAAATGGAAATTTACTTTAGAATTTGGAAGCTGAATTGATTTATAAGTTGGAATTTAAGTTAAGTAAAAACAAGTGATGTTTGTAAATGAAGTATAACTTAAGAGATGTTGAATGAAGTTGATTTAGGTATCAAAGTAAATTAATGAAGTGAAGTGATAAATGTGAACTTGAGTTATATAAATGAAATTCAACTTTTGTAATTGAATTGAATCAATGGATTAAATGTTAATCAATTAAATGTGAATAATTGATATGAAATAATGAATGTAAGTGTTAATTCATTAAAATCTAATGTTAAAGGAAGTTGAATAATTGAATGAAAATCAATTTAATTGAACCAATTGAAAGTAAAGATGTTTAACCAAATTGAATGAATTTATAAGCAAAGGAATTTGGTTGAAATTAATATACATTGGTTGTTATATGGTTGTTAGTTGATTGTATATAATTCATTAAGTATTAATGAAATTGAAAGCTAAAGTAATTGGAATTCAATTGGAAGTTAAGTGAATCTTAATTGAATTTGAATTTGATTTGGAAGTGAACCAACTTGAATATGAATCAGTGAATATAAACTAATTGAAAATGAATGTTAGTAAGAACATCCAATGTTAATGAATCAAATGTGATTAAATTGAAAACCCAATTCATTGAATATTAATGAGAATATGAATGAATATTTATTGGTTATGAATTAGTTGGATGATAGTTGGTTGATGGTTGAACATATTGCTTTTATTACATTTGCTATGTTGGCATATATAGTTATTATGTTGCTATATGTTGTATATTGATACTATTGTCTACATGCATGATTCTCATGTTGTTTGTTGAGTGTTTAGTAGGTGCGGATCGCGTTTGCTTCGCATTTGGAGCTCGCTTTCGCGCTATATTAGCCGTATATGCTCGCTAATAAAATATAAGGTACATATCTCGGATTAAATATCGTACTTTTATACTTTTTCCCTGCGGGATGCCTCATTACTTGATGAGATGTATATTTGTGATATATATACTGCCATTTTTTTTTTCGGATCGAGCCGCGCAAAGGAGACTATGGCGAATTTTTTCGAAAACTTAAGGCGTTAGAAATTTTTTAAGAAAATTGGAAAATTTTGAAAACTTTAACTTTGATTTGGAATTGAAAGTTAAACATTAGTAGTTGTTTTTAAAAAGAAAACTAAGTATGATTTGGAAAACTTAGTAAAGTATTGTAAGAAGTTTAACTATGGATTTTGGAAAGTTAATAGATTCTGTAACTTTTCTTACTTAGTAATTTCGAGGACGAAATTCTTTTAAGGGGGGAAGATTGTAACGACCCAGAATTTTTAATTAATTAAAATTTGAATATTTAATTAATTTTAAATATTAATAAGTGAATTTATTAGTCGAATAAATTTTATTTCGAATAATTGGATTTAATTGGATAATTAAATCGATAATTTAATATGTTAAATTATGGAAATAATTGAAAATTGAGTTAAATATGATTTAAAATGATTTGTAAAATTTTATTTTATCATATTGGAGTTAGAATGATGTTTTAGAACTTTTAAAATCGAATTAAAATTTAATTTGTGAAAATTGAATATTTTAATATTTAATCGACTAGTGAAAATAGTCAATTTTTGAACAGTCTCAGAATTGGATGAAACTAGTTTCATTAGATCCGTAATAGTTAGTTATTACTGGATTTCAATTTTCGTAGCAATCGGAGTTATCGTTTGATCGTAGCAGCTCGAAACGCATCGAATTGTTTTTAATATTAATTTGGCGAGTTAAAATAGCCATTTTTCAAAAAGTCTCGGATTTCAACGAAACCAGTTTCATCGGATCCGTAATGTGATATTATTATAAGTTTTCAAATTTCGTGTCAATCGGATTTACCGTTTGTCCGGTACAAATTAAAACGCCTAGAAAATCGTTTAAATCGGTTTAATTTAAATTGAACGTTTATTGCCATAACTCGCACAGATGTCCGAATTAGCTTCCGAAACCTGTTCCATTGTGTCCGGAACACGGAGTAAACCCTAGAAACGCTGGTTACGGCGCGTGAATCGGAGTTTGGAAAACCCGGAATGAATAGTGTCGATCGATTTTCCTATAAATAGACCCTTACCCCTTCATAAATAAAAAAAAAACCCTAATCTAAACGCAGCCGCCTCCGTTGATATGAACGGCCAGAAAACTCTCCTCTTCTCCTTCATTTATCTTTCAATCCTTCAATCGTTTCAACAAACTCTCAACTAGAGAATCGAAGAGCTTCGTGAGTTCTACAGATCCGTACGGTTGAGATTGGAAATGGCGCAACATGGAAGGAGAAAAGGGGGGCCGACACTTGCTACTTGCGCACGTATTTCTAGGAGGAGGAGATGACCGAGCATCGCCGTTCTCTGGCCGAGCATGGAGTGGTGGATGGCGAACGAAATGGAGGTGGTTGATCGGGGTAAAGGCGAGTGTTGTGGGTTGCGTTCGAAACCCTAAGTATATGAATTGGGTTCGGCTTGTAGCCTGTAGGTCGTGCGAAGAAGAAAGGAAGAAGGGGGGGTGTACGCACGGGCCTGATGCAAGCATGGTGATCCAACGCCTGTAATTAGTTAGGTTTAAATTTTTTAATTTAAGTTGTAATTTATATAATAAAATTCGTGTAAACTTCATAAAATCATAACTTTTTCATACGAGGTCGAAAACGCGCGAAACAAGAAGCGTTGGAATCGTATGGACAAGCACTACGCAATGAAATTGGATTGGAGTCGTTTGGAGTTAGTGAGAATTTTGGGTAAAATTAAACGTCCGTTTAATTTTATTCGAAATAAATCGCTAAAACGAAATTGAAATCAAGGTGAGAACTTCTCACTCAATCGAATCAGTTTCGATTTTATTTTAAATAGTTAGATTTAAAATATTTGAATGCATGTTTGAATGATGATTGTTATCTATTGATTGTTAAAATAGACATTATGCGCCGTTAGTAAGCGGATGTTATTTATTAAAAACATATACTGCGAATATTTCATAAACAGTGAAATTGGTATTATATATAATAGCAATATATATATATATATTGGCATATGTATATATTGGAGCTATTGATTTCCCGTATTGTATAGTGGATGAGACCCTATTGCGCCGTCTATTAAGCGGATAATATTTTAAATCCCATATACCGCGATAATTTCGTACTGGAGCGAAATTGGTATTGTGCTAATGTCTGTGGATGCAGAGAAACAGGTTGGAGGGATCCAACTGGATTCCTCAACAGTATTTATTTGATTTCAGATATTTTGATATTTGATTGATTATCATATCGATATATGATATCGTTGTTGTCGCGATTGGCTATTTGGTATGTAGCATCATTGGACCAAATTTTGGAATTTTAAAAGGATTTCAAAGTGATTTTTGGAAGTGTACATTTGTAAAATATTTTTGGAATTGATCCATTTTAAATAAATAAACGTTATACTTTTTAAAGTTATAAAAATTATGATTTTGAGAAATACGGTTAAAGATTGATTTTTGAGAAATATGGGTTAATGGTTTATAAAATAATTAAATTGGATTTTTGAATCTATTATAAAAAGTTGAAAATATAGGATTTATAAAATTTGATTTTTTTATAAATCAAAATAGTAAAATTTTAAAGGAGATTAAAGATGTTTTAGAATAATAATACAAATTGATTTGTAGAAAAGATTTATAAAATGGATATTTATAAATTAGAATATTTTGGATTATAAAATGAGTTTTTATAAGTGTTAGAATGAATTGTGAATGAATTTCATAAATAAATGAAATTTATAAAATTATAAGCGGTGAAGTTATAAATGGAATTTTATAAGCAGTAGGTTTATAAAATTTATAAAGTTATTAAAAGAATGGTTTTGGATAAATAATTGAATCTTATAAGTTATAAGATTTATAATTATGAAGTTCAAAGGAACGATTTTGCAAACGAATAAATTATAAGCATTTAACTTATAATATGAACCTTTGTTTTATAATTAAGTTATAAATTGAATAGGTTAATAAAGGAATTTGTAAAAGGAGTTGTTATAAAATAAATAGAAAAGGAATTTATAAACGTTGTTTTATAAATTCGCAAACGACTTATTTTTAAGAAGTAAATTGTTGAAACCTATTAATGGAGTTATATTCACATTTTTGACTGTGAATAATCCTTTGAAACAAAATGAATAGAAATGATGAAATTGTTAACGTAGTATATTCACGTTTTTGAATAGTGAATAATATGTTAAAGAAAATGTTTAGATTTGATGTTTTAAATTGAATTAAAATGATCTAACAATGTTTTTAATTGTATTGAGATTCGAAACCATAGATTTCAACATTTATTGTTGAAATAGACGTTTTCGAGAAATAGAAGGAAATGGTGGACTATAACACTGTTGTTATAGTAAATGATTTCCGAAAGGAAATGTTTTGTATAGTATTGTGATTTATATATCTATTTTAATTTTGATTCCCTATACTAGTGATTTTGGGTTGTCGTAACGATGTTTTACGCAACATTTCGTTTTGGCCCAAATAAATATGTTTAAGAGAATGATTTCCTTAAAGAATGAAATATATACTTAATTTCGATTGAAGTATATAGAATATTTTCCAAGTGTTGAAAATAAATGGATTGAGAATTACTTAATAAGTAAGTATGGAAATGTTTTCCAATATAAAGTGAATATTTTGAGAATTTATCTTTTTGAAGATAAATTGAAATGAATAATTGAAATCGTATATGCATGGATATTTTGGAATATAAATTCACTATGGAATTTATAAATGAAAGGGGGAATTTGTTTTAAAAATAAATATTGATTTATTTTTGAGGTATTGAAATTTTATATCTTGTAAAGATATTTTGGAAAATAAATAATTTGGAAAATTATTTGGAAACAGGTGATGTGTGCATATCCATTGATAGTTCAATAACCGACTATCAATATTTTCCCTTTGAATGGGTAATTGATGTGATTTGTTTGAATTTGAATGCCACACTTATTTTTGAATAAGCGCTCACTATTCGGGTTAACCGGGAAAGGACCATGGGGTCATATAACCCATTCCGAATATGTGATACGTCGTTATGAATTGCATTTGAAGATCGGTGTTGAAGACCGGGTATTTGCGAGAGCGATAGGATGACCTGTCGATTGACTCTGCACCGAGTTGCTCCGGTATAGAGTTCTCCATATGTGATGGTGAATCCGATCAGGATTGTGGATATCCGGATTGCAAGGACTTCTTTGTAAGTGCCTTCGGTTCTGTTCGAGCCCGGAACAGACTTGTATGGATTGTATGTCTGACATTACAAATTGAGATATAAAGCCGATTTCTTTCAAATATATTTCTGTTCGTGGCAGAGAATTTATTCTTTTAGCTTAACACCCTTCTCTGAGACGTACGAGCTCAGAGGTTATGTAGTTGAATGTTATCAGCGATATATTCCCAATTTGGTAATGTGACATGTTGAGTGTTGCTGTTAAATGATCATTGTGTTGATTATTTGTGATAGGATCATTTATTTGATCGTCTATCTTGGTGATCATTTCTATGATCATTTGTTGACCCAAAGCATGGCTTTTGTATAAAGTATGTTTTTGTGGACGTGACTTCGTCGAGCCTCACACCCCCGAAATGGTCAAAACAGGAAAGATGCAGCAAGGTTATGAGGGGTAGCGCCCTTTAGGATATGTGCATTTCCTTCTGGAAAAGGGTGGTATCATGGTATGGAGCCCAGATACTTACTCATGTTGAAAACACTTTATGATTGTGTGAATTGATTACGAGCGCTCGGTGAAAGGTCCCAAAGGACCGGGGGATGGCATATTCGGTCAGTTGTTACTCAGTTAGGGGTAACCCGGCCTTGTGTTGGTAGAGATCCGGTTTGGTTCTCGGGGATGTCCATCCAGAGGCATTCTCATGTGGCAATGGGAAGTTCCTTGGCCTGATCATTCGTTGGAAATCCAAAGAAACAATACGAGACTTGTACGGTTTTAGTTGTAGAACCTGCTTCCTCAGGAAGTAGCTATAGTAGGCATAATATGATGGTACCTATGCTGGCTAAGATTTATATTCTACTTTCGAAATCGTTTTATACACTATGCACTAGTAATAATATCAAATGTTTCTTTTTAAATGCGTATCGAGCATCTTTGACTAACATAAGAAGAAATCTCCTCCAAGTCTGCGTTTGCATTGTGTGTGTGGCGGGAGGTCTTATGTAGTCTCATTTTTAAAAGCATTGCGAATTGACTTTAAAAATATTCCTCTATTTTGATTTTTAAAGATAAATAAACTGTTTTGAGTTCTCACACCAGTCACATGACTGACTCGGAGTTTATTGTTTTCCTTCCTAAACTCTGGGTGCCCAACAATTTCCACACGGGCAGTCAAGAGTTAGGTTTATCAGGATATTTCTGGAGTTGCTGGAGGCAAGATGGATGGCATGGCGTATTACTAGTATATAGTATTTCTTTTCCGCTGTTGATGTTGTTTGATGTTGTACACTCTGATGATGATGTAATGTAATGTATAAAATGTAATAACTGATATAGTTCTTTGTTTAAAGATTATTCATTTATTATTATATGTTGTTCCGCTGCGATTGTGAGATTCTGATGTTGTTCTGTTGTTTTCTTCTGTTCCGTTCTATTTTCTATTTTCTTTCCTCTCTATTTTCTATCTTCTCTCTCTTCTTTCTCTTCTTCTCCCTTTTTCGTTTTCTTAAACATTGATAATTCGTATTTCTGTTCATCTTGAATTAATCTATGGAGATTAGTGTATATTCAAGGGGTACGGATTTGCGGGTCTTCACATTTTTAGGTATGTTCGAAAGTCTTTCCTTTGTTGTAATGACCCGCCTTTTTGGACAGTTTGAGTCGACAATAAACCACACATGTCTAACTCAAACCATTCAAAAGACAGATTATTAATGGGATTGTTCAAATGAAATAAGATTCAAAAGAACAAAATACAGAATCTCACAGCGGAAGGATGAGATATGATACAAAAAATAAATACATAAATAGTTCATGAAACTATTTTTTAACAAAATCAGAATTTACATTTTTTTCAAGCAGAATAAACAATTGTTATAATAGTAGTAGATACGGTCCTCGACTTTGTCTTCAGAAATAAGTGTCTTCGCTAAACTAAAATACTCAGTCTGGCCAGAGTGTAAAGTAAAACAAGAACACTCGAGTTAGGACTAACATTCTTATGTAAGTAGGTCAACTCAAGTGAAATGTACAGATAACTCAATAAGTGAAATGCTAGGTTTAAATAAAAATCATCTTTCACACTATAAATCAGTTCAGTTCAAATACCGACTTTATGTTCGTTTCCAATCAATTCATTATTAAATCCAACTTCAGATTTCAAATTTTCACTTATAGTATTGAGTTACAATCAAACAACAAGTTTAAATATAAAAATCCAATTAAAACTTTCTTTAAATCAATTAAATTTCAATTTCATAATTTCAAGTTCAAACATAAATTTAAACTGATAATATTCCAATTTTATTTCTAAATCAATTTATTTAAATCCAAATCGGTTTTATATTAGGCATGTATCATTTCAATCCAAAGTGATTTTGCTAAATATCAGGAAACTTGGAGTATGAGAACAATAATAGCATAAATAACATAACATGTCAATGGCCAACATGCGTGCATAATTTAACATATACACATGTATAACAAACATATCACATGTGTCACATATCGTAAACAATGTAAGTGAACATTTCAAATTATAACATGTCATACACTAACATAACATATAAATATATAACATGACATATATACAAGGAACTTGCAAGGTTATTTACAATAAAATAACATAACATATCATTTTTCACAAACATAACACATTATTTCCACATAGATATGTGATATATTATTAACATAGCATGTGCAACGTATGATTTTATTAACTAACACATTTTTTTCAACATAGCATATGTGTTGTATTTCTACTTGGCATACATAAATATATTTTCCTAACATAACACATTTTTTTACATATCGTATGTGATGTATTTCAACGTGGCATATATGAATATTTTTTCTAATATAACGCATATTTTTACATACCATATGTGATGTATTTCAACATGGCATATATAAATATATTTTTTCTAACATAACACCTTTTTTTTACATATCATATGTGACATATTTAACATACATGTGTGACAATTAATCAAATCAACATAACATACTACTTATGACATATAAAACAACACGAGCTTGTAAATACTATAACACAAATTCAAGAGAACATAACAACATATATCACATATTCCAATCTAAAGCTAACATTTCACATAACATTTCAATCGATGTTTATTTATCTAACAATAAAAAAGTTAATCATGAGTGATTTCTTACCTTTCAAGGTTAGAGAGTTTTTGACGATACAAATAGATAGATCCTAGTTGAAATCCAAATATGTCAAGCTAACCAATCCTATTCATAGCAACAATCCAATAGAAAAGCAAAGCACGACAATGCAAATCGAACAAATTGAGTTTTTTGTAGAGAGATGAAGTAAGAGAGAAAGGATGGAGTTTGGAGTTAGAAGAGAGGAGGGCTGGAGTTTGAAGTTTGGGAATTTGTGGATTTAGAAATTTTGGAGTTTCTGTAGGTTTGAGGAAGATGGAGGAAGTGCGAGCAGAAAGCTTCATATAGAGGAATGAGAAACAATCTGTACGTACTTTGGTTTTGTTCTCTAGTTAGAAATTGAAAAGTCAACGGATGGGAAAGTGAGAAGGTGAAAAAAGAATACAAAATACAGTATGCTTTTCAAAGAAACGATGTGGTTTTGTGTTTAATAAATATAAACATGAACAGGCTAGCATGAATAATGCACGTGCATTAAATATGAATTGTTAACGGATGAATTAGTGCTGCCAGAAGTTATGAAAAAGAGTGAACACTAAAAGTTGTAACATGTAAAAATAAATGCCTAGATGCAAATACAAGAGGTATTTAAGAATTAGGCCGAATAAAAGTAGGTGAGAGAATGTATAGATAACAATAAGAATGAAAAATGAATATACAAAGAATAAATAAAAGTTCTATGAAATAAAGAGAGAGGTTTTGTTTTTTATTATGAATAGTTGAAATGTGAAAGTGAACAAGGCAGAAAAAATATGAATGAGATAGTAGTTAGCAAAAGCAATAGAATACGAAACGTGCATGAACATGAATTCATGATGAACATCACCTTTCGTACTTTAAAATGAATATAATGTCACATTAATTCAATAAGGAATGTTTTTCAATTCATTTAATTTCTTTAACCCCAAATCAACTCAAATTTACGCCTATTTAAAAGTTTTATTAACATACAATAAACAAAATTTGAACACACCGATTAAGGTAACGGGGACCGCCACTACATAAAATAAAAGATGAACCACGATTCCAAATTCAAATTCAAAATCGGCATTTTTCTCAGCGCACAATCATGAAGAAATTATTAATTTATTCCAAATTTTACGATTAGGATTGAAATCACCTCTATACTGCCAAAGACTACTATTCAACGACCGTAAATATTGCTTCAATTTTTTTCTTTTTATAAAATTACACTTACTTTAAAAACAACAACATTCATTTTGTTTTCATTAAAACATCCTTTTTATGTTAACAATAATGTATTTTTCTTTCATTAAATCCATTCTTTAATATTAATGTTTTTTTTCTTTTAAATTGAAAGATTCCAAATCAACATAACTGTAATGAATTTTATAATTACACTTTAGAATGGATCCTAACAAAAGTATATTCTTTCATTAAACGCCATTAATTTCAAATAAATTATCTTTTCCTTTTATTGAAAGATTCCAAATCAAATTAACGGCAATAAATTAATTAATTAATTGAAATTCCAATATATATTTATCTTGATTTTCATCTTATTATTCAATCAATTATCATCTTCTGTGTGATATCCCGGAATTCGAAACATCTGTGATTGTTAAATATTTGGGTTAATTAATAGGATATTGATCTATAGATTGAACAAATAGATATGATGATAAATATTTATACTTGGATAAATATTATTTGATATTCTTCTAGTATAATTATTTAAAAAAATAAATAATAATAATTGTTTAATTTGATAAATGATTATCTTTTCAAATTTTGTAATGATAATAATTTAATTTATAGATTTTATTCTTTTCAAAGTTAATAACATATTTAATTGATAAAATTTATCTCTCTAAACTAATTAGAAATATATTCTATTTATAATGTATATATATGTGTATACATTGAGAATAAGAAGTTTGGATTTAATTTAAGTTTTAAAAAAAAACACTAATGATAAAATTAAGTTCATAACTTAAGTTTAAAAAGGGCTTAACAAAGATTAATAATTTCTTTAAATAAATATACAAGTTGAATATGTATTACAAGTGTAAACATTTAAAATAGACATTTGAGCATTTGTAAGCTAAAGATTATATGAAAGGACAAGTGGCACTCATCTCTTTAATTTGGAAGAATTTGTATAATGAATGTGTAAGAAAAAAAAAAGAGAAAAAAAAAGAAACTCGTTAACAAGAAAGAACTGTAAACTAGTAAACAAATTGAAGGGGAATTTCTTCATAGATTCAGAATTCTGGACAAAAGAATCAACTCAGAAATCCAATCCAGATCAAACATCAAGGACAAGTACAAGCTTTAGTTTTTAAAGAATTCATGGATCTTAAGTGATCAAGTCTTCAATTTACAAGTACAGCAGCTTCCAATTTTCATGGTTCTGTTTCCAGATTCTGTTCTTCTAACAGTGAGTAGACTTTTTTTTCTAAAAAAAAAATTTAAATCTATGATTAAGTTGTTGCATGTGGTAAAAAAATAGTAGAAACATAGCACATAGTGATTACTTGAATATTTGGTTGAGAATATATGTATACAATGCCTGTGTATTGACTGAACTTACAGTCTCTGTTGTGTTACAGGCTTGATTCTCTGGAAAAAAAAACAATTCCACTCTTTTCAATTAATGTTAGGCCTTGATCTATGAACAAAAGTTGATTGTAATTGTACAGCATTTTTTTTAAAAAATAATACCTAGAGTTTATATTAAGAAATCTTTACAGAAAATTTGTAAATACAGTAAAAATAAGAAAATGAGTGAAAATCAAATATGATAATTTATATATCTAATTTCATAATCTTGATTATGAAGATGAATCATGAATTTTGAACTAAACTTTGTAGTTTTTAATGATGTATAGAGCGGGATATTGCATGTTGATCGGTATCTTGTTTTCGAGCAATATCTGATGATCTATAAAGTTGTATGGATTGGGGTCTCTACTGAAGTTAGCCTGGAGGAAGGCGAGTTTGGGGAAATTAGTAGATAAATTCTTTGTTCATCGGGGTGATGGCGTGGGGACAAAATAGGGTTTAAAGGGCTTGTCTGGCCGATGATTGGGGGTCGGGAACTTTTTGACGTTGTGGTTGATTTTGGAAACATCGGTGGTTGGTAAGAGGAAATAGGAGAGCAAGGTGAAGAAATGGTCGAAGTGTTGGGATCTCCGGTGAACAACAGTGGCGGCGCAAGGGAGAATTGGCCAGGAAAGATGGATGATAGGTTGGGCTGACTAGCTAAATTTTGATCTCCGGCCTAATCAATGATGATGGGAGGTCAGTAAGATCGGGGAGGGCTGGGGCGACTCGTGTATGGGTTCAGAGTTCATCAACGATGGTTTGATCGGCGTGCACGGTGCACGGGTACGGTGTAGCTGGATGGTGGTTGAGGAATTGAGGAAGATGGAATTTTGTTTGACTCGAAGATGAATTCGCGAATTTAGGTTTGTTACTCGAGTCAGGGTTCGTGTCAGTTGCGTGCTTTGATCATGCTGTAAATCTTGAATTTAAGGTTCAATTAGAGTAATTAGGGAAGAAGAAAAAAAAAAGAAAAAAAAGGCTCGGGGAGGAAGGAGGTTAGCTCGATTATTGTTCGAGCAAGTGGGAGGTAGGCTCGGGTCTGACAGTAGTCATGGGATTTCAATCTGAAGCATGTTGTACGAGATTGTTTTTTTTAAGTAAATTTGTACTTGGTTTTAAAAAGACAAAGAAAATGTTTAGCCAAGTTATTTATTTAATTATATTATCTTATTTTAAGAATGAGATTTAAACGAAGGTTAATTACATAAGAGAAGCAATTTAAGGAGTGGTTAAATGAAGGTCATTAGCTAGGATTGTTAAATAATTAATTAATGAGTTTAATTTAAAGTGGAATGTTTTGAAATATATTTAAATCTTGTTAATGATAAGTAAGTCATTAATGACATTAATAATAATAAGATTTAGGTTTAGAGATAATTAAGATTTGGTGACTAATTAATTACTTAATGAAATTAATTAGGGATTAATTGCTTAGTATAATTAATTAAGAATGGTTTGATTAAGAAAACTAATCAATGATTAGTTAAATAATGATCATGATTAACTAAGAGATGATTGATCAATGAAGTGGTTATAAGATAATTAATTTGAGTAATTAATTTAGGATCAATGTAATTAATATGGATGGGCAAAGGATAATAAATTTGTGTAAGTAATTCAGGGTTAATTACTTATTGGAATTAAAGAATAATTAGTCAAAAATGATTAATTAAGAAGATAATTAGAGGATGATTAATAAATTGATTTGTAATTAATTAATGTCAAGTAAATAGTATTAAGGATGATGGAAGTAATTAATTTAATTAGAATGGTATGACTAATCAACCTTGTGTATGGATGATCGAATGATATTGAAGTCTCGGTTTAATTGTTATCCCTAATATATGATTCATGATACTATGTGATGTGATATGATTGGATTTAAACTAAGATAATGTGGTCATTCATTGATAATGAATTAATGCATATAGGTGACACCCTGTATTTAAAGTTTGAATTAAGTTTCACTTGAATAATTTGAGATAAGATGATATTGAATTCGAAGAGACCGGAGTCGGGTATTAGTAAATACCCGAAACCATTTCGATTTACAATCCTCTATAACCATCTTGTGGATTTAAATTGAGAAATCTATATGCTGGAAATGTAATGATTTAAGAAACTGGACCCTTTAAAACTATGTAGAGGTACATAGATATTGATGTATGAAAGTGTTGACTATAATAAATTGAAAACTTGCAATGAAGTACGAGTTAATCCCTAGGTTTAAAATATGTTTTATTTTATTGAATTGTACGTTAGATGGGTTTACTCACGCTGGTTTCCAGCCTGACCCGGGTGTTACTTTGATGTAATGCTCGGGTCAGACCGAGTATTACAGATTTTCAGGTAAGGACGTTCTGGAGCTCAGGAGGCGAGCTGGAGGGCAGGATCGTATGGTGTTTTCCGCTGTGATATGCTATGTTATAACTAGAATATGTTGTCTTAGACTATCCACTGTTGTGTATTGATTGTAACTCTGGTATATAAATGTGAATATACTGATAAGTTTTTCTTTGTAAAACTATTATTTATGTGATATTATATTTTATCCGCTGCGAATGTGAGATTCTGAGTTTGAGTTTTCTGTTTCTTCTTCTTTCTTTTTCTTCTTTTCACTAACTATCTAAAAATTTCTTGATCGAAATTTTCGGGTAGTTACATTTGGTATCAGAGCTGAAGGTTAAGCGAGAACCTTGGCTCTGTTGGGATCACTCATTAAGGATAGGGTAAGTGATACCCTAGGATGAGTTGAGTATATAAATATGAGAGAGCGTACTTGTTATTTTCTTATATAAAGGTTTTTAAAATGATTTCAAAAGTAAATGAATCTTATATAAGGAATAGATTATCTATTATATTAAGGAAATTGGTTGTAGTATTAATTAAATTAAAAGTAATAGTAAGAATTAAGTGGTAATAGGATTTCAACCAAATTGAAATTAAATTAAAGATAAGTTTGAAATGGATTCAAACTAAAATTGAAATCTTGAAATTGGGAAAGGGTTCAGGATAATCAACTAATTTATGTAATTAATTAAACTTTATTTAATAAGATAAATTAATGAATAATAATTAGAAATGATAAATAAAGAGGGAGTTACTTAATGAAGTAACTAGAGGTAAGTAATTTAAGTGACAATTACTTAATAAAGGTAATTAAGAAATAAGCTAATTACCAAATGTGATTAATTGGAATTAATTAATGACATAATTGATTAATGCAATTAAATGAAATGGTCCTATTTCGAACAAGGGTTGTTTGAAACTTTAAAGGAATTTGTTTTGAATTGAAACCAAAGGTGGTTTAATTTTTTTTTTAAAATTTGGCTTAGTAAGTTAGGAAGTAAATATGAATATATGTGGATGTACATAATATTACAGTTGGTTTGAAATAAACTCTAAATATTGAGTTTTGAATTTGGAATAAGATGTGATATCCAAGTGATAAGTTTTGAACTTATAAATGGAAAAAATTATTAATGTGAAGTTTAGAATTTTGAAATTTGAAATGGAGAATTCAAGTTTGAGTGAGGTTAATCGGGATTGATTGAATTTAACTCGGAGGAAGTTAAATAAGTTTGAATGAACAATCTGATTTTGAAATTTCAAAATGAAATTGAGATTTAATTTGAAAAGTTAAAAGGTTAATCTGAATTGGGAGTTTGTGAGATCTCAAAGTGGGTTTGAGATCTGGAAATTGTAAATTGATGGATGTTTTAAGATGAATTGAATGATATCATCCTATTGTTGTTAAAAATATTTAAGTTGTGAATTAGATTTGTTTAAATGAATAAGAAATGGAGTATGGTAATCCATTGTTGGGATAAAAAGGTAAATTGATTTAAAAGAATTAAATCAATATTTGAAGTATTAACTCGAATTTATATAATTCGAGATGGTTTAAAATTTGAAATTTAGTTCAAATTGAATTTGATTTGAATTGATTGAAATTGTGATTGAAGATGTATGAGTATAAGATTCAAATGGAAATTTGAATTGGATTAATTTGAATGATTTGAAATTGAAGTGGATTCAATTTGAAGTTAGTCCAAATTAATTTGAATAATTTGGAATTGTAATTAAAGTTGAATAATTTTAAATTCAAATGGAATTTGAATTGAATTTGGGAAGAAATCAAGAATAATTCAACTTGATTTAGAAATGGAGTCTGAAATTGGGATTAATTCAAACTGGAGATGAAGTAAATTAAAATTGGAACTAGTTCAATTGAAATCTATTTGAATTAGTATAATTTGAGATCAACGTTGAATAAAGTTAAATTTGGAAAGAAACTGAGGTTAATTCAACTTGAATTGGGACTGAATCAATTTCAATGGTAATTGAAGTTATTTAAATTGGAATTGGGTCAATTTAAATGAAAGTGGAATTTAAATTGAATTGATAAGAATGGGGATTGGGAAGTGAACAGTTTTGACTCTGGACTATTTTATTTTAATATAAATTGTTTTAATATAAACCTATTTTTTTCCAAGCTATTTATATATATATACAACCTTTCTTTTAAAAGCCAAACTATCTTATACTTGTTTTACAATTATTTTTGAAACTGTTTTATAAACTAATTACTATATTTCAACTGTTTTACAAAACTAATTACTATCTTAATATTATTTTCCCATTACCTAAAATTTCTATAATTATTTTAACTTTTCCTAACTATTTTACAAACTAGCAATTATTTTCCAACTACTTACCTATTTTTTTTAAAAAAAATTCAAGCTATTTTCTAAATAAACTAGTCGGAGTTCAAACTGTTATTGGTGAATACCCAATCGAGATAGGAATAGAGGTGATAATCCAAATGGATGGAAGCAATTGTGAGTAAGTGAATGAAAATCAAAGTGAATATGAATAGAAATGAAATTAATTTGGCTAATAGCCAATAAAGACAAGTACGCAGGGTGTACGTATGTTATTCTATTCGCATAGTGATTTGATCCAGATTCGAGCATAGAATTTCGAGATAGTTTTATCGATCCGAGTGGAATTTTTCACTCGATTTTCGACGGCGAATCTGGATATGGATTGTTGATTGGTTATGGATATTCTCTATCATAGTTATGACTATGCAAGGAGAATGATGGTTTCTGATCAAGAAACTAGATCTGTGTCCGCACTAGGAAGTCGGGTGGACGATACTAGTTCGGAAATGAAATTGTGTGATCGAGTGAGCGATCAGATTGGTATAGCGTACAAATGATATGTGTATATCGTACGGATTTGAATTGAAAAGAGTAACCAAATTTAAATATTTGATTTTGAGTAAACAGAGTTAAATATCTTTGTTTTATAAAATGGTACTCCCCTTGTTGAATCTTTTGCCAGAAGAAAGGGATTTTTGAAAATGTTGAAGTATAAAAGGAGTTTTATACAAGTTTGAAATGATCCTAAGTTTTAAAAAATTATATGTATCTGTATATATATTAAGGATCTTATGAGAATTTTGGAAAAAGGTTTGGTAACCTATGGATTTGGAAAGGCTTTTGATTTTTGGGTAAAATCAATATTATATTTGGAAAGCCTAGTTGAGAATTATCGATTTTGGGATAATCGATTTTGTATAAAGGAGCTTTGAATGAGATCATACTAGGTGTATAATTTAAAGATACTATATACGTATAGTATAAAATGTTTTGATAATGCTCTGGGGAAAAAGGCGCTCCCTTGGAATGGACTTCTCAGGAGTACCACCGGGTGGTGCTGCCTTGAGCCCCAAGGGGGGTTCTAAAGTTGATCCTGTGAGGAGTCTGGACTAAACTAGTTCCTGAGGATTGTTGGGTAGCGAAAGTCGAGGGCGCTGATGCCTACAGGGGCATTTGGGTTATGCTGTGATGACAGTGTAACTCGATGTCACTGCGATCTACTGTGCGGACCATAGCGAAAATCATGTGGAGGATGAATGTCAACGGTCTGCACTTGATTTTGCCGGGAAGGCAACGCAACATCGGTAGACTGCGATCTATGGTCAAGTGGAGTGGAGAAGTTTCATTTTTGGCAGCGAAATTCAAGGGCGCTGATGCCTAAAGTTATATGGGTTTTAGCTGTGATAGCTACGTAATCCCAGTTGTAGCTGCGATCTGTAGCGGGTTCCATGGTGTAATCGTGGGGCGCGGAGGCCTACAGTTATCTGTGGATTTTGTCGGGATGACAACGTAACCATCGGGTTAACTGCGACCATGGATGGGGGTGATGATTTCCAGAGCATTCTTACCAAAGATATGTCCTCTATTTTCTAAAACTGTTTTCTATGTTTTCAATAAAATTTATTTTCCAAGTATTTTCACTGGATGTTGATAACGAGTCTGCTAAGTATTTGTAGATTTTCAGTCTTACGCCTGATCAACGTATGGCCGAATTTCTATGAGAACAATGATGGACTTGTTGAGACATCGAGTTATAAAAAGTATTTTTATAAAAACTATTTTATAATATAAAATATATTTTTAAAGTGTTTCAAATAAAATTTTCTAATAATAAGAATTTTAAAATTTGGTTTTGTTCCTTTTCGAGGACGAAAAGATTCAAAGGGGGAGGAATGTGATATCCCGGAATTCTAAACATCTGTGATTGTTAAATATTTGGGTTAATTAATAGGATATTGATCTATAGATTGAACAAATAGATATGATGATAAATATTTATACTTGGATAAATATTATTTGATATTCTTCTAGTATAATTATTTAAAATAATAATAATAATAATAATTGTTTAATTTGATAAATGATTATCTTTTCAAATTTTGTAATGATAATAATTTAATTTATAGATTTTATTCTTTTCAAAGTTAATAACATATTTAATTGATAAAATTTATCTCTCTAAACTAATTAGAAATATATTCTATTTATAATATATATATGTGTATACATTGAGAATAAGAAGTTTGGATTTAATTTTAAGTTAAAAAAAAACACTAATGGTAAAATTAAGTTCATAACTTAAGTTTAAAAAGGGTTTAACAAAGATTAATAATTTATTTAAATAAATATACAAGTTGGATATGTATTACAAGTGTAAACATTTAAAATAGACATTTGAGCATTTGTAAGCTAAAGATTATATGAAAGGACAAGTGGCACTCATCTCTTTAATTTGGAAGAATTTGTATAATGAATGTGTAAGAAAAAAAAAGAGAAAAAAAAAGAAACTCATTAACAAGAAAGAACTGTAAACTAGTAAACAAATTGAAGGGGAATTTCTTCATAGATTCAGAATTCTGGACAAAAGAATCAACTCAGAAATCCAATCACGATCAAACATCAAGGACAAGTAAAAGCTTTAGTTTTTAAAGAATTCATGGATCTTAAGTGATCAAGTCTTCAATTTACAAGTACACCAGCTTCCAATTTTCACTGTTTCTAGATTCTGTTCTTCTGACAGTGAGTAGACTTTTTTTTTCTAAAAAAAAAAAATAAATAAAAATAAAAATAAATCTATGATTAAGTTGTTGCATGTGGTAAAAAAATAGTAGAAACATAGCACACAGTGATTACTTGAATATTTGGTTGAGAATATATGTATACAATGCTTGTGTATTGACTGAACTTACAGTCTCTGTTGTGTTACAGGCTTGATTCTCTGAAGAAGAAAAAAATTCAATTCCACTCTTTTCAATTAATGTTAGGCCTTGATCTATGAACAAAAGTTGATTGTAATTGTACATCATTTTTTTTAAAAATAATACCTAGAGTTTATATTAAGAAATCTTTACAGAAAATTTGTAAATACAGTAAAAATAAGAAAATGAGTGAAAATCAAATATGATAATTTATATATATAATTTCATAATCTTGATTATGAAGATGAATCATGAATTTTGAACTAAACTTTGTAGTTTTTAATGATGTATAGAGCGGGATATTGCATGTTGATCGGTATCTTGTTTTCGAGCAATATCTGATGATCTGTAAAGTTGTATGGATTGGGGTCTCTACTGAAGTTAGCCTGGAGGAAGGCGAGTTTGGGGAAATTAGTAGATAAATTCTTTGTTCATCGGGGTGATGGCGTGGGGACAAAATAGGGTTTAAAGGGCTTGTCTGGCCGATGATTGGGGGTCGGGAACTTTTTGACGTTGTGGTTGATTTTGGAAACATCGGTGGTTGGTAAGAGGAAATAGGAGAGCGAGGTGAAGAATTGGTCGAAGTGTTGGGATCTCCGGTGAACAACAGTGGCGGCGCAAGGGAGAATTGGCCAGGAAAGATGGATGATAGGTTGGGCTGACTAGCTAAATTTTGATCTCCGGCCTAATCAATGATGATGGGAGGTCGGTAAGATCGGGGAGGGCTGGGGCGACTCGTGTATGGGTTCAGAGTTCATCAACGATGGTTTGATCGGCGTGCACGGTGCACGGGTACGGTGTAGCTGGATGGTGGTTGAGGAGTTGAGGAAGATGGAATTTTGTTTGACTCGAAGATGAATTCGTGAATTTAGGTTTGTTACTCGAGTCAGGGTTCGTGTCAGTTGCGTGCTTTGATCATGCTGTAAATCTTGAATTTAAGGTTCAATTAGAGTAATTAGGGAAGAAGAAACAAAAAAAAAGAAAAAAAAAGACCCGGGGAGGAAGGAGGTTAGCTCGATTATTGTTCGAGCAAGTGGGAGGTAGGCTCGGGTCTGACAGTAGTCATGGGATTTCAATCTGAAGCATGTTGTACGAGATTGTTTTTTTTAAGTAAATTTGTACTTGGTTTTAAAAAGACAAAGAAAATGTTTGGCCAAGTTATTTATATAATTATATTATCTTATTTTAATAATGAGATTTAAACGAAGGTTAATGACATAAGAGAAGCAATTTAAGGATTGGTTAAATGAAGGTCATTAGCTAGGATTGTTCAATAATTAATTAATGAGTTTAATTTAAAGTGGAATGTTTTGAAATATATTTAAATTTTGTTAATGATAAGTAAGTCATCAATGACATTAATAATAATAAGATTTAGGTTTAGAGATAATTAAGATTTGGTGACTAATTAATTACTTAATGAAATTAATTAGGGATTAATTGCTTAGTATAATTAATTAAGAATGGTTTGATTAAGAAAACTAATCAATGATTAGTTAAATAATGATCATGATTAACTAAGAGATGATTGATCAATGAAGTGGTTATGAGATAATTAATTTGAGTAATTAATTTAGAATCAATGTAATTAATATGGATGGGCAAAGGATAATAAATTTGTGTAAGTAATTCAGGGTTAATTACTTATTGGAATTAAAGAATAATTAGTCGAAAATGATTAATTAAGAAGATAATTAGAGGATGATTAATAAATAGATTTGTAATTAATTAATGTCAAGTAAATAGTATTAAGGATGATGGAAGTAATTAATTTAATTAGAATGGTATGACTAATCAACCTTGTGTATGGATGATCGAATGATATTGAAGTCTCAGTTTAATTGTTATCCCTAATATATGATTCATGATACTATATGATGTGATATGATTGGATTTAAGCTGAGATAATGTGGTCATTCATTGATAATGAATTAATGCATATATGTGACACCCTGTATTTAAAGTTTGAATTAAGTTTCACTTGAATAATTTGAGATAAGATGATATTGAATTCGAAGAGACCGGAGTCGGGTATTAGTAAATACCCGAAACCATTTCGATTTACAATCCTCTATAAACACCTTGTGGATTTAAATTGAGAAATCAATAGGCTGGAAATGTAATGATTTAAGAAATTGGACCCTTTAAAACTATGTAGAGGTACATAGATATTGATGTATGAAAGTGTTGACTATAATAAATTGAAAACTTGCAGTGAAGTACGAGTTACCCCTAGGTTTAAAATATGTTTTATGTTATTGAATTGTATGTTAGATGGGTTTACTCACGCTGGTTTCCAGCCTGACCCGGGTGTTACTTTGATGTAATGCTCGGGTCAGACCGAGTATTACAGATTTTCAGGTAAGGACGTTCTGGAGCTCAGGAGGCGAGCTGGAGGGCAGGATCATATGGTGTTTTCCGCTGTGATATGCTATGTTATAACTAGAATATGTTGTCTTAGACTATCCACTGTTGTGTATTGATTGTAACTCTGGTATATAAATGTGAATATACTGATAAGTTTTTCTTTGTAAAACTATTATTTATGTGATATTATATTTTATCCGCTGCGAATGTGAGATTCTGAGTTTGAGTTTTCTGTTTCTTCTTCTTTCTTTTTCTTCTTTTCACTAACTATCTGAAAATTTCTTGATCGAAATTTTTGGGTCGTTACATTCTGGATATACTTAATGTTGGTTTACCATTTCATTACCTCAATCTTCTATAGTTATCACTTTAATTCATATTAACTACAATAAGTAATTAGATTAATTACATTTGATTTTCAATTTAATTTCAATGGATTAAATAAATAGGTGATAAACGACAAATGTTACTTTTTGCTTACTTAATCACATTTATAAGTTTATTATCAACAACAAATGTTATGACTACTTACACAACCCTGATTATACTCAATTTTCCATTAATTGCATATAAATTTCCCCTTTTTATATAATATTTAATTCATTTCCTTATTTCAACTTATCACCAAATAACTTTATAATTATTTCAATTACTGACATACAATTCCAACATTAAACCGAACATTCAATTGACTTAATTCCATTAATTACCCATTCAATATTCAAACAGATAAATTAATGAGAAAATAGTTAATACAATCGTTTATAATAATTATTCGTACCCATTACTTTATTCTTTACAATTAAGGGTTATAATTTTCTTACCCAAAAAGGTTTTGTATTCTATACTAATCTATTTCAATTAGTTACATACAAGTTCACCATTAACTACATCATTTAATTTATTTCATTATTTACAATTAGAACCAAGTCAACCTATAATTTATTTCAATTGATTTGAAATTACATTAAATAGTTATCAACAACGTTCAAACAACACCACTGATTTCATATTCAATATTAGCCAATTCTAATTGATTAGATATAATTTCACCATTCAGTATATTTCCTTATTTATAGTTTATAACCAATTATAAATTTATGGTCATTTCAATTAATTGGAATTACGTTAAAATAGTTAGAAATTACCTTATATTAACATCACTAACATTACACTCTAGTTTTTACTCTCATTATAACATCACAAATTAAAGTTTTCTTTCAATATAAAATTCTAAAATCTTATCTAGTTAATATTTCAATTATCGAAAAATATGGGTCGTGACATATGTACTCCCTCATTCGATGAAATAGAACTTTTTCTATCGCATGTTATTTTATTTATTTCTGTTTTATACTCTATGAGTTTACCAAAGACATACTACATGTGTATCACATACACATGTCCATGTTGATGATAACTCATCGGTGAATATAACGAAATATGTAGAACTATTTTGATATTAATAGACTTGCAATTACATACATTAATATGTATCAATCTGAAAAGTTCATCAAGTCTTATGATGCTCCTACCAACTGGGTGTGAGTCAGTGGAATAGGAATCTTAAGGCAATATTAACACTAGAGGGGGGTGAATAGGGTTTAATGGATTGTATGAAAAAATTTCAATTCTTTAAAATTTTACTTTGAATGATGTAATTAACAATCACACAACCAAAGTATAGATAAAAGTAAATGTAGTAAAAGTAAAAAGGAAACACCAAGATTTTACACCAGTTTGGAGTTATCATATATCCAGACCCACACAATTCCTTATACGGATTTCTTTTCAATTAGTAAATGCAAATACAGTCTCAATTTCAAGGCTACGAGATACATCCTCCAAAATCCCGACCTCTAGGTAAAGTCACTTGATTTCTGAGCTACAACACACCCACTAGATTTACAGGCTAACAAGTACACCTAATTGATTTTAATAGGCTACAATTTCACCTACTTGGATTTCAGGGATACTAAGCACACCATAAAGTATAAGAGTATGATTTGATAGAGTTTACAGACTCAAATCTTCGATCTTGATCATAATTGATCTTGTAACTCTTGAATAGCACTTTGCTCTTGATTTGAGTGAGAGAGATGAAAGAAACCAAAAAGTAGGTGAAAGAGAATCAAAATAATAATGATTGATTTTGATTCTAGCCGAATTTTGGCAATGTTTTTATAAAAATTGATTTAGAAATCAAGAGAGTGAAAAGAGGATAGAAAAATAAGAAAGTAATTAATGAAAATTCGTTTGAAAATTCGGTATATATAGGAAAACAACGGTAATGTCCATTCATGAAGAGATACCATGAAAAGACACTTCCATTCAAATTTGAATTTTAAATTTTACAGCCACTATGTCAACATACACTGATAGGATATGTCGACATGTCTCTTTGTATTTTGAAAAACACTTTAAATATATTATTTTGAAAATCCATTGCTTTGTAAAATAATTCGATACTTTGTACAATCATTTTAATATAGTTTATATGCATTTTAATCAAAATATAACTTAACAAAACTTTATAAAATAATTTAAAAGATTTAATAAGAGTATTCAATAATATATACAAAAATCAATATAATTATAACTTAGTAAAATATAAACAAATATTCCATATATATAAACTCAATAGCATTAAAATGGTATCTTTCTTGAGAATTATTTTGGGAAATATTTTGAAAAGATTATTTCAAAAATATATTTGAAATACAATTTAAAACAATATTAGAGAAGGCGAGAATGATCAGGTGAGTGTTATCAAGGTTTTAATATAAATTCTTTGACTCTATAACTTATCTGAATCCTAAAATCTTGAACTTTTCAGTACTCATGAGTCTACATTCTTGATCTCTTGAAACTCTATATCAGCATCTTGAATCTACTCTCGATATCGTACTGTCTTATTAATCAACACTGCACTAAATACTATATATATCTTGATAAAATATTAGTATCCATATTTTATACAATGTCCTATAGTTGTTATCATCAAAACCAATACCTAAGGTACTAAAACTCTTCGCCATTTTGATGATGATAACTCTGTACATGAAATATGATACACTCCTATTGAGCTACAAAACTCCCCACTAATCTATGCCTAGATTTTATATATTTCTCCCCCATTTTCATCAATAAAAATAAACTAATTATCACTCCCCATAATTAAGATACTTATAGTAATTATGATTAGATGATATATACAAAATGATGAGTGATAACACAAATCATTAATAATAACCATACCAAACTATATATTCATTCAATATCACAATGCAAAGTAATCACAATCCAATCAAACCCTAAACTCTACATATATGTTCAAAGTAAAACTGTCAAATCAAATCAAATATACATACCACATATATTTAAAGTAATCAAAGAAAATCAACTCTTATCCTAACGTGATTTCCTAACAGTCAAGGATTTGTGAATAGGATGGTGAGGATAATGAAGGCAAAAGTTCCCTTTTGTTCGATAAGATTTCCATCTCGAATGAAACGTACTTCTCCGACACATCAAACTTTGTCATCTTCCTCTATGCTTTTTTCCTCTTCTTCTTCTTCCTCGTCATTGCTGCCTTGAATGAGGTTATGAATAGAAAAATTTGCAGAGTCAACTTCAATAACTATTAGATTCATAGGATTATCCAATAGGTATTTTTGCAAAATGCGAAGAATATGCTTTGCATCTCTTGTTCTTTAGTCATAAGAAGTTGCACCACTTGAATTTCAGTGAGCATTTGAAGAATATTCTTCATTTCGCCCTCCATTGTAGTGATCTTAGCCATAGTAGTGTTTTGGAAAGGGCCTTGGGTAGGAGAACGGAAGGAAAATGATTAATTCTCTTCTCTAGAACATTTAGGATGAGAGGAGGCCATGGTTTATTTATTTTAGAAGTTTTAAACAGAGAGAATACAGAAATAAAGAAGAAAGTCGAGATTTGGTTATTATATGACCAATAATTTGAATTTTAGAAGGAAAATAATAAGCAGAATTTACCGTTATATGTCGACATATGAGGTTAGGGTATGTCGACATACATAGTATTATTTTGATTATTTTATTTTTGTTTATATTTTTTTAATTTTTACTTCACTGATAGAGAACAAATTCCTAACTCTCTTCTTAACTTTGCAAAGGATGATTGATTCAATGGTCTTATTAATATGCCAGTTATACGATTTTCAGTGTTTATAAATTCAAATGATATTATTTGTTTGTTTACATTATCTCTTAGAAAATGATGTTTTATATCAATATGTTTAGTTCTAGCATGATAAGTTGGATTTTTAGATAGATTGATCGCACTTGTATTATCATAGTATATTGGTGATTTAGTAAAATTTAAACCAAAATCTTATAAAGTTTGTTGCATATAGATAAGCTATGAACATGCTATGCTATTGTAATATATTCTACATCTGTCGTAGACAAAGATACAGAGTTTTGCTTCTCACTAACCAGAAACCAGAGAGTGTCCTAAAAAGTGATAAGTTCCACTTGTACTTTGTTAGTTTGATTTGCAACCAACATAGTCAGCATCACTATATGAAATTAATTCAAAGGAGTCTTTTGAGTAAAAGAGTCCATAGTTTAATATGTTACTTACACATCTCAAAATTTGTTTTATGGATTTTAAAATGGTTTTTTTAGGTTGAGATTGATATCTTGCACAGAGACAAACACTGTGCGTTATATCAGGTCTACTAGCAGTTATATAGATTAGGGTTCCAATCATTCCTTTATATAATTTTTGATCTACATATTTTGAATTTTCTTCTTTATTTAATTTTTCATAGTTTCCATGGGAGTTGGTTTACCATTGGTATTTGATGAACCAAATTTCCTAACTAAATCTTTAACATAATTTTTTTGACAAATAAAAATTCCACTACTTAGTTGTTTTATTTGTAATCCTAGAAAGTAATTTAGTTCTCCCTTATGATTCATTTCTTCCTTAGTCATTATTTCTAAAAACTCTTTATTTAATTTATAGTTGGTAGATCTAAAAATGATATAATCTACATATATTATTATTATTTGAATATCATTTTTATCTCTTTTAAAAAAGTGTACAATGTACTTTGCCTATTTCAAAATTAGATTGTAATAGACATGATTTAAGTCTGTCATACCAAGCTCTTGGAGCCTGTTTCGGACCGTACAATGCCTTCTTTAATTTGTAAACATGATTAGGTAGTTTTTCATCTTAGAAATGGGGGGCTATTCTACATATACATGTCCTTTAATAAAACCATTTGAAAATGCACTTTCAACATCCATTTGATATAACTTAAAATTATTATGATTAGCGAAAGCAAATAAAATTTGTATAGATTCTAATCTTGCTACAGATGCAAAGGTTTCATCAAAATCCGTTCCTTCTTTTTGACAATAACCTTGTGCAACTAAACGAGCTTTATTTCTCACAACCTCTCCTTGTTCATTTATTTTGTTCTATATACCCATTTGGTTCTTATTATGGATTTATTTTCAGGTCTTGGGACTAATTTAACATCATTTTTTGTAAATTAATTCAATTCCTTTGGCATAACAAGAATGCATGGATCATCAGTTGATGCTTCCTCCGGATTTTTAGGTTCAATATTCAAAATAAAAGCAACTTTACTTGTTTTATTTAGTTAATTTCTAATTTTAACAACGGATTCAGCATTTCCAAGTATATTTTCTACAGGATAATCTTTCAAGTATCTTGTTCTTTTATTTAGATATAAATTCTCTGAATTATTATCATCTTCGTTTTCGGTAATCTCATTATTACTAGTTTCATTTGGATTATCAATGTTTTCTTCTTCATTAATCTTAGGATTATAAACTTTAAAATTTTCATCAAATGAGACATGTAATCTCTCTTCAATAGTACTAGTTCGAGGATTGAAAACTTTATAAGCTTTACTTTTATTTGAATATCAAATAAAGATTTTTTTATTTTATTTAGAATCAAATTTATCCAAATTGTCTTTAGTATTTAAAATAAAACATTTACTATCAAAAACTCTAAAGTATGATATTTTAAGCCTTTTATTATAGAATAATTCATATGGTATTTTCTTACTTAATAGTCTTATTAAAATTCTATTTAACATATAACATGCAGTATCAATTGCTTCAACCTAAAATTTTTTAGATAAATTACCATCATTTAGCATAGTTCTAATGCACTCTTGAATCGTTCTATTTTTATGTTCTACCACTCTATTTTGTTGCAGTGCTCTTGTAAATGAAAAACAATGAGTTATACCTTTCTTATTGTAGAAATTCTCAAAATTTGCATTTTCAATTTCTCCACCATGATCAATTCGAATAATTTTAATTTTACTTGTCATTTGTTTTTTAATTCGTTTAAAAAAGATTTTAAACATTTCAAAAGCATCACTTTTAAGTTTCAAGAAAATTACCTAGGTAAACCTAGAATAATAATTTACAATTACAGATACGTATCTACTGTGATCTATAGATTGTATCTGTAAGGGACCTAAAAGATCTAAGTAAAGAAATTCAAGGGGTTGAGAGGTAGACATCATGTCTTTTGATTTAAAGAATTTTTTCTAAATTTTCCTAATTGACATGCATCGCATAAATAATTAACTTTAAAATTCATTTTGGGAAGAACTTTAACTAGATCATTTTTAGCAATTTTAGATATTAATTTTAAATTCAAACAACCCAATCCTTTATGCCAAATCCAATGGTCACTTAAATCAGCCAAAAGACACAAGTTATTATTTGATATTTTCACACTTAATAAATAGATGTTTCGTTTCCTAATGTCTTCAAAGATAATGTTTGAATCATTATCTTCAATCTGCCATTTGACTTTTACGAATTTAATTTTGAAACTCTTATCGCACAATTGACTAACACTCGAAAAATTATACTTTAAATTCCTAACTAACAATATATTAAAAATAGTAAGAGTTTTAGAATTACCGATATTGTCGATGCCAATCGCATATCCTTTATAGTCATCTCCAAAATTTACTGATCCACCATCTTTGTAAACTATATCTTCAAAACCTCTGGATTTCCAGTCAAGTGTCTTGAGCATCCACTATTTAATATCCATTTGTCCTTTTTGAACTGTAGTGTTTGATCATCAGGTGTCTATTCATCAAAAGCTATCTAACACATCTTCTTCTGCAATTCATACCTTTTCAAAGATCATGTGATTTTTTATAATGAATAGATGCAAATTTATGAAACAACATTATGATAATTTTCCAAATTATCTTTAAAAAATAGTGTTAAAAATATTATCAAAAATTTCTACTTAAACTTTTTCAAAAATCATATTACGAATATTGAGTACCAATGCTCTGATACTAAATGTGAGTTGGCAGAATAGGGATCTTAAGGCCAAATTAACACTAGAGGGAATGGAGGTGAATAGTGTTTAATAGATTACATGAATATTTTTCAAATTTTTTAAGATTCTACTTTTAACGATGTAATTAACAATTACGAAATCAAAGTACAAATAAAATAAATGCAATAAAAGAAAAAAAAGAAAAGAACATACTGGGATTTTATATTGGTTTGGAGTTACCCTGCATCCGGTCTCGCACTGGATTTCTTTCAATTAGTAAATGAAAATACAATCTCAATTTCAAGGCTACAAGACACAGCTTTTAGAATCTTGACCTTTGGATAGAGTCACTTGATTTCTGGGCTATAAGCATACCCACTTGATTTACGAGTTACTAAGCGTACCCAATTGATTTTAGTAGGCTATAATGACACTTACTTGGATTTCAGGGATGCCAAGCACACCATAAAGCATAAGAGTATGATTCGATTCTCAGATCTTCAATCTTGATTATAATTGATCCTATAACTCTTGACTAGCGCTTTGATCTTGATTTGAGTGTAAGAGATGAGAGAAATCAGAGAGTAGATAAAAGAGAATCAAACTAGTAATGATTGAAATTGATTCTGGTTGAATTTCAGTAGAGTTTTGATAAAAATTCATACAGAAATCAAGAGGGTGAAAAGAGGAAAGAAAAATAAGAAAGTAGTTAATAAAAATTCATTTGGAAGTCTAGTATATATTGGGAAACAACGGCCATGTCCATTCGCAAAGAGATATGATGAAAAGAAACTTCCATTCAAGTTTGAATTTGACGACCACTATGTCGACATACATTAGTAGGATATGTCGACATATCCCTTTGTATTTTGAAAAACACTTTAAGAATATTATTTTGAAAATCCTTTGCTTTATAAAATAATTTGATACTTTATAGAATCATTTAAATATAGTTTAAACACATTTCGATCAAAATATAACTTAATAAAACTTTATAAAATAATTTTGAAATATTTAATAAGAGTATTCAATAATATGTATATAAATCGATATAATTATAGTTTAAAATATATAAAAAATTCAATATATATAATCTTGAAATAATTAAAATAATATCTTTATTGTAAATCATTTTGGGAAATATTTTGAAAAGATTATTTAAAAAATAGAATATTTGAAAAATAATTTAAAACAAAATCAGAGAAAGTGGGAGAGATCAAGAAAGTGCTATCAAGGTTTTAACATAAATTCTATGACTCTATGATGTATTTGGAATATCTTGAAATTTTAAACTTTTTAATACACATGAGTCTTAATTCTTGAACTCTTGAAACTCTATATCGGCATCTTGAATCTACGTTTCATACCGTGACTTCTTAATCAATACATGCCTAATATCCTGCATTATAAACTATATATATCTTGATAAAACATTAGTATCTATATTTTATATAATGTTCTATAGTTGTTAACATCAAAATCAATACATAAGGTGTTAATAATGGGTGCATAGCCCCTAATTATATGATATTTAATAAATAGTATCATACCATTCATATAATAAAAATTATTGCTCAAAACCAGGACTTAGTCTATAATTCCAAAATAATTGTAAATAATTTGGACACTTCAGTATTTTCCAATGCATCATTTTGAAATGTAAACAAATACCATATTATATTTTTATTTCATTGTAACGACCCATATTATTTTGATGGTTAAAATATTAAATTAGGTAAGATTTTAGGAATTTAGTGTTGTAATAAATTTAGATTTATGATTTACTAATGGGTAAATAGTTAAAACATGATTTAAAAATGTTGTTTAAATGTCAATAACAATTATTTTAGTGTAATTTCATTCAATTGTAATAATTGTAAGGTTGGTTTGATTATAAACTGTAAATAAGAGATAAATTGAATGTTGGATTTAAATGTTGTAATTATATGTTACTAATTGGAATATGAAAATAAATTAACTAGTAGGTAAATTTAGTAGCTTACGTTTGTATACAATAAACTTGGAAATGTGTTTGAATTATTAATGTATAGTAAATGCTTCAATTATCATTTTGTTATCTAATCCAGTAAATTAATTTGGAAATCGATAAAAATTCTATATAATTGAAATATTGCAATTAATATGGTAAAAGATGATAACTATAGACTATTGATGTAATAAAACGTAAACCAATGTTAATTATGTCCATAAAGTGATAGTTGATTGAATAATAAGATGAAAATAAAAAATAAATGAATTTATTGGAATTTAAATTATAATTAATGAATTTATTGTAATTGAAATTGAACGTTGTAATTAGTGCAGTATATAAATATTGAATTGGACTGGAAATTTGTTTTAAAAGATTATAAATGTCTAGGTAATCAAAAATGATAAAAATTGTTAGTTATTGAATTTGAATTAAAAAAGTTGTTTAATTAATTTAATAATAATTTATTTAACTAATGTGTAAATTAACCATTTGGGCACTGTCTTAGATTTCGACGAAACTAGTTTCATCGGATCCGTAACAGTGAATTATGTAGAATTTAAGTTTCATAGTGATCGACTTATCGTTTGATCGTGCGGGCTCGAAACGCGTAGAAATCAATTTCATGAATTCAATTTGAATTAGCTGATTTTAAAAGCTAACTTCTGTATACAATGTAATTGGGTTTGAAACCTATTCCATTGAGTTTAAAAATATTGAAAACATCTATTTTGATATATGGGATGACCTACTTTTGACCCGAAAGCGAAACAGGCTTTTTGGGTCGTTGTTGTCGTTACGAACCAATTCGATATGTTCATTTATTCTTATCGGGCCTTGTCTATATAAATAGTTTTTCTAACCCTAGCAGCATTTTTACTTCTTATTACTGTACATGTCTGTCTATTCAATCATCAGCATCTTCCTTCTTTTAATGGCTGCAGATCCAAAACCCTAATTCAATTTCAAATTCAAATCAAAAATTAAACTCCTCAAAACTATATCATATAATATTTCGATGGAAAGCTCTCAATGACCGTAATCTACTGTAGGGATTCATTTTTCAGTTGGGTGCATCGTTTGATCAGAAATTGAGGATGAATCTCGGTCGTTGAAATTAGGTTTTCATGATTCAACGGTGGACCTTCATCCGTTCGTCGATCGGGAGGTGGCGTTGGAAAGGGGGTCGTGCAAATCATAGATCAGCTATTCGTTTGTCTCATAGGTGGCTAAAGTTTCCACAATTTGCAAGGGAAGTTGAATGGAGGCGTGATGGACTAAGGATGGCGGAGGTGGCGGCATCCATTTTTGGGGGGGAGGGGCGGCATGGCCTGCTGGTTTCATCGACGATCTCTGATCGTGGCAGTGATGGACCAGGCGCATGTAGAAACGTTGATTTGAAGGCAACAATAGGGGTTTGTTCGAGTAAGTCACGTGTATGAGAGATGTTAGGGTTCGCATGCTTCAGTGATGATGTGGTAATGTTGTCTTGCTTATATATTTTTTATTTAAAATTTGAATTTCAATCTTCTAATTAGCAAATCTTTTGCATAAGAGCTCGAACCCAAACATGGTTTTCTCCATTGCAATCATATCAAAATTTCCAATATTATGGAATTAGTTTGGACAAATTCTAAGACTGCTCAAATTTTGGACTATATTTGGATTTTAATCGATTTGAAACCAAAGGTGAGTGTTTTAACCCACTCACAACTGCTAAATTGTCTTATGTTAGTTAAATTGAAGAGGATTTTCACTTCAAAGGCTTATTTGTGCAAGGTAATAAGTTTTAAGGACATTTTACAGAAAAAGATAAAATAATTTATCATTTTTAGTTATACAGAAATAATGATAAAAGGATTTATCATTTTCCTATATAACTTAAATAGAAATGAATTTATCATTATGCTGTAAATTGTCCTTAAAACTTATTACCCTGCAAATAAAAGCCCTTTAACCTAATTTCCACTAAATTGAATTTATAATGTGACTAGAAATTGACTAATTGATGTTTGATATATTTAAATGGTTGTTTTAGTTAAAACTGACTTTCATTGAATATAATAGCCATTTAATTTAATCTTGAAATTTAAATTTCTAGTTAATACCTGTTAATGATAATCGGTCAAATTGTTATTATTTATCGGTTGATTTGAATGATGATTGTGATGGATATTTAAATTTTGATATTGGATGATTGGATGTTATATTTGTATATTGTTATCACCCTTCAATTTTCCTTAGTTTATCGCTAGTAAATCATTATAGGTTGAAATGATACATACACGAATGATCTATAGATTAGGGAAAATCGTTATGGGTCGAAATGATAGACTCAAGCGATTGTATGGATTTTGAATTTTAACTCGGGATTGCGGGTTGAAATGATATATACCCATAAATTTTAAATTATTGTGGGTTGAAATGATATATATCCGTATCACTTGAACATAGGGTAGAAAATTATATACAGATACCGGGTTGGTTAAACTAAAAGATTTTTAAATTTTTGAATTCAGTTAAATGATATTTGAAATAAAATTTGACTTATATAAACTGAATTATTATCAAAATCTAAGCCTTAAAATGTTAAAATGAAAATTTATTTAAAGGAATTGTTAAAAGAATTTAAATTGAAATTTCAAAGGAATATAAATGAAATTTATCGAAATTCAGTTATTAAAATGTGTGAATAATTAAACTTTAAAATCTATGAATTTGAAATGCTTTAAAATTGTAGTTCTAACATGAATTTAAAATCGATATAAATTGAAATGATTTCTGGGAACTTGTATTGAAAGAAAATTTAGTTTTGTTAGAATCTAGACATGGTCCAGATTTGTTGAAATGGAAGAAATAGTTTAATTTGATATTAATTTAAAATTAATTATTTTAATGTAAACTGTTTAATATTTTAAATTCAGATTTATTTAGATTTTCAAACTATTTACTACGTAAACCATTTCCAATAATCAAACTATTTTATATTGAACTATTAAAACTGTACTAAATCTATTTTTAAACTATTTTAATCTATTTAAACTATTTAAATTATTTAATCTATTTTTATACTATTTCAACCTATTTTAAACTATTTAACCATTTTAAGCTATATTTAAACTAATTTAATCTATTTCAAACTGCATTATACTATTTTAAAATATTTTAAACTATTTTAACTATTTAAAACTATTTTAATCTATTTTAAACTATTTTGAACCATTTAAACTGCTCAAAAGTATGTTAACTATTTTAAACTATTTTAAAACTATTTAAACTATATATGACTATTTGAATTATTTTTTAAATTTCAGACTGTGTAAAGTTGAAGTGCTTATATTTAAATCCTTGATTTAAAAGAAAATATGATTAAATGATGCTATAACCTACATTAGAATTTAATATGATTTTTTCTAGTGAAATGACATATTTTGAGTAAATATGATGATTTTGAAATGAGGGTTCAACCTGTTTTGTGATGATTTCGAAAAGTGAATATGATTTCAAAAGTGAATATGATTTTGAAAGCGAATATAATTTCGAAAGTGATATGGTTTGAATTGAATATGAAATTTTGATATCAGTTATGAATCGATTTTGGAAATGTAAAAGAACCATCCGGTGTGAAATAAGCGTTTGGTTATTTAAGAGACCAAGATCGATTATTGTCATACTCTCTGCCAATACTGAAAATCACTTTAACAATTGTCCACATGGTGGAGATTCCAGACTAAATAGGATGGTTTGGCGAACGATTCTGTATGAGGTATTAACGTAGCCCTCTCACTCTCTCAAATCAGCTTGATATGACTAAAACATGAGCTATACCTGGGCCAAGTAAGGTCGCATGTAATGACCCATACTTTTGACTATTGTAAGTTATTAAATATAATGAAATTATTAGATAAATATGGGTAAAAATAAAATCTAACGATTTGTAAATATAAATTTATTGGATAATTTAATTTTGTTTAAATTAATATTGGAGATTATTGAAATAATTTAATTATGGATTTAATATGATTAAAATGGTATAGGAAATTCATTTAATTTTTTTAAGTATGAATGAAGATTTTTAACATATAAAATTGGATTTAAAATGTGAATAATTAGAAAAAAGGTGGAACCCAGTGCACGAGGCTCCTATACGATAGTGGGCTCTGGAGAGGTCGATAATGTACGTAGCCTTTCCCTCGCATTGTGAAAAAATGTGAATAATTAGAATTTGGAAATTTTATCTATATTAATTGACAGTGAAAATAGCCATTTTGGTCACTGTCTCGGATTTTGACGAAACCGGTTTCGTCAGATCCATAAAAGTGAGTTATTGTATGGTTTTAAGTTTCGTAGCGATCAGACTTACCGTTTGGCCATGTAAGCTCGAAACGTGTCGAAATTTAATTTCGAATTTAATTAAAATAATCGACTTTGAAAAGCTATCTTCCTCATATGATCGAATTAGGCCTTGAAACTAGTTCCATTACGTTCGAAATAGGGGTAAAACATTTTAAACACCAGATAGCACGCTTCATTTGGAGTTTGGATATTGAAGTAAAATTGATTTAAGTGTTTTGAATCGATATTTTGGAAATGGACTCGGAATTGAGATAAATCAAAATGGTTTAAAATTTGGAATTGGAGTTGAAACTACTTTAAAATTGGAATTTAAATTAATTTGGAATTGGAAGTGAAACTAATTTGGAATTGGAATTTAAATTAATTTGGAATCGAAATTGAGTTCGACTTGAAATCGAAATTGAATCGATTAAATCGAATTTGGAACTGATTTGAATTGAAAAATTTGGAGAGTAAACCGGTTTGACTTTGAAACTATTTGTAAATGAATTATTTTAAAATAAACAGTTTAAAATCATATTCTTTAGATATTCAAATTATTTTGATTTTCTAAACTATTTTACTATGTAAACCATTTTTATTACTCAAACTATTTTCTATTAAACTATTTTAACTATTTAATTATTTTAAAACTATTAAACTATTTTCTAAAAATTCAAATTGGTCAAAATGGTGAAATGTGTATAGTTAAATCTTGGATTTAAATACGAACCGAGTCAAAGTGAATTATAACCAAAATTATAATTTGAATCAATTTTTGAAGTGAAATCAATATATCGAATAGAATTAACATTTTGAAGTAAAATATGATTTGTGAAGCGAATATGATGATTTCAAAATGGATTTGATTTTTGAAGCGAATATGATATTTTGATATCAAGTACGAATTGTTTTAGGAATATAAAAATATCGACTTATGTGTAAAACGACGTTTGGTTGTCAAAGAGACCGTGGCCTCTTATTGGCATATTCTTTTTTTCAATATTGGAACCACTTTGACAACAGTGTACGCGGTAGATGATATACAGAATGTAGTGGTTGAATTGGCGATAATTACTAGAATGAAGTAAGAGAACGGTGATGGATAACCTTGACACTTGTGTCATAATTAAAATGACTAAAACAAGAGCCTATGTCTGGCCAATGAAGTTAGCTACCTCTAGTGACGTTGATCCGTCGTATTACTATTGTGATTTTTAACTCGATGGGTGCACCTTTTGTTTGGATTCATAGTCGCGGTCGGCCAAGGATGGGTTACGACCAACCAAGGGTAAACTGGTAGAATCCTACCATGAGCATTGCCTCACGTGCCTTGTCATATTTATCCCTATATGAGCCCATTACGAATTTGGTTTAGAACTGTACAAATGTGTTAAGGTGGATCAATGTAAAGCCTTAAAGCGATTTTGGTATTTATTTTACTAATAGACATTATCTATTATAGCGTATACTATTATATATAAATAGTTAAATGAATCCTTAGGAGATGGAAAATCCCGTAACAACTCTTAAGTTATTGCACTCATATTTATGATATTGATTTGACTCGCATAAGAGTATTTTAGTCTTGACTCGAGCGTTTTGTCTTTTTATTACGCTCAGGTCAGTCCTGAGGTTTTTCAGCGTATTGAAGATTATTCTCTAGAGGACGAAGATGAAGATTTGGTATATTACTATTATTATTCCCTACATCATGCTATTCTACTGTATTATTTATTTATTTATGTTCTATATATAACTCTGATAAATGTGTATAGATTATAATCAAATGTATAGTAAACAACTTCATGAACTGCTTCTTGATTATTATATTTTATCGTTCTGTTGTGAGATTCTGTGTTTGTTTTCTTCTTCTTTTCATATTTTTTCTCATTTAACCCCATTAATTATCTACGTTCTGGATTGTTTAAGTTGGACATGTGTGGATTATTATCGATTTAAACCTTCCGTAATGTGGATCGTCACAGTTGGTATCAGAGCCAGGTGTAGCGATAACCTTAGCTTTGTGGGGTTTGAATCATTAGAGATGGGGTAGTAATACCCTAGAATGATTTTGTTTGAGTGTATATGTATAAGAGAGCGTACCTATTAGTGTTATAAATTGTTTTATATTATGTTTACTTATTAGTTGAGTTGTTCATGAATTTTTGTCGACGTGCGGGTCGCCATGTTATCGATAGGGGTTTCTAAACACTTAAATGAGGCAAGTGGACATAATATTGTTTTAATAATCGCGCAAATTAAATTATTTTCTCTAAACTATATATATATATATATATATATTGATTATTAATGAATGTCAGTTGTTAGAAGATGATAATATTTAGTTATCATCAATTATTGGTTGAATCAAAATAAAAAAAGAATACTTAATGAATTTTATTTTATGAAGCATTTGATAATTAAATTGGATTGAAATCAATTAAAATAATAAGTGCTTAAGGTGACCAAGCTATAAATTAATTAAATATTTTTGTAAATAAGCTAAGGAATTTTTTTAAGTATATTTGTAATATAGATTATATATAGAAATGATTTTTTAAAAATTGAGAATTTCAGAATTTAAAATCCTTTTATTTCAAAATTGTTTTCGAAGACTTTAAAATTAATATTATTTGAAACAATTTTGATTAGAAAATTATTTTGAAAGGATTTTTGAAGAAATGAAAGCATTAAACTCACTTGGTCGCTGGAAAATAATTTTGGGGATGACTGCAGCATTGCTAGTGATCATTTTTGAGTTTTTGAGGGAGAATTTCTACCAATAAGAAATTTATTTTCGACTAAAACAAGTTTTGATTGTGGAAAATATTCTAAATATGATTTAATAAATATATGAAAATAGTATTGAACTTATAATTGAAAATAGTATATAAAGAGTAAATCATGGTTATAAATTTAAAATAGTATAGAAAAGAAATAAGTTCATAACTTTTAAATTTGAGTAGGAAAATGAAACAAAGTTTAAAATAGTAAAGATTTTGGTTAAACAAATAGAAGAAAAAAATTTGAATTTGAGAATGAAATAAAATAATTAACTTAAGAAATGTTAAATAAAACCGAGTTAGTGAAATGAAGTAAATAAATATAATTAACTCATTAAAGCTTAAATAAAATATGAAATGTATTTGAAATGAATTAGATAAAATAATATGTGGAATTTTAAACGAATAAATTGTATAATATATCGATTTGAGAATATTAAGCTAAAAACAAATTTTAAACTTGTTAAATGTGAATGATTAGAAGCAAATTTTTAAAAGAGACTGAAAATAAAATGAGAAATTGATTAAATGAAGTAAAACTTCACTTAATAAAAGATTAAATGAGTTGAGTGGGATTTGAATTGAACTAAAGGAATTGGTAAAGTGAATTAGTTCCATTTAGGCTATAAATGAATTAATAGAATGAATAAAACTTGAATTATAATATAAAATGAAATTTGAGTTGTAAAAGAAATTGAACAAAAATAGATAAGTGTAAGTAAAATTAATATGATTAATTGAATTTAATATTAAATGTTAATTAATTAAATGAAAATGGAACGAGTTCAAATAAATTGAATGTTACCTAATTTAATATGGAATGAGCTAACAAATTGAATTATAAGATGAAGTTAACTTAAGAGAAGCAGAATGAATTGATTGCGATAAAGAGAAATTTGATTTCAATGAATGTAAATAAGTGAATGGGAATCAATTTAAAATAAATGGAAGTGAATGTGAGCATAATAAAATTTAAATGAATGGAATGAAAATTCATCGGACAATAAATGAAATGAATGTCACTAAAATAATATTAATTAATTCAAAATAAATCGATTGAATTTAAATACATTGAATTTTAATCAATCAAATGTGAATGCAATGAATATTGGCCGATTGAATAAAAATGGATTGAAACCAAATTAGTTGAATGTAAATCAATTAAAAGAAAATGAATTGAATATAAATCCATTATATATTACCAGAATGAATATAAATAGGTGAATGTTAATCAATTAAGAAGTAAAATCAAGAGAATGAAAATAAATTGGATGTCAATGTAAATTAACTGAGACCGAGTCAATTAAAATGTAAATGAAATGAATGTTAATAAGAAATGAAGGGTTTAAATTAAAATTTGGCATTTGATGATGAAAATTCACATGGTTATGAATTAATTAGATTAATTGGACAGATATTGATGGTTGGATGATTTCTTTTGCTGCAAACCATTATTATTATTGTTTTGATTGCATATGATTATTGCATGTTGTGTATTAGTGCTTGTATTTATTATTTGGATTCAAAATCCATGTTATATGGTTATATTAGATTTATACATGCTTCCATATTTTTATATACAACTAATATCTTAAATTGAGTTGAGATAGGAACATACGAAGACCATTTGGACATATACGCAAATTTATATGCTTTTGCTTGCTTAATACAAGCGAACTTGCTCATATTATTGATAATAAGGTACATATCTCAGATTACATGCCGCGATTTTATATTTTTGCCCTACATGATGCCTCATCATTGAGATGAGATGTATATTTGATATCTATTTGGTATATTTGTGTTATTTATTATACTATAAAAAAATTCGATTGAGTCACGCAAAGGAGACTCTGTCGAAATTTAAGGTAAATCTGGGTGTTAGAAAATTTTTGAAGTTTAAAAAAAAATTATAACTTGTTTTGTTAACTAACTTGTAAATTCCGTAGTCGATCAAAGTGGCGTAGTAGAGCGTCAAATAAGATTGAATGTTTTATAAGTTGATAATTTTGAATAAAATATTATATGTTAAATTCCGTACTTAACGCGTTTTCGAGGACGAAAAGTTTTGAGTGGAGGAGTATGTAACGACTCGTACTTTTGACTATTGTAAGTTATTAAATATAATGAAATTATAGGCTAAATTGAGTAAAAATAAAATCTAATGATTTGTTAATATAAATTTATTGGATAATTTAACTTTATTTAAATTAATATTGGAGATTATATAAATAATTGAATTATGGATTTAATATGATTAAAATGGTATAGGAAATTGATTTAAATTTTGTTTAAGTTTGAATGAAGATTTTTAACTTATAAAATTGGATTTAAAATGTGATTAATTAGAAAAAAGGTGGAACCCAGTGCACGAGGCTTCCATACGATAGCGGGCTCTGAAGAGGTCGATAATGTACGCATACTTTCCCTCGCATTGCAAAAAAATGTGAATAATTAGAATTTGGAAATTATACACACACACACACATTAATTGACGAGTAAAAATAGCCATTTTGGTCGCTATCTCGGATTTCGACGAAACCAGTTTCATCTGATCCGTAATAGTGAGTTATTGTATGATTTCAAGTTTCATAGCGATCGAACTGGCCGTTTGACCGTGCGAACTTTAAAGTGTAGAAATTTAATTTTGAATTTAATTAGAATAATCGTCTTTGAAAAGCCATCTTTCTCATACAATCGAATTAGGCCTTGAAACTAGTTCCATTGCATTCGGAGTAGGGGTAAACATTATAAACGCCAGGCGACATGCTTCATTTGGAGTTCAAAATTTTGGGCGTTTATAAGCGAGATATTTTCTAATTTTGATAATAATATATTTACTCAAACAACACACGTGCCCTACCTTGCGCACCCCTGTATCTCATTCCATTTTCCTTTTCTTTCGAATCATACAAGTTCGAATCAAACAAACTAAAAAAAAGAGGACAGACTAAACAGCCTCGATCAAATTAATAAAAAAACAAAAAGGAAAATGGCCGTCACTGGATCGAAGGAAGATGCGCGACACACGATGGAAGGAGGGCAACGAGGGAGGGCATCGATGCTGGAAGGGTTGCGATTCAATGATGAGTAGCGCGAGATCGATGATGGGGCTTAGGCTGTGCGCATGACTTGATGTTTGAGGCATGCGATGGCATGCTGCATTCGATCGAACTAAGCAATTAAAAAAATTGCAGGGAACGAAGAAGATGATTTTCGCGTTCGGGTTATAGCTACGGCCTGTGTGCGTGAAGAAGGAAAGGATTCTCGTGTGAATCTGGATGAGGGAATGATGGGTATCGAGTTTGTAGGATCGATTTCACCCTAAAGGAGAGGGGTGAATTGTTGATACTAATAATTATAAAAATTTATTGTGGAAGTATATGAAATAATCTCACAACAGATATCAATTGAATAATAGCAGCATAGATAATAGCAGAATATAAAAATGTAGAAATAGAACACATAGATTTACCCAACTTCGGCAAAAACCACCTACGTGCTGCCTTCAAGATTTCTACTAGAAATTAAGTAGTCAGACGCTTACACACGTAAATTCGTGACACCCGATATCGACTAACCTAATGTCTACGCTCAAAACCCTGCCATAACTCAGCCACCGAATTGCAAGTTCTTGAACTACACCACCGTAGTTCGTCCTCTAGTCACACGACTAGAAATTACAAAAGATTAAAAGAGAAAATGCAAAGTAAAATAATTTAAAAACAATGAAACCCTAATTTATAAACTATAGCCCACAACTTATTCATAATGACCGGCCCAAATATGTAGTGATAGAAAAAGTTATCCCATTATTCCTTTATACTATCGGCCTTTATCTTCTGCCTCGTTTCTTTTTGCTCAAGCTTAAAAATGGCTGCTTCCATTAGCGTTCGTTCCTCTTTACAAAAACTAGGGCTTTTGATAATTGAGGCTACCGACTTCAATTGCTTGATCGAATGATGATTCCACGTTGCTTGCTCTGTCGATCGACCGTCTCCTTACTTGCTCACGGCTCCTTTAATTTGAGTCGAGTTTATCTGTAGCGAAAATTGGTACATTCGTTCCTTCTTCGATTCATACTATACTCGACTTGATTCGAGTTCCTAATTGATGTTGTGATATGTGATATGGTTGAACTCGAATGAGTATTAGCCGTTGATGTTTTAGGGTTATATATGGTTTGTTTCCTTAAATTTCGTTCGTATATTTTATAAGAATTCGTCTAATAGTCTTATGTTTGAATTAGTCTCGGCCACTTGATTATGCTTGAATGATTGTGATGATTTCTGACCTTTTCAAAATCATATATTTTTTGCTTGGTTGTCAAGGCTTTGATTTCTGACTTGGTTCGACTTCCTTGGTCATCACGGCTCTGACTTCTTTGACGATGTTGATTTATTTTTCTTTGTGCCCGTTGATTTTGGCCAGTTTGTTCGTCCCTGTAGTATACTTGACTTGTGTGATTGCCATTCCATGACTTTTGAACTTGTGTGCATTTGTGGCTTGTTCAAATTCTTTAAGAATCACGACTTTGATTTGTATTTGTTTGAACTTGCCTTGGTTATTGATTTTGACCTCTGTGTCACCGAGTTTTTGTTAAATTGGAACTTCATCATTTTGTTGCCCCTTGATGTTCTGGCCTTCACTATACGCTACATCACTGTTATATGTACTTTGGGTCTGGTCTCATCTGATTTTTCAAGAGAAGCTTGAACTGTTTATTCGAGTTCATTGTATATGCACTGACTCCACTTGAGTCCGGTTCTAATGTGTATGCACACATGTCTGTTGTAGTTTGACGGTTAAGTATGCTTGTTGTACTGTATATACATATGTGTGTTGGCTGCTGTGCACATTATTCATTGTCCTGTGCCATTTGGTTGGTCTTATTCATAACTGCATTTGTAAGTCTGATCATTTGTGTTTGCAATTTTGTATATAAGTGCTCGTGCATGCTTTGAGCCTGTTCATTGTCGTTGTCGTGTTGTATCTGGACTGGTCAATATTGCATGTTGACATTTTTTCAATTCCACTGTTAGCTTGATTCTTGTTTGCTGCCTTGTTTCTTATGTTTGGTCTTGGCCATTCACTTGTTAAGGATGCTGCTCCTTCGAGCCCTATGCATTGAACTTGTATATTTCTTGTGTATGTGTGAGTTACCTTTGCACTGATGTGTTATTCATGTTGTATTGTATTTGAACTCATGTCTGGTTTGGTGCAGTTGATCATTCGAGCTTCTGTGTGGTTCGATGCGCTTATATATGTCTGCATTTGTTGGTTGTATTTGAATTCTTATGCTTGACAATTTTGTGATGTTTTGTAGTGCACCTGAGTTGAATCCAGCTTGTAGCTCAGGTTTGACCTTATGCTGATATCGTGACTTTATTTTTATTGCACTTGAATTGAACCCGGCTTTTGATTTAGGTTTGACCTTGTGCTCACCTATCTCTGTAATTTTATCAATTGTATATATCGGTGTGCACGGCCTTTTGGCATGTACAGTGATACATTATGCATGTCGCAAATTGTTCGTGTTTGATGAATTCAAAATTTAAATGATGATGAACAACCCAAATAACTGAGGAAAATAAAATTTTAAAAGGTACATTTTATTTTACACTGCAAAAATGTTTTCTTTTCAATTTTACCGCATTAGTGTTTATTTTACAGATTGCTCAGATGTTGGATTCAATCTGAACTGGAGTTGAAGATAATACAAGTGAACATTTGATATGTAGTGAGGTGTTAATGTAAATGAAATTTATGATGTAGTCTAATTTGTATTATAATTGAAAATTGTATATGTATAGTGGGAGCTCAAATTTGTACTATTCAAAATTGTAATAAATATTTGTTTGAATAAAATATCTATTTGAATTTAGATTCTGTATTATTTATTTTATTTAGAAAATATTTATTTAATTATATGAAAAATAAAATAGTACATTAACATATACATTTAAATGTATGTATACATATATATGTTTATTATCATCAAACAAAAATCATATACTCGCATATTCAACAATCTCCCCCTTTTGATGATAATAAACATATATTTAAGATTTTGAATTTGTTAAATGTATTTGATCATTCAATTTCCCCCATACTTGAATGCTCCCTCTCTATACAAAGCTCCCCCTTCATATATGCATGTAAATTAAAATATGCAAATGAGCCTAGATGCAAATAGAAAATATTTGACCTTTATTTGTCAAAATCTTAACTTTTCTCTCCCCCTTTTGTTACCAGCAAAAGAGTAATAGTGTTAGAAAAATAGAAATAAAGTGATAGATATTAACACAACATTAATTCCCAGTCAAGTATAAACATTAAATTTCAATAAAAAATCAAACAAAAATCATAAATGCCCTGTTTGGCACATATTCCACTTTAGAATGGTAGGAATGACATCATCATATAAAACCATATAGTTGTGTCTATTTGTGGTATACTTATATCAGGAATTCGAATATCTACAAACCATGTATAACCGTTAGGACTTTTAAATGAGATTAGTAGTATTTCCCAAATTTTTTTTAAAAATGAATTCAATTATCTTCTAGCCATGCATAACCATGAGGACTTTTAAGTGAGATTAGAATCAACTTATCTATTTAATTAATCAATTTTGATATTCGTTCCTTACACACATGACCGTAAGGACTTTTAAATGAGCATGGAAGCACATAAAAAATTCCAAGTAATTCACCCGTGCATAACCGTGAGGACTTTTAAATGAGAGTGAATACTTTGGATGTTTTATTTGTTAAAAAATATAATAAAATGAAAAACGAATAATTTCCTGTTTAAAATACCATATATTGACATACTATATTGGATTTTGACGAGTGACGGTCGATAGAAATAGAAATGATCATGGAATTTTTACCAACAAAAAGTGTTTATAACTCTTATTTTAAATTTCTAAAGAAATTTACTAATTATACCGTCTCAAGTATAATATATGATTAATATTAACACTCATCACCTTTTTAATCACTATTTATCTTTTAGATAGTCAGTAGGGAGTCAGATTAGTCAATGTAGTTATTTAAAATCAAATCCAAAAATCATTATAGAATCAAATTTTCCAAAATGACTAATATGAAATTAGGTCAAAAAAGTGATTTTCTAAAAGGGGTTTTATAAAAGAAAAAATGTCTGCAATTTGAAAATTATTTGAAATGAAAAATATGCAGATTTTTTCTTTGAAAAAAACGTGATGCAGCTAATGAATGTCTCAACATAAATCACGTTCCACTAGTAATTTTTTTAACAACAATATTACCGATGTTATCTGCCGCTGAATTTTCTTGTTGACTCAAAGTTATCACTAGTTGGATTTGATAGACCAGACCGTGAAGTGTGCATGAAATTATCTTAAAATCATTTTTGACAACTTTTAAATGAATTTCTCTTGAATTTGAATTTGAAGTCGTGCACCAACAGTTACCATCGTGTGCGATCTATAAATATGTTCACATGTGTCATCAAAAGTTAATACAAGACAATATCTCTTATCATCTAATCTTGCAATATCATTAGTCCAAAAAATATCGACATATAAAGATAAGTGGCTAACTATTAGAATCAAAAATAAGAACAAGTCAAATAAGAACATATCAGAAGACGGCAGAATCAAAATCATCATTTATTTTGTTATCACATGACTGGCTGATTTAATTGAGATTACGGTGCAGATTATCACGTTTAATAAATCGTTCAAGATATTACACCGTTGTACCTTTACGATAATTTTACATTATTGCCCATTGTGATTCTGCCACCTTTATACTAGGTTAAGGAATCTTTGCTTTGTTGCCCATTATGTGCTTGGAACAGCCAGAATCCAAGTAACACTATTGTAGTTCCTTAGCCCGCTAGCACACCTACAAGATAAAAGATTTTTGTGACTGTTATCCAGCTTTTTGGCAAAGCCGCGATACCAAAAGATCGATCGAAAACGGAGAACAGTTCGTCTCAGAGATTGGTCATACTTCGTTTCGCTATGGATATCACTGAATTTTGTCCGAGTCCAGATTGAGCTACAATTGATAGGACATGGCAAGAAAGATCATAGGAGTCAGCATCTCAAATTTCAAGTCAATCCGAGTTCATACGCTCAAGTTATGATCGATTCAACTTGGAGGGAAAAACACTGGTTTCGAATCCATCACCAAACACCGTTCGAACCGATCACCTTCGTATCGATTAGCTTTGAATCCATCGAAGTGCCTCGGTTTGACTCCATCAACTTCGAACCCATCGAGTTCGTATCGATGGACCTTGTTCCATCAGCCAGTGTTGACTTCGCATCCATGGAGTAGTTACAAAGCTCGTACCCATCAGAGAAACGCAAGTTCGTATCCAGCAAGCATCGGTCGTTCGAACCCATCCATGAAGCCTCGATCGAACCCATCATTGGAGCCCCGTTCGAATCCATCTGAGAAGCTTCGTTCGAATCCACTGGGTCAACTAGCCATGGTGACGTGTCTTTCATCGGTTCGAATGCGCCAAGATATATGGAGTCGAAGCAGTCAACTCGGAGCAAAACCCGGATCGAGGCGAAGTGTGCGCTCCACGTCAACACGAAGACACGTGCCACCATCGATTCAAAACCATCGATTCGAAAGGATGGTTTCGAACCAAACAGCCACGCAATGAATCCCATCTCGAATCCATCATGTCTCTCAATCCACTGATCCAAATGCCACGAAATTTTCACAGAAGCTTGCATACATGTTGAAGAATGTCCACACCAAATTTCACCTCGATTGGATGAATTCATGATCGATTAGAATGGAGTTCGAATCGATGCCAAAGTGGACCCAAATTTCCTGAGGCCGGGCGTGTGGGCCCCCACACGTGCCAGAAGTGGTCTCCCGAGTTTTCAGCGAAATATCAGCATCCCACACCTATAAATAGAGCCCCAGAGCCAACAGAAAGGGGATCTTTCGACTCTCAAGCGCCCAGACTCTGCCGGATCGAGATCTCCATCATCTTACATCATAACTTCGCTGTTGATTTCGAATTTCCAGTTGTAACTTGCTGTTGATTGCTATAACAACTTGTAATCATTGAAAGAGAATCAATAAAACTGCAGAAAACTTCACAGTGGACATAGGCAACACGCCGAACGACTATAAATCGCTTGTCTACGCATTTACTTTACTATCGATTGGAGTTTTTGTTAGATAATACTCAATTTGAATTTACATTCTTCATTATTATCTCTTCAATGACTCCCGAAGAGTGTTGTGACCAATTTTGGTACAAACACTTTGGTGCTTTCACCGAGAAAACCCAGATTTTCTCCTGCTCTTTGGATCTGTCATCGATACCGGATTGAATAAATCTAAGAGAAAGATCCAGATCATAAAATCCAAGTTCCTTCCTTTCTATTCAGATTTGCACAAAGTCTAGGAAAGGAATTCAACTTTCAAGATGGTTAGTATGAGAACCACCTCTAACGGTGTCAACCAAGAAGAACAGGATAAACAGAATCCTGCTCCGCCACCTCCATCTAATCAGGATGCCACTGGGCACTCGGAACCATCAGGTCCGGTTACCCGACAAGAGTTACAGTTACTACTCCAAGAGCTGACCCAGAGTCGGCAACAACTAGCAGAACAGCTACGTGCTAATGCCGAGCTGATCAACAAGCTGGATCGCCAGAAGCGAAAGAGATCCACAAGAAACCACGCATCTCGCTCCTCCTGCTAGAGTTCTTCATCTTCTGATTATCACAATCGATCTCCACGACCCCGACTAGACGGGAGTCATATGCCAGCTGCTGGAGATCAACCCACACTGACCGTTGGACAACTGAGGGTTGGTCCATCAACCAGTTTCCAAACTGGTCCCTCCTTCCGAGGAGGTACCGTCCCTCACCACACCACGGAATACCGCACTACTAATGTTGCGGCTAAACCAGGGGTCGACGTCCAAGATCAGTCGAACCTGGACCGTCGTCATAGCGAACGTACTCCTGAACCGTACATCCCGGAGGACTATGAGCCAAGAAGGCAAGATTTGGACCGTCGACGACATCCGGTTCAAACCCAAAGTATGGAACGTAATCATACTCCGACGCAAATGCCGGATCTTTCAACTATGATACGTCAGATGATCCGTGAGAGCTAGGGATTTACAAATGACGATTGGGGAGTTTCCCGTAGTCACACGCCTTTTACGAATGATATCCTTACTGCTAAACCCCCACGGCGATTCAGAATGCCAACTCTACCCATGTACGAAGGAAACTCCGACCCCAACCAAAATATTCTGAAATATGAATGGTCGATGACCGCTGCTAGAGATGACGATGCAGTGAAGTGCCGTAGTTTCCCCATATCCTTGGGGGGCATCGCTACTATGTGGTTCACTCGATTGCCACCTCGATCCATCTCCTCGTTCGACCAGTTGGCCATGAAATTCGTTGAACAATTCCGCATGCACGTCGCAAGGCCCAAAGATGTCAACACTCTGTCTAGTGTCACTCATGCTCCTGGAGAGACGCTCAGACACTACTTAGAGAGATTCCATACTGCATGCGTGGAGATTAGTAATTCGAATGATAACTCCATCCTTATGGCGTTAACTAAGGGGATTGACCCCGATTCTGAGTTTGGCAACTGGCTAGCTGGAAAACCACCTACATCATTGGACCGTTTCCACGCCAAGGCGGCTCAATTCCTGAGACGGGAAGATGCGAAACAGTCTAGGAAGCAAACTGATGTAGGACCAAGTACGGAAGGGATCCAAAGCAATGTTGCAATCAAACAGTCCGGCGAGAGCTCCGGAAAAGTTCAGTTGAACGTTAGAAACAAACAAGCTTGGTGAAGAGAGAGCGTGAATCAAACCAGAAAACGAGATCAAAATCCTGGCCCGCATCGCAAGAATCCAATGTTTGACAGTTACACTCCTCTGAATACATCACTGGAGGACTTGTACTTACAAACCTGTGATACAATTCAATATCAGAAACCTGCACTAAGACCGTCGTCAGAGAGACAAATTCAGACGGGAAAGTTTTGCAGGTTCCATGAAAGCTACGGGCACAATACGAACGAGTGCCGTCACTTACAAGACCTCGTCGAAAAACTGATCAGAGAAAGGAAGCTGGAACAGTTTGTGCGGACACCGCAGCCCAGAGAAGCGGGCACATCAAATCAAAACAATGAATCCGATCAACCGAGACAGGGGGACTCGACTTGTCCCCGCGGAAGATTGGTGATAAACGCCATCAGTGGCGGAACAACTTTCTCAGGAGCCTGGAACGACGAAGATCATCGTCATTGTCACACATGACATGCTCATTCAATCTATGAATACTTTGCAGTTTCTTTTACATTCTGAAATTTTAATTTGTAATAAGGCACTGACTTTGCCATATTTTCTTATTTCAGCAATAAAGTACTATCTCTTCAAGCTAAAGCTGTGATTCACCGAATGCAACGTTCAACAATCACGACACACGAAGAGCTAAATTCCATCAAACAATGGAATTTATTCAAATAGCGAGTGACTGTGATACGACCGACCACTCGCTAAGTGAAACCCCAGCTCGGGGGCAAGCCAACACATCAAAGGCTGAACTGGACCAACACACGACAGTCCATTCAATAACTCGTTCCCAGAGCGTGAACGAACTCCAACTTCCCAGAGCGTGAATTGGAGTATAAACATTTAATAACTCGTTCCCAGAGCACGAACGGAATCCAACTTCCCAGAGCGTGAATTGGAGTATAAACATTCAATAACTTGTTCCCAGAGCGCGAATGGACTCCAACTTCCCAGAGTGTGAATTGGAGTATAAACACTCAATGACTCATTCCCAAAGCGCGAACGGACTCCAACTTCCCAGAGTGTGAATTGGAGTATAAACATTCAACAACTCGTTCCCGGAGCGCGAACGAACTCCAACTTCCCAGAGCATAAATTGGAGTATAAATATTCAATAACTCGTTCCCAGAGCGCGAACGGACTCCAACTTCACAGAGCGTGAATTGGAGTATAAACATCAAATCTATCGTTCCCAGAGTGTGAACGGACTCCTAAAAAGCCCAAGTAGATGTGACTGACCATCCAGCGGCTAACTCCAGATTCCCGAAGCGCGAGTCAGAGTACAAACATCAATTCCAGGTTCCCGGAGTGCGAACCCAAACATACATGTTATCTCCAAGTTCCCAGAGTATGAATTGGAGCACAAATACCAAGTCAAAGTTCCCGTAGTGCGAACCGAAATATCGATACTAACTCCAAGTTCGCAGAATGTGAATTGGAGTATGAACATCAATTCCAGGTTCCCAGAGCGCGAACCGTGTTACAAACATCGATAACTCTCAAAATTCCGGAGTGCGAACCGAGTTATCAATCTCGAATTATCCTAAGTCTCCAGAGCATGGACATGTGCTCAAGATTTGCAATAAGTGCGATCAACCACCAAGGTACAAATGTTGTTCCCCAAGACTAGGGGGCAAAAAATCTAAGTGTAAATCACTAACCAAAGTGATACAATGCCTGAAGTTCAACTTGTTCATTGATAACAACATATGTCCAAGACTTTCAGACTTAGCAAATAAAACGAACTCTACTTGACGGTAAAAACGTCACAAGTACACCGGACTAAAAGCTAAACACTGCAAATACTTAAGCACAAATGAAATGAGAATTGAAACAAAGAAATTGAATTTTATTTCAACTAACTATAGACAAGGACTTACATGCAAATAAGTTCTTCCCAAAAAAGAATTCCCACTAGCAGGGGCCGAACCTGCATCTATACACGGCCTACTAAGAAAAAACGAAAACAAGTTCCTATCTACCGGAACATCTGCTTGAGAGGCCGATCTATTTCTTCTTTTTCGACCTTCTTATCAGTGGTTCATCGTCAGAATCACTAGGAACAGAAATCCTTCGTTTGGAGGGTCTCCTCTCCGGTGGTCGCTCTTCAGCCGGGGGCATAATGTCCACGTCCTCCTCAGAACTTGAAATTAAATGAAGGCTCCCCGCCGGAGGAGTTGAAGGGACCGGACCTGCAACAGAAGACGAGGCGGATACCCGAGTACCGGCCACAGAGCCACTTGGCAATATCACATTTAGAGGTGCAGGACTATGCATCGTAGTCCTAACTCCAGCACTGCCCTCAAGCCCCGCAGCCTCTATTTCGGCATTGATCTCGGCCAAGATTTCCTCGTCTCGAGCTGATTGGGCCTGGCGGCGGCAGCTGTGGTCTATGTTACAAAACTAGAGGCCGGCGGAAGATCACTGATGATAAAAGGCAAGTCTGTAGAAGGGTCACCCTATTGGCCAAGCAGCTCACTCACCATTTGTTCGTCGAGAGATAAGGATCTCCCTTGCGCAGTCGCAGTAGACACTGTCGTCGTCACGACAGTCGTTTCAGTGGTGATGGCCTTTTGCCCTTGAACAGGCTCCTGAGCCGAAGATGCCGGAGTAGTTTCAGTTACTGGGCAAAGAAGAGAAGGAGTTATAAGCAATCACTTCAAAACAAACACTTTGGATTCGAGGAGTTAACGCTCTAATAGAAACACACTTGAGATATGTTCAAGGTACCTTCCTCAGTTCGACTCGATGACGGTTGGATGGCCTCAGAGACGTGCTCCCGAATAGGAGATAATCGCGGCTGTTCTGGGTCATAAGCAGGAACAGATTGTGAACCAACCACAGATACAGGCTCTAACGAAGGTGGAGCGCAACAACAGTAGCGTAATGCTCAACACCTGATCCCTCTCCAACCTCCAGAGACGGCCACCAATCATCTCCTTCTCATGAGCAATAATAGCGTCATGGAGGATCTTTTTCTCATCCTCTGTCAGCAACCCGTTTTCGAGTTCAAATCGGTCGACCGATTCATCTGGATGCGCTTCCTCTTCCTCTTCAACCAGTCGACCCCAAGCGCTACGGAGGTGTACCGGGTAGTCCTGAAGCCAGGCCAAATTTTTGTGTCTCAACACATTGGCATTGTAAGTGATAAGAAGATCTTCAATATCGGCCTCCAGCCTGGCCTCCGCTTGTTGAACTTTCTCCTCAACCTCCGTCTCGACCGCCTAGACCTTGCCACTGATGTGCACGTAAATGTGCATATTTTTACCACCATATTTATTCTATTTAAATTAAATAAATGATCATATTGGGTATTTTAACTTGTTCTAACCAAAATTCATATTAGTCCCAAATTTTCACATATTCATCTTCATATAGGGGCAAAACGGTCATTTAAGTGTATATATTTCTTTGAGAAAAATTGATTGGAAATTTATATATCTTTTTGTAGGAAATTACACTCAATTACAAGTGGGTTCATGAAGGAATATGCATGCACAAAATGAATACAAAGGAATGAAGATGGAAATAATTGAAAGTGAAGAACATGGCGGACCCCACCTACCTACTACCTAATGTACAAATTAAAGGCTAATGCACATGCTAAAAGACATTTAAAGCTTCATGTACATTTAAGTGGGGGATTATTAAAGCTAATGATAACTTGGCCACCACACTTCCTCCAAGGGCATTTTGGGTACTCCCCAAAATTATGCATTAGGGTTTCTAACTTGTATAAATACCCCTTATGTTTGATGTAGCCATCTTCCTCTTAGTTAGTTAGTTTTAGTTTAGAAAATAAATCAAATCTCTCTTTCTTTCCATGGCTACTTAGCCATTTCTTCTCTTATGTAATTCTTTTTTTTATGCAATGTTAATTATTGTTTCTTTTTAATTACATGTTCATTTCCTTTTATGCAAGTAGTGTAGATTTTCCTTTATGCAATAGATTTTCCTTTATGCAATTAGAATAGTTTTCCATTTCACTTTGCTCTGTTTTCCTTTTCTTTTTCTCTTATGTTGCAAGCTACATTTTTTCATATGATAACAAATATGAGAGGCTAAACCCTTTTAATTTAGGGGTAATGAAGCTCACTAATCATGTAGCTTCAACTTAATTTGATGTTTATGCTCTCTTTTTGTGCTTAATGAGAATGATTGAAGTGGTTTAATGATGTTGTTTAGCTTTGAATTTGATAGTCTATGTTGTTTATAACAAATAAGCTATGCTTAGTCAAACAAAACACAAATTGCCTCTTCATCTACATATGATTATGGCAAAGAAGTGATTGTTGAAATTAAAAATTGATGGCCTATATTTCTAATTAATAGTTAATAGGCCATGCTTAAAATAGATTTTGCTTTCAACTTTCTTATCATATTTTATGAGATTTAAAAGTGTATTAGTGGTTGTGTTATAGTTTGATGGTTTATATTGAGCTAATTAATAGCACAAATATACCATACTTATGATAAGCACATCAACTAATTCACTAATGACAAGAAAAGAGCGATCACAACTTCATTTTATTGATTTATGTGATCTAGAGAGTGGAAATTGCCTCTAAATTGTCGTAACACTCATATTTTTATCAATTTTCTTTTGCTTGTTTTTCTTCTTTTCTAGTTTAACATTCTCTTCAAGATTGGTTTAATTTGATTGAATAGATTTTTAAAATCATCAATTCCCTGCGGATCGACCCGTATTCGCCGCGTGCTACATTCGTACACCGTGCGTTTGCGTATAAATTTTATTATAAATTCGTTCGACGGTTTTCTAAACCGATAGAATTTCCGTCGACGAACAAAACTCATACGATTTTCAATAAAACGACATTCTTTTTTCCAAATCCATATTCAACTTCGAAATCATTTATGTTTTGGTTTTTCGTGCTTAAGCTGTGTCTCGCACATTTGATGAGACAAATGAATCGGTCTTTAGAAGACCGTTTCATGTACTTTTTGACTGTATACTTTCTCATCTCTTGTAAATAATAATCTTTCATGTAAATATTGGATTTTTATTTTTATTTTTCTCCTTCCACTTGAGTTGACTGTGGGGACACAATCAAAATCAAGTGTGGGGGGAGGCTCATCTTCAATTTTTCTATTTTTCATAGTTTATTTTTGCTTTAAAATTTCAAAAAAAAAATCACAAAAACAAATTTTCTTTTGATTTATTTTTAAAGGAAACACTAAGATAAATATATGGTTTTGGTTTATTAAATTGAAATTTTTGAAAATTGATTTGTCTTAACAAAAATAAAAATGAAGTTTGATTACAAATAATAATGGTTTAACTAGTATATAGGAAGATTCATACGTGTTAATTATGAAGTACATCCTAATTGAAAATCTTTGTTTTAAAAATGGTTGATTTAAAGTAAAGGATATAACATTTTTTTTGCCTTCTAAGTTAAATGGTGCTAAGATGATTTTGCAGAACTCTCTCTCTCTCTATTTTTAAAAAAAAATATGAAAATATAAAATAATAACATCCAAGTATTCACTCTCATTTAAAATTCCTCATGGTTATGCATGAGTGGATTACTTGGAATCTTTGATTATGTGCTTTCATACTCATTTAAAAGTCCTCAGGGTTATGCATGTATGGAACACATACATATAAAAAAACAGACTTAATAAAAACCACCTATGGTCGATAGGTGTATGCACGAAAGTGTGTGCACTCGCCATGCTCTGTAATCCCCTCACATAAGCCCGAAAGGCAGTGCATGGGTGGTATATCTGGCCTCAGTTTACCTGAGCTAGGTGTGTAATTTTTCTTGCAAATAATGAGAGAGAAAGCAATTGAAATCCTAGCACTATTTTTACTTAGTTGATTTGATTTGTTATTGAAAAGAAATAAAAATACCACTTTGATAAACTTTGATAATCAACTAAGAATCCTTTTCATAATTACACTTTGTTATCAATCAAAATAACAAGTTAAACTATAGTCTATTTGTTATGATAACTTTGTTTTTATTGAAAATTTTGACGAGTAAATGACTAAAAAATTTTCAAGATGATAACCAAAACCTATATTTAACTTATTTGTGTCGATTTAAAATTAAATCCTTCATTGTAAATATTTTCAAAAATTCACGTTCATCTCTTTGTAAATAAATCTTGCATTTTGTAAATATTTTCATCCTCCATGTGGATTTTGTGGGTAGTATCCACTGAAACCCCTCATGAGACAACACTCGTCCTACTGGGGACGCCCAGAGGTTTAACAGCTTGTTGCATACGCTCAATGCATTCATGCTCCCTACGAAAACGGACTTATCTTAATTTTTCTTTATTCGAGAACGAATAAAAAGATAAGTGTGGGGGTATTTGATGTGCACATAAATGTGCATATTTTTACCACCATATTTATTCTATTTAAATTAAATAAATGATCATATTGGGTATTTTAACTTGTTTTAACCAAAATTCATATTAATTCCAAATTTTCACATATTCATCTTCATATAGGGGCAAAACGGTCATTAAGCGCATATATTTCTTTGAGAAAAATTGATTGGAAATTTATATATATTTTTGTAGGAAATTACACTCAATTACAAGTGGGTTCATAAAGGAATATGCATGCACAAAATGAATACAAAGGAATGAAGATGGAAATAATTGAAAGTGAAGAACATGGAGGACCCCACCTACCCACTACCTAATGTACAAATTAAAGGCTAATGCACATGCTAAAAGACATTTAAAGCTTCATGTACATTTAAGTGGGGGGTTATTAAAGCTAATGATTACTTGGCCACCACACTTCCTCCAATGGCATTTTAGGTACTCCCCAAAAATATGCATTAGGGTTTCTAACTTGTATAAATACCCCTTATGTTTGATGTAGCCATCTTCCTCTTAGTTAGTTAGTTAGTTTTAGTTTAGAAAATAAATCAAATCTCTCTTTCTTTCCATGGCTACTTAGCCATTTCTTCTCTTATGTAATTCTTTTTTTATGCAATGTTAATTATTGTTTCTTTTTAATTACATGTTCATTTCCTTTTATGCAAGTAGTGTAGATTTTCCTTTATGCAATTAGAATAGTTTTCCATTTCACTTTTCTCTCTTTTCCTTTTCTTTTTCTCTTATGTTGCAAGCTACATTTGTTCATATGATAACAAATATGAGAGGCTAAACCCCTTCAATTTAGGGGTAATGAAGCTCTCTAATCATGTAGTTTCAACTTAATTTGATCTTTATGCTCTCTTTTTGTGCTTAATGAGAATGATTGAAGTCGTTTAATGATGTTGTTTAGCTTTGAATTTGATAGTCTATGTTGTTTATAACAAATAGGCTATGCTTAGTCAAACAAAACACAAATTGCCTCTTCATCTACATATGATTATGGCAAAGAAGTGATTGTTGAAATTAAAATTTGATGGCTTATATTTCTAATTAATAGTTAATAGGCCATGCTTAAAATAGATTTTGCTTTCAACTTTCTTGTCATATTTTATGAGATTTAAAAGTGTATTAGTGGTTGTGTTATAGTTTGATGGTTTATATTAAGCTAATTAATAGCACAAATATACCATACTTATGATAAGCACATCAACTAATTCACTAATGACAAGAAAAGAGAGATCATAACTTCATTTTATTGATTTATATGATCTAGAGAGTGGAAATTGCCTCTAAATTGTCTTAACACTCATATTTTTAGCAATTTTCTTTTGCTTGTTTTTCTTCTTTTCTAGTTTAACATTCTCTTCAAGATTGGTTTAATTTGATTGAATAGATTTTTAAAATCATCAATTCCCTACGGATCGACCCGTATTTGCCGCATGCTACATTCGTACACCGTGTGCTTGCGGTATAAATTTTATTATAAATTCGTTCGACGGTTTTCTAAACCGATAGAATTTCCGTCGACGAACAGCCACTGCCGCATCCCGTTCAGTCCAGAGCATCACGACTTGTTCACACGCCTCCTGGGCTGCATTGTTCGCATCATCCCTATCCTTGGCGATTTTGGCAAATTTGGACTTAAGCTCATTTAGCTCCTTCAGGGCTGCGTCCTTCTCGGCAGCGACCATGGTGTTTCGATGGCCCATATCCTCTACCGTGGCATAATGCTCACGTTTCATCCTATCCGTCATTGCCTGGGCTTCGTCAGCCTCCATTTCAGATTTCCAAGAAGATTTAGCTTCACTGTTTAGCACCTCAATGATACGGCTCTTTTGAGCTAACTCAGCCTGCAACCTCTCGATGGTGGCCCCACGCTCAAAAGCCAATGCCGATGCTTTGTCAGCCGCTTTCGACCACGCCTTATACTGGGCATAAAAATCATGCACGTAGTCATGAACCACCTGCTCGGCTTCCTCTGGGATCCTTTTTAAATGAGGAGGAAAGATATAGTTGTCGAAGCAGATGTTTGGAAAATCTCTCTTTAGCTGAGCAAGCTTGATTGCTCCTTCCCTTGAAAATTCCACGGGGGGATTTTCTGTAACGACAGCAGTTATTGTTTCACTCCTAGAATGGCGGGATTCATGCCTAGAAGATTGAGAGGCCGACATATAGTGTGAAGATTCAAAGGGACGAGAGACATGAGCAGGAGGTTGCATGGGATCTCTGGAAGGAGGAGGAGTACGCGATCGCGATCGACGCTTATAGCCTCTATCTGTATCATATCTCTCTTGACCAGAATACCCAGAGCGTCCCTGGTTGTAATCTTCGTCCCCTTCTCGTCTGCGCGAATCATGATATGAAGACTTGCAGGCATGTCGGGGACTCCCTAACATTGAACCTCGCCTAGACATAGTATCCGCAGAACAAAATAAAATAGAATTAATCACCTTTCGAAACAGGTACTTTACAGTCAAAGGTTATGTAGTGTTGAGAAATATGTATGAATGTGCAACCCTCCGACCAACCGGATGTTCCACACGGAAAAGACTCGCTCAAAATTAAAGTTTCTGAAAGTTCTTCCAATCCGGCATCATGCTGCAGGGACACATCGTCCGGAATTGGAATATTGGCGAGCCCTTCATAAAGACTTTCAGTTCTCGGAGGAGACATCTCTGAAATTCTAACTCCGGGAGAGGATCGGGCCGTGACAACCGATTTCCATCTCCCCATCTTAGTTGACGTGACAACGGCTGCCTTGCCTTTTCTCTGCTCTGCGACATCCTGAACTACGTCTGTAGGCTCCGACAACGGCTCGTCATCAGTATGAGTTCTTTCAGAGTCAGCCTCCTCGGCTATAATAACTTTGGGCTTCTTATGCCTGACTTGTTTTTTTGAGACGGTCCTTAGTGCCCCGTCAAATTTTGTGCTCTGCCCTCGTTCGATCAACCCGTAAGTCCGGAGACTCCTAAAAAGCGACTCGATATCCCTATCTTCACTCAGGACTTCTCGAAGTACTCGCACCATCTCCTTAAAGTGTTCACCTTCGGGCCGTTGAATCGTCGCTGTAGAAAGGAAAAAACATAAGTTTCACTTTGACTGCAATTCCTTAATAATTATTTGATAACTCAGCTACACTCACGTCTGAATAACCATCGCCGGGCAAACCCCGGAGGACATCTGACATAGAACCATTCCGTCCTATAATAACTCAACCTGGTCCAGGACCTAGTGACCACTTGGCAATTCCTCACTGCTTCCAGAAATGTGAAGGAAGGGTAATCACCTCGAGTTTTGAAATTGAATAGATATCTGATCTCGGTCGGGATCGGTGGTCTATGAAGGTACTCCATGAAGACGATGAATAAACTGTTCACGGAAGCATATCCGTTCGAGTGTAGTTGAGATGGAGCGATCCTAAAAAAAGACAATACTTCTCTAATATACTCGTTGAACGGAGGAAGCGTTCCGGCCGCGCATGCGTGGCGATTAGATGTTGTATATCCCTCTGGTGGATTGTGTGGTTTATCATTCTACCCCAGCAGTAACACGTCATCCAGTGACAGGCCGTGCCTCAAGCATATCCTCCCCAACATATCTTCAGAAATATTGGATTGAACGGAATCCGATGGATTGGCAATAAGAGACGCATTGGGGAATTCGTCCGGGGCTGGACCGATGATCTCAGGTTCAATATCCGAAACCTCTAGTCTCGGAGTTTGAACCTCCTGCTGCTGCGAACTTGAAGGTTCCATGACTAGCTAACTCATGAGAAACCATCGTTAGACGACAAAGGACCCGTGCGTTCCCCAGTGTAAAGTGTATGAATGTATGTTGTACAGTGCCATGCATTACTTGAATAAATATCGCAAAGTTAAAGGAAATATGCAAACGACAAAGCTACGAAGTCCAGTTATAATGACCATCATCGCTGACCGTCATCACTAAACTGTTTATATGATGGAAGTTGATTCGGATAGAAGTTGTTATGGTTCCATCAACGAGCTTCAAAAGGTGGTCAAGTATGCAGTTTAATTATCAAGTCCGAATATGCAAGGATGAAGCTCGTCGGAATTATGCTTAGAAAATGTCAAACTTTGGTATCCATCATAGAGGGTTCGAACCGATCACAGGGAACCCATTCGAACCCATCCAAACATCACTTCGAAGCGCACCTTCGAATCGATGCAGAAAGGCACGCTTCGAATCGATAATCAGGTGTCAAGTTCGAATCGATGTAGAAAGGCACGCTTCGAATCGATAATCAGGTGTCAAGTTCGAATCGATCAATGAAGGATGACTTCGAATCGATCTTTGGTTGACTAGTTCGTACCAATCAGGAAACCCTCAACTTAACATCGATCACGTTCGAATCGATACCCTTCGCATCGATATAAAGTTGAGAACTTCGAACCGATAGCCGATGGATTCGAATCCATCGATTCGAATGGACCCATCAAGATAGTCAATCGGTGCGAACTGCTTCACCCCCATAAGGTCATCCCAGGGATCGATGCGAAATCCAAGGAAAAATGACGCCGCCATCATCGCTTCGAACACAAGTCCACGAATCGATTCGAAGCTCCCCCAAACCAGATATGGTTTTGCCAATCACCAGAGTGGACAATCGATGAAGAAGAGATAGGTTCGAAATAACTTTGCCGTTTGGATTCGAGACTAATTACCTAATTTGAGTGATGGATTCGAAGAATTAAAGACTTGGATCGTGAATGGTTCGAATACGTAACACAGTGCCTTCTTCTCTGAAGCTTCGAGGCGATGCAAAACACAATAAACACAAGGCAAGAGTAAAAAGTGAAAAAGTGGCAAACCCTCTGCTATTTATATGGAGCCTAGGAAGTGAACGGGCCGTTTTGCATCCCAGTTAACTCAACTGGTCACAACCGGTCAATTATCAGATCGATTCGAAGACAACCTTCGAATCCATCGGCCTAAGGCCCTATCGATTCGAAGTTACCCTCACACTTCATCGATACGAAACACATAGGAGGGGGACGAGTTGCATCGATGCGAAACAAATAGTGGGCACATCGATTCGAAGCCCTGTTCACATCAACAAATTCTCGACTCCATCCACAACCTACCGATACGAACGACGACTTCGTATCCATCATTTCCTATCGACACGAACTACTATTTCGTATCTATCCTTTCTCATCAGTACGAATGAACGTTTCATACTCGTCCAAGCCATCGGTTCGAATGTCAGTTTCGTACCCATCATAGCATAAGCGTACTCCATCCATACGAATGTAGATTTCGAATCCATCGATGCTCAAACACATCGGTTCAAAGTATTACCTTCGCGCAACCCAAAGTCGTTTCCTTCGACCTTCTATATCGATTCAGGAAAGGATCGATACGAAGGGACTTTTCAAAACAACCATCAAGCGTTGTCTCAACTCAAAATTTCCAAATCAGTTCGGGAGAGAATCGATACGAAATTCAATAGCAAACCAAACTGACAATGACTCGTGGACGCAAGACGTTAACAAGGGTCAAACTAACATATGTGCATATATGTCGATCTAACATTCGATTTTAAACATTTACAGGGATCGAATACTCATCTTGTTACAAATGCAGCAGTCAACGACTAAGCGTTATTATACAGCAATCAATCATATCGGCACAAGGTTACAGCAATACAGAATACGAGTCTCAACAAAAAAAGAGAGCAATGATTGTTCGGAGAGAAATTGCAGCTATTCAAAGCACATCATGTTCCCACAAGACGTACTTTGGGGGCAAAATGTTATCCCGCTTGGCAAAGCCGCGATACCAAAAGATCGATCGAAAACAGAGAACAGTTCGTCTCAAAGATTGGTCATACTTCGTTTCGCTATGGATATCACTGAATTTTGTCCGAGTCCAGATTGAGCTACAACTGATAGGACATGACAAGAAAGATCATAGGAGTCAGCATCTCAAATTTCAAGTCAATCCGAGTTCATACGCTTAAGTTATGATCGATTCAACTTGGAGGGAAAAACACTGGTTTTGAATCCATCACCAAACACCGTTCGAACCGATCACCTTCTTATCAATTAGCTTCGAATCAATCGGAGTGCCTCGGTTCGACTCCATCAACTTCGAACCCATCGAGCTCGTATCGATGGACCTCGTATCCATCAGCCAGTGTTGACTTCGCATCCATGGAGTAGTTACAAAGCTCATACCCATCAGAGAAACGCAAGTTCGTATCCAGCAAGCATCGGTCGTTCAAACCCATCCATGAAGCCTCGATCGAACCCATCATTGGAGCCCCGTTCGAATCCATCGGAGAAGCTTCGTTCGAATCCACTGGGTCAACTAGCCATGGTGACGTGTCTTTCATCGGTTCGAATGCGCCGAGATATATGGAGTCGAAGCAGTCAACTCGAAGCAAAACCCGGATCGAGGCGAAGTGTGCGCTCCACGTCAACACGAAGACACATGCCACCATCGATTCGAAACCATCGATTCGAAAGGATGGTTTCGAACCAAACAGCCACGCAATGAATCCCATCTCGAATCCATCATATCTCTCAATCCACTGATCCAAATGCCACGAAATTTTCACAGAAGCTTGCATACATGTTGAAGAATGTCCACACCAAATTTCACCTCGATTGGATGAATTCATGATCGATTCGAATGGAGTTCGAATCGATGCCAAAGTGGGCCCAAATTTCCTAAGGCCGGGCGCGTGGGGCCCCTCACGTGCCAGAAGTGGTCTCCCGAGTTTTCAGCGAAATATCAGCATCCTATACCTATAAATAGAGCCCCAAAGCCAACAGAAAAGGGATCTTTCGACTCTCAAGCGCCCAGACTCTGCCGGATCGAGATCTCCATCATCTTACATCATAACTTCGCTGTTGATTTTGAATTTCCAGTTGTAACTTGCTGTTGATTGCTATAACAACTTGTAATCATTGAAAGAGAATCAATAAAACTGCAGAAAACTTCACAGTGGACGTAGGCAACATGCCGAATCACTATAAATCGCTTGTCTACGCATTTACTTTACTATTGATTGGAGTTTTTGTTAGATAATACTCAATTTGAATTTACATTGTTCATTATTATCTCTTCAACGACTCCCGAAGAGTGTTGTGACCAATTTTGGTGCAAACAGTGACCTATTTGTTTCTATAGGTCCATGGTTGTTAGTGGCAATAGATTTTAAAAAATAATTTTGTGGAGACGCAAATCTATTTATATATGTTCCTTTCAGCACCCAAATTTGTTTAAAGGATTTTATATTTGTGCCTTTTGGAACCCAAATTGGTATGATTTTCACATTTTTGGGTCTATACGAACAAATATTTTGATGTGTCCAATTTTTGTACAAATAGTGCACTCGGATATAACTTGATTAATTTTGCTTCTAACATATTCAAAGTGAGTATACCCAAGTCCTTGTCTACCAGTATTAACAGTTTGTTTTCCTATTAGCATATTTAGTGATCTTTAACTTTTGGAAAAGTTTCCTAAAGTTGTAGACAATTTTTAGGCTTGTGTTTTGAGTGATTCATTTTCTTTCAATAATTGTGTGCACTTTCTAATGGAATTTTCTCTTCTTGTATTTTCACTTTCTTTCAAAATCAGAATTTCATTTTCAAGCGATTTAATTTTGATTTCTGATTTTTTAATCTCTTCTTCGAATATTGGACACTTATTACACTTAAGGCTTTTAGTTTGATAGTTTTTAACCAATTGATTAAGCTGTTTATTTTACCTATCAAACTATTTCTTTGCAATTCAATTTTGAAATATTTTTCCCTAAGACTTTCAAAACAGCCATTTACTTCATGAAAATATATAAGTAGTTCTGATTGCAAAAGTTTTGATAACTCGCTTGGCTCATCATCGTCGCTATCTGTTATATCACCTCGAAGGCACGGATCTACTTTTTCACTCTCACTGCTAGTGCTTTTATAATCATCATCACTCTTATTTCGCATGGCTGCAAAACTTCACCGTTTTATTTCTTTTCTAGGCCGTGTCGATTCTAATGACAATTGGGCTTGATGTGTCCGGCTTTGTTGCACTTGTGACAGATGATCTCCCGTTCTTCTGGGTTGTTTAGTGCTTTGACTATTCTGCTTTTAAATTTTTGATTTAGAGCTGGATTTCTGTATTTGTGGTTCCACTTTTTGAATCTCTTCATTAGTAATGCCAGCTCAGCAGCTCCATCTTCATCATCATCACTACTGCCTTTTTTCAATCCTGTTGAGCATGTTTCTATGTCGATTATGGGGGATCTCTCATGATTTTTGACTTGTGCACCATATATTGCAACAAAAGCATTCCAGATTTCCTGTGCATTTTTACAATGAGAGATAAAGTTAAAATTATCTTGATTAATATGAGAATATAGTATATGCATAGTAAGAGCATTAATCGAAGTAATTTTCTCATTTGTTATATCACACCCATTTTCAATAATATCCCAACACTTAAAATTAGTTGATTTTAAATAAAATTCTATTTTTAGTTTCCAATTCAAAAAATCTGCTCCACCAAAAACACGAGGAATAATATTGGGCCGACCTGCAGTAAAAACATTATTAATAGAAGCTATTTTAAAAATTCAAATTTGTAAGAAAAATTGGTCTTTGAAAAAATCAAAATTTTAAAACAAAAATGGCTTTTGCTCCTAGCTCTGATACCACTTGTAGGATCGATTTCACCCTAGAGGGGGGTTGAATAGAGGATACTAATAATTAAAAAAAATTGTTGCGAAAGTATATAAAATAATCTCAGCACAGATATCAATTTAATAATAGCAGCACAGATAATAGCAAAATAAAAAAAATGCAAAAATAGAACACACAGATTTACCCAGCTTTGGCAAAAACCTTCCTATGTACTGCCCCCAAGGTTTCTAGTAGAAATTAAGTAGTCAGACGCTTACACAGGTAAACTCACGACACCCACTATCGACTAACCTAACTCTACACTCAAAACCCTACCACAACCCAGCCACTAAGTTGCGAGTTCTCGAACTTCACCACCGCAGTTCGTCCCCTAGTCACACGACTAGAAACTACAAAGGAATAAAAGAGAAAATGCAAAGTAAAACAATTTAAAAACAATGAAACCCTAATTTATAAACTATAGCCCATAACTTATTTATAATGACCGGCCCAAATATGTAGTGATAGAAAAAGTTGTCCCTTTATTCTTTTATACTATCGGCCTATATCCTCCGCCTCGTTTCTTTTTGCTCGAGCTTAAAAATGGCTGCTTCCTTTAGCGTTCGTTCCTCTTTACAAAAACAAGGGCTTCTAATAAATTGAGGCTGCCGACTTCAACTACTTGATCGAATGATGATTCCATGTTGCTTGCTCTGTCGATCGACTGTAACATCCCTTTTTTTAAATCAAATTTAAATTGATAATTAATCTAATTTTCGAAATTAAATTGTGAATTAATTTGGTATTTTTCAAATTAAATAGATATTTATTCGTTTATTAATATAAATGTATATAAATTTTATTTTTAAATAGAATTTTAATTGGAAATTCAATAATAAAAATCTTAGAGAATAAATTGAATTTAAAATTTACATTTTGAAATTGATAAATTTTTTTTTTTCCAATTATATTAAATATGCATTTTGATTTGAAAATGATATTTTTAAGTTGATATAATAAATTTTTCAAAGGTTAATTAAGAATTAAATTCTAATATATTTATTCATGTATAATTAAATTTTAAAACTAAAAGGATTATACAAATGATAAATAAAGAAAATGTATTTACTTAAATAGGAAATATAATATAAAGTTATATAAGTGTTAATGATAGAAAATACATAAATATAAATATTCATAATAACTTGGATTTAAAATGTAAAACAAGAATTAATGAAAGTTTTAAAATATTTTCTTTTATATACTTGAAAATAAATATAAAGGCTTTGATATGAATTGATCTTTTGAAAATATAAATATAAAAAATTAAAATAAAGTAAAGGTTTAAATAAAGTTATAAATTATAATATGATAAGGGTTTTAAACATAATTTGTAAATAAATTAAAGAAAAGGTCTTTACATAAATTTATTTGAATTTAACAAGTGTAAATTAAAGAGAAATGCAAACTTACAAGTGTGAAAATTTTAAAATATCTTAAGACATTTGTAAATTTTGTACGAATATACTAAACAAGTAGCACACTTAAATTTCTTTTAAAATTTTTAATTACAAATAACATTTTAAATAAGAAAATACTGGTTAATTAATTTTCAATTCAAAAAAAACTCTCTCATCTTCATTTTCAAATCTGAAAACAGGAGAGAATAAATTAAAACAAAAGCAAAGGAATCAAACCTGAATCAATTAAAAACAAATTTTTTCCAGTTTTCAAAGCCTCGAAGTATAACCAAAGAAAAATCAAAAGCAATCAAAACAAATAATTTTTCAGTTTTAAATCATGTGGCTATTTCAAAGTCAAGATCACATTCAAACCATCTTAGATCTGAAAGCAAACTAGGAGATGAAATTCAAATCAAAAGACTGAGCAAATTTAAAAGAAACAAAACCTGATTCAATGTCTAGAGCAAAGCAATTCAAACAAAAAGATTCAACTCAGTAAATTGAAAACCTAGAAATCAGAGCTAGATCAAACAACCAGAGCAAGTTCAAATCAAAATTTAACTAAGCAACATCAAGCATCAGATAAGAGATCAAGTTTCAAACTCAGATTCATTTTCCAGGTTCTCTGTCTCAACAAATCAGGTGAGCAAATCTGACCTTTTTTAAATTGGATCTGTGAATCATCTTGATGCTTTGTGAAGTAGTGGTTGTGAAAAATGATAAATGAACGTAAATAGCTCTACATGTATATGTTTGTGTGTGGATTGAAGTATGCATGACTGTATACATTTGTCTATACTCTGTTGTGCTTCTAGAACTAAGATTAACTAAAGAAAAATTTATATCTCCCTACATAATCAAATTAAAGTTATGATCATAAAAGAGAAAAGGATTATATGAACGTAATATCAATTTTAAAAATAGTTTAGACTTGGTGGATTAGGGTCAAATGCTTGTGAGTGGAGTAGTCAGGGAAAAATGGCTACAGGGTCGTCAGATCATCGGAGCTGCCAGGATAAGGTGGATTAGGGTTTATAGGGTTATCTTGGTCTATGGGGAAAACAATATCGCTGCGACATTGTCATTGCATTGAGTGGGACTAGACTTGGTGGAATCAAGTTATGGGTAAGTGGCGAGGCATAGGACGCGAAGGCGGGTGGCCGATGGTCGGAGGCATCGTGGCGAGGGCTATTTCTGATGGGTGTTGGGTTCCAGATGGTATTGAACAGCTGGATTTTGATTTCAAGCGAGGTTGATGTAGCTGTGTGGTCGGAACGACTCGGGGGAACTCAGGTGATTCGTCGTTGGCCGGGGCGATGATCAGAAGTGCTTGGCCGAGGCGTACACGTGCACAAGGGATCACCTGTATCTGGTGAAGTATGGGTTTATGTGGAACTCTTGTTAGTGCTCGAGTTACTTGCGTGGGTGACTCGAAGAAAAAGGGGAAGAGTGATACTCGAAGTCAAGCTTGAGTTTGGCTCGGGAAAAATTTAAAATAGGCTCGGGTTTGTTTAATCTATTACCAGACTTCAAATTTAAAAGGAAAAAAATATATTGTTTTAGGTTTTAATATACAATAGTTTTTTTAAGTTACAAAGTAAATTTTTATTTAAACAAAGTTTAAAAGCATATTTAAACTAAATAAGTTTCCAAAGCAAAATAAATTAAGTTTAGAATTTTTAAAATAAGGTTTAAAAAAAATATAAACTATGTTTTCAAAAGTAAAGTATTAAGCAAGTTTTCATGGATTTAAATTTTAAAAGTTAAATTGTTTTAAATTTGTTGGTTTATATAATTTTTTATTAAGTTAATTATCTTATTAAATCATTGATTGTTTTCAAATATAATTAAATGAAATTACTTAATGTATTAAAGGATGGAAAATTGAGGTTAATTTGTCAAGGGATTATATATTTAATTACTTAAAGATTTATTTAATATAAGTAATTAAAGAAAAATTTATCAAAGTGATTAATCCATTTATGTGATAAATCAAAGATTACTTAAGGTAATTGATTTAAAGACAATTACTTAATTTAAAAGTAATTATTTAATGATTGAAGTTGATTAAGTGATTTAGGATAATCACTTATTGCAATTTTATAAATTAAATGATAATTAACTTGAAGGTTAATTTAATTAATGTAATAAATTAAGGAATAATTAATTAATTAAAGGTAATTAATTAAGAAGGATGATTAAAGTTGATGAATCAAGTGATTAAAATTAATTTGAGATTTATTAGTTCAAGTGATTAAGGATAATCACTTATTGAAATTAATTAAGTATAACTAATTAAATAGGAATTAATTAAGGGTTAATTAATTAATGTAATAAATTAAGGATAATTAATTAATGGTTAATTAATTAATAATTAAAGGTTAATAATTAATAATATAAAGGTTAATTATTAATTATTAATAATCAAAGGTTAATTAATTAAAATGATTTGTAATTAATTAATATTAACTAACCAGAATTAGTAAATTTATTCATAAGTAATTAATTTAATTTCAATTAATCAGATGATTAATTAACCTTACTTATGGATGTTTGGATTGCATTGAATGCTTTGAATTGTTGACATCCTGATATGTTATGCTTTGTGCTATGAATTGTTTTGGTGTGATTTGTGATGAATGTAATTTATTTATCTGTGATAAATTTATATTATTTATTTGTGAATCTGTGAATGAAGATAAGCATTATAGATTAGACCACTTATCGATATTGATGTGCATGAATCTGTGATGATTGATGATGTTGCATTATTGTGTAAAACCCCTGGACTACACCATACACACACAAGTATGGATTGCAAGAGGAAATTGGTTAAGTCACAGATTTTTGAAATGGTTTTAAAATTGAATTTTGAATCCAAATGGTTTTAGAAATGGAATTGGGTTAAATATGAAAAGCTTTTGAAAGGAGTTTTGAAGATAAAAGTTATTTTGAATAACTTGATAAAGTTTTGAAATTTAAATAATTTGATTTGAATTTTAATTCAAGATTTGAATTTGAATTCAAGATTTGAAGTTGAATTCTATGTTTGGAAATTATGGTTTAAAAAGATTGTACAAGTTATAAATTTGTTTATATGGGTTTTAAACCATTTTAAAAATATTATTTTGGAAATTTGAATTTAACCCAAGTTTTATACTTGAAGGGCTTTAACTCATGCAAATGCAATCGGATTTTTCCGAAACGAAAACTATTTGTTTTCAAATAATAATAGGTTTCATATAAAAAATGGATTTCCAACTTGTGCTGAAAGATTTCAAGTTTGAAAAGGAAAATTGTTTTGAAATTTATGAATGAATCTTTGTGAAAGACTGTTGAACTTTGTTTTGAAAATCGAAGAGCATCTTAAAGGTATATCTTTTATACTCTTTTGTATAAAAGATTTGGGAATTGAAATAGTTTTGAAAACTATGAATGAATCTTTGTGAAAGATTGGTGAACTTTGTGAAGTGAATCTCCTTTTTAAAAGATTTAAAATGGTAATTTGTTTAAACCATTTGTTTTGGGCAATAAGTTGTGACTTAACCAAGATCCCAATATCCATATGGTTTTTAAATATTGCGCTCATTATTCGGTTTAGTCAGGAGAGAACCTTTGTGTCATATAACCCATTTCGAACAATGATACAACGATATGGATAGCATTTGAAGACCGGTGGTGAACACTGGATATTTTCGAAAGCGAAAGGATAACCCGTCGAATGTCTCTACACCGAATGGCCCTGGTATAGGGATTGTTTGCACAAAAAATGGACAAACACCTCCAAGTCGTATTATTTTAGTTGAGTATGTGTGATTTTCAATGATTTTAGATGAGTATGTAAATATGAGAAAAGTAAGGGCTGAAATGTAAAAGACACGCAGATTTATAGTGGTTCGGCCAGAGTGTGCCTACGTCCACTTTATATGTTATTATCTTTCTTCTTCCAGATTACAAGTACAATGCTTTGTATACAAGTGTATGAAAGTAGTTTGAAAGTTCCTTCCTTGCTTGAGCTCTCAAACTTGTCTGCCATTGTTGTACCCCTGCCCCTCTATTTATAGAGTGAGGTAGGGGGCAGGGGTCTTGGAAGTATATAGCTGCAGGTGGGCTTGGGCTGAAGCAATCTGGACTGGCAGCTTTCTGGTTCGGCGAAGCTTGGTTCGGTGGTAGAGGAGAGGAGTGTGGTTCGGTGCCACCTTGGGTTTGATTCGGTGGTTACTTGGTTCGGTTGATGGTGAGTTCTCGTGGTTGGTTCGGCATGGGGTAGCAGGGAGTTGGTTCGGCATGGGGTAGCAGGGAGTTGGTTCGGCATGGGGTAGCAGGGAGTTGGTTCGGCATGGGGTAGCAGGGAGTTGGTTCGGCATGGGGTAGCAGGGAGTTGGTTCGGTAGCTTATGCCGAATGAACTTGCGCATGTGAATGCCGAATGGGACTGTATGCTTGCATAGCCGAATGAACATGAGAGTATAAGGCCGAATGGACTTTGTATTTGGATTTTGAGTGGAACTCTGGGCTTACATACGCTTGCTGGTTGCTTCTTCTTAGCTTGATCGTGGTGGAGACGCGCTCGACATTGATATTCCAGTTTTGACCAAAAAACGGGATAACAAAGTAGAGGTTGCTCGCGAGCCCGGGTGAAACTGCGGCTTCTTGGTCTTGAGATCTTCTGGGTGAAAATCCGCCCAACATTTGCCCCCCAAAGTGGGGCACGTGCTTGCACGTGTCGCGCTTTGTTTCTCGTTGGTGGGAAGACTCGTCTTGTAATGTCATGGGCTGGATGTTTATATCTTGTGGATGTCCTGCAAAGAGATTTATAGTTTTAGTGTGGTTTCAAATAACGACCGTTCGGGGTCGAAATATTTGTGATCAAGTGAATTGCGCCGTTCGAGGCGAGTTAGTGTACCCCGAGGGGGTTATCGATGCCAGGTTCACGTTAGAGTGGTTCCCTGGATCGTTTGTCAAGGTGGTTTATCGCTAGCTCAGAGCATGCCTAGGGGTTGTTCTCGACCCCGTACATGTGTAAGTAGCTTAGCCATTTCATAATTATCAAATATCCATTTGACTGATGAGCTTAAAAAGGGATGTCAAAGTGTAAATTCTCATGACGATAGGGTTAATAGCCATTCAGAGCGTGCCTATGGACCGTTCGTGGTCGCGTGCACGTGTAAATGATTAATCCATGTTAGTGAGAGATTCACGACTTATCCATTGTTATCATATTTTTTATTTTATTAGTAAGCTCTTAGAGTTCGGCACTTATCTGAGTGAAGCGCCCTGCGTGCCCCCTGTTTCTGGTTTCTGCTGGTAGAGGTAGCTTCGTTCGGGTTCGAGTTGGCACAAGTTTCATTCGGTTGGAGGCTGGTCCGGTATGGATAGTTCCATTCGGCTTCCATTCGGTCCGGTATGTCGAATGCCTTGGTCCGGTCCTGAGCTCGCCTATATATAGAGGCCGCACCCCCCTCGTTTTTCATTACCGAACGAGTAGAGCCGAACCATATTGTGCTGCCGAACCAAAGTCTTCGCCGAACCAGCTTATACCGAATCAGGTATGTATACTTTCTGCCGAATGAACCTTTGCCATCGGATGGCCCTGTTTGCCGAATGTGTACGGAGTGTTTTGAATAGCCGAATGAGGTATGCCGAATGACATGTATGCCGAATGACATGTATGCCGAATGAGCATTGGAGTTTGGTGCCGAATGAACTCGTCTTGCACCGCCGAATGAGACTTCATACTTGAACCTTGAGCGGAATCTTATGCTTTTATATGCTTTCTTTAGATACTTGCTTGTTTATCTTTCTATACTTCTTGCTCTAACACCGTGTTTTTCTTGTGCTGCAGAAAATGTCTCGCAAAGCGGAAACACGATCAGACAGAAAGAAATCTAGAGGCACAAGAGAGCCCTCCTCTTCCTTGCCCCCAGTCCAATCAGGATCCGAGCAACATCGACCCATTCCAAGGTCTCTAGTGGATGGATATGGTCCACAGGAACTTTTGATCTCCCCCCCTGATTGCTTTCCTAGCTCCTTAAAGGAGGAGCAACTTGACGTCATATCCCGTTCCTTTGGGATAGATAGGGCTCTTATGCTGCTGCCAGGAGATGGGGTGATGCCATATAATCCTCCCGAGGGCTACTTCGCTTTTAGCAGATACCATTGCATGTGTGGGGCCATTCCTCCTATCAACGCTTGGATAGTAAGCTTCACCGCATATTTGAAGGTGGCTCCCTTCCAGCTTCAGCCTAACTCATATGCTATCCTGGTGAGCCTCTTTGTCATCTTCCAGAGGAGGTACGGGCGTCCTCCTTCTAACCGGGAAATCCGATACTTGTACAACCTGAGAGGCTATAAGAAGGGGTCTCCGTATATTAGTCTGGAGGCGGCCGTACCCTTCAAACCAGTTCTGGACTTGTATTCCAAGTTCACCATGTTCAAGAAGGAGTGGTTCTTCGTCAAGGACGATGCTGTTTCTTTCCGCCTTTTCACTTCCGGCTGTAAGATTGATTTCATTTATATTTTTCATGTGTTTTGACTGTAGTGTTTTTTCTGACATGCTTCTATTTCTGGCTAGCGACAGGTGGTATTGCAGTCGTGGAGGACGATTCCTTAGTGCGAATGGCTGCTGAACTAAAGGCTATTCCGGCACGGGACCGGTCGGCCTCTTTCTTGATCAGGAACGCAGCCCTCTTGGAGTATAATTTGATCTTACCGCGCCAGTCCGTGGTTAAGCAAAGGGATACGGCTGAGGAGAGGGCTGCTAAGGCTAAGGAGGGGGCTACGGTAAAGAGCGGTAAGAGGGAGCCTTTCGCAGCGCGTCCTGCGGTTGGGGGGAAGAAACTGAAGAAGTCCGATGGCCCTTCTCCAAGTACTTGCCCGACTGTCCCGGAGGAGGAAGGTGTGGAAGAGGAGGAAGGAGGCGAAGTTGGAGAAGGGTCGGAGGGTGGAGGAGATGGCGACGGTCAAGGTGGTAGTGGTGTTGCTGCTCTAACCTCTGAACAAGACCTCGAACTGGATGAGGCTCTCCGTCGGGCCTTCGGGGAGTCGGAGGGAGAGTCGGAAACGGAGAAGGGAACGGAGAAGGCAAAGGAAACCGGCAAAGCTGTGGCTGGCACTGACCCATCCTCTAAGGGTTCCTCAGCTAGGGTGATCCCGGCGATGCAAGGTGAACTTTTGTCTTCTGCCGATTCTATTTTCGATAAGGACTTAGAAAATTTTTTTTTACGGTTCACTTCCGTCCTGGAATGAGATCCAGGACTTATTGCCGTATCCCACTCCTCCGCCGGGTTTGTATAATAGATGTGTCTCCTCACTTTTCTTTCTTTTTAACTTAGCACATTTTTTGAATTGCGGATTATTGTATGTTCGTAACACTTGTTCTTTATTCCAGGGGCAGGCCAGGCAGTTAAAACGTCGGATGTTCGACATCGTCTTGAACAATTTAAGTCGAGGAGAGCTTCCGCGAAACCTTCTACTGATCGCACTGGGGACGTAGTCAAGTACCGCCCTCTCCTTGGGGTCATCGAAGAGGGCATTCAGAAAAGGAAGCGGAGCCGTTCCTTATTTGAGTCTTCTTCTGCTTCGCAGCTTCCTACTCTGCCTCCCCCTACTCAGCCTCCTCGTGATACTACGGAGGAGAGCACGGAGCCCTGCCCCCCTCCTCCTCCTTCCAAGAGATCTACTGTCATTCATATAAGGCGTCCCGATGTGCCTCGCCCCGTGCCTCGTGACCCTTTTGCCGGTCATCCTGATTTAGACCCAAGTTTTCGGGACATTTCATTTGATGAGACCACGGGCGAGCACCTACTTCCCCGCAACCCCATGGTACGTGTGCTGGATGAGGCCAAGTCCCTAGATCTTGATCTGCTTACTACTCGGGTAGTTACTATGGGGGACGAGGCCAAGGCTAATATTGACCGGGTGGCCGAAGAGACTAAGAAGTTAATGGAGCATCATGCTCGATTGGTCAAGGCCGGGGAGGAGATTGGGAGTGCTAATATTCGGTTAAGGCTAAAGGTTGCCGATCAGGCCAAGCAGCTTGCCGACCAAGCCATCCAGATCTCCCAGCATGAGGAAGCCTCCCAGCGTCTGAAAGAGACCATGGAGAAGGCCAGTAGGGCGGAGTTACGGAAGATGGAGATTACCTGCAGGGAGCGGATTAACATGGCCATTACAACGGTGGATGAGGTTCGAAATGCGGATCTCGAGCGGGTAGAGGAGTTGTCGGGGAGACTCGAGGCTGCGGAGATGGCTCAGGCTGAGTTGAAGGAGGAGATGGAGGAGATGAGGAGGTCCCTTAGGTTGAAGGAGGAGGAAATGAGGAGGTCTCTCCAGGCTGACTGCTTGAGATACCAATCAGAGAGGGACGTCGCCGTCGCTAAGTTGCAAGCTTCCGAGGCTCGGGTGAGGGAGTTTGAGGAAAATGAGGGGATGATGGATGAGATGCTTCAGGATATGTACTTCCATACTTGGAAAGAGGGCGGCTTGTCTTGGATGGACGATTACCCTCGGGTCATGGCCAAGGTGTATCTCCAGGCTTTAGAGGAGGCCAGGGTGAACGCGGGTAAGGAAGGCGGAGAGGCTTTCAACTTGAGTGCGGTTACTGCTCAGTTCTCAAAGGAGGAGCAAGCGGCGGTGAAGGAGGGGATGCGGCTGCTTGCTGCGGAGGAAGCGGGCGTGCAGTTGGATGATGAGGATCAAGCGGCGGATGCTGGTGAGTTATTCTTTTCCCTTTCTTTTCTTTCCGTGTTTTCATAACTTGATCGTTCGTTTAATGAATTCCTCTTCCGATCTGGACAGGTGGGACTTCAGATCCACATGCTGGGGGTTCTGATCCTGCGGCTAAGTAGGCTGGGGGAGTCGGTGATGGAGTGTGGATGCATCTGCCATCTTTTTGTTTCTTTTTTATCACTGTTCATGTTAGTCTTTGATATGCAACTGTAATAAAATTATTTGCAAAGAATAACTTCGTGTGATCTTATAATATAAGCTGATTTTGTCATGTTTAAATGTTGTTGCTATCTTTATGTGCTGTGTGAGAAGTATAATTATGTGTATGCCTGTGATTCCACTTGTGTTTGATGTTAAGTTTTTGCTTGAAATATAATTTCACGTTTTGCAATGTCAGTGTATGAATAAGTTATAGTTACGCATTTATGTACAAGAGAAGAGAGTACCGCCCTTTATGTTTTATTCGCAGGCGGTAGCTTTGAGTGTCTTGTGTAACTGTTCACGGGTATAGCAGAGCGCCCTTTCACCCAGTACGCAGGCTTAAAGCCTCATGAGTAAATGCTTCCTATTCGGTTTCCTGTACTTGAGAGTTTGTTATACAGGATAGGAGAAAAATATTTAAATGGAATGGAAATATAGTAAAAGTAAAACTTCCAGTCACGGAAGGCCGTCGATGTGCTTAAGTTCGTGGCAAACGGGTTTTGTAGTCACTTTCCCTAGCTGTGGGTCTTGGAGACATTTGTCACCCATCTTACGCCTCCGCGGGGAGTTTTCTTTTTTACCACAGCCGCACTTAAGACACATCGGAGCCGAGATCGCGCACGGTAACTACCCGAACCATTATGGTCCGTAATCGTGGGTATTATTCGATTTACCGTGGCCGGCTAGCGTGGGTGCCGTTGGCCGTGAACTACCCCTGGCTGGCCACACCTTATGTTGGGGCTTAAAGTAGGTTCACAGTTACCGGCGAGCCGAACGCCGTAATGAGCTGCCATCGGCTATAGTCGGCCTTTATGATGACTTATAATCGGCTCATTACAGTTGGCTTTGAGGGCAGGCGCACAATGAGTTAACCCGCAGCAGAGGGATGCTGGAGCAAAAGTGTCTCATTGGCGAGTGCATAGAATCGTAGCGTACCTGTTAGGCCTAGTCCAGATGAGGCCGCGGTGCATCTTGAGTGGAGATGCCATAGGATTTTGTTCAACAGAAAGGGATAAAGCTGAACAAGCAGCCAAGATATGAAGGCACAAGGTAACAAGAGATAAGATTTTTAAAGTGGTTCGGCACGATAATGCCTACGTCCACCGTGTTAATACGCTTCATATGGGCGGTACATGTTAAGCAAAGTATCGACGGAGGTGTCGGATGTTCCAAGCCCTCTGGAACACCACTCCGTCCACTGTTGACAAAATATAAGCTCCGTTGTTGTGAAGATCTTGATGAATTTCATATGGTCCGTCTACTGGTGCTTTCATGGTTAGGTAGCATGACAGGCTCAGCTATATCCGACCCCTGCCTGGCACCTCCCCCGTTGGGTTTGGTTCCAAGTGTTTCCTCAGGTCGGAATTCGGGCTGAGTCCGGGCTCGGCTCCTACCATGACCATTTCTTTATTAACCTCTTCGAAGAAGAAAGGTCATTGTTGTCTCACAGATCCTCCAGATTGGGACTCGGTCCATGATTCGGTGTTGCGGGAGGATCCGCATGAGGATAAGATCTCCCTCTTGTAAGCTGCGATGCTTGATTTTGGAGTTGCATTGTGCTGCCACTTTTTGCTTGTGGGCTTCTGCTTTTAAGTGTTGCATCGTTTCTCCTCTCCTCAATCAGATCCAAAGACATGAGGAGGAGTTCTTCGTTTTCTTCTGGGTTGCAGTGGGTCCCATGGTGAGATGGCGCTACAGTTTCAACTGGGGGCATGGCCTCCAATCTGTATGCCAAAGAGAAAGGAGTATGCCCCGTTGATGTTCTATGAGAGGTGCGGCAGGCCCAGGGTGCCGTAGGAAGTTCGTCCACCCAAGCGCCTTTTGACTTTTCAAGCTTCTTCTTGGTTAGGGTTTTGAGAATTCTGTTGACAGCTTTGACTTGTCCGTTTGCCTGAGGATAAGCTACAGATGAGAAGCTTTTGTGAATTATGTGCTCTTGGCATCGGTTGGTAAACTCTTTGTTGTCAAACTGGAGTCCGTTGTTTGATATGATCTTGAGTGGGACTCCGTACCTGCGTAGAATATTTTTTGATCAAGAAGTTGATAATTTATGTAAGAAGTTGACAATTTATGCCAAAGATATTTTATTTTAAAGGGTCCGCTTCCACCCATTTGGTGAAATGATTAAAAACATCCTTCTAGCCATCCAGGACAAAGTTTAAAGCAAGGGAGGGGGGCAAGAGTCAAATCTCTGTCCTGGTTGATATAAACGCTTTCCTCCCTTCTTGCCCTCAGCGTTATCTCTAGAGTCATTTCTTCAAACGTCCTTTGTTGCAGCGGGAGTGTCGCCATGGGTAGTCTTAGCCTGTTGTCCTGACTGTCTTTTAGCGGTAGCGTTTTCAAGCCTCATATACTTCCCAGCTTCATGGAAGAAGTCAGGTAACGTAGCTGGTTTATCTTTTGTTAACCTCCTAGCAAACTTGGTATCCGGATGCACGCCACTACAAAGGGCCGTTAGGATAAGTTTCTCATTGGCATCTTGAACTGTTGCTGCTGTGGCGTTGAACCGTGTTAGATATTGTTGCAGCGTCTCTCCGGATTTCTGTTTGATATTGGATAGAGAATAAGCATCCTTGGGTTGTTCCACATGGATGAGGAACTGGCTAATAAACCTTTCTTTCAACATCTCCCATGAGCTGATGGATCCTCGGGGTAGATGGCAGAACCAGGAGGTAGCTAGATCTGCTAGGAATAGCGGAAAGCATTTACATAATACTCCTTCTGTTGCTCCACTCATGAGCATATGCTGGGTGTATCTCTGTAAGTGTACGATGGGGTCGGAAGTTCCTTTGTAAGGTTCCATGGTTGGCATTTTCCATTCCCGGGGGGCGATGGTAGTTTCGATATTTCGGGTAAAGGGGCTGGTGACCCTAGCGCCTATCCCCCGGTCCCTTTGCTCTCGTTGGACACACTCTCTGAATAATCGTGCCATTCGTTCGTCAGAACTTGGAGCGGACAAAAATGAGCTTAGTTCTTCCCTGCGGGATCTATCTCGTCCAGATGACCTGTAGGGATGGTACAATCTATCACTTCTTGCATTATCCAGTGGTTGTCTCTGGCTGCTCGGATGCATGCTAGGACCAGCTACAGTTGCCCCCTGCCTTGATCTTACCCGGTGGGGTTCTGCTTCGAGCATTTCCATGGGGCCAACTTCGGGCTGGGTTCCAGCTTGGCTCCGTTCAGCGGGGTTTCTATGATTCCTGTCGATAGTTTCTTCGAAGAAGGAATACCTTTGCTGTCTCCGAGATCCTCCAGATTGAGACTCATCCCATGATTCAGTGTTGCGGTTGGATTCTTCAGCATCCCTTAAGCGTGACATAAGTTGGTCCACTAAAGCTTCTTGTTGGGATGTGAAGTGGTTGGTTACTTCAGCCACAACTCTGTCTAGATCTGCCCTAGTTATTGGTTGTTCGGTGGCAGGAGCTATCAGATTTGCCTGGTATCCATCTGGTGCTGCTGTTGAAATTGGATGATCCTCTTGATCTGGGGCTACTGGATCCGGAAGACTGCTAGTTGCGATGTTCTTTCCTTTGTTAACATCCTTCCGTTGCTTGGAAGGCATGATTTCTAAGCGACGAACGTCGTTATGAGGAAGAAGGTTGAGTGGGAGAAGCTGAAGCTTCGAGTTCAACTCTCAGTGAAAGCACCAAAAATGTTTGCACAAAAAATGGACAAACACCTCCAAGTCGTATTATTTTAGTTGAGTATGTGTGATTTTCAATGATTTTAGATGAGTATGTAAATATGAGAAAAGTAAGGGCTGAAATGTAAAAGACACGCAGATTTATAGTGGTTCGGCCAGAGTGTGCCTACGTCCACTTTATATGTTATTATCTTTCTTCTTCCAGATTACAAGTACAATGCTTTGTATACAAGTGTATGAAAGTAGTTTGAAAGTTCCTTCCTTGCTTGAGCTCTCAAACTTGTCTGCCATTGTTGTACCCCTGCCCCTCTATTTATAGAGTGAGGTAGGGGGCAGGGGTCTTGGAAGTATATAGCTGCAGGTGGGCTTGGGCTGAAGCAATCTGGACTGGCAGCTTTCTGGTTCGGCGAAGCTTGGTTCGGTGGTAGAGGAGAGGAGTGTGGTTCGGTGCCACCTTGGGTTTGATTCGGTGGTTACTTGGTTCGGTTGATGGTGAGTTCTCGTGGTTGGTTCGGCATGGGGTAGCAGGGAGTTGGTTCGGCATGGGGTAGCAGGGAGTTGGTTCGGCATGGGGTAGCAGGGAGTTGGTTCGGCATGGGGTAGCAGGGAGTTGGTTCGGCATGGGGTAGCAGGGAGTTGGTTCGGTAGCTTATGCCGAATGAACTTGCGCATGTGAATGCCGAATGGGACTGTATGCTTGCATAGCCGAATGAACATGAGAGTATAAGGCCGAATGGACTTTGTATTTGGATTTTGAGTGGAACTCTGGGCTTACATACGCTTGCTGGTTGCTTCTTCTTAGCTTGATCGTGGTGGAGACGCGCTCGACATTGATATTCCAGTTTTGACCAAAAAACGGGATAACAAAGTAGAGGTTGCTCGCGAGCCCGGGTGAAACTGCGGCTTCTTGGTCTTGAGATCTTCTGGGTGAAAATCCGCCCAACAGGGATTTGATCAGTCTTTGTGATGGGGAGTCTGGACGTGATTAGGGATTATCCGGATTTCAAGGGCTTCTTTGGAAGTGCCTTTGGTTCTGTTCGAACCTGGAACAAATTTGTATGGATGTGTGTCTGACATTACACTTTGAGATGTAAAGCTAGTTTCTATCAAATACATTTCTGTTTGGTGGCGGAGAATTTATTCTCTTAGCTTAACACCCTTCTCTGAGACGTACGAGCTCAGAGGTTATGTAGCTGATGGTTACTAGTGATACATCCCAGTTTGGTAATGTGGCATATGAAGTGCTACTAATCATTTGTTTATCAAAGCAAGGCTTTGTGAAAAAGTGTAGCTTTATGGACGAGACTGCATCAGGACCTCACACCTCGGAAATGGTCGAAACAGGAAGGATGCGACAAGGTTATCAGGGGTCGCGCCCCTAGGGTATGTCCATTTCTTCTGGAAAAGAGTGGTATCATGGTATGCAGTCTAGATGCTTAACTCATGTAGACACTGCAAATTTATTACTTTGTGGTTGCTTTGTGGTTGAGAGCTCTCGGATAAAGGTCACAAAAGACCGAGGATGGCATACTTGTAGGTGTTACTTCCGGGTAGGGGTAACCCAGCCATGTGTTGGCAGAGAGCCAGGTAGGTTCTCGAGGCGTCCCTCCAAAGGCATACCCATGTGGCAATAGGAAGTTCCTTAGCCTGACCATTTGTTGGAAATCCAATCACCAATACGCGCCTAGTACGGTTTTAGTTGTAGAACCTGCCATCTAATATGGTAGCTATAGTAGGTATACTATAATGGTACGTATGCTGGCTAAGATTAATATTATACTTGCAAATGTTTTCCACTATGCACTAATAATAATATCAAAAGGATTTTGCGTAGTAAGCATGTTTGACTATCATAAGGAGAAATCTCCGCTAAGTGCGCGATTGCATGGTGTGTGTGCCGGGAGTCCTTATGGTAGTTTCATTTTCCAAAAAGCATTGCGGATTTCAACTTTAAAATATTTTGTTGTTTGTTTTAAAGATAAAATGTTTTTGTTTGCTCATACCAGTCTCATGACTGACCCGGAGTTTATTGTTCCCTTCCAAAACTCTGGGTGCCCACAATTTTCAATATGGGCAGTGTAGAGTTGGGATTTTGAGATAATCAAATAGTAGGTGCAGATTCGATAGCATCCAGCCTTTGGATTTGGCAATAGCATTTGTTCGCTTGGATTGACCTTGCTTAAGTCCAACTTGATGGTGGTTCGAGCTTTTGATTTGGATTTTTGGAGCATTGGGGATGGAGTTGCAATTTGGATTCTCAAGCTGTCTCTCTCTTTTGAAAGTATATGTTGGTGTTCCTCTTTTAAAGTTGTTTCTTTCTGCTGTACCTTATATCTCTGATATTATTGATTAATTCTTGCTGTATCATTGTTGTATATCAATGATATTCCCTTTTTTTCGTTATGTTGTTGTACTTAATGTGTTATAAGCTTCGGTATATCGGATTCAACGTTTGAATCTGCGGCATTTGAATACGAGTGAAGTATGGATGTCGATTTTCGAACGCGAAAATCCGGACCGTCACATTTGGTGTTAGAGCTAAAGGTTGAACTTTAGCTTTTGGAGTATAGCACATTAGGTAACTCATTAGAGATAGGGATATAAATGCCCTAGAATGAGTATTCCCTAAGATATTCGTTCATGTTCCTAAGTAAATTCTCTTACTATCCACTAATAGTAAGTATGAATGCAAGAAGAAGACGAGGTAGGAAACAGGGGAATACCACTACAAATGGTCGATACCTTGTAACAACAACGGAAACAACTTTTCTCGATCTCCTTTGATCATCGTTCAATACTGATGGCTTCGTGGCAGCCCCAGAAAGAAGTTTTGGTGCGACGGTATCCCCGCGAATCGTTGTAGAGTATCCTTATTTCGTATCTTCATCGGTTCTTATCAATCTTCCGGTTTTTAACTTCAATGAATTTGAGATATTATTTGAAATAAATTGATTAACAAAATATGAAGATAGATTAATTTGTATCGATAAAACGAAATCGGTTAAAACCCAAATTTGAAATTCTGTTATAATTTCTTGTGAGTATCAAAGTCCAAAGAGGGACAAGTTAATATATACTTTGGGGTATTCCGACCTGAGTTTGGAATCCATACCTAGTGTTCAAGAGTTGTGGAAGATTAAATCCATTTATCTATTATTTGGGTCTCGATATATTCTACGAGTGGTTAGTTATTCCTTCAAACTAACTGATGCCCTCACATATTTCGTAGACTGGGTGACCCGAATATCCCATGTAATATTGAATGAGTTTGTTCTCATATTTGTTAATGATATTTAGATTTGGTAAGACAAATGAAGAATAGATAATCAGCTAGATTGATGAGACGATTCTCTATTTTTGTGTATCCATCCTCTGTTGTCTCCCTGGCAAATTTCGAGGTCGAAATTTCTTAAGGGGGGAATTTGTAACATCCCTTTTATTAAATCAAATTTAAATTGATAATTAATTCAATTTTTTAAATTAAATTATGAATTAATTTGGTATTTTTCAAATTTAAATAGATATTTATTTATTTATTTATTTATTAAGAATACAATGGAGTTTAATCTATAAAGCAACAAAGTGGAGAAATGTGCACGACAGAGTTCTTGCAGTATGCTTGAAAGTGTGTATGTCAGTTATTTGGAGAGAGAGAAATGCCATAATCTTTGATAACGTTAGAAGAAATGATGATCTGGTATGGGTAGAAGTTAGAAACAGAACTTATAGGCAACTTCAAAATAGTGCAAGTGTGTTTCATCAATCCCTGATTGATGCCTGGACTTGATTTTGCTGTACTTTCTTGCATTTTCTTTGTATTTTCCTGTTTTTATTTCTCTTTTGTAGTTTTTTTATTGTTCTTTGCAATAAAACTGGTAGGGGCCCAGTTAACCCGGCTGGCTATGCCAAAAAAAAATGTATATAAACATGATTTTTAAATAGAATTTTAATTGGAAATTCAATAATAAAAATCTTAGAGAATTTAGTATTTACATTTTGAAATTGATAGAAAACTTGTTTTCCAATTATATTAAATATGCATTTTGATTTGAAAATGATATTTTGAATTTGATATAATAAATTTTTCAAAGGTTAATTAAGAATTAAATTCTAATATATTTATTCATGTATAATTAAATTTTAAAACTTTTTTCTAAAAAAGATTATATAAATCATAAATAAAGAAAAAATATTTATTTAAATAGGAAATATAATATAAAGTTAAATAAGTGTTAATGATAGAAAATGCATAAATATAAATATTCATAATAACTTGGATTTAAAATGTAAATCAAGAATTGATAAAAAATTAAAATATTTTCTTTTATATAATTGAAAATAAATATAAAGGCTTTAATATGAATGGATTTTTTGAAAATATAAATATAAAAAATTAAAATAAAGTAAAGGTTTAAAAAAATTATAAATTATAATATGATAAGGGGTTTAAACATAATTTGTAAATAAATTAAAGAAAAGGTCTTTACATAAATTTATTTGAATTTAACAAGTGTAAATTAAAGAGAAATATAAACTTACAAGTGTGAAAATTTTAAATTATCTAAAGACATTTGTAAATTTTGTACAACATATAATAAACAAGTGGCACACTTAAATTTCTTTTAAAAATCTTAATTACAAATAACATATTAAAGAAGAAAATTCTGGTTAATTCATTTTCAGCTCAAAAAAAAAAAACTCTCTCATCTTCATTTTCAAATATGAAACCAGGAGAGAAAAATTAAAACAAAAGCAAAGAAATCAAACCTGAATCAATTAAAAACAAAGTTTTCTAGTTTTCAAAGCCTGGAAGTATACCGGAGAACAATCAAAAGCAATAAAAAGATCATTTTCTAGTTTTAAATCATGTGGCTATTTCAAAGTCAAGATCAGATTCAAACCATCTCAGATCTGAAAGCAAACCGGGAGATGAAATTCAAATTAAAAGCCTGAGCAAATTTAAAAGAATCAAAACCTGACTCAATGTCCAGAGCAAAGCAATTCAAACAAAAAGATTCACCGGTAAATTGCAAACCTGGAAATCAGAGCTAGATCAAACAACCAAAGCAAGTTCAAATCAAAATTTAACTAAGCAATATCAAGCATCAGATAAGAGATCAAAGTTTCAAACTCAGATTCATTTTCCAGGTTCTTTCTCTCAACAAATCAGGTGAGCAAATCTGACCTTTTTTTAATTGAATCTGTGAAAAATCTTGATGCTTTGTGAAGTAGTGGCTGTGAAAAAATGATAAATGAATGTAAATAGCTCTGCATGTATATATTTGTGTGTGGATTGAAGTATGCATGACTGTATATATTTGTATATACTCTGTTGTGCTTTCAGAACTAAGATTAACCAAAGAAAAATTTATATCTCCTATATAATCGAATTAAAGTTATGATCATAAAAGAGAATAGGATTATATGAACGTAATATCAATTTTAAAAATAGTTTCAAAAATTTATATTAAGAAATTAATTCAAAAATTGGAAATCACGGTGAAATTTATATATATGGTAAAAATTTATTATTATAAAATTGTGTTTCGACTTCATAATTCAATTAGAAATTGGAAATGATGATTTTAGAAATCCATTTCAAAAAATTTAGTTTATTGAATTGTGAGAAAATGATAGTTGAACTGAAACTTTTTTGGTCAAATTCCATCGATTGGCGACGTTTTATGGGTCAAGCCTTGGGTTGAAGCTAGCTTGTGAGTATAATATTCAGGGAAAAATGGCTATAAGGTCGTCAGATCCTCGGAGCTGCCAGGATGAGGTGGATTAGGGTTTAGAGGATTATCTTGGTCGATGGGGAAAATAAGATCGCTGCGACATTGTCATTGCATCGAGTGGGACTAGACTGGGTGGAATCGAGTTATGGGTAAGTGGCGAGGCTTGGGATGCGAAGGCGGGTGGCCAGTGGTCAGAGGCGTCGTGGCAAGGGCTATTTCTGATGGATTTTGGGTTCAGGTACTATTGAACAGCTGGATTTTGATTTCAGACGAGGCTGATGAAGCTGTGTGGTCGAAACGACTCGAGGGAACTCAGGTGATTCGTCATGGCCAGTGCGATGATCAAAGGTGGTCATCTGAGGCGTACACGTGCACAAGGGATCACCTGTATCTGGTGAAATATGAGTTTGGGTAGAACTCGGGTTAGTGCTCGAGTTACTTGCGTGGGTGACTCGAAGAAAAGGGGAGAAGAGTGATACTCGAAGTCAAGCTTGAGTTTGGCTCGGGAAAAATTTAAAATAGGCTCGGGTTTATTGAATCTGTTACCAGACTTCAAATTTAAAAGGAAAAATATATATATTTCTAGGTTTTAAAATACAATAGTTTCTTTTTAAAAGTTACAAAGTAAATTTTTTTTAAACAAAGTTTCAAAGCATATTTAAACTAAATAAGTTTCCAAAGGAAAATAAATTAAGTTTCAAATTTTAAACAAGTTTTAAAATAAGGTTTTTAAAAATATAAACTAAGTTTTCAAAAGTAAAATATTAAGCAAGTTTTCATGGATTTAAATTTTAAAAGTTAAATTATTTTAAACTTGTTGGTTTATATAATTTTGTATTAAGTTAATTATCTTATTAAATCATTGATTGTTTTCAAATATAATTAAATGAAATTACTTATATTAAAGGATGGAAAATTGAGAATAATTTGTCAAGGGATTAGATATTTGATTACTTAAAGATTCATTTAATACGAGTAATTAAAGAAAAATTTATCAAAGTGATTAATCTATTTATGTGATAAATCAAAGATTACTTAAGGTAATTAATTTAAAGATAATTACTTAATTTAAAAGTAATTATTTAATGATTAAAGTTGATTAAGTGACTTAGGATAATCCCTTATTGTAATTTTATAAATTAAATGGTTATTAACTTAAAGGTTAATTTAATTAATGTGTTAAATTAAGGAATAATTAATTAATTAATTAAAGATAATTAATTAAGATGGATGATTAAAGTTGATTAATCAAGTGATTAAAATTAATTTGAGATTTATTAGTACTAATGATTAAGGATAATCACGTATTAAAATTAATTAAGGATAATTAATTAAATAGTAATTAGTTAAGAGTTAACTAATTAATGTAATTAATTATGGAAAATTAATTAAAGGTTAATTATTAACAATTAAAGGTTAATTAATTAAAATGATTTGTAATTAATTAATATTAATTAACCAGAATTAGTAAATTTATTCATAAGTAATTAATCTGATTTTAATTAATCAAATGATTAATTAACCTTACTTATGGATGTTTGGATTGCATTGAATGCTTTGAATTGTTGACATCCATGATATGTTACGCTTTGTGCTATGAATTGTTTTGGTGTGATCTGTGATGAATGTAATTTATTTATCTGTGATGAATTTATATTATTTATCTGCGAATCTATGAATGAAGATAAGTGTTATAGATTATACCGCTTATCGATATTGATGTGCTTGAACTGTGATGATTGATGATGTTGCACTATTGTGTAAAACCCCTATACTACACCATACACGCACAGATATGGATTGCACGAGGAAATTGGTTAAGTCACAGTTTTTTGAAATGGTTTTAAAATTGAATTTTGAATCCAAATGGTCTTGGAAATGGAATTGGGTTAAATACTAAAAGCTTTTGAGAAGGAGTTTTGAAGATAAAAGTTATTTTGAATAACTTGATAAAGTTTTGAAATTTAAATAATTTGATTTGAATTTGAATTCAAGATTTGAAGTTGAATTCTATGTTTGGAAATTATGGTTTAAAAAGATTATACAAGTTATAAATGTATTTATATGCGTTTTAAACCATTTTTAAAATATTATTTTGGAAATCTGAATTTAACCCAAGTTTTATACTTTAAGGGCTTTAACTCATGCAAATGTAATCAGATTTTTGCTAAACGAAAGCTATTTGTTTTCAAATAATAATTGCTTTTATATAAAGAAAGGATTTCCAATTTGTGTTGAAAGATTTCAAGTTTGAAAAGGAAAATTGGTTTGAAAGCTATGAATGAATCTTTGTGAAAGATTGTTGAACTTTGTTTTGAAAATCGAAGAGGATCTTAAAAGTTTATCTTTTGTATAAAAGATTTGGGAATTGAAATAGTTTTGAAAACTATGAATGAATCTTTGTGAAAGATTGGTGAACTTTGTGAAGTGAATCTTTTTTATTTAAAAAGATTTGAAATGGTAATTTGATTAAACCATTTGTTTTAGGTAATAAGTTGTGACTTAACTGAGGTCTTAATATCGATACGGTTTTTAAATATTGCGCTCATTAATCGGTTTGGCCGGGAGAGGACCTTTGTGTCATATAACCCATTCCAAATAATGATACGAGGATATGGATAACATTTGAAGAATGGTGGTGAAGACCAGATATTTTCGAAAGCGAAAGGATAACCTGTCGAATGTCTCTACACCGAATGTCCCCGGTACAGAGATTTGATCATCCTTTTTGATGAGGAGTGTGGACGTGATTAGGGATTATTCAGATTGCAAGGGATTCTTTGGAAGTGCCTTCGGTTCTGTTCGAACCCGGAACAGACTTGTATGGATGTGTGTCTGACATTACACTTTGAGATGTAAAGCTGGTTTCTATCAACTACATTTATGTTTGGTGACGGATAATTTATTCTCATAGCTTAACACCCTTCTCTGAGACGTACGAGCTCAGAGGTTATGTAGTTGATGGTGACTAGTGATACATTCTCAGTTTGGTAATTCGGCATACGAAGTGCTGCTGATCATTTGTTGATCAAAGCAAGGTTTTGTGAAAAATTGTAGCATTGTGGACGAGACTGCATCAGGACCTCACACCCCGGAAATGGTTGAAACAGGAAGGATGCAGAAAGGTTATCAGGAGTCGTGCCCCTAGGGTATGTCCATTTCTTTTGGAAAAGGGTGGTATCATGGTATGGATCCCAGATACTTAACTCATGTAGACACTACAAATTTATTACTTTGTGGTTGCTTTGTGGTTGAGAGCTTTCAGATAGAGGTCACAAACGACCGGGGATGGCACACTTGTAGGTGTTACTTCCGGGCAGGAGTAACCCAGCCTTGTGTTGGTAGAGAGCCAGGTAAGTTCTCGGGGCGTCCCTCCGGAGGCATACCCATGTGGCAATAGGAAGTTCTTTATCTTGACCATTTGTTGGAAATCCAATCACCAATACGCGTCGTGTGCGGTTCTACTTGTAGAACCTGCCATCTGATATGTAGCTATAGTAGGTATACTATAATGGCACGTATGCTGGCTAAGATTAATATTATACTTGCAAATGTTTTCCACTATGCACTAATAATAATATCAAAAGTACTTTGCGTAGTAAGCATGATTGACTATCATAAGGTGAAATCTCCCCCAAATATGCGATTTCATGGTGTGTGTGTGTTGGAAGGCCTTATGGTTGTTTCATTTTCCAAAAAGCAATGCGGATTTCAATTTTAAAATCTATTATTGTTTGTTTTAAAGATAAACCATTTTTATTTTCTCATACCAGTCCCATGACTGACTCGGAGTTTATTGTTCCCTTCCTAAACTCTGGGTGCCAACAATTTTCCACACGGGCAGTCTAGAGTTAGGATTTTCAAATAATCAAATAGTAGGTGTAGATTCAATATCATCCAGCCTTTGGATTTGGCGATAGCATTTGTTCACTTGGACTGACGTTGCTTAAGTCCAACTTAATGGTGGCTTGAGCTTTTGATTTGGAGTTTTGGAGCATTGGAGATGGAGTTGCAGTTTGGATTCTCAAGCTATCGCTCTCTTTTGAAAGTATATGTTGGTGTTCCTTTTTTGAAGTTGTTCCTTTCCACCGTACCTTATATCTCTGATATTATTGATTAATTCTTGTTGTATCATTGTTGTAATTCACTGTTGTATATCAATGATATTCATTTTTTCCGCTGTGTTGTTGTACTTAATGTGTTATAAGATCCGACGAATTGGATTCAACGTTTGAATCTACGGCATTCGAATATGAGTGAAGTATGGATGTCGATTTTCGAACGCGAAAATCCGGACCATCACATCGATTGTCAGTTTACTTTTCTCACGGCTCCTTCAATTTGAGTCGAGTTTATCTATAGCGAAAATTGGTACGTTCATTCCTTCTTCGATTTATACTTTACTCGACTTGATTCGAGTTCCTAATTGATGTTGTGATCCGTGATATGCTTAAACTCGAATGAGTATTGGCCGATGATGTTTTAGGGTTATATACGGTTCGTTTCCCTAAATTTCGTTTGTATATTTTATATGAATTCGTCTGATAGTTTTATGCTTGAATCAGTTTCGGCCACTTGATTATGCTTGAATGATTTTGATGATTTATGACCTTTTCAAAATCGTATATTTTTGCTTGGTTGTCACGGCTTTGATTTCTGACTTGGTTCGACTTCCTTGGTCATTACGGTTCTGATTTCTCTGACGATGTTGATTTATTTTTCTTTGTGCTTGTTGACTTTGGCCAGTCTGTTCATCCCTGTAGCATACTTGACTTGTTCGATTGTTGTTCCATGACTTTTGAACTCATGTGCATTTTGGGATTGTTCGAATTCTTGACAATCACAACTTTGATTTATATTTTATTGAACTTGCCTTGGTTATTGATTTTGAGCTCTGTGTCCCTGAACTTTTGTTGATTTGGAAATTCATCATTTTGTTGCTTCTTGATGTTCTGGCCTTCACTATATGTTGCACCGCTGTTATATGTACTTTGGGTCAGGTCTCATCTGATTTTTTAACAGAAGCTTGAACTATATATTCGAGTTCATTGTATATGCATACATGTATGTTGTAATTTGACTGTGTAGTATGCTTGTTGTACTGTGTATATACATATGTGTTGGTTGCTGCGCACATTGTTCATTGTCCTGTGCCAATTGGTTGGTCTTATTCATAACTGCATTTGTAAGTCTGATCATTTGTGTTTGCATTTTTGTATACATATGCTCGTGCATGCTTTGAGCCTGATCATTGTCGTTGCTTTGCACTTGTAGTCTTCACTTCCATACTGCTGTATTGTATTTGGACTGGTCGATATTGCATGTTGACATTGTTTCAACTCCACTGTTAGCTCAATTCTTGTTTTCTGCCTTGTTTCTTATGTTTGGTCTTGGCCATTCACTTGTTAAGGCTGCTGCTCCTTCGGGCCCCTGTGCATTGAACTTGCATATTTCTTGTATATGCGTGAGTTATCTTCGAACTGACGTGTTATTCATGTTGCATTGTATTTGAACTCATGTCTGGTTTGGTGCAGTTGCTCATTCGAGTTGCTGTGTGGTTCGGTGCACTTATATATGTCTTCGTTTGTTTGGTTGTATTTGAATTCTTGTGCTCGATAATTTTGTGATGTTTTGTAGTGCACCTGAGTTGAATCCAACTTGTAGCTCTGGTTTGACCTTGTGCTTATATCGTGACTTTATATTTAGTGCACTTGAGTTGAACTCGGCTTTTGATTTGAGTTTGACTTTGTGCTCACCTGTCCCTGTAATTTTATCAAGCGTATATTTCGATGTGCATGGCCTTGTGGCATGTACAATGATACACTGTGCATGTCACAAGTTGTTCGTTCTTTATGAATTCAAAAAATTAAATGATGACAAACAACCTAAATAACTGAGGCAAATAATAGTTTCAAAATTACGTTTTATTTTACACTGTAAAAATATTTACTTTTCAATTTTACCGCGCTAGTGTTTATTTCTCAGATTGCTCAGATGCTGGATTCAATTTGGACTAGAGCTGAAGATAAATACGAGTGATATGTAGTGAGGTGCTAATGTCAATGAAATTTGTGATATAGTCAAATTTGTATTGTAATTGAAAATTGTATATGTGTAGTGAGAGCTTAAATTTGTACTATTCAAAATTGTAATAAATATTTGTTTGAATTTAAATTCTGTGTTATTTGTTTTATTCAGCAAATATTTATTTAATTATATGAAAATTAAAATAGTACATTAACAAATACATTTAAATGAATATATATATATATGTTTATTGTCATCAAACAAAAATCATATACTCGCATATTCAACAAGTTTTCTTTTTTTGTTTTCGTTTTTTAAGTTAAATTTTTACATTTTAATTTAACTATATCGATATTAATTAAAATCGTAACTCTGTCATCCGAGGTCCATTTTGCATGAAACGAGTTGTTAAGGATTTGTATCGACGTCGTCTACGATTTGGGATCGAGCTAAAATTTATTTGAGGCTGAAATTATTTTCAGTTTCAAATAAAGGTTAGTGTTTTTACGCTCACATTTGACTACTACATTTTTATGTTAGTTAAATTTCTATCGTGTAGTGATTTAAATCTATTCATGGTTGTTTGGTAAATTTAGTTGACATTTAATTAACATCTGATTAATTAATTAATAAGATGTAAATTAATAGTTAAATTAAATTAGAATTAACTGTTAGTAAAATTCCTAATTTACGTTAATTGATTGATTATTGTGATTATTGATTGTTCGGGTGATTGATTGTGATGGATGAAAATTGGTGGAATTTGAATGATTGGATGTTTAATTATTTTGATATACCGTGTTATCACCATGTATATTATTTACAGTATATAAAACCGTAAATTGAATTATTTTGAATAAATTAAGAAATAGGTTGAAATGGTATATGTCTATGGCATTTATTTTAGAGTGAAATGATATATATCCATCCCTGAAATTTAAATTGAAATGATTGATTCAGTTGGCCATATGATAGAAAATTATATACGAACACCAGATTGGTTAAATTAAATGGTTTTAAAAAATTTGTTTTCAAATTATTTAAATGATTTGATCTAAAGGAAAAAAATTAAATTTATGAAAATTGAATTATTTTCTAACTAGAACTCGAATGTTGAAATTTGAATTTCGTAAACGAAATTGTTTAAATAATCGAATATGAGACTTTTAAGTGGTAATTGAAATGTGATGCGAATTTCAAAATTTGATTAGTTTTAAAAGATTGGACTTTTATTCAAATTTTGAATATTGCTAAGTAAAAGTGATATAAAACGATATTTCGAAATTTAGCTCGAAATTCAATTATATTTAAAGATTCAGATTTTAAATTGGATATTGAAGGAAAATTTGATTGAAGTGTTTTGAATCGATATTTTGGTTATGGACACGGAATTGAGATAAATCGAAATGGTTTAAAATTTGGAATTGGATCTGAAATTAATCTGCAATTGTAATTTAAATTAATTTGGAATTTAAATTTAAATTAATTTGGAATCAAAATTGAGTTCGACTTGAAATGGAAATTGAATCGATTAAATCGAAATGGAAATTGGAACTGATTTGTATTGGAAAATTTGGAGAGTGAATCGGTTTGATTTTGAAACTATTTATAAATGAATTATTTAGTATAAACGGTTTAAAATCTATATTCTTTAAACATTCAAATTATTTTGATTTTCTAAACTATTTTACTATGTAAACCATTTTTATTACTCAAACTATTTTATATTAAACTATTTTAACTATTTAATTGTTTTAAAACTATTAAATTATTTTCTAAAAATTCAAACTGGTCAAAGGGGTGAAATGTTTAAATTTAAATCTTGGATTTAAATACAAATTGGGGTAAAGTGAATTATAACCAAAACTATAATTCGAATCAAGTTTTGAAGTGAAATCGATATATCGAATTGGATTAATATTTTGAAGTAAAATATGATTTTTGAAGCAAATATGATGATTTCGAAATGGATTTGAATTTTGAAGCGAATACGATATTTTGACATCAAGTATGAATTGTTTTAGGAATATAAAAGTACCGACTTGTGTGTAAAACGACATTTGGTTGTTAAAGAGACCAGGGCCTCTTATTGGCATACTCTCTGTCAATATTGGAACCACTTTGACAACTGTGTACGCGGTGGATGATATCCAAAATGTAGTGGTTGAATTGGCGACGTTTACTAAAATGAAGTAAGAGAATGATGGTGGATAGCCTTGACACATGTGTCATAATTAAAATGATTAAAACGGGAGTCTATGTCTGGCTACGAGGTTAGCTACTTCTAGCGACATTGATCACCCGTATTACTATTGTGATTTTTGACTCGATGGGTGTACCTTTTATTTGGATTGATAGTCGCGGTCGGCCATGGATGGGTTATGACCAGCCAGAAAGGGTAAATTGGTAGAATCCTACATTGGGCATTGCCTTATGTGCCTTGTCATATTTATCCCTATACGAGCCCATTACGACTTTGGTTTAGAACTGTACAAATGTGTTAAGGTGGATCAATGTAAAACCTTACTCATTTTATTGATAGACATTGTCTATTATAGCGCATACTATTATATATACATAGTTAAATGGATCCTTAGGAGATGGAAAACCCCGTAACATCTCTTAAGTTATTGCATTCATATTTGTGATATTGATTTGAATCGCATAAGAGTATTTTAGTCCTGACTCGAATGTTTTGTCTTTTCATTACGCTCGGGTAACTCTTGAGTTTTTCAGCGTATTGAAGATTATTCTCTGGAGGACGAAGACGAAGATTTGGTATATTACTATTATTATTATTCCCTACATCATGTTATTCTACTGCATTAGTTATTTATCCCTGATGTATATATATAACTCAGATAAATGTGTATAGATTATAATCAAATGTATAGTAAACAGCTTCATGAAATGTTACTTGATTATTATATTTTATCGTTCCGCTGTGAGATTCTGTGTTTATTTAATTCTTCTTTCCTTATTTTTTCTCATTTAACGTCATTGATTATCTATGTTCCAGATTGTTTAAGTTGGACATGTGTGGATTATTGTCGATTAAAACCTTTCGAAATGTGGGTCGTCACATCACACCTTCGATCGGACATGCTTCTTCGATACCATATTTATTACTTTTTGATTGATTTGGTGGCCACCCCTCGATTTGATTATGGGAGTGTTTTTCGAGGTGGGCGGTAGTAGCTGTTATGCGTTACCACCAGCCTGATTCTGCAAACGGTAGAATCCTACCGTGGCATTGCCTCGCATGCCTTGTCACATGACTTGTTGCACCCATTATGAGTTCGTTTTGTACCGTACGTATGGAGTGTTCCCTGAGTAAACCATCAGTTTGGTGGAGCATACAACATCAGTATAGAGTACGAGAATATATAAATGTGTGTTAAGGGTGACATGGGTAACGCCTTAATGCTATTTTAATATTTTACTTTACTATAAACATATTATAATAGCATATTATACTATATATGTAGATAGTTTAACGGATCCTTAGGAGATGGAATCTCGAACATCTCTTAAGTTATTGCACTCGGGTCAAACACTGGATATGAAATGTAAAACCTCGTAAACACCTTTAAAGCCTTCACACTCATATTTATTTACTGTTGATTTAACTTACATAAGTTCTTTTAGTTCTGACTCGAGTGTTTTATCTTTTCATTACGCTTCGGTCAGTATGAGCTTTTCAGTGTATTGAAGACCTTATTTCTGAAGGATAAAGACAAAGATTTAGTACTATTATTAATGATTATATTTATACTATTGCATCATGTTGTTCCGCTGCATTATTTATTTATTCCTCCTGTATGAAACTCTAATCTGCATTATAAAACTATAATCAAATGTTATTTGTCAAACAGCTTGATGAACTGTTTATTTGATTATAATTTTTTGTCATTCCACTATGAGATTTTGTGTTTTGTTTTCTTACTTTTCTTCTTTTCTTATAACAATCATCCCTTTTGAATGGTTTGAGTTGACATGTGTGGATTATTGTTGATTTGAAACATCCAAAATGGTGCATCGTTACATTCGTAGTGAATATTCCTATTGTTCATATTGGAATATAACCATGTCTGTGACGACCCGCCTTTCTGACCCTTGAGAACGACACTTAATATGTCCATAGTATTCATGTGTCTTTGCCTAAGTTATCTGAAAGACGAGTTGTCATGGGTTAAAATAAAAGAACAGAACAATAATCCTACGGTGGAACGGTTAAATATAACATAAAAATAAGAGAGTACATAAGGTTACTCCCCAACATGGAGTTAGCAGAGTTACAACAATACTATCAGTCTAGGTAGTTACAATAACCTGCCTTTAAATATATATACATAGAGCCAACATCTCATAACAGTAGAAATAAATAGTTAGATAGATAAGGAGCCTCCTGCTCGTCCACCATCTTCAAAAGAGTCCAAAGAAACCTGTTATTTTTGAACTACTCAAATATAAATGAGTACCCGAGAGTTTTTGGAAAAACAAACATTTAAGACAATAAGTCCGGTATGAGTAAACTCTAAAAAAAATAGAACACACAAAATAACTGGTGAGATAATGTTGCAAAACACAAAATGGGTTTCCCCTTACAATGATAACATCCAAGCATAAAAAAATGGACATAAATAATTAAACATCGCAAAGAGCGCAAGACGCTTCCCGATGCTATTAAGAAAGAATCAATCCAAAGATTTGAATCAAAAATAAGGAAAAGGAATTTTTCCAACAATGACTAGGAGGGTGTGCCCCCTTATTGAAAGCATACCTCTGGAAAATATACTTGAGAACTACGATGGCTCTCAAAAACCTCCAAGCCGCACCCTGCCAACCTTACCGAGTATCCGAGTATTTCACATCTTCGTGCGTATACATTGAAACCAATCTAGAGTAGATGTGACAATACCCCAATACGAGCAACCCCACATAGCTTGGCCCCTACTCGTTCTTTATTCGGTCATTTTTGATAAAGGATATTGATGTTCTAAATGAGCAACAAATCGTCTTAGATTGACGAAACAAAACAAAAGGAAGAAGGGTATCGAAATTGATAGTCAAGATATCAACTATCGGGGATAACAAAACGATCGTATATGGAAATTAAATCTTATACTTTTACAATGCTTGGAAAATATCCATATATTTATCTCGTCGGTATAAGTATATTCACAAAACATTTGGGAGGATTTCATATTTCAAAAGCGTACTTAAATGTTCCAAAAAAAAATTCTATAAGAAAGGCGAATGCTTTCTATACCATCATAATTATAAAGATTATTTATGGAAATCAAATCTCCTACACTTGCCACGTTTTCGATATTGTCGACTTACTCTATCCCTCTTCCAGAAACAAAGCAAGGTAAGTCAGGGCACTGGTTTCTCCTAGCCTTGCCTAGACACTTCGATTTTAGATCTCACAAATAGAGGGTCAATCTACTCATCGGCTTTTAGTGCCAGGTATAGGGCAACTTACTTTCCATAAATAACCCATTTAATCATTATATATATTTCTTTAAAATACTATAAACCAAGGTTTAAAACTATAATTCAAATCATAACCTAAAACCAACATCTTTAAAAAAGAATACGACCAAAAGGGGTGAAGCTCCCTCTTAAATTAAATGAGATAGCTAAAAGAGGTGTTATTTCCTTTTAACCAAAAGAGTCGCTAAATGTCAATCCTAAGTTAAAAGGTGGTGTAAATTCCCTTTAACTAAATGTCAAGTTTATTGCTCATAAACTGGCCTAACATAAATCAAACAACCAAGCAAGAATAATAACAGACCCATTATCATTCACAATTTATAATCAATAGTTAACACAACATTTATTAAAATGTGAATGAGTCAGAGGAAAGTGATTAAGATTACAGACACTGTGAAATAATTGAATTATACTACAAAATAAGTTATACCCATTAAACTATGAAAACAAGGAACATACTCACTGTGAAACAATTGAATTATACTCACAAAATAAGTTATACCCACTAAAATAAGGAATATACTCACATCCTATTTGCTTTGATGGAGACTCGGAATACTTCTCCTTTGATAATGAATTTTAGTTCTTTTCTTTAGTTTGGGAGTGAACTAAAATGGGATATGGACTTGGCTATTTGTAGGTGAAGAGAAGGGTAATTTAGTAATTCCTGTAGCCTAACCTGATTTGACCATATTTTGATCCAATAGAAACCAGCCTTATGGCCTAAATTGATTCGATCATATTTTGGTCCAATAGAAAACATCTTGATGGCTTAATTTGATTCGACTACATTTTGGTCTAATAGAAAACATCTTGGTGGCTTAATTTGATTCGGCCACATTTTGGTCCAATAAAAATCCTCTTTATTAACTGTGGCCTAACCTGATTCGACTAGATTTTGGTCCAATGGCAACCATCCGCATGGCATAACCTGATTCGACCAGATTTTAGTCCAATGGCAACCATCTGCATGACAGAACCTGATTTGACTAGATTTTGGTCCAGTGGCAACCATCCGCGTGGAATATAATAATATTTATGCTATTTTGTTTTATTAGGCAAGTAATTATACTCATGTTTTTTATTGGGCAAGTAATTATACTATTCTATTTTATTAGGCAAGATTAATAATTCTTTCTTGCTTTATTAGGCAAGTAATTATACTATTCTGTTTTGCTAGGAAGATTCTATTTTATTAGGCAATGCTAATAATTCTTTGTTGTTTTATTAGGCAAGCTCATTCTTAAATAAATTGGTACCCCTAACCTCCTAATAACGCGAACTGTCTTTAAACTAACATTTTACATTAGTTTCAAAAATCCATTCGAGACATTTTATCCAATTTTTTGTTCTAGATATAAAATCCATTATGTAATCATTTAAAAACATACCGACTATTCAAGTTCAAAGTAATTAAATTATGGGTCGTTACATCCTCCCTTCCTTAAAGGAATTTGGTCCTCGAAATTAATCACATAAACTCAGGATATCAAAGAAACCCAAATGATATCATATATACTACACAAAGATACAAGGAAAGTGAGCTCAGTACAATTGGTGAGTACACTAAAAAGAAATAACTATATACAAACAACAACTACATCAAATCGGGATAAGAATTCCTTATATAGTTCTCAGTTTCCCAATTACAATCTCTAACATATTCACCCATTGAACCTTAACAATATTCACAACCTTCTTCCTTAATCGCTTTATGTCTCGAGCGATAATACGAATAGGCCGCCTTAGAATGGTTAGGTTAGGCTAAACCTCCAAATCAACTTGTTGTCTCGGTTCTAAAATCATCGAAGGATCGTGTACATACTTACGTAAATGAGATACGTGAAATACGTTGTGCACGTCTGATAATCGATCTGGTAACTCCACTTATATGCAAGTTTACCAATCTAGTCAAGTATGGGAAAAGGGCCAACATATCGAGAGGCTAACTTCCTTGTCTTCCCAAACCTCACAACACTTCTCAGAGGAGAGACTTTTACAAATACCAAGTCCCCGACTAAGAACTCTAGATCCCTACGCCTTTGACCAGCATAACACTTTTGCCGATCTTGCGCTTCCTTCATCTTTCTTCTAATATCAGCTACCTTCTTATTGGCTTCTAAGATCATGTTGTGTCCAAGAACAAGTCTATCTCCATATTCAACCCAACACGAAGGAGAAGGTCATAGATGACCATAAAGAGCTTCGAAAACGACCATACCAATGCTTGCTTGATAGTTGTCATTGTAAGTGAAATCGACTAAGGGTAAATGATCTTCCCAGGAACCCCCGAAGTCTAAAATGCATGCTCGTAATAAATCTTCCAAGATCCCATTCACTCTCTCCGTCTACTCATCTGTTTGATGACGATAATCTATACTTAGACTTAGCTCGGTCCCTAAAGCAGTCTGCAATCCCTCTCAAAACCTACTAGTCAATATTTGGTTTCGATCACTTACAATACTACGAGGAATCCCATAGAGTCTTACAGTCTCCTTCACATACAAACTCGATAGACTCGTAGCAGTCCTAGTCAGCTTAATAGGAATGAAATTGGCACTCTTGGTCAGTCGATTAACTATAATCCAAATGCCATCGTTACCTCTTCTTGACCTAGGAAGCCCATCAATAAAGTCCATAGAGATCCGCTCCCACTTCCACTTTGGAATCTCAAGTGGCTGAAGTAGTCCAATTGTCTTCTGTTAGTCACTCTTAATCTTCTGGCAGTTTGCACAACGACTCACAAAGATTGAAATATCTCGCTTCACCCCCTTCCACCAGAATACCCTCTTCATACCTTTTAACATCTTGGTCACTCCTGGATGAAAAGATCACTTTGAATGGTGACATTCGACTAACATTTCTTGCCTAAGTCCATAAAAGTCTGGAACACAAATGCGCCCATTCTTTTTCAATATGCCTCGGAGATCAATCCTAAAGCTAGAAACAACATCTTCTTCAACATCCTTCTCAATTCGAGCCAAAATAGGATCTACCTCTTGATTGGAAGCAATTCTCTCTAACAATACTAGCTTAACCTCTACATTTGCAACCATTGCTACATTCCTACTCAGTGCATCGACAATGACATTTGTTTTCTAGGGGTATATAGAACCTCTAGATCATAAGAGGCGAGAAACTTCAACCATCTCTGCTACCTCAAATTCAAATATTTTTAGGTAAAAAGATATTTTAAGGATTTGTGGTCCGTGTATAACTCGAACCTTTCACCCAAAAGGCAACTCTCCACATCTTTAGTGTGAAGACAATAGCTAAAAGATCCAAACCATGCGAAGCATTATTTTTCTCATGCGGCTTTAGCCGTTGACTCGCTTAGGCAATAACTTTCCCATGCTACATCTTAACTGCTCCCAATCTGATTCCACAAGCATCTGTATACACGGCTAAACCTTCACTCCCATTTGTAATGGTTAATACAGGAGCGCTAGTCAACTTCTCTTTCAATACGTTGAATGCTTGATCACACTTCGAAGTCCAAACGAACTTAACATCTTTCTTTGTTAACTTCATTAAACGAAAAGCAATCTTTGAGAAGTCCTTAAGAAATCTACAGTAAAAAATAGCCAATCCAAAGAAACTTCTAACTTCCGTTGCATTATCGAGCTTCTTCCAATCATGAACCGCCACAACTTTAGTTGGGTCCATCGATATGCCTTCTCTTGAAATAACATGCCCTCGAAACCTAACTTAGGATTTCCAAAAATGGAACATGGAAACTTAGCTTCAACACATAGCTTCTCAAGGTATCGAGTGTGACACGGAGATGATATTTGTGTTCCTCCTATGTCTTGGAATAGATAAGAATGTCATCATTAACGACAAGAACAAATTTATTAAGAATATCTTGAAATTCTCGATTCATTAAGTCCACAAAATAAGCGGCACGTTATTCAATCAAAATGGCATAACTAACCACTTATAGAAATTTTCTAGAGTTCGAAAAGCTGTTAGGGGAACACTCCCCTCTGCCATTCTTAATTGGTGGAAACCAGTGGCAAGATTTAACTGAGAAAATATCCGAGCAACATAGAGTTGATCAAACATATCATTGATTCTTGGCAAAGGATATTTATTCTTGATAGTCCTTTTGTTCAACTTCCAATAGTCTACGCATAACCTTGGAGAACCGTCCGTCTTTGTAACAAAGAAGATTGGTGATTCCTAACTCTAAGTACTACATCGGATCAAGCCCTTCTCCAATAAGTTATAAGTTTGCCTTTCTTACTCCATCTTCTCTTTTGGAGCCATCCTTCGTAAGGGTTGTATAATAGGTCTAGTTCTCGAAACCAAACGAATACGAAACTCGACTTCATGGGTTGGAGGTAAACCTTGCACCTCGTCAAAAATATCTATGAAATCTCAAACAACCGGCACATCTCCTAGCTCTGCTTTTGCGTCATCGAGTGAATAGAGAAAACTACACATTAACTTCGTAGGCTCTTCGCGACTAATATCAATACCAACGTCTCCAGCATCACAAACTCTAACGAGCTTTCTACCACAATTCAAGATAGCTTTAATCTTAGATAACCAATCCATTCCCAGCAACATTCCAAAACCCATAAACCCAAGAACAAAGAAGTCAAAAGGAAAGGAATGATTTTGACAAGAAATAGGTACATTTAGACACACAATTTCAAGATTTGTCGGACCTCTAATGGGTTTTGACACATAAAGAGGATTCCTTATGATAACATATATAAGGTTTAATTTGTTCATTAGATCATAAGAAATAAAACTATAGGAAGCTCCTGTATCAAATAGCTCCCTTATAGGAATATCATAGATGGAGAATCTACCTTGCAACACTTGCTTCCCTTTTTTATCTGAAGAGGTGGATGGTATCTCTTCAATAGTAAAAGCTTATCATTGAGATCCCTTTTTAGGTAAAGGGCACTCATTCTTTATATGATCCGGCTGGCTGCAATTAAAACATGTGGCAGTTGGGTAATGATTTGCAAAGTGGCCCATCTTATTGCACTTGAAACAAGGAATGTTGGCCAAGTTGGTCTGCTTCTTTTGAGCTGGAGTGCCATTTTCGAGCTTCTTCCTTGCACCCTGCTTCATTTCCTTAACTTACACCTGAAGTTTGGCTTTCCTTCAACTGGTATAACCGATAAAGGCTTGGAACATACCGCTGGTACTACATCCTTCTGGACTCCTTCCTTAATATCAAGAGCCTCAAAGCCATGATAATAATGTTGGTGAATGTACCATAAGATGATTTATCATTTCACTATGTAACTCTGGTTGCATTCCATTCACAAACATTTCATTTTTCTTGAGCGGTGTGTCTATCAATCTAAATCCAAAATGGGACAAAGCATTAAACTTATGATCATACTGCAACACCGTCATATCACCTTGCTTTAAGTCATTGAAACTTCTAAATACCCGAGTTCTTCCGGCTTCTGGAATAAACCATGCTTTAAAAACTTCCCTAAACTGGGCCCAAGGAAACTCCTCCTCCAGAGTACTAGCTGTTTCTAAATCCCACCAATCCATCGTCGATTTTTGAAGTTGTTGCGATGCTAACAGCCGTTTCTCCGCATACTCCAACCGAAGATTTCCAAATATTACTTCATAAGTTCGAAGCCACATCTAGACTCCAAGAATATTTTCAGTCCCATAGAATGGTTTCCCATCTAGAGTGGTAAATTTTTTACACAAAGCCACAAAGTTCATAGGGGTCTGAACTTGCACTACCATTTCTCTACCGGGTCTACAGCTTACATAGTAGCGTTTCTAGGTACCCTACCATTGGTAGCGGTGCTAGTTCCAGATCCTCTCCTTCTCCTCTTCTTGTATTCATTTTCTATTATCTGAACAAATAATAGTTATGTTTAGAATACAAAAATAGGATTAAAATGGTTTAAGGAAATAACATCGAACGATCTAAAACGAGATTTTAGAGGATAAATATTACTATTATAGAAATTAAAAATACGCACCTTCAAGATTAACTCATTCTAGGGCATCACTTACTATGTCTCTAATGAGTTGTACCCCAATCAAGCTAAGGTGTTCGCTCAACTAAAGCTCTGATACCAACTGTGACGACCCACCTTTCTAACCCTTGAGAACGGCACTTAATACTCCATGGTATTCATGTGTCTTTTCCAAAGTATCTGGAAGATGAGTTGTCATGATTTAAAATATAAGAACGAAACAATAATCTCACAACAGAACGGTTAAATATAACATAAAAATAAGACAGTACATGAGGTTACTCCCCAACATGGAGTTAGCAAAGTTACAACAATACTATCAGTCTAGGTAGTTACAACAATCTGCTTTTAAATATACATACATAGAGCCAACATCTCATAACAGCAGAAATAAAATAGTTAGATAGATAAGAAGCCTCCTGCTCGTCCACCATCTTCAAAAGAGCCCAAAGAAACCAGTCATTTCCAGACTACTCAAATATAAATGAGTACCCAAGAGTTTTGGGAAAACAAACATTTAAGACAATATGTCCAGTATGAGTGAACTCTAAAAAAATAGAATACACAAAATTACGGTGAGACCATGTCGCAAATCGTAGAACGGGTTTCCCCTCTCAACGACAACACCCAAACATAAAAAAGTAGATATAAATAATTAAACATCACGAAGAGCGCAAGACACTTCCCGATGCTATTAAGAAAGAATCAATCCAAAGATTTGAATCAAAAATAAGGAAAATGAATTTTACCAACAATGACTAGGAGGGTGTGCCCCCCTTATTGAAAGCATACCTATAGAAAATATACTTGAGAACTATGATGGCTCTCAGAAAGCTCCAAGCCGTACCCCGCAAACCTTACCGAGTATCCGAGTATTTCACATCTTCATGCGCATACAATGAAACCAATCTAGAGTAGATGTGACAATACACTAATGCAAGCAACCCTACATAGCTTGGCCCCCATTCGTTCTTTGTTTGGTCATTTTCGATTAAGGATATTGATGTTCTAAATAAGCAACAAATCCTCTTAGATTGACGAAACAAAATAAAAGGAGAAAGGTATCGAAATTGATAGTCAAGATATCAACTATCAAGGATAACAAAATGATCGTTTATGGAAATTAAATTTTATACTTTTTCAATGCTTGGAAAATATCCATATATTTATGTCATCGGTGTAAGTATATTCACAAAATAATTGGGAGGATTTCATATTTCAAAAGCATACTTAAATGTTCCAAAAATAATTTTCTATAAGAAAGGCGAATGCTTTCTATGCCATCATAATTATAAATATCATTTATGGAAATCAAATCTCCTACACTTTCCATGTTTTCGATATTCTCGACTTACTCTATCCCTCGTCCAGAAACAAAGCCAAGTAAGTTAGGGCACTAGTTGCTCCTAGCCTTGCATAGACACTTCGGTTCTAGATCTTACAAATAATGGATCAATCTACTCATTAGCATTTAGTGCCAAGTATATGGCTACTTAAATAACCCATTTAATCATTATATAAATTTCTTTAGAATACTATAAACCAAGGTTTAAAACTTCCATTCAATTCATAACTTAAACTCATCATCTTTAAAGAAGAATACGACCAAGAGGGGTGAAGCTCTCTTTTAGATCAAATGAGATAGCTAAAATGGATGTTATTTCCTTTTAACGAAAAAGTCACTAAATGTCAATCCTAAGTTAAATGGTGATGTCAGTTTCCTTTAACTAAATGTCAAGGTTACTGCTCATAAACTGGTCGAGCATAAATCAAACAACCAAGCAAGAATAATAACAGACCCATTATTGTTAACAATTTACAATTAGTAGTTAACACAACATTTATTAAAATGTGAATGAGTCAAACTTAAGAGATTAGGATTACACTCACTGTGAAATAATTGAATTATACTCACAAAATAAGTTATGCCCATTAAACTATGAAAGCAAGGAATATACTCACATCCTATTTTCTTTGATGGAGGCTTGGAATACTTCACCTTTGATAATGAATTTTAGTTCTTTTCTTTAGTTGGTGAATGAATTAAAATAAGATATGTACTTGGCAATTTATAGATAAAGAGAAGGGTACTTTAGTAATTGCTTATAGCCAAACCTGATTTGACCATATTTTGGTCCAATAGAAACCAGCCTTATGGCCTAAATTGATTCGACCACATTTTGGTCCAATAGAAAACATCTTGATGGATTAATTTGATTCGACCACATTTTGGTCCAATAGAAAACGTCTTGGTGGATTAATTGGATTCGACCACATATCCTCTTTATCAACTGCAGCCCAACCTGATTCGACTTGATTTTGGTTCAATAGCAACCATCCTCATGGCATAACCTGATTCGACCAGATTTTGGTCCAATGGCAACCATCCGCATGACAGAACCCGATTCAACTAGATTTTGGTCCAATGGCAACCATCCACATGGGATATAATAATCATTATGCTATTTTGTTTTATTAGGCATGTAATTATACTATTCTGTTTTATTGGGAAAGTAATTATACTATTCTGCTTTTTTAGGCAAGGTTAATAATTCTTTCTTACTTTCTTAGGCAAGTAATTATACTATTTTGTTTTGTTAGGTAAGTAATTATAGTATTCTATTTTATTAAGCAAGGTTAATAATTCTTTCTTTTTTTATTAGGTAAGCTTATTCTTAAACAAATTGGTACCCCTAACCACCTTATAACTCGAACCTTCTTTAAACTATTACTCTACATTAGTTTTAAAAATCCATTCGAGACGTTTTATCCAAACTTTTGTTCTAGATATAAAATCCATTATTTAATCATTTAAAAACATACTGACTATTCAAGTTCAAAGTGATTAAATTATAGGTCATTACAATGCCTATTTTCAATCGGCACTAAAAATGGTCTTTATTTCATAAATAATGTTTGGTATGTTTTACAAAATAATTTTCATAACTTGATGCATCATTAAGTGCTATATGACATGCTTCCACTATTTCTACTTATTACTATAATAGCATAATGAATTCAAAGATCCATCATTCATTTGATGTAGATTAATTTTTCCATATACTGTAGCTAGTTTGCAATTAAGAGTTCTTTGATCAATTATCTTGAACTTAAAGAAATAAATCTCATAGAAAATAATTTTTTATATGAATATACATTTTGGAATAGAAAGCACATTTTCATTCCATTTCTAAATATCAGTTATTATTACAATTCTCATTACTTATGTTTTTTTATGAAACAAAGTGACTATTCACTCTCTTCATCCCAACCGTACCATAAATCGCATATACTCTAGTACATTCCTTATTCTTTCTAAATGGTCAAACCATTCAAAACAAAATCTTTACTGCTACATATCAACAAACTCTTTACAAAGATGCAATTGATCATCCTTAGCATTTAAGGATATCAAATATGATACACCTTATGTAAACTCATCAAACTGACATTTTGCTGATCAAATTCTTCAATTCTTCTTATGGTTTTGGCGTAGTGTTACATTTTACACAATACGATCCATTTATAATCAATCAAATTGAATACTTGATCTCACAGTACTGTTTGTTGACTTATTTCAAATGAACTAACTTCAACGAAGTATCGTACATCACGAACTGTGATCATTCCCCATATAGCACTTATATATGATATTACATAGATCAAATATCTATAGTCTTGTATTGTTTTTAGAGTTCGAAATTCATATAATGCAATACATCGTCTTGACAAAATCAATGTGTAAGAAACCAAATTACGAATGTAAAGTTGTAAAATCAAGCGCTTGCATGGGTGTTGAAACACATACATGCAATAGGTATTTATTAGTAAGTATATTTTATATTTCCATTTATCAATTTTTAGTTCGGTATATTTGTATATCTTGATTGATAATTGTTTTACCAATCATTTTAAATGCATAAATTTATGTTGTAGATTATTATAACATTATATAGCAAGTGTTCTTATAATATTAGAAAGGTTTAATGTTATTATTTCATTTTTCTAATAAGGCTCCCATTAGTCTTTTATGTTACACCAATCCCTAAGCAAAAATTATAAGTCTTTTGACTTCACTAGTGGTTGTTAGGACTCGTATGTCTTGGGATTCCGACCTTAAGAAAAGCTCAACAAATATTCTAGCATGTAAGATGGATAATTCCTTATTGGTTATAACACATACTATTATTTGCCTTTTGGGCAAAGCCGGGATATCAATAAATTAGATAAAAAAGGATGCATATAAGGATTGGAGATCGATAGGAAACATGGCTATGATCGATAATATCAAAGTTGGACCAAGCTCCAATCAAGGTGGAATCAATTTGGAATGATGAACAAGGCTAGAACAAGCTATGTTTCAAATTTCAGGTCAAACGAAGTTCATTTGCTCGAGTTATAATGGATCAAGGTTCATGGAAACTACTTCGTATCAATATGGTTTGTATCGATCACATGACAGTATGGATATGGAAAGGGTGCTTTGCTTTGGATCGATGGCTTTCGTATCGATGCGATGTGCATCAATTTAGTTGGACGCGGCAGAAGGATGGCGGCATGCTTCGTATCGATCAGGGTAGGGATCGATATAAAGGGTGAGGCAACAGGCTCATGGACATGGACTTCGTATCGATACACACGTATCGATTGGATGGTGAAGTATGTTAAAGCATTTTGTATCGATCAAGGTTGGGATCGATAGAAATATGGAGCAATGGTCACAGGAGTTTGGAAGAGCATTTCATATCGATCAAGTGTTGGATCGATATGAAAGGCATATGCAGTGGATCGATATAAGGAGCTAATGGCTACAGAGGTTTAGGAATGCACTTCGTATCGATCGATATTGGTAGATACGAAGAGCAGACATTGAAGCAAGTTGATGGATGCAAAGCAATGGTTATGAAGGAATGAAACTTTGACCAATATTAACAAAGACATGGATACGAAAAGTTGGACATAAGGCTATGGAATATGATCGATATGAACTGCATGGATACGAAGGAGGATTGGTTGATGGATAAGAACAATACATGCCAATGGATACGAAGTACGGATATGAAAGGTTATGAATTGGCGGATATGAAGTGGTGGAGCTGGTCAAGTGATGAAGCGTTCAACATGGGTTTAGGCATTGAACTCGGATCGATGTGGAGGCTGTGGCTATGGATAATGGGACCGATGGATGCTTGGATGATGGATATGAATTATGATGGATACGAAGGCGATCGATGTCAATCGATCGATGCAAAGAGGTGTCGGTACGAACTAGTATCGATACCTACACTTCGGCCACTTGCAAAACCAAACTTGGATCGGTCATAACTCAGAATCAACAAGTCAAAATGCTTTGAAATTTTCACAGAAGCTTCTTTACGCACTCAAGAATGTTCATGATCTATCTGGGCTTGATTGGAGCCAATTTTGATCGATATGAATTGTACCTGATCGATCTAAAATCGCTTTGGATCGATCTGGCGGGCCCACATGCGCAAGGGAAGAGGCATTCCAGGTTTTGAGGCGAATATTTTCGGATCTACACCTATAAGTAGTTGTCTTATGGCAACTAAAAAGGGTTTTTCTCCTTATTTTACGTGGAAACTCTGCCATTTTTGTGATTGATCCCAAGGACTTGTAATTCTAACTACAATATAAAAGGAATAAAAAGGATTGATTCAAAGTGGACGCAGGCTAGATTGCCGAACCACAATAAGCTCTTATGTTCTTTACTTTCTTGCTCATTTTACATTTGCTATTTCTTTATTCTCTACTTAATCTAAATCTAGGATCCGTGACTGGATATTAAAGATTTATGTGCAAACACTGGTGCTTTCACTATTTTCGAGGTTTGTGACCAATTTTGGTGCAAACAATTTTGTGCTTTCACTGAGAAAGACTGGAACCCACTACATTGAATTTGGAGTTTAGATTTAGGAAGCTAAAAGATTGGATCTAAAGCTATGGATAATCAATCAACACGAAGACGGAGGTCATAAAGGAGCCAACATGAAGGAAGTCAGGAGACATCTTCCGGAGCTAATCAGACCTGAGTTTCAATCAATGGAGATGAGATGGAGATGATGGATGCTATGCAAGAAGGGATATTGAAAAGGCAAAAGGAGATGCAGAACTTACTTTGACAAGTTGGACATGCTAGAGTGTAGAATCAAGAGAACACAGCTGCAGGAAATGCTGGAAATAGAGATCGTGAAGCTGGTGCAGCAGGAGCGAAGACAGTTTGGAATCAGGATTAGGAGCATGGAGAAAATATGATGTAGGATATAGCAGGACCACCATGAGCAGCTCCTACACATGGGGGCATACCCACAGATCCCATCGGCTCAATTCCAGGAAGGATACCAAATGTCGCTACGTGGTTGGATGTCAATCGAGATATAGATGCTCATCCAGAAGGACAGGTTCCAGGATTCCCTCGCAGACTTAGGGGGCTGGAGATCGCAGACAGAGGCTATCACTTGATGATAACTATAGGTTAGCGGGCATGATCATACAGGCTATGAGGGGAGGATTGGCGAATAGAGATTTGGAGGACGTGAATAGGAGTCCCTTCACTCCTTTGATCAGACAGGCTAGGAATCTGTCGGATTTCAAACTACCAAAACTGGAGATGTACGATGGGAGAACTGATCCTGTTGTTCATTTGACAAGGTACACGAGACACATGGAAGTGCTGGGGGAATTGGAGGATGTCATGGTGCGGTGCTTCTTTTGTATTTGACGAATATAGCATCATTATGGTTCAGACAGCTGGAGAGTGGCTATATTGGCACATGGACGGAGCTGATTGAGAGGTTTATGAGGCAATTTCAGGTCTACGTAGTCAGACCCAAGAACGTGATGACTTTGACATCGATGAACCAGTGGAAGGGAGAGTCGCTTAGGGATTTGTAGACCAGATTCAATGTGGCAGTGGCTTCGGTGTATCGACTCGGTCCATCGATGGTTTTGATGGTGGCAGCCTAAGGAATTTCAAATGATTCAGATTTCAAAATATCATTGAAGTAAGATCTACCGACGGATCTCAGAGGGTTTTACTACGGAGCAGAACATTCTACAATAGGAAGATGCAAAGGCATAGAGAGGGGAGAGAGGCTGAAGTTTACGCAACAAAAGGTGGAGGCCCACTAAGGGAGGATTCAAACAAAGACGACAGAGGAAAAAAGAAGGTGAATGACAATGGTGACACATCGAAAAGGCAACGGAGCGAATCCAAATTCTCTTCTTACACGGAACTGAAACTCTGGAAATGATTTACTTGGATACTCGAGGGCGCCTCCAGTATTTAAGGCCGGCAAAAAGGGAACCCGCTGAATATGATCAGGCATCGGGAAAGCATTGCCCATTCCATAAACTGGATGGGTACAACACAAACGACCGTAGGCATTTGAAGGATATCGTTGAGGAGCATGTGAGGAATGGTCATTTGCAGCAATACATAAGAAATCGAGCCGTGGCAGTGGAACAGGAGCAGCCACCACCCACCTCAAACGAGGATCTAGGCATCATCATCGGTTTATTATAAATTGATTGGACTTATGTCATGAAAGAAGTATTAAACCACGAAGTAGTACGGCTAAGTCACTTGCACATGTACGGGATTGAGGACGGTCCCTTGGCATGCTCTGAGATGATGAACCATGAAGTTCGGTTTTATGAAATCTGGATTTCCTTTTTGTTTTTTGCGAACTCTATTTTCTTTCTTGGTACCGTGGCTATTTATTTTTTCTTGTTTGTATGAACTTTCATTTTTTTAATTGGATTCTGTGATGATTGGATTTGGATTAACGAAATAAATAATGCAGGTCGCACGATTATGGTCCCGACCGGAGAGATGGGGCAGCAATCGCAAGTTATGAGTCCCTTCGTCGGAGAGCGATGGAATGGACTTGAACACAATATAAAAGTCCTCGACCGGAGAGTTGAGGCTGGAGAGTAAAAAAGTCCTCGATTGGAGAGTCGAGGCCAGTGAATATAAAAATTCCTCGATTGGAAAGTCGAGGCCGGAGAATATCAAGTCCTCGACCAGAGGTCTAGGCCGGAGAAACATATTTACAAGTTAAACCCTTGACCAGGGAGTTGAGGCTGGAGTAGGATAAATGGACCCAGAGAGGTCTCGGATTTGGATATGGACCCGGCGAGGTCTCGTATTTGGTTAGGACAACCCGGAGAGGTCTGCAGGATTTGGATAAGGACCTGGAGCGGTCCCGGATCTGGATATCGACCCGAAGAGGTCATGGATTTGGTTATTAGATTCTGGATATGAATGGATTAAAACTCCGTTAACAGGTTTGGATGGCTATGGAATTGACTAAGGATTTGGTTACTGGATTTGGGAATCGATATTAACTTGGAGCAATCGCGGATTTGGATAAGAATATGGCTATGGCACTTGGATATGATGGCTTGGTAATGGATTGGATGACATGGCTATGGGTGGAATATGGAATTTGGATGTCAGATTTAAAGCTATTCAAAACATGCCTTCCTACTGCAGGGCATGTTTTGGGGGACAAATGTTACCCCGCCTTTTGGGAAAAGCCGGGATATCAACAAATTGGCTAAAAAAGGATGGATATAAGGGTTGGAGATCGATCGAAAACATGACTATGATCGATACAGTCAAAACTGGACCGAGCTCCAATCAAGGTGGGATCGATTGGGAATGATGAACAAGGCTAGAACTAGCTACATTTCAAATTTCAAGTCAAACGGATTTCATATGCTCGAGTTATGAATGGATCAAGGTTCATGGAAACTGGTTCGTATTGATATGGTTCGTATCGATCCCATGACAGTATGGATATGAGAAGGGTGCTTTGCTTCGGATCGAGGCTTTCGTATCGATGCGATGTGCATCGATTTGGTTGGACACGGCAGAAGAAAAGCACTTCGTATTGATCGATATTGGTAGATACGAAGAGCAGACATTGAAGTAAGCTGATGGATGCGAAGCAATGGTTATGAAGGAATGAAACTTGGACCAATACGAACAAAGTCATGGATACAAAATGATGGACATGAGGCTGCGGAATATGATCGATATGAACAGCATGGATACGAAGAAGGGTTGGTTGATGGATAAGAACAGCACATGCCGATGGATACGAAGTATTGATACGAAAGGATATGAATTGGCGGATACAAAGTGATTTAGCTGGTTAAGTGATGAAGCATTCAACATAGGTTTAGGTGTGGAACTCGGATTGATGCGGAGGCTCCGGCTATGGATATGGGGACCGACGGATACTTGGATGATGGATACAAATTATGATGGTACGAAGGCAATCGATGTTAATCGATCGATACGAAGAGGTATCGATATGAACTAGTACTGATACATACACTTCAGCCACTTGTAAAATCAAACTTGGATCGATCATAACTCAGAGTCTACAAGTCCAAATGCTATGAAATTTTCATGGGAGCTTCCTTATGCACTCAAGAATGTTCATGATCGATCTCGGCTTGATTGGAACCAATTTGGATCGATACAAATAGTACCTAGATCGATCCAAAATCGCTCTGGATCGATCTTATGGGCCCACGTGCACAAGGGAAGAGGCATTCCAGGTTTTGAGGTCGATATTTTCGGATCTACACCTATAAATAGTGGTCCCATGACAACTAAAAAGGGATCTTCTTCTTCTTTTAAGTAGAAACTCTGCCATTTTTGTGATTGCTCCTAAAGACTTGTAATTGTAACTACAATATAAAAGGAATAAAAAGGATTGATTCAAAGTGGACGTAGGCTAGATTGTCGAACCACTATAAACTCTTGTGTTCTTTACTTTCTTGCTCATTTTACATTTTCTATTTCTTCAATTTATTCTCTACTTTATCTAAATCTAAGATCCGCGACTAGATATTAAAGATTTGTATGCAAACATTGGTGCTTTCACTACTTTCAGGGTTTGTGATCAATTTTGGCATAAACACATACTACTCTTAACCCATGGTTCTTTGTCCTAATCCCAGCTTTATGTTGAGGAAAGCTCAACAAGTAAGGTGGAACTATTCACTCGGACCTATAATTTCGCTATGACCTAAGTATATCCATATACCTTGTGAAAAGCTCAATAGATATGTGCAGTTATCTTACCTCATTTATTCGTTATATACTAATAATACTACACATAACAACCTTAGCTTGAGGAAAGCCCAACAACTAAAGAGTATGCAAGTAATCTATTAATATATAAATGATAGAGGACAACTTTATATTAAAGATTCATAATCTTCATTATATAATCTGGAGTGATATCAACTTATGGAATAATGTGTTTCTTATGGAATATCCTTGTGGTTCAAGTCTCGTGAACATCAGAAATCACATTATACCTACATATACTTATGTATTTATTCCTTAAGTCTATTTTGGGTTTCTTTGATGTTCCACCTTTAGTTTAAACATTCATATTATAACTTTTATTACGACATAACTTTTGTGTTTCATACTACTTATATAATAGTCTAATGTATAATATATAACGACCCTGACTCGACCTTCGAAAATCGGCACCGAATACGACAATCATATTCCAATGCCGCAGATCCAAACGTCTAATCTGGTTCGTCGGAGCTTATAACACATTAAGCATAACATAAAATAGAAGAAAAGGAAATGAATATCATTGATATACAACATTCGATACAACAATCATAGAATATGAATCAATATCAGAGATACAAGATAACAATGCTACAACGGAATAACAACATGATGCAGCAGCGGAACCAAAAAAAACTCCAAACAGCAACGACAATTCCAACTCCAAATCACCAATCCAGAATTAACTCAAACCACCATCTCGTTGCACCAAGCTAAGCCAGTCTCATCCATGAATTCAAACACTCTAATATCCAAAGAGAAAGCTAAAAGCTACCCAATCGGTATCTATATCTACTATCTAAAACACCCAACTCTAGACTGCCCGTGTGGAAAATTGTGGGCACCCAGATTTTAGGAAAGGAACAATAAACTCCGGGTCAGTCGTGGGACTGATATGAGCAACAAATTTTTTTTTATCTTTTAAAACAAACAAAAGAATTCAAATTTGAATCCACAATGCTTTTTGGAAAATGAAACTACCATAAGGCCTTCCGCCACACACACCATGCAAACGCAGAATTGGAGGATATTTCTCCTTATGATAGTCAAAAATGCTTGATATGCGAAAACCATTTTGATATTATTATTATTAGTGCATAGTGGAAAACATTTCGAAAGTATAATATTAATCTTAGCCAACATAGACATTCTGAACTATGCTTACTATAGCTACCATCTAAACAGTGGTGACCACCATAAGTAAATGACAGGTTCTACAACTAAAACCGTACAAGGCGCGTAATGTTTCTTTGGGTCTTCCAACAAATGGTTAGGCCAACGAACTTCCCATTGCCACATGGGTACGCCTCTGGAGGGACGCCTCGAGAACCTACCTGGCTCTCTGCTAACACAAGGTCGGCTACCCCCTTCCCGGGGAATAAAACCTAAGATATACCACCCCCGGTCCTTTGGGACCTTTATCCAAGGGCCCTCCAACAACATCACACAGTAATAAATATACTACATTTCCCACATGAGTAAGTATCTAGGCTCCATACCATGATACTACCCTTTTCCAGAAGGAATGGTCATACCCTAGGGGCTCTACCCTTGAAACGTTGCTGCATTCTTCCTGTTTCGACCATTCCGGGGTGTGAGGCTCGACGAAGTCTCGTCCCCAAAACTACACTTTTTCACAAAAGGCATGCTTTGATCAACAAATGATCAGCAACACTTCGTATGCCACATTAACAAATTGGGAATGTATCACTAGTAACCATCAACTACATAACCTCTGAGCTCGTACGTCTCAGAGAAGGGCGTTAAGCTAAGAGAATAAATCTCCGCCACCAAACAGAAATGTATTCGATAGAAACCGGTTTTACATCTCAAACTGTAACGTCAGACACACATCCATACAAGTCTGTTCCAGGTTCGAACAGAACCCAAGGCACTTCTAAAGATGCCCTTGCAAATCCGGATAGTCTCTAATCACGTCCGGACTCCCCATCACAAAGGGTGCTCAAATCTCTATATCGGGGATCAGCCGATGCAGAGACATTCGACAAGAAATCCTTTCTTTTTTTGAAATATCTAGTCTTTACCACCAGTCTTCAATTGCTATCCATATCGTCGTATCACTATTCGGAATGAGTTATATGACACAAAGGTCCTCTCCCGGCTAAACCGAATAGTGGGCGCAATATTTAAAAACAAATGGATAATGGGATTTCAGTTAAGTCACAATTTAAAACCCAAAACTTTTCTTTCAAATGGTTAAACAGATTACCATTTACAATTCTTTTATACAAAAAGATTCTTTCAAAAACCTTTAACGGTTTAAACAATTTCCACATTTAAATCATTTAAACAAAAGATTCACTTTTAAGACCCCTTTTCAATTTAAAACAATGTTCACCAATCTTTTAAACAAAGATTCATTCATAGCCTTTCAAAACAATTCCATTTCAAATTGGACTAACTCACCCGGTCTTTAAATCAAAGATTCATTTCATAGCTTTCAAAACAATTCCCGTTTCAATTTTTTATGCATAAAAGATACACAATTTAAGATTCTATTAAATTTTAAAATAGGGTTCACCTATCTTTCACAAAGATTCAATTATAGCTTTCAAAGCCATTCCATTTCAAATTTGAAATCTTTTCATCATAATTTTGGAAATTCTTTCCTTATATAAAAGCTATTATTATTTGAAAACCACTTGTTCTGTTTCAGAAAACCCGATTATATTTGCACGAGTTAAAGCCTTTAAATATAAACTTGGGTTAAATTCAAATTCTCAAAACCATACTTTTAAAATGGTTTAAAAACCCATATAAACACATTTATAGCTTGTATAACCTTTTTACGTCATAAATACCAAATATAAAATTCAATTTCAGATATTAAATTCCAATTTAAATCAAATTATTCAAATTTTAAATCTTTATTAAGTAATTAAAAATAACTTTTATTTTTAAAACACCTTTTCAAAAGTTTTTCACTTTAAACCTAATCCATTTCCAAAACCATTTGGATTTAAAATTCAAATCTAAAACTATTTTAAAAATCTGTGACTTAACCGATTTCCACGTGCAATCCATATTTGTGTGTGTATAGTGTAGTCCAGGGGTTTTATCAAATAGTGCAACATCATCAATCATCACAGAATTCAAACACAGCAATATTGATAAGCAGTATAATCTATAACGCTTTTCTTCATTTACATATTCACGGATAAATAATATACATTCATCGCAGATAAATAAGTTGACATTACAGATGAATAAATTACATCACAGATGAATAAATTTCATTACAGATCATAGCACAAAGTAGGGTAATTCATAACACAAAACATCGCATATCAGGAATACCAAACAATTCAAAGCATTTCATAAAATCCAACATCCATAAGTAAAAATTAATCAATTATCTGATCAAATTAATTACTTATGAATAATTTACTAATCCTGGTTAATTGATACTATTTAATTACAAACCACTATAATTAATCATTCTTTAATTACTTTCATAAATAAATTAACCTTTAATCAATTATCATTTTAATTGATTATCCTTAATTAATTAAAAAAACAATTAACCCTTTTTCAATATTCAACTACAGTTTTCTTTTCAATAATGGGGTCCCTTCCCTCTTCTTTTCTTCTTCCCGCTAATCAGTCCCATCCCCTTTGTTCTCTTCAACCCTGTCCTTCTTCACCGATTCTCGTACCACCGTCTGCATCCCCCCATCTCCCTGTGTCAGTCCTCTCTCCATCCTTTGTCAGTAATCCTGTAGTGCCTGCAACCGTTGCAGTTGCTATTCCTAAAGTGTCAGTGTCCTTTCCCCCTTCTTCTCCACCATTGCTTCCTCATCTTTCTCCTATTCCTCCTCGTTCTTGGAACTCTCTCTTTAAAGCTAAACCCAGCAACGCAGGGAAATATGTGCCTCGAGATTTTCAACTTGACTTTATTGGTAACTCTATTATGCCATCACCTGATGTTGTTCAGGCTGGCAATACTATGTGGAAGGATTATCTTGTTGGATTTTTCCTTGATAACCCTCTCCCGTATGCTACTGTAGTGTACTATCTCAAAAAAGTGTGGAAACTAAGTGGTTCATTTTCTGTAAAGTTTGATGGTTTTTTGTTTGTTTTCAAATTTACTAATGAAGAAGATAGGTCAAGAATCTTTGAATCTGATCCTGTTGTCATGAGAAACAAGCTATTTATAGTGAAGCCATGGGACGAGAACATTAGCAATAGTTGTAGTAGTATAAAATCAGTTCCAGTTTGGATTAAACTTTACAATATACCTCTTTATGCTTGTTCTCTGTTGGGCATTAACTGGTTAGCATCAAGAGTTGGGAAGCTCCTTTGTTTGGATGCATCAACTGAAAATTTTGAACGCATTTCGTTTGCGAAATGTTTAGTTGAAGTTACTCCAAATCAAGAACTACCTGATGATTTTTCAGTTAGATTGTTAGATTGTTCTGAGCAGATAGTAAAAGTAGAATACTTGTGGAAACCTGAGATATGTACTGTATGTAAAGAGTTTGGTCATACTGTGAACAGTTGCAAGAAAGTTGAATGTGAAGGTGATGTAGAGCAATGTTCAGAAAAAGAGCAGCTGATAACTAGTGATGTTGGAATGAATAAGATTAAGAAGGGGCAAAACATAGTTAAGCAGGACAAAGTGAAATAGATTTGGCAAAAAGTTGTGAAGAATAAGGGGAAAAAAGTTATTAATTGTGAACAGAAAGAAGAATATGCTCTGAAGAAATTAGGTGTAAATGGAACTGCAATACAAGATGGTCCTGAACAAAGCAAAAAGGAATATGGTAAAGAGAGTGATCAACCCAATGTTGAGCAATGTTATACAGTTAGCACTCAAAATAAGTACAACTTGCTACAAAATGCAGACAATGAATGTTATATTTTGGAAATGTATGATGAGGAGGAAGGAGAGATTACAGTTGATGACAAAAGTAGACAAGAACACAACGTGTCAACCAAGTATCCTAAAGAGATTGATACTATTGCTGATCAAAACGAAGCATATACACAACATCAGGCTGCAAAACGTGTGCAGGAAGGTGAAAACAATCATACCACCCCAATAATGAGTAACAAGGGGAATGGAAAAGTTGCAACTGAAGTAAATGCACATTCCCAATTAAATGCATCTGATTTTGAACTAAGTTGGTGTAAAACATTTGAAACTCAAATCACTCATCTAATAACCACTTTGCATTCTGCTTCTGTTCAAATTCATCCATCTGCCCCTCCTCATTACAATTTCTCAATTCAGCTACCTAGTTGGCCATCATCAAATTCTTTCACCCATTCACAATCAGCATCTCATCATGTCCCTTCCTCACATACAAAATCTCAACCAACCTCCCCTCGGTCTTTGCATAGAATAAAAATTGAAACAAGGTCTCTGTCAGCTCAGAGGAGGAATATCAGCTCCCAAAATCAATAATTTTTTTAATGTTAAAAAATATTGCATCTTGGAACATAAGAGGAGCCCATAATAATTTGAAACTTGATCAAGTGAAAAGCTACATATCTGAGCATAACATTTGTATATTTGGCCTTCTAGAAACTAAGCTCAATCTTACCTTAACCCAAAAAGCAGCTTCCTACATTAATCCAAATTGGTCAATACATCATAATCTTGAAGCTGCTGCTTATGGTAGAATTCTAGTCATATATGATCCTACTGTTATAGCACTTTCTCCTATACTGTCAGCTAGGCAGTTTATTCACTTTCATGTACTTGTTTGCCAAAATCAAACTTCCTTCTACTTAACATTTGTATATGCTGATAATTCTGTCATCTCAAGAAATGCTTTCCTCAGCACATTGCCACCATTAAGACAAGCATCTCACTCCTGGCTTGTATTAGGTGATTTCAACTCCTGTTTTGGCTATGATGATAAATCTGGTGGATCTCCTCTTCTTCCTAGAGACATAGAATCTCTCAATCTTGCTGTATATGATTCTGAATTGTTATTGGTTAACAAGTCTGGGGCTAAATATTCTTGGAATAATAGAAGCAGAAGTGGAGTTCGAATTTTCACAACTATTGACCATGCTTTTAGTAACTTACAATCTCTCAATCAATGGCCCTCTCTCTCTGTCTTTCTTCCACAGCCTATACTGTCAGATCACTCCCCCCTTGTTTTATCTTTTGGGAACCATTTGAGAAAGGGAAAAAGAAGTTTTAAATTTTTTAATGCCTGGTCTAAGCATGAACAATTTTTGAGCATTGTCAAACAAGCTAACACTGAATTTTTTTGTTATGGTAACCCTATGTATAAATTTTGCAGGAAATTAAAAAGTATCAAGCTTGCTATCAAACTATGGGTTTCTACTACTTTTGGTTCTGGTAGCCTCCTGTCCACTACACTGAAAGAGAAACTGAAGATCAAAGAAGAATACATGATGGAGCACCCACTTGATATACAAGCATCTGTTGAAGAGGGGAAATTACACAAGGAAGTCAACATTGCACTGACTATGGAAGCAAGCATGAAGAGGCAGCAACTGCACAAAAAATGGATAGATGAGGGGGATAGAAATACTAAATTCTATCATGATTCTATTAAGGTTAAGCATACAAGAGAGAATATATTTAGTATTACTGATGAACATGGTTCTCTTTTTACCACTGCAGATTCAGTTGATCAAGCTTTTATTCAATACTTCACCAATTTGTTTGGAAATGCTAACGGTTTCGTTCCTGATTTGAATCTCATATCTACTCTTGATCTTCCTTGCATTTCTACAATGGAAGCTTCCTCACTTATTTTGCCTATTATTGATGAAGAAATCAAAGCCACCCTTTTCTCAATGAACAAGCAATCTTCAGGAGGCCCTGATGGATTAAATGTCATTTTCTTCATATCAACCTAGAATGTATTAGGTGATGAATTTTGTAGAGCTATTCACAACTTTTTCAACAAGTGTAAGTTGGTTGGGGAAGTCAATAACACCAACATTGCCCTGATCCCTAAGGTCACTCCTCCAACTAGTGTTACATCTTTCAGACCAATCTCATGCTGTAATGTTGTTTATAAGTGTATATCAAAAATTCTAGCATCGCGTCTTGTCAAAGTACTGCCTTCTGTTGTATCCAATAACAATCTGCCTTTATTCCTTCTAGAGACATAATTGATAATGTTCTCCTTGCTCAGGAATTACTCAAGGGTTATGGCAGAAATAATGTGACTCCTGCATCTACTCTTAAATTAGATATATCCAGGGCATATGATTCTATCCACTGGGATTCTATTGTTAGGATATTGGCAGTGATGGGTTTCCCTAAAGCATTTGTGTCTTGGATATATGTTTGTATATCCACACCTTCATACTCTGTTGTTTTAAATGGCAGACCTGTTGGTAGCTTTAGAGGTAGTAAAGGAATACGACAAGGCGACCCTATATCATCTTACATATTCTTGATGGTCATGGAAGTGTTAACAGTTATTCTCAGAGATAGGTTCAACCATAAAATCATTAAGTATCATCCAAAGTGCTCTGAGCTACAAATCACCTCTATAATGTTTGCAGATGATGTTATGTTGTTTACCAAACCAGAGTTACCTTCTTTGAATGGTGTTTTGGAAGTTTTGCATGTTTTCCACAGTATGACAAGACTCTCCATAAATCAAGGCAAGTCTTCTCTACTGGTCTCTGGTGTTAGTCAATTGCAGGCTGCTGCCCTTCATCACCATACTGGTTTCTCTAGCATGAATAATGATATGAAGTATCTTGGTCTACCATTACTATCTAAAAGAATAACTAAGGCTGATTGCTTACACCTTTTCAATAAAATCACCTCTGCCTTGACAAGTCGGGACAATAGAAGCTTGACTCAGAGTGACAGGCTAGTTATTATTAAATCTGTTGTTTTTTCCTCCTTGGTCTACTGGGCTAGAACCCTAATCCTTCCTGTTAAACTGTTGCAACTCATTAGGTCTGCCATGATTAGATTTTTTTGGACTAGAAGTATTCACAATAGAAAGATTGTGCCATGTTCTTTTACAAAAATTGAAACACCTATGATATTAGGGGGACTGGGAGTTATTGATGTTAGGAAATGGAATACTTCTGCCATTAGTAAACAATTTGATGTCCTCATTAATAATAAGAATAATTTATGGGTTAGCTGGACATGGAAACACAATATAAAGAACAAGCACTTTTGGACAATGGAAACCCCACAGAACTGCAGCTGGATTTGGAGAAGTATGTTGAAACTCAGACATGTTTTCCTCCCAATGATACAATATCCTATAAATTCTACAAAAGCCGCTAGCTTTTGGCATGATCCATTGGTTAGTATTGGTCATATCCTTTTCAATGTTTTTGATCATGCTCAGATATTACAGTCTGGTATACACCAAGATGCTTTAGCAAATGATTTTTTGCATAATGGTAAAATCTTGTTACCATCCAACAGCAACCAAGTGATCACGCAGTTGTGGGGTGATATTCAACAACATAAATTCAGTGTGCATAAGGATGCCTGTGTTACTTGGGATAAGAAAACTCACACTGTTAAAACAGGTTACAATTATGTTACTGCCAGTTTTCCTCTTCCAGCTGCTGAATGGTACAAAGTGATTTGGAATTCTGATTCAACTCCAAAAGAAAACTTAATGATGTGGAAAGTCATTAATCAGGCATTACTTACTAGAAGAATAATAAACAGTTATGGTATGGCATGTTCCAAACTGTGCTTGTTCTGTCAACTCCATGATGAATCTACTGAGCATCTATTTTTTGATTGTCCTGCTTTGCACTTCATTTTAGACAGGATTAGTTGTATAACAGGTTATCAGTTAACTGGTTCTGCAACATGTCCTCTATGGCATATAATCTATAAAGCAACTAGGTGGAGAATGGAACTAGGAAGAGTTTTAGCTGTTGTATTGAAAATTAGTATGTCTGTGATATGGGCAGAGAGGAATGCTATGGTTTTTGATAATGTTAGAAGAACTGATGTTTTGATCTGGAACGAAGTCAAGTCTCGAACTCATACTCAACTGAAATACTGTGCTTCTGGTTTCCCACAATCTTTGGTTGATGCTTGGGGATGAGTCTGTTGTGCTTGTAGTTTTTTTGATTTTTCCCTTTTCTTTATGTTGTACTCTTTTTTATTGTTTTGCAATAAAACTGGTAAGGGCCCAGTAAACCCCACTGGCTTTGCCAAAAAAAAAAACAATTAACCTCAATAAATTAATTATCCTTAAATGTAATTACTCTAAGTAATTAGCTTTGATTTAATTACACAAAGTAATTATTCATCAATTATCTTTAAAAACATTTAATCTTTAAAAGCAAAATCGTTATTAATATTTCATAAATTAACTTAGATTTTTAAGTTAATTATCAACCAAAAACATTTTATCTTTTCAATTAACCTCTTAATTGTTAAGTTTATTGGAAATAAACTTATAAATTATAGTTATGTATCTATGGAAATACATTAAACTCACAATAATATTATTTCAACCCTTTAATGGATTCCAAATTTAATAAACATTAATTACTTTGGAAAAATGGTTAACAAATCGTTTAACTCGATTTTTCTTTGAAGTTTGAAACTTTATTTTTATATTACGTTAACAACTCGAGAAAAACGCATGTTTACCCGAGCCTTTGCTTGAGATTCCCGAGCTAACTTCAATCTTCTTCCAGTTTTCCCCGAGCTCCCTCCTTCCTCTCATTTCTTTTCTGTTTTTATTTAAATTTTTGAAACTGTTAAAACTTATAATCTCCATGCGAATAACCTGAGAACATACGTGAGAAAACTTCGAGGAAACCCACTATTATCTTCGAGACCAACTGATGCATCCCTCATCTTCCCCAAACATTCAATTTCAGACCTGAACACACAAGCGATGACTTCGTGCACGTGCACGACCCCCAGAGCCTCTTCTGACCATCGCCTTGGCCTCCGACATATCATCTACGACCGCCCCAACTCCGTCAACTACCCAGATCGACGGTTCGAATCAAAAACAAAGATCGAGCAGCTCGACTTGCCCTTGAACAAAATAGTTCATCAAAAACTTCCTTCGACCCATCGCCTCAGGTCACCGAAGACCTCGCAACTCCGTCCCTAGCTCCTCCACATCACCACGCTCCGATTCCCCTTGACCCAAACCAATCCGATGCTCCCATGCCAGAGAATTCAGCTCGAAAACATTGTCACACCCATCGGAGCTTCAAACCCTACAATGTCGCTGATACGACACCTCGGCCATTAATAAATCCAGCTACTATTTTTCCTGTGTTCCCCTTCCTTCACACTTCCTCTGATATCAAACCCGATCTGCCACCATTCGTTGATCGCCGAGATTAGAGCAAAGTTCCATTTTCGATTAACTCGAGATTTACATTTTTCATTTACTTAAAAATCATGAAACCTACCTCAAAAATCATCATTTGCATGTACAAATCAGATTATATAATTAAATCAGAAAATTATGGACTTTGATTTTTTTTGTTTTATTTTTGTTTTAAGAAGATTTACTGTATTAACTTCTTCCAATAAAAGGAAACCTTTTTAATTCAACTTAAAAAACATTGTTAGAACTTATATCTTATTATTTTAAACATAATTTGTTATTCATTAGAATCCAAAGAGAATCAGGGGCAGAGAATTGGGATTTCAAACAAGTTTAAAACATGTAAACTAGCACACATCATATTTGCCTGTACACATATCTACACACCTATATATGGACATTGCAGGCATCTATACAAACATTTTTCAAGTCATCATCACCATCACAGGCATGCAAAAGCATATAAATATATTTGGTTTTTGAAAGTTTTGCTCACCTGTCAGATTTGAACAGAGCAGAGACAGCGAAGAAGTAAGCCTGTATTTTTTTCTTTTAATTTCTTTTGAAGATTAGATCTGCAAAGTTTATAAATACAAAACTTTGTTTAAATTTTCTATTGTATTTGTTTACTTACCCAATAATAACAAACAAAAGAATTTATTTACTTACAATTTTGAATTTGTTTAAAGCTTCAAACTTCTTCTTTTTCATTTTTTCCAGGTTGAAAGTTTTTGATTTCTCTTTGAATTCCTTTGCTTTGCTTTCAGTTTGAATTCATGCTTTAAGTTGAGCTGATTTGCATTGAATTCCATTTTGATTCCAGGTTTGATATTCTTTTGTATTTTCTGTTTTCCCAGGTTGAAGATTGAACAGACGAAGTTGTTGATCAGGCTGAAGTTGTTTTAGTTTGATTTTATTTCTGTTTTTCTTTGTTTTTCAGAAAATGGTGAAGATAAAAATAAGAAACCTTTTATTTTCTATTTTCTCTCTTATATTTACTAAAATTAAATTTAAAGAAAAAATTTCCACCTGTCAAATTCATGTTAACACCTGTAAGTTTATTGTATTATCATTTTACAAATGTTAAAATGTAAACATTTTATGTTTAAGTCCTTTATCTTAAATTGGTTTATAGAATTTGTTTTAATCCCTTAACTTAGATTTATTTATAATGCATGTTTTAGACCTCACGTTTTTTTAATTTATAATTTTTATTTTAAACTCTTTTCATTTTAATATTTCACGTATGTATATATTTTTAAAACTTTTTATTTAACCTTATCTAATATCATATTGGAAGTTATCCTTTAAATAGTGTATAAAAATTTACTACATTAATTCAAAGTAAAATCTTCACATCTAAATACGTACTTGCTAAAATTAGAAAACTAAATCTTATTTAGTTTCCTTACATTCTATTTATAAATACTTATTTTAAAATTTTCATTTTAAACTTAAGTAATTATACTTATTATATTTTTGTTCCAAATATAAAATTTTCTTTAAATCCAATTTCAATTTCAATATATTAACATTTGAATTTCAAATTCAAATTTCAAATTATTATATATATATATATAAACACAAACCAAACACATATCTTTATAAAATTTGAAAGGAATTTCAAATTAACTCACCATTAATTCACAATTAAATTTAAAATTAATATATTGTTCAAAATACTTATTTCTTATATATATTCCTTATTGTTAAATGCTTTTAAACCCTTAATTATTTATAACTTCTATAACTTTTAAACAGCAATTCAAAAATTATTTTATTTAGCTTCAAAATATAGCTTCTCAGTCAAAATATCTTATTTAATATACTTTGGAAAACAAATCTTTATTAATTTTAAATAAATACATATACCTATATATGTAAGTTTTAAAGCCTTCATTGAAATTATATTATCTATTAAGGAAAATGAATTGAATTTTTTTTATAAATAATCATACACGTATAATTCTTTATTAATAAAGCTTTTTAAATCTTATTTATTTATTACATCATATTCCAAATACAATTCTTATTTTATTTTTATTTGTTATGAAAATTTCATATTATTTTACCAATAATTATTTCATAATTTAATTCCAAAAATTAAATTAATTATCAAATTAAACTTGGTAAAAATTCGAGAATGTTATAGATTCCCCCCTTAGAAAATTTCGTCCTCGAAATTTGAAAGTAGGGAGACAACAAAGAATATAGAAAGATCGAGAGATGAATCACCAGATCAAACTGAATATCTATTCTGCATTTGGTTTCCCAAATCAGAATATCACTAATAATTATGAGAATGAACTTATTCAATACAATACATTCGGGTCACCAAAACTATGAATATTCAGGGCATTGGTTAGTTCAAAGGATAACTAACCATTCGTAGAATATATCTGGACCCAACAGAATAAACAGATATATGGATGCAATCCCAAAACTTTTAGTTTGAACAACCAAAATATACCTATCAACCATAGCAACAAAAGCAAATAATTCATCCAAACAAACAATTCTGGCCCATCTGGAGTTTGTGTCCCATGCAAATATAATCAAAGCTTCTTCCTGGAGCTGCCAGGAACCATCAAAGAATTGAAAAGACGAATCAAAGGAGATTGATAGAGAAAGTTGTTTCTGCTATTGCAGGGTATCGACCATTTGTAGTCATATTCCCCTGTTTCCAAGCTCGTCCTCTTCTTGCACTCATACTCACTATCGGTGGATAGTAAGAGAATTTACTGAGGCATGTAGACGGATATCTTAGGGATATACTCATTCTAGGGTATACTTCACCCTATCTCTAATGAGTTACTTATTGTGTTATACTCCTGAGCTAAAGTTTCAACTTTCAGCTCTGATACAAAATATAACGACCCTGACTCGACCTTCGAAAATCGACACCGAATACGACACTCGTATTCCAATGCCGCAGATCCAAATGTCAAATCTGGTTCGCCGTAGCTTATAACACATTAAGTATAACACACAGTAGAAGAAAAAGAAATGAATATCACTGATATACAACATTCAATACAACAATGATACAATATGAATCAATATAAGAGATACAAGATAACAATGCTACAGCGGAATAACAACATGATATAGCAGCGGAACAAAAAAAAACCTCCAAACAGCAACGACTATTCTAACTCCAAAGCACCAATCCAGAATTAACTCAAACCACCAAGCTAAGCAAGTCTCGTCCATGAATTCAAAGACTCAATTATCCACAGAGAAAGCTAAAAGCTACCCACTCGATATCTATATCTACTATCTGAAAAACCCAACTCTAGACTGCCCGTGTGGAAAATTGTGGGCACCCAGAGTTTAGGAAAGGAACAATAAACTCCGGGTCATTCATAGGACTGGTAAGCAACAAAAACTTTTTATCTTTTAAAACAAACAAAAGAATTTAAATTTGAAATTCGCAATGCTTTTTGGAAAATGAAAGTACCATAAGGCCTCCCGCCACACACACCATGCAAACGCAGAATTGGAGGAGATTTCTCCTTGTGATAGTCAAAAATGCTTGATACACAAAAAACATTTTGCTATTATTATTAGTGCATGGTGGAAAACATTTCGAAAGTATAATATTAATCTTAGCCAACATAGACATTCCGAACTATGCCTACTATAGCTACCATCTAAACAGTGGTGACCACCATAAGTAAATGGCAGGTTCTACAACTAAAACCGTACAAGGCACGTATTGTTTCTTTTGGTCTTCCAACAAATGGTCAGGCCAAGGAACTTCAAATTGCCACATGGGTACGCCTCTGGAGGGATGTCCCGAGAACCTACCCGGCTCTCTGCTAACACAAGGCCGGCTACCCCCTTCCCGGGGAATAAAACCTAAGATATGCCACCCCCGGTCCTTTGGGACCTTTATCCGAGGGCCCTCCAACAACATCACACAGTAATAAATATACTACAATGTCCACATGAGTAAATTTATGGGCTCCATACCATGATACTATCCTTTTCCAGAAGAAATGGTCATACCTTAGGGGCGCTACCCCTGAAACAGAAATGTTTCGACCATTTCGGTGTGTGAGGCTCGACGAAGTCTCGTCCATAGAGCTACGCTTTTTCACAAAAGCCATGCTTTGATTAACAAATGATCAGCAGCACTTCGTATGCCACATTACCAAATTGGGAATGTATCACTAGCAACCATCAACTACATAACCTCTGAGCTTGTACGTCTTAGAGAATGGTGTGATGCTAAGAGAATAAATCTCCGCCACCAAACAGAAATGTATTCGATAGAAACCGGTTCTACATCTCAAAGTGTAACGTCAGACACACATCCATACAAGTCTATTCCGGGTTCGAACAGAACCCAAGGCACTTCCAAAGAAGCCCTTGCAAATCCGGATAATCTATAATCACGTCCGGACTCCCCATCACAAAGGATGCTCAAATCTCTATATCGGGGATCAGCCGATGCAGAGACATTCGACAAGAAATCCTTTCATTTTCGAAAATATCCGGTCTTCACCACCGGTCTTCAATTGCTATCCATATCGTTGTATCACTATTCGGAATGGGTTATATGACACAAAGGTCCTCTCCCGGCTAAACCAAATAGTGAGCGCAATATTTAAAAACATATGGATAATGGGATTTCAGTTAAGTCACAACTTTAAAACCCAAAACTTTTCTTTCAAATGGTTAAACAAATTACATTTACAAATCTTTTAAACAAAAAGATTCATTTCAAAAACCTTCAATGGTTTAAACAATTTCCACATTTAAATCTTTTAAACAAAAGATTCACTTTTAAGACCCTTTTCAATTTAAAACAAGGTTCACCAATCTTTTAAACAAAGATTCATTCATAGCCTTTCAAAAAAATTCCATTTCAAATTGGATTAACTCATCCGGTCTTTAAATCAATGACTCATTTCATAGCTTTCAAAGTAATTCCCGTTTCAATCTTTTATACATAAAAGATACACCATTTAAAATTCTATTAAATTTTAAAATAAGGTTCAACTATCTTTCACAAAGATTCAATTATAGCTTTCAAAGCCATTCCATTTCAAATTTGAAATCTTTTCATCATAATTTTGGAAATTATTTCCTTATATAAAAGCTATTATTATTTGAAAACCACTTGTTCTGTTTCGGAAAACCCAACTATATTTGCACGAGTTAAAGCCTTTAAATATTAACCTGGGTTAAATTCAAATTCTCAAAACCATACTTTTAAAATGGTTTAAAAACCGATATAAACACATTTATAGCTTGTATAACCTTTTTATGTCATAAATACCAAATATAAAATTCAATTTCAGATATTATATTCCAATTTAAATCAAATTATTCAAATTTTAAATCTTTATTAAGTTATTCAAAATAACTTTTATTTTTAAAACACCTTTTCAAAAGTTTTTCACTTTAAACCTAATCCATTTCCAAAACCATTTGGATTTAAAATTCAAATTCAAAACTATTTTAAAAATCTGTGACTTAACCGATTTCCACGTGCAATCCATATTTGTGTGTGTATAGTGTGGTCCAGGGGTTTTACCCAATAGTGCAACATCATCAATCATCACAAAATTCAAACACAGCAATATTGATAAGCGGTATAATCTATAACGCTTTTCTTCATTTACAGATTCACGGATAAATAATATACATTCATCGCAGATAAATAAGTTACATTATAGATGAATAAATTACGTCACAGATGAATAAATTTCATTACAGATCATAGCACAAAGTAGGGTAATTAATAACGCAAAACATCACATATCAGGAATACCAAACAATTCAAAGCATTTCATAAAAATCCAACATCCATAAGTAAAAATTAATCAATTATCTGATCAAATTAATTACTTATGAATAATTTACTAATCCTGGTTAATTGATATTAATTAATTACAAACCACTATAATTAATCATTCTTTAATTACTTACATAAATAAATTAACCTTTAATTAATTATCATTTTAATTAACTATCCTTAATTAATTAAAAAAAAACAATTAACCTTAATAAATTAAATATCCTTAAATGTAATTACTCTAAGTAATTAGCTTCGATTTAATTACATAAAGTAATTATTCATCAATTATCTTTAAAAACAGTTAATCTTTAAAAGCAAAATCGTTATTATTATTTCATAAATTAACTTAGATTTTTAAGTTAATTATCAACCAAAAACATTTTATCTTTTGAATTAACCTCTTAATTGTTAATTTATTGGAAATAAACTTATAAATTATAGTTATGTATCTATTGAAATAATATAAACTCACAATAATATTATTTCAACCCTTTAATAGATTCCAAATTGGATAAACATTGATTACTTTGGAAAAATGGTTAACAAATTGTTTAACTCGATTTTTCTTTGAAGTTGGAAACTTTTTTTTTGTATTACATTAACAACCCGAGCAGAACGCATGTTTACCGGAGCCTTTGCTTGAGATTCCCGAGCTAACTTCAATCTTCTTCCAGTTTTCCCCGAGCTCCCTCCTTCCTCTCATTTCTTTTCTGTTTTGATTTAAAATTTTGAAACTGTTAAAACTTATAATCTCCACGCGAATAACCCGAAAACATATGCGAGAAAACTTTGAGGAAACCCACTATTATCTTCGAGACCAACTGATGCATCCCTCATCTTCCCCAAACATTCTACTCACACATGCGATGACTTCGTGCACGTGCACGACCCCTAGAGCCCCTTCTGACCATCGCCTTGGCCACAGACATATCATCTACGACCACCCTAACTCCATCAACTACCCAGATCGACGGTTCGAATCAAAAACAAAAATCGAGCAGCTCGACTTGCCCTTGAACAAAATAGTTCATCAAAAACTTCCTTCGACCCATCGCCTCAGGTCACCGAAGACCTCGCAACTCCGTCCCTAGCTCCTCCACATCACCACGCTCCGATTCCCCTTGACCCAAACCAATCCGATGCTCCCATGCCAGAGAATTCAGCTCGAAAACATTGTCACACCCATCGGAGCTTCAATTCCTACAATGTCGTTGATACGACACCTCGGCCATTAATAAATCCAGCTACTATTTTTCCTGTGTTCCCCTTCCTTCACACTTCCTCTGACATCAAACCCGATCTGCCACCATTCGTTAATCGCCGAGATTAGAGCAAAGTTCCATTTCCGTTTAACTCGAGATTTCACATTTTTCATTTACTTAAAAATCATGAAACCTACCTCAAAAATCATCATTTGCACGTACAAATCAGATTATATAATTAAATCAGAAAATTATGAACTTTGATTTTTTTTGTTTAAGAAAATTTACTGTATTAACTTCTTCCAGTAAAAGGAAACCTTTTTAATTCAACTTAAAAAACATTGTTAAAACTTATATCTTTTTATTTGAAACATAATTTGTTATTCATTAGAATCCAAAGAGAATCAGGGGCAGAGAAATGAGATTTCAAACAAGTATAAAACCTGTAAACTAGCACACATCATATTTGCCTGTACACAGATCTACACACCTATATATGGACATTGTAGGCATCTATACAAACATTTTTCAAGTCATCATCACCATCACAGGCATGCAAAAGCATATAAAATATATTTGGGTTTTTGAAAGTTTTGCTCACCTAGTCAGATTTGAACAGAGCAGAGATAGAGGAGAAGACAGCCTGTATTTTTTTCTTTTAATTTCTTTTGAAGATTAGATCCGCAAAGTTTATAAATACAAAACTTTGTTTAAATTTTCTGTTGTATTTGTTTACTTACCCAATAATAACAAACAAAAGAATCTATTTACTTATAGTTTTGAATTTGTTTAAAGCTTCAAACTTCTTCTCTTTTTTCATTTTTTCCAGGTTGAAAGTTTTTGATTTCTCTTTGAATTCCTTTGCTTTGCTTTCAGGTTGAATTCATGCTTTAAGTTGAGCTGATTTGCATTGAATTCCTGTTTTGATTCCAGGTTTGATTTTCTTTTGTATTTTCTATTTTCCCAGGTTGAAGATTGAGCAGATGAAGTTGTTGATCAGGCTGAAGTTGTTTTAATTTGATTTTATTTCTGTTTTTCTTTGTTTTTCAGAAAATGGTAAAGAGAAAAATAAGCAACCTGATTTTTTTCTTCTGTTTTCTCTCTTATATTTACTAAAATTAAATTTAAAGAAAAATTTTCCGCCTGTCAAATTCATGTTAACACCTGTAAGTTTCTTGTATTATCATTTTACAAATGTTCAAATGTAAACATTTTATGTCTAAATCCTTTATCTTAAATTGGTTTATAGAATTTTTTTTAATCCATTAACTTAGATTTATTTATAATGCATGTTTAGACCTCACTTTTTTTAAAATTTATAATTTTTATTTTAAACAATTTTCATTTTAATATTTCACATATGTATATATTTTTAAAACTTTTTATTTAGCCTTATCTAATATCATATTGGAAGTTATCCTTTAAATAGTATTTAAAAATTTACTACATTAATTCAAAGTAAAATCTTCACATCAAAATACATACTTGCTAAAATTAGAAAACTAAATCTTATTTAGTTTCCTTACATTCTATTTATAAATACGTATTTTAAAATTTTCATTTTAAACTTAAGTTATTATACTTATTATATTTTTGTTCCAAATATAAATTTTTCTTCAAGTCCAATTTAAATTTCAATATATTAACATTTGAATTTCAAATTCAAAATTCAAATTATTATATATATATAAACACAAACCAAACACATATCTTTATAAAATTTGAAAGGAATTTCAAATTAACTCACCATTAATTCACAATTAAATTTAAAATTAATATATTATTCAAAATACTTATTTCTAATATATATTCCTTATTGTTAAATGCTTTTAAACCCTTAATTATTTATAACTTCTATAACTTTTAAACAGCAATTCAAAAATTATTTTATTTAGCTTCAAAATATAGCTTCTCAATCAAAATATCTTATTTAATATACTTTGGAAAACAAATCTTTATTAATTTTAAATAAATACATATACCTATATATGTAAGTTTTAAAGCCTTCATTGAAATTATATAATCTATAAAGGAAAATGAATTGAATTTTTTTTATAAATAATCATACACATATAATTCTTTATTAATAAAGATTTTTAAATCTTATTTATTTATTACATCATATTCCAAATACAATTCTTATTTTATTTTTATTTGTTATGAAAATTTCATATTATTTTACCAATAATTTCATAATTTAATTCCAAAAATTAAATTCATTATCAAATTAAACTTGGTAAAAATTCGAGAATGTTACATAATATTATATTAATTAAATCTTATTTAATTAATTTTTTTAATTAATTAACATTTTAATTAATTTTATATTATTTTAATATAACATTTATATTAAATATTTATCACATACTATTACCGTTATAGTACCATACATATATTATATATATGTGTATATTATTTAATTAATTAACTAATTCATTTAATTAAATAACTAATTCATTTAGTTAATTAACCAATAATTTAATTAATTAATTAACCTTTAATTTGCTTATTGAATTAAATAGTTTGATTAAATTATATTATTTCAAAATTTAATTCGTATAAGGGCATATATACTATATTATTTTAAACACTTTAAAATATCATAATATATATCACATGCATATATGTTTATTAATCAAATTATTTAATTAATTTTTTTTATTAATCTACTTAATAAATTTCAAATTTCAAAACAAATATATATTTTCAAACATTTTAAAAAAATTACTATATCATAACTTTTATAATATATTTATATCTTATTTTAAATATAACTTTTAAATCTAAAATCTTGTATTTTTAATTTTCAAATGATTTTGAGAATTAGCCCAAGGCCTAACTCAAATTTGGGCATTTTCTATTAGGGACAAACTTTAGGCTACAAGCTTAATGGTTAACCCTAATACTAATTTAGACCACATAGGCTATCGGGCTCTGATACCATTGTTGGAACTGGACTAACCCGCAGTGAAAGTTATTGGTGAATTTTAATTTTCTTTACCATATAGGATCTTTATTGGCCCACCAAGTCTAATTTATTTAGAATGTTTCTAAATTTCATTTAAATAAAATCATATATTTCATTTAAATTTATAAATTATTGTTATAAATTTATTTAATTCATTTTCATTTTATATATAAATATACATATGTATTATATACATAGGTCTATGTGTGTGTGTATGTGTAATATAATATTTTGTGAAAGGTATAACATGCCAGTATATAGTTGTTGAGATTTACACTGCAATAGACATGTTAGCTCATTCTATATGTATTGTATGTTGTCCAAATATGTGTATATATTTATGCTTATTATATTTAAAACAAAGAGTGTGTGTATGTGTGTGTGTGTGTCTATATATATATATATATATATATATATATAAATTTACATATGTATATTATGAGAAAATATTATAGATATATTTATATGTAAATTTTTTAGTGTTAAATATTATATAAATAATATATATACACACATACAAGATTTAAGTTCAATTTTTTTAATTTAATTTATTTTTTAATATATATTAAGATATATATATATATATATGTATGTATGTATGTATGTATGTATGTACTAATGCAACATAATTATATGTATAAACACACACATATAAAAATATATTGTTTAAATGTAGATATGATTTAGAATGGTTTTTATATATATTATAAAATCAAAAACTCTCCTTTTTTTAATGTTCAAGATTAAAAACACAGTACGGACAATTTTAGTTATAATTTTATTATATTAATTTATAAATATTATGAATTAATTAGTTAAACAACAATAAATAAATAATATATAATATATAATATATAATATATAATATATATTTCGAATTTTAAATTTCTAGAAATTTTGGAATTATTTTTATGGCTTGTGGAAAAATTTGAGAATTTACTAAGTCAATTTTTTCTTTGTTAATTAATTTCAGTTCATTTGAAAAATTATTTTTAAAATATTAAAAATAGTCGAGATAATCTAAGTTTTGGGTCGAAAGTTTCTATAGTGATAAATTAATTTTAGAAAATTTAAGATCTAATTTTTGAAACCTTATTTATTTGTTTAAATTTTTAATTCGTATAATAATTAAATAATACATAAAATATTAAATAATTACCTAAATAGTTATCTATAATTACTAAAAATTTATAATTGATATAAATGTACATTTAAAAATATTAGATAAATTTTTATATGATATAGATATTTAGTTTAGCACTGGTCATATAAAAAAATAAATTTATTAATATATGTATAAATAAATTAATAATAAATGAAAGAAAAAAATCTTGGCTATGTGTATCAAATTTATTATGAAAAATGATTTTTTTATAATGTAACCAATCAATACATGTGACAACAACAATACCTATAGGAATCTCACTAACAATCCAATAATATAAGAGTGTGTGTGTGTATGTGTGTGTAAACAATATTGAGTTATATAGAGCATATACATCGTATATAAATCTAAATACTTACCTAAACTAATTCCTTTAAGTACACCATGTAATAATGAGTTCCCTTCCCTTTGAAACCTTCTTGATTTGTCAGTTTTCTACTTTGAATCACAGACCATTTTCTATCGTAAGCTATTGATTTGAATTGATTTTATTTGGGTTATACCGGAGCACTAGAAGGTATAATTTGGCAAGCAAAATGGAGAGAGGAGGCAGCTAAAAAAAGAAGAAAGAAAATTTCTATAGCTAGGGTTAGGGTCTCGTATATAGTGGTTGAATCAGAGGAAAAAATGATCATATCATTTACCTTTTCTCATTAGGACTTAACCATCCATTACAAACCCTTTTCCCTATTTTTGGCTGCCACCTATACCTCATGATTACTACCAAAATTTTCCTCCAAAATCATAGGGTCGTAGCCCATTTAAGCCTAAGTAAATATCTTTAATTAAATCAATTTAATTCCTTATCGATATCTCATATCGATCGATATATTTATGACTATTATAAATATATACAACAATATTATTCCTCATATCATATTCAAATTTAATAATTAATATTTCATAAATATTAATTAATTTATAACAATTATAAACAAAATAAAAATCTTTTAGTTTAAAGAGAATTCATCATTTTGGTTGTGTGACTGGTAGGTGTAAATTTGGTTAGCGATTAACATCGAACTATTCGAATGCTAACGTTCACACATCACTTAGCAGTTGACATATTGGCTAAATTTATTGCTTACTTAGTTTCCGTAAAATCCAATTTCACTTTATTAAGCGTTACCAGGTTGTGAAATTATTTACACTAATTCTCTACCTTAAAACTATAACGCTTTGGACTTATTAAATTTGGTAATGGTCAAGATTCCAACATCATTCATACTTATTTGGTAGTCCAAACACAAAGTCCTTTGTTCAATAATAGCAATTATTATTAACCGAAATGCTCTGGCCTGAGACTTTGACTTTGAGTTAGCTTGAGTTGACTGTGGTACTACTTCCACTCGAGCCAATTATAGTCACTCAATGGAATGCCATGTCATGATTGACTGTAATCAAAGCTGAGCTTTAATATTGAAGAACCTTAGTATTCTCAATTCGAGAGAATAGTGTAAATCGATCGATCACATCGATATTTTATGTTTGGCCTTAGTTATATTAACCAACAAAAAACTATCCAGTGATTCATTCCATAATTATCCAATAACTGTCAGCACGTAACCCCTTGGTACCCCCAACAACCATGAGTAATACACTGTTCAACATTTGGAGAGCATGACGTACTATAGTCTCAATGGATACATCGATATCCAGTCTCAATGCATCTCAACTAGAAACATTTAAAATGGTATATTTGTTTTCACTGTGATAAATCACTTATGGTTATAATACTTTGTAACTACTATAACAAAACATACCATTTATGGATTTTCTATTATATATTCTTTTGATTAAATTAAGTATATAATGGAAAGAAAACACCTTTTATTTCGAATAAGGTTTGTTATCATGTTAGATATGTGTAACAAATTACATAATTGCGCTTAGGGCATACCCCTAACTCTATCATATAGTTCCATATATATAGTTAGACGTGTGTGTGTGTATGATATTTCATTGTCACTAATATATATAATATGTTTATACAAATATAAAATTAAGAAAATAAATCTATATAATAAAACAAATAATTTCAAAGTAAGAGAATGCTTCATCGGAAGTGAAGAAGGAAATAAGCTTTTTTATTAAATCCAAATTCAGTCAAATAGGATAAAAGGAATTAGAATAAGGTGCCATTTTAATTTTCATCCTTACAAACACTAATTAATAAAATTCAATAGCATGAAATTCCATGCTTAACCATAACAAAATATCATAACTTTAAAGTAATCTCAAAATAAACATTCAACATGTGATATATATACATATACACATATGTAGAATTGTAATTTAATGTTTAAATCTCAAATACATATAATTAACTAAACAGTGATACATTGAATTTATTAATTAAAACAAAATTAACTTAAACAAATGATTCGATTTGATATTGAATTATAATTTAGGATCACAAAAATAAAGCATATGAATATATTCATACATAATTTAACTAACCTAAAATAAAATTTTCTAACTTTAAGTGAATTAAATTATGGAAACAAATATAAATTCTACAGCAGAAAAAATCTATATTAGCTAATAATTAATTCCAAATTAAATAAACAACACTAAAACACAAAATAAACAAACACAAATTAATTTTACAATTGAACATAATACTCATGTGGTTTTTATGATAATTTCAATAAGTGACAATTCAATCAACAAATATATATGAATCTAGTCTAGTTTAACCGTCACGAATAAATGAACTGAACTAGAATACTTAAACCTGAAAAGTCCTGCCCTTTATAACATCGTGATTTGATATTTCTTCTCATATCTTAAGCAGATCTACACCCAGCTTTGAAAGAGAAGGATGAACCACATATTTTATTTTTATTCGATGTTTTTATTTGATTTAGAGTTGAAATTTTTGGGATTGTTTCATGATATTTTCGACATGGATGATGAGGTGGAGAGAAAAGGAAAGCGAACAAAAAAGGAATAAATGAAGGAAGTGAACTAGTGGATTCATCGGTTAAATACCTTTTTAGTAAAATCAAGTTTTACATTTTTTTTGAAGCGGTACCTATTAGCAATGATTATTTACCGGTATTCCCTTCGTCAACACTATATTACTTCAAGGATTTATGGAATTTGGTTTTGGCCAAAATTCCAACATCATCCAGATTCAACTTAGCTAGTCCATTGACAAGCTCTTATTTTAATAATAATATTACCATTAACCGTCTACTCTGGATAGAGATTTTGACTTGAGTTGACAATAGTTGACCGTGATTCTAGCCTTATATAACAGAGGAGGAAAATTCTCTATGGATAGTGTTTCACTTCCAATGCTTCAATTCAGACACAACTACAGTTATTCGATAGACGCCATGCCACAATTTAACTATAATTAAAGTAGAGTTTCCACATTGAAGTTCAAGAATATTATCAAGTCGAGAGAGCCTTGTAATCCCATAGGAAACTCTCAAATGAGTCATTCCATGGTTATGCAATAAACATCAGTATGTAACCCCATGGTGTTCACAACAACCACGAGTAATACGCAGCCCGACATTTAGAGAACCTTACATACTCTAGACTCAATGGATGTATTTGATATCTTTTCTCAAAACATGTCGACCAAGAATATTTAAAATAAAATTTATTTTATATTAGGATTAATTATTCACTATTGCAACTATTTTCAACTACAGTCATATAACATTTCATTCAAGGATTTTATGATTTGTACATTTAAATTAATTCCATAATTAATTGTATCACTATGTACCAAAGTACATAATATAAATCAAATACCTTTATCATGAACAAGATCAGCCAAAGAGTTAGATGTATGTAATAAATTACATATTGCTCCTAGGGCACAGCCCAAACTCTATCAAAATTCACACATGTGAGTTGCACAGCCAAATCAATTTAGTCTTCGAAACATTGGTTGATTTAATTATCTATGATGATTATAAACTAATTAAACTAGTTAATATTTGTCAAATATTAATTATTATTGAATTTATTATATAGGGCGTATTTAATAAAATAAAGCTACCTCTATAATTGCTGGGATGCTGTTACTAATTTATTAGGTGCATATATAAAATTTATATCATGATAGAATTGGGCTAGCATGTGGCATGTGAAATACATGAATTTCAAAAAAAAAGTTCATATTTAATCTTATCGGGCCTAGGAAGTCTAAATCAATTAAGATCCAATTTGAACAATGTTAAATAATTTATATAAAGATTTGATTTTATTACATAGATATAGTGCATAATGCATATGTGTATCAAATACACATATACGTGTACAGTGCACCTTCAATATATATATATATATATATATATATATATATATATATATATATATATATATATATATTTATTTGTGTGTGCGTGTGTGTGTGGTTTAACATGTCCGTATATAATTGCTGAGATTTATATTACAATGGGAAAATTACCCACTTTATGTACGTATTTAATGTCTACAGCTAATTTATTATTACATACATTTATACACATACGTACGTACATACAAAATAAATACATATACATTTAAATCTATATATTCATGTGTATGTATTTATATATAACATTTATATGTATTTAATTTGAATATGTTGATCAATTCAATTAATTCAAATCAATATTTAAAATACCTTAAGATAAATTTAAATCTAAAACAGATCTAGATTTGGAATAAAAATCTATATAAAATTTAAAAATCAAATTTCAATTAATGATGTATTTATACATATACACATAAATATATATGTACATGTATAATATTTTTGAACATGCAAAAAAAAATATGTATTGTTTTACATTTTTTATTAAAAATTAATTAGAAAATATAAACAATAATATGCTAAAAAATAAATTTTTTATTTTTCAACCAAAACCTTTTTAACAAAATTATTATTTTTCGTTTTACAAATATGCATGGATTTGTAAATGATATATTAGGAAGCATAAAATCCATACGGATCTTATATAGTTTTTAAAACTACAATTTCCATATGAATTTATATTTATAAGACACACATATATGTAACACATAATAATTTAGAAGTTATAAAATATATTTATAATTTTTTTAAATAATTATATATATACACACACACACTCTTTTTAAAACATATATATATACACATGTGTATATGTATGTATGCATGTATATGTATGTATGTGTATATATGTATGTATATAAGGGAATGTAAATTAATAAATTAATCTGAATATGATATACATAGATATATGTATACTAATTTAAAAGTTATATTCAAATTTAAAATTGTATCAATATTATTTTTAATTTTTAATTTTTTTTAAATTGCCAAAAATAAATTCATATATATTGTGTATATATAAAATAAATTAAAAGCGTGTATGTGTATGTAAATCTGGCTACAAATAAATAGATAATTCCATGATATAGTAAGGATCTAATTTACATGTATATCAAGTCATAATACTACAATTCATATTTCGGTCAGAATTAATGGCATCTATCGGATTTCATCCTCCCCGCCCTCTCACTAATAACCCCTACCGTAATCCTTCTATTGTGTTTACGTATAATAAACAAAATCGCTACTCCTTCGACATACCATCCGACATCGACTCTGTTGTTTTCTAGTATATAATTGCTTCCAACCATTCTTGGATAACAAGCATTTTGATCCGATGGGTCTGGAGGCCAGTTGGACCTAGTATCGAGTCCTAAGGAAAGCTCTCCAGATAAGCGTCGGAGTTATGCCGACGTTGTCCGCTTTCTTTCATAGCCGTTGGATTTTTTCAGTTTAAATTTAAATTCAAATACTTCCCTAGCTGTCTCTATGCAGAAGAGGGGACATGTGTGTGATATGGTGAAAGCTCTCCGAGCCAAAAGAAATTATTTTAGATGTGGGCTACCTAGGCACGTGGCGAAAGTTTTTAGGAATGTTGTTCTATGTTTCCAATGCAACAACTATGGTCATTATTCAACGTTATAAAATGGCCATGAATAAAAAGGTGAAAACACATTGCAAAGTCACGTGCACGGTCCCTTTAGTCCCTCCTGACGGAAATTCTGCAGATACTAGTATAACCTCACAACGGTGGAGAAACCGACCGCTCGATTGTATAACTTTGATAAGAAATATACATTTAAATTTTTTGTTAATATTACTTAAACATTAAGTGATAATATGTTGGAAAAGAATAAATTGAGATTTGAATCTGAAAATATGAATTTCAAATTTAAATATTAATCAAAGCATTCAAAATTGTCAATTTGAAATTGAAATTTTAGAATTTGAAAACCATAATAGATTTGAATTTGGAATCTTTGACGCGCGAAATAAAAGGAGGAAGTTTAGGGAAACCGCGATGAGACAAGATCACGTTTTTAGGGAAACCGCGATGAAACAAGATCCATGTTTTTTTGGCTTCAGAAAAATTGATTTTGGCCAGTGACAGTAAGCAAACCTCCCTAACGGTCGGCTTGACTAGTCTCCTCTCTTTTGAAGTTCCAACGGACCGCTACCCTTCTTTTTATAAACACTCCATATCCCCAGATTACAATTCCAACCCCACATAATTGTTTCCTTTTCTAAATATGTATGCCAGTAAATCTCAACTGCTCAATTTCCATATGAACATAGTCCTCTCAATGGTTAGTAGACTTTGGTCTATCAATGACATCAGTCAATGCCTCGATAAGCACTTTCATTATGCAAACTAGCGTGTGACTCTTCTCAGCAACAGATCCTTCCGAGTATGATTTCTAGATCGTCAATTCCTAAGTACTTTGATTAGGTAAATAGTTTTTATTTAAGGAGAATGGAACTATTTATCATTTATGCAAGACAAAGGTTGCTTTCCAAGGATAGCTTCGAGCGAGAGTATTTTGAAATTTCTTGGATCTGAATAATTGGCCTATCGTCGTTCCATCATGGGGACGCTGAACTTCATGCTATTCTATCACTAATCATCTAGTTCATAGCTTCTGACTATTGCACCTAGGCCATGGTGGATTTCAAATATGCTTTTGTCAAAATCAAACTGGATAAATTGTAGATGTGCGAGGTTCGCTCATTACTACTGCCTTCGACCGTTATTTCAGACTGTCTTTTGAACATTGGGGCACAACCATCGTACTATTCCTCCGGAGGACATTATAATTGGTGACGCTGATAACCTTCGCTTCTATTAAAAGAAGCTTATCTACCTTTTTGGGGATGATGGTCTTTAGACTTAGGCAAGCATGCCTTCCCCTCTACTTAGCTTTGAAGATGATGTAATGTCGGACGAGGCTATGCTACAACACGAGCATTTGATGATTGTTGCAGGCAAGAAGATAGTGAACATTGATTCCTTTGAAGATGTTCCTTTACAGCCTGCACATGACACTCCAGGATCTTCAGTATAGTGGCCTCCACTTAACATCGAGACCGGCCCTATGAAAGGACCATGACTTCTAGTCGTAGCAGAATATGAATCTTGACTATCTTATGAATGTTGGTGGTGCACTTCAAGACTCAACCCATCACGGGAACGTAGAGACAAGCCTTCATCTCTTCAACACTCCACCACCCGCCCCACCACAACAGACTCCTATTCAAGCAACACCTTTAATTGTCAAGCCCAGTAGTCGTCTCCTTTCGAACAGTGCAGGGCATCCTTTACAAGGTAGTGTCTTTATCTCGAATATTCTTAATACCCTAGATTAGAGTGCTATTATATGTGTTGCCTCTTATATTGCGACTAATTTATTCCTTAAGAATGTTTCGGTTATTAAGAATTTGGAGTGGACAAGAGCTTTTGGTTCTCTATGAAAATTTCGACTTGGAATATAAGAGGCCTAGGCTATAGTAATAAGTGTGCCATACTTAACAAATTTAATAGTAACATGTATTCGGACATTTTTTTTTGTACAAGAATCTAAAGTATTTAATCCTTCCCCTTTTAAAGTTCGTAGTGTAGGGATATTTTCCTTATCTGGTTGGGCTGTTTTGGACTAGGTTGGGACCAAAGAGGGGAATATTACCTTTTGGGAAGAATTGAGATGGACCTTACCACAAGTTATTAGAGTTCTTAATGACCTACATGTTATTCTTAAGCATATCTCTAGTTGAACATTTTTTCTTTTCTCCAATATTTACGGCCCCCACAATTCTATAGGTAGAAATTCCTTATGGTCATTTTGTTCGAGATTTGTATCCTTTTTAATGCCCATTGGGTCATTGAGGGTAACTTTAATGTTACTAGATTCCCCTCAGAGAGTAACTGCCATTCAATGTTTTCTTTGGATACAGATAATCTTAATGATTTCATTACTGGATGTAACCTCATTGATTTGCTTATAAATAATCGTGCCTTCACTTTGTCAAACAAGCACTGACACCCTTCTCTTGCCAAATTATATAGGTTCTTCATTAATATAACCTATGGAACCATGCAACCACTTTCTTTCCAACATAGCCTCCCTTCTCTGATCTCTGACCATTATGATATTCTCTTCGACTCTGAAGATGGAAGTCCTCATTTTCCACCTTTTAAATTCAAAAAATTTTAGACTGTTGAACCTAGCTTTTGATGACATGGTTGAGAGGCTTTGGTCTTCTTTTCGAGTATCTGGATTTGCTATTCAAATCCTTGTATCTAAGCTTCGGCTTCTCCAATCTATCCTCAAAACGTGATCAAACGGGCTATAAGGCTCCATCAGATCCATAAATATGCTTCTTCAAAATCAGATCTTGGACTTGAGTATCAAAGAGGTATCATCTCCTCTGACTCCACCTGAGAGATCCCATCTTAGGAACCCGGAGAACAAACTTAATAGTATCATGAGACAAGAAGAGATTTCCTGGAAACTTGGATCTAGAGTTGTATGTCTTATTTCCATAGAATCGCCAACGGAACATGTAGATCCAACGAGATCACTGCCATAACAATGGATGATGCTATCATTGATAATGAACCAGATATCTTAGAGGTCTTCACTAGCTAATTCAAATAAGCCCTTAGGAAAATTTCCTTTACACCTAATATTCTAAACTAGAGCTTTATATTCCCACCAACATGTAACTTCTGTTCTTTCTTGGACCGTGACTTTGGTATTGAATTTTTTTGGGAAGCCCTCTCCAATATGGCAGCAGATAAAGCACCAGGACTAAATGGCTTTTCACCTTGTTTCTTTAAGAGATACTGGGGTTTCTTGAAGTTTAGTATATTCAATATTTTCGAAAAGTTTAACTCCTTGCCAAACATAATTTCTAGGCTCAACTACGCTAATATCATCCTTATCCCAAATTTTGAGAAAGGCTCGACAACTTCGAAATTCCGACCGATTAACCTTCAGCATACAGTTTTCAAGCTTATAACCAAGGTCCACGATAACCGCCTTCAACCTTTCTTGGATTATCTCATCAGCCTTAGGCAGTCAACTTTCAGCTTAGGGAGAACCCTAATTTATAAAGCAGCTAACCTGTAGGAAGCTATCAGCTATTGCCATTCTAATCGCATCAACTTTTCCTTCGTTAAGCATGATTTCTCTAAGGCATTTGACACAATCTCCTAGAATTTTATTTTGAGCGTTCTTAAACATAAGGATTTCCCTGAGAAATTCATCACCTGGATAGACTATATCCTAAATACTTCCTCCTCCTCCATGTGTGTGAATGGCAGAAGAGGAAACATTTTTCCCCTGCATGAAGGCTTTGTCGAGGTGATCGCATTTCCCTATTGATTTTCAATCTTGCCATTGACACTTTTGCCAGGTTCATTGACCTGTCCTATGAAGCAGGACTACTTGAATGTCATGGTATAGATATCTTCACCCATAGACTTAATTCCTTCTAGTTTGTAGATGATACCATCCTCATCTCCATTCCTACACCATCTTCGGTCACCACCTTGAAGCTTTTGTTTATAATTTTGAACTTAGCTCTGGGCTTACGATAAAATTCTTCAAAAGTGCTATATACATGTCTGGCACTGCCCACCCTATTGGTCCTTTGGTTGCCTCTACTCTAAAATGTTCCTACTATACATTTCCACTCCTTTATCTTGGCTTGATTCTTAGACCTTCTGAACCCACTAGAGCAGATTGGTTAATATTGTTAAACAAGTGTTCTAAATGGCTAGTAGGGTGGAAGAGAACCTTCCTAACAAGAGCTGGAAGGCTAACCCTAGCGAATTTAGTCACCTTCTCTCTTCCAACTTATTAGTTCTTATTTTACAAAGCTCCAAAGTGGGTTGTTAGGAAAATTGATTCCATGAGGCGTGCCTTCTTGTGGAAGGGTTCCCCTTCTATCACTCCTGCTAACTATCTCATAACTTGGGATAGAGTATATCTTCCTAAAAGGGATGGAGGTCATCAACCTTACGCAATTCAGTAAGGCGCTTCTGGGAAAATAAGGTAGGAATATTCTTATGGGTTTTTCAAAGCCTAAGACTGAATGGATCAGAGCCTATTACTATGGCGGTAGGTTTCACCTTTTGGACTGCATTGCAATCAATACGACCTTAACATCAAATTTTTGGAAAATTATTGCCTCATCTTGTAGCGAACTGCATATTAAGGGTAATGGTAGGCAAACTATTTTTTGGAAAAACCCCTGGTTGGATGGCAATGCTCTTAAATCTCTATTTCTAGATTTGTACTCAATTACAACTGACAAAGACATCTCCGTTCACCAAGTATTTAGTTTTGACAGCTGCAACATTAGTTTTAACATAGTACTTTTCAGCACTCTTCTTCGGTCAACTATGGCGCTATCGGCAATAACTAACTAGGTTGAGCTGAATCATGACAATGACTCCTATAGATGGGGAACATCAAGGTCTGGAACATACTTAATGAAATCCCAATATCGATTTTACAACTTCTCTGCTATGTATTCTAACTTTAGACATATCTAGCGTTTGTGTGCTCTCCCAAGATACAAAGTGCATATGTGGCTCGTTATGCTGAACAAGCTAAACACGATGCATGCCCTCGCTGTAAAGAATATATCATCCACTCATTCCTTCTTCCTATATCTTAACAATTGGGACTCATGCGCTCACATCTTCTTCGATTATGATTTCTCTTTCTAAGTCTGTTCGCTCTGTGGAGCCTAAACATCACTGGTCTAAACTTGAAAACATAATGGCTTTATCTCTAGGAGTTAGCTACACCAGACTCCCCCGTAGCTTTGCTAGCCTTGGCATTTTCCTAGGCTTGTTGGGTTGAAAGATATGATAATTGTTTCGATAATAGTGGATGTAGTTATAAATCTATGGCTAGAAAGGTCATGACTATGTATTCTCTTTGGATGGGAACATCTTTAGCCCCCATGTTTTCTTTTTTGACTAGTGCTTATGCTTATAAATCCGCATAGAGCAATAGCTATGTTGCTTGACCTCTTGCATAGTTGTTATCTGATGCTCACTCGTCTCTACTTACTTGGTATTTGATGTATATATAATGTGCTACTTGATGCGGTGATAAATCTATGTTATATATAGGGTTCCGTGAAGATTATGGAAGATGGATCTATTTTGGCTACTGACTAGGACTATTTGTTGGATATACATATTATCATATGCTAGTATGACTATGCGACCCAGGTCGCGTATCCTTTATTTCAAAAAAGATAAAATTTACATGTATATATTGACATAGATAAATGAACATAGATATAATTGAATAGATTATATATTACCAATACATTAGCCTCGAATGTGCGCCTTGAATCTTGAATCCAAAACTCCTTAGATCAAATCCATTCCCTTTCAAAAATGCAGCTATTGAAGAGATCACCACACATTGAAATAGTTTTTAATTTGATTTAGTTTTCTTTGGAAATAAAGAAAGAGGAGGGCCCTAGTGCTTGCGGCCAATATCAATAAGGGAAGAAGAAAAAGAAAAAAGAAAATAAACGGGGATGGTCTGTTTGTCTAGGCAATAGGAAAGATTAAAAAAGGGTTCTAGATCTCTCTATTTACCTTATCTCCTTACTAATTTATACCACATATTTCCAGCAAATATCTCCATCCCTCTTTCCTTGTATAGGTGGCCACTGTTATGGTCTAATGGACCTATATATATTTCCAGACTAACCAATATTTAGACATTATAAATCCAATTTAAATGTTTATTAATATTGTATATCAATACATATATATAACTTTGACACACCTATTTTATTAAGCACCAATTTAAATAAATCAAGTAAAAGTTAATAATTAATATTTCATTAATATTACTTAATCCAATTGATTTGTAAAACTTATAATTTAATTAGATGTGTGGTATTTTAAAGTATTCGACATTGTAGTTGTGTGACTCATAGGCGTAAATTCAATCTCTGATTAATGTCAAATGATTTGAATATTAACGTCCATACGTAACCTTAGATATGGTGTGACATTTAGCTAAATTATTGCTTACTCATTTTGGTAAAATCTAATTTTTCTATTTTAAACAATCTCTAGCAGTGATGGTTATTTACATTGATTCTCTTCGTCAAAACTATATTACATTTGGACTTATGGAATGCAGTTTTGGTCAAAATTCCAGTATCGTCTATATTGAACTTGTATAATCCAAACACAAAGTCCTTGGTTCAATAATAATTATTATTGACTGAAGTGCTCTAGTCAAAGACTTTGACTTTGAGTTGATTATAGTCGACCATGATAATAACTTCATATAATTAAGAAGATGAATTCTTTATTGAATAATATTTCACTTCCAATGCTTCAACTCATATGAACCTATAGTTGTTTGATGGAATTCATGCCACAATATGGCTATAATTAAAGTGGAGTATCCATAGTGAAGTTTAATAGTATTCTTAAGTTGAGAGAACTTCATCATATTGTCACTTTAATATTCTTTGATTCTCCTTGGTTATATTAACCAGCAATAAACTATCAATTGAGCCATTCCACGGATATCCAGCTTAGATGCATCTTGACCAGGAATATCTAAATTATCTATTATTTTCATTGTGATAAATTTCTCATGGTTACAACACATAGTAATTATTGTAGTAAAACATATCATTTATGGATTTCATATTAAACATACTTAAGTTAAACAAATAATTTACATATCACATTATGATAAGCATATAATAGAAAGAAAAACACATTTTATTTCGAATGATATTTTACTACAAAATTAATAATTTCGAATAAATTAAAGAATTGCCCCTAGGACATGCACTAACTCTATTGTTCTCCCACTAGCGCTTAGGGTCGATTATTGAATCTCAATCCTATTTGTTCAATCAGTTTGTTGAGAACCGATCGAGCTAGACCCTTAGTGAACGAAATTTCGTGTTGTCCTTCATATTTACTCTTTGAATCATGACTTCTCTCTTCTCGATAGTTTCTCTACTAAGGTGAAAATTTCTAAGAATGTGTATCAATTTCTTGTATGCTCTAGGTTCTTTTGCGATCTGCAAATCGCAGCATTGTTGTCACAAAATAATGTCATTAGATTCTCCTTATTGGAATCACCCCTATCTCATCATAAATTGTGAATCCAGATAGCTTCCTTAGCTGCTTCATTAAGGGCGATGTACTCAGCGTACTTTATGGAATTAACTACTATTTTCCATTCAAAACTTTTTTAATTAAATCACTCACCGTTAACAGTAAAAACGCAATTCAATACATAATTACTATCGTCGATATCACTTTGAAAGTCAGAGTTTGTGTATCCTTTCACAAGGAGGTCTCCATTCTCATATATAAGTAATAAGTCCTTAGTACTTCTTAAGTACTTTAGAACGCATTTTACTGTAGTTCAATGTTTTTCTCAAGAATTAGACTGATATTGGCTTACACATCCTAATACATGACCCACATCTAACATAGTACTTAGCATGGTGTGATAATGGAACTGATTGTCAATCTATATGGTATCCTTTTCATATGTTTTTCCTTTTCATTGATTTGAGGAGAGTCCTTCTTAGAAAGGATGATTCTAGATCGTGTAGAAACTTTTTCGTGCTTGGAATTCTCCATACTAAACATTTTCTGTATGGTATCAATGTTTAGGGATTAGGACAATCCAAGCAGCCTTTTTGACCTTTTTCTATATGTCTTAATACCTAGTATATAGGCTTTAACCCTTTATGAAGAAGTTCTTGGATAACCAAGCTTTCATCAATTGCAACAGTGCAATGTTATTGTCATAGAAATCATCGATGTATTATACTAAGAACACCATAAAAATTTCTTGTTATTTCCGATATACACATGCTTCATTTATGTTCTAATAAAAACCAAATTATTTTATTGCTTTATTGAAACATGTATTCCAGCTCCTTAAAGATTGTTTAAGACCATAAATGGATCATAACAACTTGCAAGCTCTGCCCTCACTCCTTCTGACCTCAAAACCCTTTGGTTATGACATGTAAATAGTATCAATTAATCACCATTCAAAAAAGTCATTGTCACATCCATTTGCCATATTTCATATTCATATAATGCAATAATAGCTAGCATTTTCCAAATGGACTTAAGCATTGCTATACACGAAAATGTTTCGTCATAATCAACACCTTGAATTTGACAAAAACCTTTCACAACTAGTCTAGATTTGTAAGTCTCTACTTGTCTATCTACATTTAGCTATTTCTTAAAAATTCATTTGTAGCTGATGGCTTTTATCCCTTCAGGTATGTTAGCCAAAGACCATACTTTGTTTCATATATGGAACCCATTTCAGATTTCATAGCTCCAACAAGTCCAAAGTCTTTACTCTACAGTGCTTGTTAGAATGAGAGAGGGGTATTGTCTTCTCAGGCACAGTCCTTTTTCTCGCCTTCCATAAGAAAATAGCAGTATCTCTGTGGTACATAAGATTCCTATTTGGCCTTTCGATAAGTTGTGTATTTTCATATAAAAGAATGAATTTGGTTCTCCCACTCGTTCAGCCTTCATGTTAGCCTCCTAGATCTCACCAAATTTACCATTTCATGCCGACTTCTTTTGATAGAAATTCCTTTTCCAAAAATACAACATATTGAGAAACAATGATCTTTGGTTCCTAAGTAGTATAGAAAATATATCCTATAGAATACTTTCGATATCATATGAGTCTACACAAGGCTGAACTTGCCTCAGGTTTATTCAGACCAATGTTCTTAACGTACGCTGAACAACCTCACACCTTTAAATATTTGAGATGGGGCTTCTTCTCATGCCACCTCTCATATGGAATCTTAGTCACATGTTTCATAGGTATCAAATTCAACATATGTGTTATAGTTTCTAGTGCATATCCCTAATAGGAAAGTGGTAACTCAACTTTACTTATCATGGAACAAATCATATCTAATAGGTTCGATTCCTTAGCTCCAAAACACTATTTTGTTGCAAAGTATAGAGTGGAGTAACTAGAAAGATAATCCCATTATATTTTACGTATTATTGGAGCTCTTGTCAACCATACTCTCCTACTCAATCAGATAAAAAAGTTTTAATTATATAGTTTGTTTGATTTCCGACCTCATTCATATACTCTTTAAATTTCTCATCGAGATCAAATATATCATTCATAAAGTAAAAATATCACAGTCTTACTAAATCATTAGTAAAAAATATAAAATATGAAGCATTATCTTTGGTGATAATAGGCATTGGGCCATATAAATCGGTATGTGCTAGACCCAAGAGTTCATCAACTCTTCCATTACTCCCACTAAAGGAGTGCTTGGCCATTTTTCCTTTAAAACACGACCATGCATATCAAATAATTCAAAATCAGATGATGGTACAAAACCTTTAATTTTCAGTTTGTGTACTTGTTTCTTACTTATATGACCTCGCCTGCAATGTTATAGATAATTATTACTAATGCCAATATTAAAAGAATTATTCACAGCATGGACATAAATAGAATTGAAAATAAAATGTTATTATTCAAAACACCATTGCATATTTTCTTTCCATTCAGCATAATGTTCATAATTCATCAATACAATATAAAAAAAATCATTTTTCATACCATTAGGAGGCTGAAATTATTCCATAAATAAAGTATTTCACATAATAGTAAATATTAAAAATCAAAACTAATACATTAGGCAAAGTCAAGTGATAGTCCCCAATTACAGTTGTATCTACTAGAGATCCATCAACAATTTGATGTCTCATCTCATCCTTTGCCATATGACACATGTTCCTAAGTTTGTGTAACCAGTTACAAATGTGAGTTCCAAATTTAGTATCTAAAACCCAAGGTAATTTATTGATAGCAAAAAAAGTTTTGAATCACAAATATACTTATATGAGCAGCAAAATTATCATGTTCCTTCTCTTTGACAGCCCATAGGTAATTCAGACAGTTCCATTTTTACTGCCCCTTCTTGTGACTATGATGACACCCACCCTTGTCATTTGGAGTGGTCTTTTTTTGTTAACACACTTCATTTGAAGATGATGATTTCCCTTTAACTATGAGCACTAAACCTTGATCCTTAGATGTTATCTTAACATATTGAGCAGTTCCACTAGGCTACATTCAACTGGTTCATACTATAGTTTAGTATGAACTTCTCAAACTATAGAGTAAGAGACCTAGGATCAAGTCCTCTTCTAGCTCATTGCTTATCGTTATGCCTAACTAGTAAAGTTTATCAATATAGTCGTTCATTGTTAAGACGTGCTGATTCATTTCCATGCCCTTTGACATCTTCATGACGAACAATTTCATAGCAATCATGTACCTTATAGAACGAGATTACTCCCAAGCAATGCTTTGATGCTATCCACGATTTGATGGATAGACTTGTTTTCGTCCTGCCTTTGCAACGGTGTACCTATCATAAAAAACATGTAATTAGGCTATTTCTAGGTTCATAACCCATTTGTTATAAATTATTATCAGTTCGGGGTCTGCATCATTAGTGATCTTTCTCTAGGAGATTCAATTATCGACGATGATGAGTGTTTGTAAGTAAGTGATATCTTGATTGCTCTTAGCAAGTCTATGATTTGGTGAGTTTGCCATTTTAAAAAAAACAAATTTGGTGTAGACCTATTTATGAAAATTCAATTTTGTAGATTAGGACAGTAAATCCTTAACAGATGTTCTTACAATATTAGTAAGATTAAACCTAATATTTTTATTTAACAACAATAGACTTTTATATTTCTCAAAACCCTAAAAGAAAATATAGAAATATTTGAATTTCTCTAGTGGGTGTTAGGAATCGTTTGCCTTAGTATTTTGACCTTGGGCAATATCTAAAAATCATAAGCGATGGATAAAACTTTTCCAGTTCTATCATATATTAGACCTAATCAATGGTCTTTGTCCTAATCTCTTTTCGACTGTAAGGAATATCAATAGATTAAAAGAGATTATTCACTTGTACCTACCATTTCACAATGACCTGAGTATAAATGCACATACCTTAAAGAATATTAACAAACACGTCCATATATCTTACCTTGTTTATCCAATATGTCAATAGTACTACACATAACATCTTTTGCTTGAGGAATATTGAAAACTAAAGAGTATGCATGTGCTATTAATATACGAATGATAGAGGGAAACATTTATATTAAAGATTTATATCTTTAATATATTTGTTTGAGCGATATCAACTTATAGAGTAATGTATTTCTTATGAAATACCCGCGTAATTCACGTTTCAGACACATCTAAAATCATGATATACATAATGCATGTTAATATTCTTCGCTAATTAAAATATGCAAGACAAGTCAAATTTGGTTTGGATAAGGGCTTAAGTGGCCTTATGCAAGCTTGGAAGTGAATGCAAGTTCAAATTTGGGTTATAGTCCAAAGACTAATGTCCATTATCCAAATCCAAGTACAAATACGAGTATTATGCACATCAAATGTTCAATAATAATAAAATATGCTTATTTTATAAAAATATGCTATGTAAAGTTAATTGTTCAAGCCCTTATATGCAAAAGTCCAAAAAATACATTCGTCTCTAAAATCCCCAATCAATTTAGGGTGTACAATTTTAAAACTTGAGAAATGGAAAAGAAAGAATCATCTCCCTTTTGATGTCGATGGGGGACTATTTATAAGGGTGCAACCATTGGGATGGTTGACACGTGTCATGATTTAGGATCTAAGGATTCTAATAGAGCTACCTTGATGTAATTTCGGCATCCTACTATTGATATTCAACATCACTTGTTTATTTAAATTTGGCAACATTGTCTCCTTTATAGAATTTTGACATCCATTATAGTGGTATCGCTTTCTTGTAGAAGATCGAAACCCCTTACTAGGGACACTCGATAAGTTGGCTTGGGAAAGTAAGGCTCGAAGGATCCTAGTTCGAAGGAAGTCATTATGCGGTTTAATAGGTTATATAGATATAGGAAGTCCCCGATAGGAATATGTTGGATATGGAGAGTTTCAAAGGTCCTTTGTAGGGATATGTAGGAAATTAGAACTCCCTAAAGTCTCTCTAGGGATATGTAGGAAACTGAAAGTCCCTAAAGTCCTCTGTAGGAATATGCGGGAAATTGGAGGTTTGGGTCCTCTTTCTAGTGCCAAAATGTTAGCAAATTTCTTCGCTAATCACAATATGAAAGGCGAGTCAAGGTTGGTTTGGATAAGATCTTAAGTGACCTTATGCAAGCTTAGAAGTGCACGCAAGTTCAAGTTTGGGTCCAAGTCCAAAGATCAACTTCCATTATCCAAATTCAAGTAAAACAAGGATTATATGCATTCAAAAGTTTAATAATAGTCGAATATTCTTATCTCCTACAAGAATGCTATGTAAAGTTATTTACAAGCCCTTATATGCAAAAGTCAAAAATTACAATCGGCTCTAAAATCCCCAAATCAATTTAGGATTTACAGGAAACCTTGAGAAATGGGAAAGAAAGAATCGTCCCCCTTTTAAAATTGATAGGGGGTCTATTTATAGGGGTACAACCATGCGGGATGGTTGATGCATGTCATGGCTTAGGATCTAAGGGTTCTGATAAAGCTACCTTGATGTAATTCCGGCATCCCATGGTTGATATTCGACACCACTGGATTGAGTGCAAAAGCTCCAGCCTTATTCTTACAAAGCAATAATATAGGGATCAACACCCTGGATTGAGTGCAAAAGCACTAGCCTTATTCTTACAAAGTAATAATATAGGGAATAAATGTAAAATAGTGGAAATAGAACAACGACATGAAGATTTTTGTAGTGGTTCGGCTATTAATGAAGCATACGTCCACTTTATAGTTTTTATTATTGACTGATTGCTATTACAAAGTTAATTGGGTGACAATGCTTGAATATCCTTATTTAGATCAAGTTCCCAGTGTTAGATGTTACTGAAGAATCATAGCGAATCCTTTGGATGACCGTTGTGAGGAAGGAGAGGAGTGAATAAAGCTTTCTACAGAGTTTCAGCAACCAGTCCAGAAGATCCCGTTTATGTTGTGGTATGGTTGTATTTATAAAGGTCGGGGAGTTGCTGGGCATAGCCTGCTCGCCACACGCTTGTAGATCAACACAGGCACACTGGAGGTCACACAGTGACTTAAGCTAAAAGGATAGATCTCTAGCGATCCATTGGCCATGGATCGCTAGCAATCCATAGGATTGGTTCGAAGGCGAGTCGACAACTTAACCTTCTCCCCTCGCCTTGCTCCATGAGGATCGTAGATGACTGGCGCAATAGTACAGATCGTGAGGGATCCATATACTTAGCCTAATTTTGGACTTTGCCTTCTTAATAGTTTTCGTTGTCTTGCGTCGACGTTGTTCGTGAACTCCCTAGCTAATATTATGGATCGTCAACGGTTCATAGGCCATGGATCGCTAGTAATCCATGCTCTTGGAGTAATTTTCTTTCTTTTTTTTTAACATCTTTCGGCTCCTTATTGCAGTCCTTTCGGTTGGTTTTTGAGCTATTCTGACTCAATCAAGTTGTTCTGACTTATACTGGCTTCTGCTGGATCAAAGGCTCGAATAGCATTTGCCCCCTCAGAGTATGTCTTCGTTGAAAACAAGGCATGCTCTAGAAGTAATCGCTTCCCAGTTTCTGCTTTTTGAATTTCAAATAGTCGTATTAGGGCCATGTGAATTTGAACTAGATTAGACTGTCGCTTGCTAAGTTTTAACCTGGACTGCCATTGCTTATCATAGTGGATCGAACCTTACTCTATATCTTCCCGACATGCTTTGAAGCAGCATATGATTTTCGCCAAACAGGTTTGAAATCGATCACAGGCGGCTTTATGGATTGCCAATGATCCATCATGATGGTTTGCCAACGATCCAACTACTTAGGATTTTTTGGCTCTTATTCATTCTTATTTATACCCTTTGAGCCAACCTACCTTAGTCCACACCTGCTCCTCATGACCTGATCCTCCAATATCCTACTATTCGAGCTACTTTCCACGATTTGATCCATCTTCTACGACTCGATCCACCATTCCCAGTGACCCGATCCAGTTCGACCAAGTTTCCCTCGACACAGCCGATTTTGCCTTGCTGGTGACTCCAAAGCACCTCCGCTGCCTCAACTCTTGCCATACTAAACCGTAGGTTTTTCTATTTGCCTCTTTGGATCATCGATGTTCCAACGTACTTAGCTCACTGATTTGTAAATTTTGACCATCTTCGTGTTTTGATCATTAATTTAAGGTGGATTTGCTGATTATGATGTTCATTTATTGATTTAGCAATGGAGTTGTATTCGTAGTGTTAGTCGTGAAAAGTCCGAGTCGATTGCGGTTTACTGGAGGAAGATAGTAAATTGAGTCTTGATTTCTTCACAGAACGACATTTGGGCCTTGTCTGGTGCATGACATGTTTTGCTGTCTTCGTCCATTGAACCAAAATTGACTTGTGACGGGTCCCATTGCTGATACCGCATGACACATCGTAAATTGGTTTTGTTTTTTTGCATGCACGGTGTACCTGTACTCGAATGAACTTTCCAAGTTGTTTCAAACAACGGATTCGTTTATCGATTGTTGATCGATAATAGGAAAGTGTATTAGAAGTAATTTCAAACGGAAATTAATGCGTGAAGTCCTTTTGCCTTTCAGCTGCGAGTGTACTATCTACACGGGATAGAGCATTTGTAGTGTTCAGGACACTGAGCTCACCACCGATAGATAACACAACGCACTCACCCTGGTACGTACTTGAAATCCAACATGTCAGCATGAACCAACATTTCGTCGGAAATTGTCTGGTAGGGGGAATTCTTATTTTAGAGTTGAATTACGTGACCGTTCCAGACGCAAGTCGTGTTGTTTAGAATGAAGCACCTGTCTTTTCGCCGTAAGTATAGTGGAGGAAATCCTGCGCTTTCAGAGGCCAAGTCATCATCCGTCGCCCCTCCTCCTTCTACTTCATAGGCTGAACATGGCCAGCTAGTTCCAGTCGGTCCAGTCTTGGATCAAACTCCTCCTAATTTTGGAGTTCTTCTCAATCTACTAGAGAGAGCCTCTTTCGTGATTTATGCTAAAGTATTGTACAACATTTTCCAGCATGGCATTCCGAAGGAAGATGTGCGCCTCCTAGAGAAAGATTAATTTTGCTCATATGCCGCCTCCTGGATATACTGCTTGTCATCGGTATATGTGCTTGAACGGAGCAGTGCCCCCCTTCAATGACTTTTTTAGAGAAACTCTCTCGATCTTGGAAATGCTCCATTTCATATTCATCCGAACGGATATGCTATTCTAACCCGCCTGCACGTTCTTTTCATATGGATTCTCAACCGTGTCCCAAGCTTTGATGAGTTAAGATATTTTCTCTCGTTCAAAAAAAGAGACGAGTGTCCATCCTTGGTTGTGATTAAGGCCTAAAGAAACCATAAAATTGTGTTGCGACTACAGAGCAATTTATCTCAATTCAAGACTTGGTACTTCTTTCTTAGGTGTCCTGAGGGATTCAATAGTCTCTAAACAACAAGGGAAAGTTCTTTTTATTACTTATAGTGCTCTGATATGTTTCTATGGAATTTCTAACGTGTCTAATACTTCTTGCGGTTATTCTGAGACCGAACAAGGACTTATCTCTCGACGAAATTTTCCGAACACTTAAAGCTGTCGATGTCGATGAGAGACCGGCTAAAATTCTTGTTGATAAACGAGAACTAGCTTTAGTAGGGCTGTTGCATCCAAGGAGATCTACAGTTCCAATTGAGATCACATCCCCTTCTCGATGCAGGATACATATGTGATCCACTTCTTCGTTTCATGGTTCCGAAGAGGGCGTTTTTCAAGAGAGGGAAGGTTTGTCCGGCAAATCGGCTGGAGAGACTCATGAGGGAAAAGACTCCGCGACTGAAGCTAGTTGCTCGGCTAGAATGTCCCCAATTTCGAAAGAAGAGGAAGAGGAGTTTAATCAAAGAGAAGGCAAAGCCACGATAGACATAGAAAAGAAGGAGGGTGATATTGGGAGAAGTAGCAATGAGTCATCCTCCAGCGACGACGATGATTTCTATGCAGAATCTGACAATGGAGATTTTGAATCATGCAACGAGACTCTGGGGATGAACCCAGTTGTTCCAAGCTCACCTCCCCCAGAAATGTGGTAGAGATGATCCTCCAGAAGTCTGGCGATGCTGGGATTCTTCGATTAAAGATGATGGCGTAGACTACAAAGATCTGAGCAATGTTTACATCATTTTTGACGTGATTATAGGTGAAGACTTCAAATTTAAGGAAGTGTCTCCTCGTCTGGGCCATGTTGTGCCAGAAGTTCGTCTGATTCCTTCCACGAGATATACCCAATCTGGTTTGTGACGTCATTATAGGCTCTCCTTCAAAAACATTACAAGTTTCACTAGGTTTACACTCTATACTCACTTATACATATTTTTCTTACTTATTCTTCATTTCTAAGGATCTTTATTTATTCCTCATGTCAGGTAACATGAGAGGATGCGGTCTTTATGATGATCTTGAGGAGTTTACCAGCTCTCAACGATGGTCGAAACGATCTTCCTGTCGTTACCAGCCTCGCGATATAGAGGAGGAATGGAGAAGGAGAAAAGATACGGAGGCTGAAGCTCATCGCCAAGACAAGAGGGAATGAGGTTGAATGTACAAGGATGGATATGAGAAAAGAAAGGCGTTCGATGAGCAAGGGGAGCCATCTAAAAACACAAAAGTTGATGGTGGTTCTCATTCTTCAAAACAACAGGCTATCGCTCCGGCTCCTGCTTCAATCGGTCCTGAAATCCCAGTCACTTCTACCTTCGTTCCATCTTCATCTCGAATTCCCTTATCTCATGTAGCGCTTGCCCTGGTTCTTCACGCCACTCTAGAGATCTGCCTATGTTCTTCCGTCTGTTCCTCCCAGGCTTGAGGCGGCACTCCCTGGGTGGCTTTTAAGGGGAGTTAAATTTGATCATGATCTTCATCCAGTTCGTAAAGATACATACATGCCCCACGTACAAGCAATCGTAAATAATTTAGAGCAAACCGAGGGGAGGGAGAAATTGTGCAAATAATTGGCGGACACGAACCACAATAACTATCAAGAAATCCTCTCCTTTGAGTCGGAGAAGGATGACTTCGAAAGAGCGTTGGCGGAACGCGATGCCAAAGTCAAACGGCTGGAAGAAGAAAGGGATGCGTCACTTCGAGAAAGCAAGAACAGCGCCGACTTTTTAAAAGAGCTAAAAGAGGCTCATGAGAGAATAGAGATTCTCTAAAGGAAGAAATTAAGAAGGCTCAAGCGGAAGAATCCAAGTTGAAAGAGGAGTTTGTAGCTTGCAGCGCAATAATTAATGCCCAAAGAAGACTATTTCCGACCGTGACCTTATCATAGAGGGGCATAATAAAACTATTGTGGAATATGGAGAAGTTATAAAGTCACACGATAAAATCATCTTCGACCAGGCTGAAAAGATCGCCATGCTCCAGGATCGATTTGCGTAGCTTAGTACCGATAAAGTTTATGTCAAAGTTGAAAAGGCCATCATTACAGTGGATTATTTAGAGCTTTAGAATGCCTTTGAGAGAAAGATAGAGAAGATGGATGAGTCTATCTTAAAATTTTATGTCAACTCCCTGTTTCACCAAGGGAGTCTCAGTTATTTGGGCCCTAAATTCCTGTTCACTCTCGCCGTGGTTTGGGAGGAAATATTTACTCATTTTCATGATAATGGGGATGTTCATACCAAGCGAGACCTGAGCACGCTTATCTCAATGAAGAATCAAAGAAAGCGTTGCTAGAAGGCCAAGAGATTTTGCGAATTGAAAGGGAGAAGGAAGCTGCTAATGCTACCGCAATTGTAACCGTTGAAGCATTATCGGAGCCTTTATTTCCGGCCTCAACGAATCATCGAGGAAACCCTGTAATCCACCGACAAGTTCTAGGCTCGAAGCTTCTCCATGGGTTGTGGAATCGTCCAAGGAGGAAGAAGGCGGCGAATATGAAGTTGACATTCTAGGTCACTTCTCAGGTAATCTTCTTGTTTCCCTCGAGTTCCAGAACTTTAAACTTACGCCGCAAGAGCAAGACGAACTTAACGCTTTCATTTTTGATTTGATAGGTCTATCTTCCTTATCCGGTGATCCACTAGTTTCCTCAGTGCTTAGACCTATTGCTATCAAACGCGTCCATGCTCGTTTCTATAGCTGCTTAGGTTGTCGTGCCTAGCTTGCAGTCGGGGATGGAGTCCAAGAAAATCACCACATTACATGGATTGGATGATCCTTTTGTATCTTTAGAGGGTGTTAGCACCATAATTGGTCACTAACACCCTTGAGTAGAGTTATGTAGAGAGACTAATGAAAAAATAAATTCAAACAGAGGATAGTGTGCTAAATTGAACGCAGGAAACAAGAACACCAAATTTATAGTGGTTCGGCGTAACTGCCTATGTCCACTTCAAGGTTAATCTTTATTGCTTTTCTCACTAATCGATTATAGATAAAATTCGTACACTAACTATTTGATTACAATTGTTAAGCAAAAAAAAAAGTCTTGAATGAGTCTTGAATGCGGTAGAGTCTCCCCGGTGTTCTCGAAAAAAAGTCCCTTTCACAGTGCCCCTACCTCTCTATTTATAGACGAAGATGGGTTGGACTTCCCTGGTGGGCCTCGTAGTTAGACAGTTCGGTCCAAAATGAGTGAACTCTGTGTGCCGAACCACAAATGCCGATCGGCCAATGCCAAGCACTTCCTTAATGTTGAACGAGACGATGTGTTGAGTGAAGAGTGCAAGCCGAAGAGAACCGATGCCGGTCGAGGGGAGATGTCGAACGAGGCCGGAATGCCGAACGAGCTTCATGCCGGTCGAGATTGAATGCCGAACGGCCCTTAATGCCGAACGAGGTCTGGATGCCGTGCAGTGTGGAATGCCGAACGACCTTGCTATGCCGAAAGGCCCTCAATGCCAAACGATATACAATACCGAACAGCCCTCAATGCCGAACGACCATAGATGCCGAACGGCCTGGTCATGCCGAACGGGGACAGACGCCGAACAAAGTCCCTTCATCAAGTCTTTGGTTGCCCGGTCAAAAGTGTATTATGTGGATGAACATGATACGCTTTGAGTCACGAGTCCTCCATGTTTTGCTTCAAGCCCTGGTTTCGTTTCCTCGATGGTACTTTCTCTTGAATGCCGAACGAGTTAGTGTATGCCGAACGATAGCCGACGCCAAACGTCATATAAATGCCGAACGATTTAGGTGATGTCGAGCGAGGTATGCGCGCTGACCGGTTCTACGGGTCATTGTCCATTCAACTTCCTTTCTTCCCCCTATAAAGGTCGGCACTTCACTTCTTCTTCTCTTTTTCATTTTTACTTCCGCTATCCTGTATTCGCGAACTTTGCTTTTAACAAACTCCAAATAATTAACCACTCTTCCCTCCTCAAACATCGTACGTTACCTCACTTCTTTCCCAAATCATCGAAACTAATTAAAACCGTTCTCCTTACTTTAGAATCCACCTAAGTTTTCGAGCCGTGTACTAGGTAATGACCTCTCTCTTTGAATGCTACCCCTTGGCAAATAAACTTAACATGAGATTCAAGTTCGTGAATCTCTATAGAACCGTGGCCAGTAGGTATCAGGAGGATGAGGGAATCAGATCGTGATTTGCATACGTTTTAAGGCTAAGCAATGTGGGAAAAAAGGAGAGGTCAGGGGCATGCGATGGAGGGAAAAACAGAGGAGGAGTAGGGATTGGTTAGAATGCTGATCGGCTCGGTATGACCTACCGAAGAACTCGACCATGTCGTTCGGTAGGGATGGAGGAAAAGAATAAAATAGTTATTAAGGACGGAGTGGCGAGCGTTGTGGCTCGACGTAACTTTGGTTCGGCACAATTCGTCGTATGCCGAACAGTGGAGTGGATAAGTGGATGGGTGTCGTTGTTTAGAGTAGAATGCCGAGCGACGTGGCTCGGCATGAGGGTGGTTTAGCATAACCCTCTTATGCCGAACGGTGGAGAGGACAGATGGAAGTATGGAATGCCGAGCGATGCGGCTCGGCATGTAGTGGTTCGGCATGACTCCTTTATGTCGAACGGCGGAGAAGACAGATGGGAGCATGGGATGCCTAGCAATGGACTTGGGCCAGATGGTATTTAGGCCGAACTGGGTTGAGGCCGAGCAACATTTAGGCCAAACGGCATTTATGCCGAGCGGCATTTAGGCTGAGCGGGTCTTAGGCCATGTGTTTCAAGTGTCGCTCGACCTTGACCTTCGATGAATGGATAACAACAGTCGAAATCATTCCAACTTGAACATAACCCTCGTCGAATTCACTTATTTCCCATGCTTAATCATACGACAAAAATAATGACAAGGACTTAGGAAAACCGGCATATCGAGCTAATCCGGACTGATAACTCCCCAGTTTCAACAATCATAAGTCTGAATTTAAATCGATAAAAACAGATAATAGCCTTCAACATATAGTGCCAATGTCCGAGTCCAAAATCGAAAACATCATAAGACAGGCTTTCGGAGACGATCAGCGACGACGGTCTTCGAAGATGACAGTTCAAAGCTCAACTTTATATCGTCAACTCTGTGACTTTTAATTTCTTAGCACTTATATTTGAATGATCGCAGTAGTTCACACACCACATGGGGGGGGAATATTTATGCTTCTAAATCTAACGTCGATTATTTTTCAAGTATAGTTCAAATAGGTGCTTTGTTAGATTCAATCTTCATTAGAGATGTCTCGGAAATCTAGCTCTGCTACGATCTCAGATAGACCTGGGCCATCCTCTAGACAAGAAGTTGTAGATACTTCTCATCCGTCAACTAACCCTGCTCAAGACTTTTCGAACCTTGTGACTACATCTGTCGATTTGGCTCCCGATGCTTTGGAGGCAACGATTTTTCTAGACGACCCAATCAACTCTCAGGCTTCAAAGATTAACGAAAGTACGCTTCATCGGATTTGTTCTGTCCATGGAATCCCCTTTGACGATGTATTAGTTCCATCGGGGCATGACCGTCCACACTTGCCCCTAGTCGGATACACAGCTTGCAACAAATTCATGTGCTGGGTTGGCAGCGTGCCACCATTCAACTCATTCCTTTGAGACGTGTTGCAATATGTCAACATCGCTCCATCGCAACTGCATCCATACAGCCACGCATTCATTTACGGCACTTGCATCCTCTACACAAGTGTCCTCTCTAGGCTTCCGACTCCGGGCGATATCCGATACATATATCGCATCAAGAGACGGAAGGATAACCCATCTTTCATGTTTTTCGAGCCGCATAACAAATGCCAAATTCTGACTGGGGCATGGAGTAAATTTTCCTGGTACAAGCAAGAATGGTTTTATGTGCGATGTCCTCCCTGTTTTGCGAGAAGATGGGTGGAAGGAAGTAAGTCTTTTTCCTGGATCGATACTCATGTTTGATCAAAGCTATACCTTTTCTAACTCTCTCCATCTTTTCAGGTATTAATTCACGTCCCCAAGGCCCTGGATGTTCTGAAGCCGAAGAAGCTATTCGAGCTATTCCCACCGAAGACCGGGATATTAGAACTCTCATTTCAAATGAGACGCGTATAAAGTTCAGACTGTTAGTAGAAGGTCGTCGGATAAGCCTCCCTCAGGGGGTTACCATACCCAGGCCTGCTTCTGGCAAAGGGAAAAAGCAAGTTGAATCTTCAGCGCGTAATGCCCCCGACACACTAGAAGAGGGGGAAATTAAGGAAACTGAAACGCCTTAGGCACAAGATGAGAACGTTAGTCCCGCTCGGGATCCGATAATCGAAGCTCATGACATAGAGATGTCGCCTTCCCCTTCGAAGTGGAGGAAGAAACTAACATATAGGCTGAGGAAGAAAATAGTCAGTGGAACTTCTAAAGTTACTCTCGTTCCCATGGAGAAAGAAGCCTCCTCACAGCATTTAGAAAGTTCCCTAAAAGGCCCGTCGAACCTTTCCATACATGATGATATACTCAACTACGACTTTGACGATACAGAGGCCCTGAAGCTTCATTCGCCCGCGAGAGGCGATGCAAGCGTTCAAGCCCAAAACTAGGGAGAAAAAACTCCTATTAGTAAGAAACTGGTCCGTCGGAGGGAAACACTAGGACACACACAAACACACACACTTCACCCCGTACTTAAATTTCCATTGTCACCCTATTCTTTGCGAACTCATCGTTACTTAAACTTTGTGTAGGTGACATAGGGCGCACGCATGGACTTGACAGCCTTCGCGGTTCATCGATATTTTATCAGTCAGGATGGGATTCAGATTCTGAAAGACGCCGAGATAGAGACGACGATGGCGATAGAGATTATCATTCTCGAGATTCATTGTCTCAGAATTATTATCAGCCCAAATACCATCATAATCCCCCTTCTCACTCGGAGCAAGGCAGAGATAAGCACGGCCATAAGGGGTCGCAATCTGATATCCCTCGTGATCAACACTCCGATTCTTCTACCATACGACAGTCTCGGGATCCTGACAAGAGAACTGAACTTTCAAAGCTATCTCCTCCTGTTCCCATAACAGATCCAACGATATCGGAGAGGCTGACTGAGCTCAAGGCTAAATTCCCAAAAATCTGCTTTGACGACCTGAAATTCCTCCCGGCAATCCATCATATTCCGGGACATGTCAAATAGAGTGTTATTGCCTGCAACAATGACGTCTATGTTCAACGTGACGCGTTCGTTCATCTTGCTGAGAAAGTATCAGAAGTCTCCATAGAGCTCCAGCATGAGATTGATCGCCTAAAGCTTGTGGCCATCCATGACACAGATATTATTAAAGCTCAGGACGAAGAGCTTGCTTCTTACAAGTCTCTGCTAGAAGCTGCCCAACAGAGCGCCAAAGATACTGCCGAAGCCGTAACTCGTATGATATCAACCCATAAAAAAGAAATCGACGAGGCGGCTCAGCGCTGTAGGGATCTTGCTTTGGACAAAGACTCATTGCAGAAGGAGTGGGACGCCTTTGTCTTTCGAGTTAAGGAGCCGAAGGAGCAACTTCGCAAAGAAAAGGAGAAGAAGACCGCTTCCCAAGAAGAGTCGCAACGATATTGCGACGAGATCGTTGCCACACGACTTCTGAAGGCGAAGCTCGAGTATGAAGTTTCTAAGGTTGAGATGCTACAGAACGAAGCCCGTGAAGAGGGCAAGAAAATAGCGTCTGCGGAGGTCGACTCCCACCTTGAGGCGGCTAAAGAAGCAGGTAGGTAGGAGGTCAAAAACATGTTCGACCCACTAATTGCAGAGTTCAATGCCCGTGTCCTCATGCACCGAGACTTAACTTTTCTGGGAGGGGGCTACCTCGAATCTATAGCTGAGGCGTGGGAGACCTTAATAGAAATCAAAATGGCCGAACATGGTACCGGGGAGATTGATGAAGGAGCTTTGATAAAAGAATTTCTTAAGGGAAACGAGCCTTCGGACCTGTCTGCGGCAAAAGCTCTTTACTGCAAAGGCTCCCCCTCAACGAAAGGGAAAGAGGTTATTGCCGGTCCATCCAGGATCGAGTCTCAAGCTCATGCGCCCACTTAGCCGGCCGATCGGCCGATACTTGATCCCTTTGAGCAGCATGTTGGTTATGATCCGGAGGATCCCGGCCTCGGCGTTCACATTTTGTCTCCTATTCCAGAGGGTGAGACCCCTCTGACGGCTGAGAGCCAACCGGAACCTGGTAGATAACTCTTCACTTTAATATTCCAAAATTCATCATTTTCCACCAGGAGCTATCATATTATAATGCTTGTTTTTCATGATTTTGTGCAGGCCGTTCTGATCCCGGGCCCACTCCGAGGAGTGATATCGCCAAGGAGGTGAAGGAAAAGACAAGTGAGGCCACTCACGCAAAAGGGGCTCCCAGTCCAGATGCTCAGGTGATCGGAGTGCTTGATGAGGATAAATCCGAGACTCCTCTCCCATCAATGGGAGTTATGAAATCAAAATTCTAGGTGCTTCTGAACACACATCTAAACTGAGCATGAAGGAGCAGCTTGAGAAGGAGAAGAAAAAGACGGTCGAGATCAAAGTTGAACCTCATGCTGTGGACCTGGACGATCCTTCGAGTAAGCCGTTGAAAGTCATCCTTCCTGGCGGGTCCAAGCCCATGGAAATTCCCCGTACTTCTTCAGTTGTCGCTCCCCCGTCAAAGAAAGTAATCAAGGGAAAACGCAGGGGAGAGGAGTCGTCTGGAAAAAGGTTAAAGAAGTCGAAGAAGTAGTCGTCGCTCTCGTTCAATGAGAGTTAGTTTAGATTATGTAATTATTTTTATTTATTTTCATAGTTCATGTAAATAAACTTTTGACTCCGAGCTTTAGAGGAGTTGTAGTAGAAACTTATTTTTGATGAATAAAACTTAGTTCTTTTGCCTTTCAGAAGACTTCTGTTGTTTTATTTTCTGTATAACCGGGGTCAAAACCCAAGCTATTGCGAGTTACATGAACTTCTCGATTCATCTTCAAATAAGTTAATAATTTTTTTGGCATTTCTCACTCTTTATTCCACGCTCCGGGTACTTAGAATATTTTCCAGTCTGCACGCCAAGGGTTCGATGACTTCAAGTCACTTGCATCCAGTCCACCCTCGGAGGACTTGCACATTTAAATCGTTTATCCTCTAGTCCACGCTCTGGAGACTTAGAGTATTCTAGTCCACGCTCCGGGGACATAGAGGTTTTAAGTCGTTTATATTATGGCCTGCATTCCGGTGGCTTAGAGTACTCCAGTCCGCACTCTGGGGGCTTGGAGATTTCGAGTCATTTATACTCTGGTCCGCACTCTGGGGACTCAAAGTACTCCAGTCTACACTCCGCGGACTTGGAGATTTTGAGTCATTTATACTGTGGTCCGCACTCTGGGGATTCAGAGTACTCCAGTCCACACTCCGGGGACTTGGAGATTTTGAGTCGTTTATACTCTGTTCCACACTCTGGGGACTCAGAGTACTCTAGTCCGCACTCCGGAGACTTGGAGATTTTGAGTCGTTTATACTCTAGTCCGCTTTCTGGGGACTCAGAGTACTCCAGTCCGCACTCCGGGGACTTGAAGATTTTGAGTCATTATACTCTGGTCCGCTCTTTGGGGACTCAAAGTACTCCAGTCCGCACTTCAGGGACTTGGAGATTTTGAGTGCTCGTGCGCGTTCGTACGTCAGCCAGCATAATGTATCTCTTAGTTATTCGTCACAGCGTTATCATACACAGAAACATTGACAATTCTTGGAGAAAATGGCTCCAAGCCTTTATTAATGCAAACAAGCTAAATTGTCTTATTACATGCCATAAACTAGGAATAAAAACTTGCTGGAAATAAATGCAAATAAAATATGAAAGAAACGAACTAAGTGTAATAATGCCACAAATGCTCGCTATTCCATGCTCAGGGGAGTGTCGCACCATCAACGGTCGCTAGCTTGAAAGTCCCTTCTCCAAGCTTTCGTTCAATGAAGTATGGACCTTCCCATGCGGGGCTCATATGTGATGGTACCGAGAAAACCCGTTTCAAAATGAGATCACCTACTCCAAAGAATCTCGGTCGGACTTTTTCATTATAATATCGAACGACTCGGTGCCTGTATGCGGCCGCTCTTAAATTAGCTTCTTCACGCTTTTCATCAATGAAGTCCAATGATTCCAGTAAAAGATCGTGATTTGACTCACGGTCATAATAAGTTAACCGATGTGATGGAACTTCAAGTTCTACGGGTATGACAGCTTCCATGCCACATGCTAATGCAAATGGAGTGTGGCCAGTCGTGGACTTGTGGGTGGTTCTGTAAGCCTAAAGCGTTGTTGGAAGCTCGTCCACCCACTTGCCTCTAGCCTTTTCCAAACGTTTTTTCAATATGGATTTGATTATTTAGTTTATGGCTTCCACTTGTCCATTGGCTTTCAGGTGAGGAACTGCTGCAAACTTTTTCTCAATACCATATTTTTGGCAAAATTCCTTGAACTCTTTGCTTTCGAATTGTGTTCTGTTGTCTGTAATGATGGTTTGTGGAAGGCCAAAACGACATATAATATTTCATACAACGAAATTGATGACCTTTTTGGTGGTGATAATGGCCAAAGGCTCTGCTTCTACCCACTTGGTAAAGTAATCAACCGCTACTGTAGGGACCCGCAATCCTTACTCCTTGAATAGACACTAATCTCCATTGATTAACTCAAGATGAACGGAAATACGAATTCTTAGGGTTTAAAAAAAAGAAAAAGATAGAAGAAGAGAGAAAAGATAGAACAGAACAGAAAGAAAACAACAGAACTATATCAGAATCTCACAATCGCAGCGGAACAACATATAATAGATAAATGAATAATCTTTAAACAAAGAACTATATCAGTTATTACATTACATCACATTACATTATATTATCAGAGTTTAAAACAACAACAAACAACAACAAACAGCGGAAAAGAAATACTTATATACTAGCGAATACGCCATGCCATCCAGCTTGCCTCCAGCAACTCTTGAATTCCAGAATATCCTGATAAACCTGACTCTTGACTGCCCGTATGGAAATTGGTGGGCACCCAGAGTTTAGGAAGGAAAACAATAAACTTCGAGTCAGTCATGTGACTGGTGTGAGAACTAAAATAGTTTATTTTAAAACAAAGTACAGGATAATTTTAAAATAGATTCGCAATGCTTTTTAGAAAATGAGACTACATAAGGCCTCCCGCACACACACATAATGCAAATGCAGAATCGGAGGAGATTTCTCCTTATGATAGTCAAAGATGCTTGATACGCATTAAAAAGAAACATTTGATATTATTACTAGTGCATAGTGTAGAAAAAAATCATTTCGAAAGTAAAGACATAAATCTTAGCCAGCGTAGGTATTCCGCACTTATGCCTACTATAGCTTCCATCCAAACAGTGGTGACCACCATAAGTGAATGATAGGTTCTACAACTAAAACCGTACAAGATCGTATTGTTTCTTTGGATTTCCAACAAATGGTCAGGCCAAGGAACTTCCCATTGCCAGATGGAAACGCCTCTGGAATGACGTCCCGAGAACCTAACCGGATCTCTGCCAACACAAGGCCGGGTTACCCTTAACTGGGTAACTACTGACACGAATGTGCCATCCCCCGATCGTAACCGATCTATATCCGAGGATCCTCGATTTCCAATAACCACAAAGCAATAAATTTGCAGCAACAACATAGGTTAAGTATCTGGGCTCCATACCATGATACCACCTCTATCCAGAAGGAATGACATACACTAAAGGGGAGCTGCCCCCTAATAAGCTTGCTGCATCCTTCCTGTTTTGACCATTTCCGGGGTGTGAGGTCCGACGCAGTCTCGTCCACAAAGCTACGCTTTATACAAAATCTGTGCTTTGATTCAACAAATGCTCAACAGCACTTAGCATATCACACTACCAAATTGGGAGTATATTACTAATAACCTTCAACTACATAACCTCTGAACTCGTATGTCTTAGGGAAGGGTGTTAATGCTAAGAGAATAAATTCTCCGCCACCAACAGATATGTATTTGAAAGAAATCAGCTTTATATCTCAATTTGTAATGTCAGACATACAATCCATACAAGTCTGTTCCGGGATCGAACAGAACCGAAGGCACTTACAAAGAAGTCCTTGCAATCCGGATATTCATTAATCACGTCCGGACTTCCATCACATATGGAATCTCTATACCGGGGCCATTCGGTGCAGAGACATTCGACGGTAATCCTTCCATTTTCAAAAATATCTGGTCTTCAACATCGGTCTTCAAATGCAATTTATAAGGACGTATCACATATTCATAATGGGTTATATGACCCCAAGGTCCTTTCCCGGCTAACCCGAATAGTGAGCGCTTATTCAAAATAAGTGTGGCATTCAAATTCAAGCAAATCACAACCAATACCCATTCAAAGGTAAATATTGATAGTCGGTTATTGAACTATCAAACATCACCAGATTCCAAATAATTTTCCAAATTATTTATTTTCCAAAAATATCTTTACAAGATATATATTTTCCACACTTCAACCATTTAAAACAATTTTCAAATCACTTTTCATCTTTACCACTTTTGAAAACAAATTTCAAACATTTTCCTTACACGAAAATACTTTCATTTCAACATGGTTCATTTAAACCAATTAAATAAATACTTAACGATTTACTTTATATTTACGTTCCAAATCCATAAATTAATTCCCACGCTTCAAAAATAAATCAACGTTTATTTTTAAACAAATTTCCCTTCCTTTTATAAATTCCATAGTGAATTTACAATTCCAAAATATCTATGAATATACGATGTCCAAATCGATTTCTAATATTCATTTTCAATTTATCTTTAAAAGATAAAATCTCAAAATATTCACTTCATATTGAAAAACATTTCCATACTTATTTCATAAGTAATTCACAAATCATTTTATTTTCTACACTTGGAAAATATTCAATATGCTTAAATCAAAATTAAGTATATATTTCGTTCTTTAAGGAAATCGTTCTCTTAAACATATTTATTTAGGCCAAAACGAATGTTGCGTAAAACATCGTTACGACAACCCAAAATCACTAGTATAGGAATTCGAAATTAAAATAGATATATTAATCCCAATACTATACAAAACATTTCCTTTCGGAAATCATTTACTATAACAACATTGTTATAGTCCACCATTTCCTTCTATTTCTCGAAAACGTCTATTTCAACAATGAATGTTGAAATCTATGGTTTCGAATCTTAACACATTTTAAAAACATCGTTATATCGTTTTAATTCTATTTAAAACATCACATCCAAAACATTTTCTTTAACACATTATTCACTATCCAAAACGTGAATATACTTCGTTAACCAATTTCATCATTTCTATACATTTTATTTTAAAGGATTATTCACTGTCTAAAACGTGAATATAACTCCATTAATAAGTTATAACAATTTACTTATCAAAATAAGCCATTTGCGGATTTATAAAACAATGTTTATAAATTCCATTTCTATTTATTTTATAACAACTTCCTTTTATAAATCTCCTTTATTAACCTATTTCAATTTATAACTCAATTATATACCAAAAGTTCATATTATAAGTTAAATACTTATAATTTATTTGTTTACAAAATCGTTCTTTTAAACTTCCTAAATTATAAATCTTATAACTTATAAAATTCATTTATTTACCCAAAACTATTCTTTTAAAAAATTTACAAATTTTATAAATCTACTGCTTATAAAATTCCATTTATAACTTCACCGTTTAAAATTCTATAAATTTCACTCATTTATGAAATTCATTTACACTTCATTCTAACCCTTATAAAAATTCGTTTTATAATTCCAATATTTTAATTTACAAATATCAATTTTATAAATCTTTTATATAAATCGATTTATATTATTGTTTTAAAACGTCTTTAAACTCCTTTATAATTTCATCATTTTGATTTATAAAATAATCAAATTTTTATAAATCCTATATTTAAACTTTTTACAATAAATTCAGAAATCCTGATTAAACTATTTTATAAAATCATTAACCCCATATTTTCAAAAATCAACTTTTAACTATCTTTCTCAAAAATCATAATTTTTATGACATTAAAATTATAACATTTATTTATTTAAAATGAATCAATTCCAAAAATATTTTATATACGTATACTTTCAAAAATCACTTTAAAATCCTTTTAAAATTCCAAAATTGGCCCAATGATGCTGCACACCAAATAGTCAATCACAACAACAACGACATCATATATCTGTATATGATAATCAAAAATTATCAAAATATCTATAATCAAATAAATACTGTTGAGGAATCCAGTTGGATCCCTCCAACCTGTTTCCCTGCATCCACAAACATTAGCACAATACCAATTTCGTTTCAAAATGAAATTATCGCGGTATATAGGATTTAAAATATTATCCGCTATTATATGGCGCAATAGGGTCTCATCCGCTATATAATGCGGGAAATCAACTCCAAGTACATAAATAATACCAATTTCACTGTACTATGAAATATTCGCGGTATATGTTTTTAATAAATAACCTCCGCTTACTAACGGCATATAATGTCTATTCTAATAATCAATAGATAACAATCATCATTCAAACATACAATTAAGAATTTTAAATATAACTATTTAAAATAAAAATCGAAACCGATTCGATTGAGTGAGAAGTTCTCACCTTGGTTTCAATTTCGTTTTCAGCTTTTAGTTCGAATAAAATTAAACGAACGTTTAATTTTACCTGAAATTTTCGCTAGCTCCAAACGAATCCAATCCAATTCCATAGCGTAGTGCTCGTCCATACGAACCCAAACAACTGGTTTCGTGCGTTTTCGACCTCGTATGAAAAAGATACGAATTTTTAAAGTTTTACACGAATTATAATATAATGATTACAATTTCTTTTATTTAATTTTAACCTAACTACCATCATAGCCGTCCATTGCTTTGCCCAAGATCACGGCCGTAGAACGCAACTTGTTCTTCTTCCCAGTTAAGAAAAAAACGCGCACGCCTAACCCATTTAGCCGCCATGTAGGGTTAATTTTCGAGCCTCCTCCGTTCACTTCTACATCGATTAGGCACTCCTACAACGAAGCTCACACACAACACCACCAACGCCCAGAGTAGCATCAAGCTCGACGCAAACCTCTCCTCAAACGACGCACGCGAACGGCCAGAGAACACGGCCTAAATTCTCCTCCATCGTCGTGCCATACCCCACCATCTCCGTATGGATTCGAAGCCCCCATCGTGCTCTCCAATGTTGTAGTTAGAGATTTTTGTTAATACTGAGTGGATCAAGAGAAAAATAAGGAGAAAGTAGAGAAGGTTTCGGCCATTGATTGGGTTAGTGGCGGCTGGCTTTATTTTTAGGGTTAGGTTTATATTTTTTTGCAAAAATGAAAGATGGGGTGCTTTTATAGAAAAAACGACGAACACAATTCATCCCGGAATTTCCAAACTCCAAATCTCGCACGGTGACTGGCGTTTCTAGGGTTTACCCCTTGTTCCGAACACAATGGAACGTGTTTTGGGAGCTAATTCGATCATCTGTGCGAGTTATGGAAATAAACGATCGATTTAAAATTAAATCGGTAAATCAAATTTCTAGGCGTTTTAGCTTGCCCCGGACAAACGGTAAATCCGATTGACACGAAATTTGAAACCATATAATAATATGACACTACGGATCCGATGAAACTGGTTTCGTCGAAATCTAAGACTATTTGAAAAATGGCTATTTTAACTCGTCAATTAAATATTAAAATATTCAATTTTCACAAATTAACTTTTAATTCAATTTTAAAAGTTCCATAACATCATTATAACTTCAATATGATAAAATAAAATTTTACGAATCAAATTTAATCATATTAATCTCGATATCCAATTATTTCTGTAATTTCCAATATTAAATTATCGATTTAATTATCCAGTTAAATCTAGATATTCGAAATAAAATTTATTCGACTTATAAATTTCACTTATTAATATTTAAAATTAATTAAATATACATATTTTAATTAATAGAAATTCTGGGTCGTTACAAACTTTCCCCCTTAAAAGAATTTCGTCCTCTAAATTACCAAGTAAGAAAAAGTTATAGAATCCATTAATTTTCCCATAATCCATAGTTAAACTTCTTATAATAACTTTACTAAGTTTTCAAATCCAACTTAGTTATCTTTTCAAACCAAACTATATCGTTTAACTTTCAACTCCAAATCAAAGTTATAGTTTTCAAAATTTTCCAATTTTTCTCAAAAATATTCTAACACCTTAAATTTTCGGAAAAATTCGCCAAAGTCTCCTTTGCGCGGCTCGATCCGAAAAAAAAATGACAGTATATATATCACAAATGTACATCTCATCAAGTGATGAGGCATCCCGCAGGGAAAAAAGTGTAAAAGTACGATATTTAATCCAAGATATGTACCTTATATATTATTAGCGAGCATATACGGCTAATATAGCGCGAAAGCGAGCTCCAAATGCGAAGCAAACGCGATCCGCGCCTACTAAACACTCAACAAACAATGAGAAACATGTATATAGACAATAGTATCGATATACAACATATAGCAACATAATAACTATATATGCCAACATAGCAAATGCAGTAATAGCAATATATTCAACCATCAACCAACTATCATCCAACTAGCATTCAACTAACATCCATAACCAATAAATATTCATTGATATTCTCATTAATATTCAATGAAATGGGTTTTCAATTTAATCACATTCGATTCATTAACAGTGGTGTTTTTACTAACATTTATTTTCAATTAGTTTATATTCACTAATTCATATTCAAGTTGGTTCACTTCCAAATCAAATTCAATTCTATTTAAGGTTCACTTAACTTCCAATTTGATTTCAATTACTTTAGCTTTCAATTTCATTAATTCCATTTCATTAATACTTAATGAATTATACACAATCAACTAACTATCATATAACAACCAATGTATATTAATTACAACCAAATTCCTTTGCTTATATTCATTCATCTTGGTTTAACACCTTTACTTTCAATTGCTTTAATTAAATTGATTTTCACTCAATTATTCAAAAAAAAATCATCAATAACATTAGATTTTAATGAATTAACACCTACACTCATTATTTCATATCAATTATTTACATTTAATTGATTAACATTCAATCCATTAATCAATTCAATTGCTAATACATTTAACCACAAAAGTTGAATTTCATTACGTAACTCAAGTTCACATTTATCACTTAACTTTATTAATTTACTTCGATACCAAAATCAACTTCATTCAACATCACTTAAGTTATATTCCATTTAAACATTATTTGTTTTTACCTCACTTAAATTCCCACTTATAAATCCAATTCAGATTCCCAATTCTGAAGTAAATTTTTATTTAACCTTTACCAAAGTCAAATTTCATCACTTATTCAAACTCATTTTTATTTACAACTCATATTCATAAGTATATTCATATAGTTTCACTTCTTATATATATATATAAGTTTATTTCACAATTGCAAATCACTCTAATTATAATTTCATACTTATAATTCATTTGCTTATACAATTATTCTTTTATAACATGTTTTATTTAACTTATTCAAACATCTTTTAAATTTACTAATATATATATTCTTACATTTCCAACAACCAAACAATCAACTTATATACACTTTAATAATTCTGAAAAATTATTCCTTTATATATAAAATATAATCAAGGTAAAAATTATTTCATTTACCCAATTTAAAACAATATCGTGTCGGTTTATCTTGTTTTTTAGAAACCCCTATCTACAATAGTTAGCTAGACTACATCGACCGGAATCTATAAACAATCAACCGATAAGTCAACACAATACAAAACAATTTATATTCACTAACAAATACGCACTCCTAGCTATTATTACACTCAAACTAATTCTAGAGTACTACTAACTCTATCTCTAATGAGTAATACCCAACAGAGCCATGGCTTTCGCTTAACCATATGCTCTGATACAAGATGTAAGGACCCGCAATCCGTACTCCTTGAATAGACACTAATCTCCATTGATTAACTCAAGATGAACGGAAATACGAATTCTTAGGGTTTAAAAAAAAGAAAAAGATAGAAAAAGAGAGAAAAGATAGAACAGAATAGAAAGAAAACAACAGAACAATATAAGAATCTCACAATCACAACGGAACAACATATAATAGATAAATGAATAATCTTTAAACAAAGAACTATATCAGTTATTACATCACATTACATTATATTATCAGAGTTTACAACAACAACAACAAACAACAACAAACAGCGGAAAAGAAATACTTATATACTAGCGAATACGCCATGCCATCCAGCTTGCCTTCAACAACTCTTGAATTCCAGAATATCCTGATAAACCTGACTCTTGACTGCCCGTGTGGAAATTGGTGGGCACCCAGAGTTTAGGAAGGAAAACGATAAACTCCGAGTCAGTCATGTGACTGGTGTGAGAACTAAAACAGTTCATTTTTCAAACAAAGTACAGGATAATTTTAAAATAGATTCGCAATGCTTTTTAGAAAATGAGACTACCATAAGGCCTCCCGCACGCACGCACACAATGCAAACGCAGAATCGGAGGAGATTTCTCCTTATGATGTCAAAGATGCTTGATACGCATTAAAAAGAAACATTTGATATTATTACTAGTGCATAGTGTAGAAAAAAAATCATTTCGAAAGTAAAGATATATATCTTAGCCAACATAGGCATTCCGCATTATGCCTACTATAGCTACCATCCAAACAGTGGTGACCACCATAAGTGAATGATAGGTTCTACAACTAAAACCGTACAAGATCGTATTGTTTCTTTGGATTTCCAACAAATGGTCAGGCCAAGGAACTTCCCATTGCCACATGGAAATGCCTATGGAATGACGTCCCAAGAACCTGACCGGATCTCTGCTAACACAAGGCCGAGTTACCCCTAACTGGGTAACTACTGACATGAATATGCCATCCCCCGATCGTAACCGATCTATATTCGAGGATCCTTGATTTCCAACAACCACAAAGCAATAAATTTGCAGCAACAACATAGGTTAAGTATCTGAGCTCCATACCATGATACCACCTCTATCCAGAAGGAATGACATACACTAAAGGAGCGCTGCCCCCTAATAACCTTGCTGCATCCTTCCCGTTTTGACCATTTTCGGGGTGTGAGGACCGACGCAGTCTCGTCCACAAATCTACGCTTGATACAAAAGCTGTGCTTTGATTCAACAAATGCTCAACAGCACTTAGCATATCACACTACCAAACTGGGAGTATATTACTAATAACCTTCAACTACATAACCTCTGAGCTCGTACGTCTCAGAGAAGGGTGTTAATGCTAAGAGAATAAATTCTCCGCCAGCAACAGATATGTATTTGAAAGAAATCAGCTTTATATCTCAATTTGTAATGTCAGACATACAATCCATACGAGTCTGTTCCGGAATCGAACAGAACCGAAGGCACTTACAAAGAAGTCCTTGCAATCCGGATATTCACTAATCACGTCCGGACTTCCCATCACATATGGAATCTCTATACCGGGGCCATTCGGTGCAGAGACATTCGACGGTAATCCTTCCGTTTTCAAAAATACCCGGTCTTCAACACCGGTCTTCAAATGCAATTCATAACGACGTATCACATATTCGGAATGGGTTATACGACCCCAAGGTCCTTTCCCGACTAACCCGAATAGTGAGCGCTTATTCAAAAATAAATGTGGCATTCAAATTCAAGCAAATCACAACCAATACCCATTCAAAGGTAAATATTGATAGTCGGTTATTGAACTATCAATGGATATGCACAACATCACCAGATTCCAAATAATTTTCCAAATTATTTATTTTCCAAAAATATCTTTACAAGATATATATTTTCCACACTTCAACCATTTGAAAACAATTTTCAAATCACTTTTCATCTTTACCAATTTTGAAAACAAATTTCAAACATTTCCCGTACGCAGAAATACTTTCATTTCAACATGGTTCATTTAAACCAATTAAATAAATCCTTAACGATTTACTTTATATTTACGTTCCAAATCCGTAAATTAATTCCCACACTTCAAAAATAAATCAACGTTTATTTTTAAACAAATTTTCCTTCCTTTTATAAATTCCATAGTGAATTTACAATTCCGAAATATCTATGAATATACGATGTCCAAATCGATTTCTAATTTTCATTTTCAATTTATCTTTAAAAGATAAAATTTCAAAATATTCACTTCATATTGGAAAACATTTCCATACTTATTTAATAATTAATTCACAAATCTTTTTATTTTCTACACTTAGAAAATATTCAATATACTTAAATCGAAATTAAGTATATATTTCATTCTTTAAGGAAATCATTCTCTTAAACATATTTATTTGGGCCAAAACGAATGTTGCGTAAAACATCGTTACGACAACCCAAAATCACTAGTATAGGGATTCGAAATTAAAATAGATATATAAATCCCAATACTATACAAAACATTTCCTTTCAGAAATCATTTACTATAACAACAGTGTTATAGTCCACCATTTCCTTCTATTTCTCGAAAACGTCTATTTCAAAAATGAATGTTGAAATTTATGGTTTCGAATCTAAACACATTTTAAAAACATCGTTATATCATTTTAATTCTATTTAAAACATCACATCCAAAACATTTTCTTTAACATATTATTCACTATCCAAAAACGTGAATATACTTCGTTAACCAATTTCATCATTTCTATACATTTTATTTTAAAGGATTATTCACTGTCTAAAACGTGAATATAACTCCATTAATAAGTTATAACAATTTACTTATCAAAATAAGCCGTTTGCGGATTTATAAAACAATGTTTATAAATTCCATTTCTATTTATTTTATAACAACTTCCTTTTATAAATCTCCTTTATTAACCTATTTCAATTTATAACTCAATTATATACCAAAATTTCATATTATAAGTTAAATACTTATAATTTATTTGTTTACAAAATCGTTCTTTTAAACTTCCCAAATTATAAATCTTATAACTTATAAGATTCATTTATTTACCCAAAACTATTCTTTTAATAACTTTACAAATTTTATAAATCTACTGCTTATAAAATTCCATTTATAACTTCACCGTTTAAAATTCTATAAATTTCATTCATTTATGAAATTCATTTACACTTCATTCTAACCCTTATAAAAACTCGTTTTATAATTCCAATATTTTAATTTACAAATATCAATTTTATAAATCTTTTATATAAATCAATTTATATTATTGTTTTAAAACGTCTTTAAACTCCTTTATAATTCCATCATTTTGATTTATAAAATAATCAAATTTTATAAATCCTATATTTAAACTTTTTACAACAAATTCAAAAATCTCGATTTAAACTATTTTATAAAATCATTAACCCCATATTATCAAAAATCAACTTTTAACTATTTTTCTCAAAAATCATAATTTTTATGACATTAAAATTATAACGTTTATTTATTTAAAATGAATCAATTCCAAAAATATTTTATAAACGTATACTTTCAAAAATCACTTTAAAATCCTTTTAAAATTCCAAAATTGGCCCAATGATGCTACACGCCAAATAGTCAATCACAACAACAACGACATCATATATCTGTATATGATAATCAACAATTATCAAAATATCTATAATCAAATAAATACTGTAGAGGAATCCAGTTGGATCCCTCCAACCTGTTTCCCTGCATCCACAAACATTTGCACAATGCCAATTCCGTTTCAAAAAGAAATTATCGCGGTATATAGGATTTAAAATATTATCCGCTATTATACGGCGCAATAGGGTCTCATCCGCTATATAATACGGGAAATCAACTCCAAGTACATAAATAATACCAATTTCACTGTACTGTGAAATATTCGCGGTGTATGTTTTTAATAAATAACCTCCGCTTACTAACGGCGTATAATGTCTATTCTAACAATCAATAGATAACAATCATCATTCAAACATACAATTAAGAATTTTAAATATAACTATTTAAAATAAAAATCGAAACCGATTTGATTGAGTGAGTAGTTCTCACCTTGGTTTCAATTTCGTTTGCAGCTTTTATTTCGAATTAAATTAAACGGACGTTTAATTTTACCCAAAATTTGCGCTAGCTCCAAATGACTCCAATCCAATTTCATAGCGTAGTGCTCGTCCATACGAACCCAACGCAACTAGTTTCGTGCGTTTTCGGCCTTGTATGAAAAATATATGAATTTTTAAAGTTTTACACGAATTATAATATAATGATTACAATTTCTTTTATTTAATTTTAACCTAACTACCATCATAGCCGTCCATTGCTTTGCCCAAGATCACGGCCGTAGAACGCAACTTGTTCTTCTTCCCAGTTAAGAAAAAAATGCGCACGCCTAACCCATTGAGCCGCCATCTAGGGTTAATTTTCGAGCCTCCTCCGTTCACTTCTACATCGATCAGGCACTCCTACAACGAAGCTCACACACAACACCACCAATGCCCGGAGTAGCATCAAGCTCAACGCATCCCTATCCTAGAACGACGCACGCGAACAGCCAGAGAACACGGCCCAAATTCTCCTCCATCGCCGCGCCATACCCCATCATCTCTGTATGGATTCGAAGCCCCCATCGTGCTCTCCAATGTTGTAGTTAGAGATTTTTGTTAATACTGAGTGGATCAAGAGAAAAATAAGGAGAAAGGAGAGAAGGTTTCGGCCATTGATTGGGTTAGTGGTAGCTGGCTTTAGTTTTAGGGTTAGGTTTATTTTTTTTTTGCAAAAATGAAAGATGGGGCGCTTTTATAGAAAAAACGACGAACACTATTCATCCCGGAATTTCCGAACTCCAAATCTCGCACGGTGACTGGCGTTTCTAGGGTTTACCCCGTGTTCCGAACACAATGGAACGTGTTTCGGGAGCTAATTCGATCATCTGTGCGAGTTATGAAAATAAACGATCGATTTAAAATTAAATCGATAAATCAAAATTCTAGGCGTTTTAGCTTGACTCGGGCAAACGGTAAATCCGATTGACACGAAATTTGAAACCATACAATAATATGACATTACGGATCCGATGAAATTGGTTTCGTCGAAATCCGAGACTATTTGAAAAATGGCTATTTTAACTCGTCAATTAAATATTAAAATATTCAATTTTCACAAATTAACTTTTAGTTCAATTTTAAAAGTTTTATAACATCATTATAACTTCAATATGATAAAATAAAATTTTATGAATCAAATTTAATCATATTAATCTCGATATCCAATTATTTCTGTAATTTCCAATATTAAATTATCGATTTAATTATCCAATTAAATCTAGATATTCGAAATAAAATTTATTCGACTTATAAATTTCACTTATTAATATTTAAAATTAATTAAATATACAAATTTTAATTAATAGAAATTCTGGGTCGTTACAGCTACTATTGCGTATTTTGAACCACCTTTGGATAGGGGTAAGGAACCGACGATGTCAATCCCCCACATTGCAAATGGCCAGGGACTAACCATTTGTGTGAGTTCCGTCGGCGGAGCTCTTGGGATTTTCGCATATTTCTGACATTTGTCACATCTTCTCACATAGTCCGCGGCATCCCGATTTACAGTCGGCCAGTAGTATCCATAGCGGAGGATTTTCTTTGCTAACGTCTACCCCCCAGTATGGTTGCCACATTCACCTTCATGGACTTCCTTCAGTACTCGTTTTATCTCATCATGGGCAATGCACCAGAGTAAGGGGGTCGAAAATCCTCTTCGATACATTACTCCATCTAGCATCACATAACGTGAAGCCTTACGAATGACTTGTCGTCTTTCACTCTTTCTTTCGGGCGCGACCCCATGTAACGAGTACTGCTTGAATGGGGTCATCCATGATTCCTTCTCGATTTCTATTTCTAACATGAAATCTACCTCCATCATATTTATGGTTGAAACATGTAAGGTTTCAACGGGAAAACAATCCCATCTCTTGCGCATCACCAGTGCTTGCAAATTTTGCCAATGAATCGACTGCTCTGTTTTGCTTACGCGTTCACTAGCAGCTCTTGAACTCTGACCAAATACGGGGAAAGTCTTTGTCCCTTTGCTTGATAGTCTCCTCGCACTTGTTACACCACCAGTTGCAAGTCGTAAAAGATTTCAACTGATCTTACCCCCAGTTATTTGATAAGTCTTAAGCCGGCAATCAAGGCTTCATACTCGGCTTCGTTATTCGTCCTTGTGAATTCGAGCTTCAAAGCATAGCGAACTGATCGATTCTCGGGAGTCGCAAAAACTATGCCAACCCCCGAACATCGGCCGTTAGATGCCCCCATCGGTGTACATCTTCCATCGAACGGGAGGTATGACGTTGTGGGTGTTTGATTCATCTGTCATGGTGAATTCAGCAATGAAATCTGCTAGGGCTTGCCCCTGTATGGCCTTTCATGGCAGGTAGGTAATATCGAACCGACTCAACTCGATATTCCATTTTAACATCCTTCCAGAAGTTTCCGGTTGTTGGAGTACCCGTCGCAAGGGCTGTTCGGTGTAAACACTGATTAAGTGCGCTTGGAAGTATGGGCGAAGCTTGCGTGATGCAATCACCATGCAATAGGCTAGTTTCTCAATCCTGGGATAATTTCTTTCTGCCCCCGTCAAACGTTTACTGACATAATATACTGGCTTTTGAACTCGGTCCTCCTCGCGAACCAAAGTCGTACTGATAGCATGTTGGAATACTGCCAAGTATACATACAGCATTTCATGGTCAATTGGTTTTGATAGCATCGGGGGACTTTCTAGATGTCTAACCAGAGCTCGGAATGCTTCCTCGCAGTCAGACATCCGCTCGAAATTCCTCTTTCCTTTCTTTATCACATAAAAGAAAGGAATGCGCTTATCCGTGGCTTTGGATATGAATCGACTCAGCGCGGCCACCTTTCCGTTCAAGCTTTGTACTTGCTTTATAGTTCTGGGCACTTATATGTCCCAAATAGCCTGAATTTTTTCTAGGTTAGCTTCAATTCCACGTGCGTTCATAGTGAAACCTAAGAACTTCCCTGATGCAACACCAAAAGAACACTTTAGAGGGTTGATCTTCATCCCATAATGCCTGAGTATATCAAACATCTCTGCTAAGTCACGGATGTGGTCATTTGACTGTCGTGACTTCACGAGCATGTTATCCACATAGACATCCATCGTTCTGCCAATTTGGTTTTTAAACATTCATTTCACTAGATGGTGATATGTTTTTTCCGCGTTTTTCAATCCAAAAGCCATTACTGCATAGAAATATAGCCCCATATTTGTGACAAAGCTGGTGTGTTCTTGGTCTGGAATGTGCATCGGGATCTGATTGTATCCTGAATACGCATCCATAAATGACAATGATTCGTGTCCGGCGGTAGAGTCAACGAGCTGGTCGATTCTAGGCAAAGGGAAACTATCCTTTGGGCATGCTTTGTTCATATCGGAGTAATCAACACAAGTTTTCCACATCCTATTCGCTTTTCTTACCAGCACAGGGTTTGATACCTATTCGGGGTAGAGGGCGTCGCGGACGAACCAATTGGCTTTGAGTTTGTCCACCTCCTATTTGAGAGTAGCGGACCTCTCCAAGTCCATGCCTCTCCTTTTTTGTTTCACGGGAATGTGTTTTGGGTCTATGTTCAACATATGACTTGCAATAATGGGAGAAATCCCGCACATATCAGAATGCATCCAAGCGAAAACATCCAGATTCGCTCGAAGGAAATCAGTGAGGTCCTCGGCCACTGAAGGATCAAGTTGTGATCCAATCTTAAGAACTCGTAATGGGTCATCCCGGTTGACAGGAATGTCGATTGTCAACGCAGCCGGTGCTGCATTCATTTCCCTGGGTTCCCCATCATTATCTCTCGGATCTATGTCTCTAAGGATTCGAGAATGTCGCCCGAGCCAAGGCTCGGGCACTACTTGTCAGTCATCAGTATTTAGGATGTGGACGGAGCTGTCTGCAACCTTCCCTTTTTCTTTCGGCTGAGCCTCTCTCAGCTTTGCCACATAACATGCACGACCGGTTGCCTGATCGTCATGTACTACACCGACTCCTTTGTTTGTTAGAAACTTTAATGTCAAACACCATGGGCCGAAGTGGCCCTAAACTCTGCAAGCGCCGGACGACCCAAAAATACATTGTATGGAGAGTCAACATCCATTACTATGAACGGTAGATTCACACCCTCCTACGCTCACTTTTCTCCAGTTCAACTGGTAACTCAATATACCCCATTGCGTCGGTTGCGGCACCATTAAAGCCGTGGATACGGGCTTTGCTTGGTTTTAAATCTTTTGTCTCCATCTTCATTTGGTCATAAGCCTTCTTGAAGATGATGTTGCTAGAGCTTCCAAAATCAATCAAAATCCTTTTGAGGTAAGCTGGCCCGATCGTTGCAGATATGACCATCGGGTCGATAGTAGGAGCCTCCACCCTGTCTGCATCTCGACTCCTAAACACTATATCGTCTGTCATCATGCGTTGTTGTTTTGTGCGGGTTCCATCTTCCACATTTGAACAACATTCATAATTCGCATGCCTCAAGGAGGTAGCATATCATTCCATGTCCTACCAATTCTTATTTGCGGGATGAGGTCCTTCGACTATAGTGTTTATGATCAACCTACCTATGGTCTGTGCAGGTTCCTCTGGGTGGCGTGGAGCCGGTCCGCGTCCGAGGTCTGACGTTCCTTGCCTACCTTCTGGTGGGTTCTTAACAAACTCCTGCAGCTTTTTCTACCTGATTAACCTTTCTATGGCATCGTGGAGGTGTCTACAATCCTCAGTATTGTGTTCGCGTGTCTCATGGAAGCGATAGTACTTCCTCGTCCGTTTCTGTTCCTCGATGGACTCCTGCGGGCGCAGCTTTCTGTATTGGAAGGTGTTACAGATAGATAGATAAATGTTTTCAAGAGACGTATTCAGGGGGGTGTATTCGTTGTAGGTCGAAATCCTCGACTTCCATTTCCCTGTCTCTTTTTTCTTTCCAGGATTTCCACATCCGGATCCATTAGACTGCCCTGGGTTGTTCTGGACGTTGACTTGAACTTTTCCCGAACTGTCGTCGGATTGCTTCACGACGATGTTACTTTCACAATGTTCTGAACAGGCCCTGGTGCCTTATCTTGTCTCGTCCATCGAGCTTCCTCCCTCCTTATGAATTGGTGAGCTTTGGAATAGAATCTCTCTAACGTAGTTGGGGGCTTTCTTGCCAACCAATCTCCAAACTCCAAGTCTGGATCTACACCTCGCATTACCGCAATCAAGATTGCGTGGTCGTTAGGGTTGCTAGAATCAATGGCGGCAACATGAAACCTCTGCAAGTATGCTTTCAAAGACTCTCCCGGAGCCTGGATCACGCTTGATAAGGACCTCACGTCCTTTGGACAAGTAGCATGTATCCTGAATTGTTCAACAAATTTCATCGCCAACTCGTCGAAGCTTGATATAGACCGCGGAGGAAGTCGAGTAAACCACTTAGTGGCGAACCCGGACAAAGTGATTGGGAAGCACCTACACTTAGTTGCGTCATTCGCCCTTGCAGAATGCATCATCCATTCGTACCTCATCACGTGTTGCCTAGGGTCATTTTTTCCTTCGTAGGCTGGGATAGTCGGCATACTGAATTTCTTGGGATAATCAGCCTGTAGAATAATGTCTGTGAACGGAGTATGACTCTTGGACACTCCCCATCTTCGTTGGTCAAGTCTTGGTTTTCTCTCATTAACTGCCTGAATATGGCTGATAAGTCTGGAGTTTGTATGGAGGATGGAAGGTTGGGTTCCGTTCCATGGGATCGTGCAGGTTGATGTCCCGCCTACTAGCGGTCGGGCAAATGTGCATCCTAAAGGCCAGCTTGATTTGGGTCTTGGTGAGCTGGGCGTCTGGTCTCCTCACGTGCCTGATCCCTAGCGGATCGATCAGTGGCACCTACCCGTGCAGCTTCAGTCTTACGGCGTCTACGCCTAGGAGGTTCATCAGCTGAAGTCGAGCTATCGGATGAAGAATAAGAAGCTGGACTACTTCCAGCATTATGATGCTGCTGTTGGGCAAGTTGAGTCATGAGATTAGTGTTAGCTTGAATCTGCTCAACCAGTTGCTTTCTACTTTCCCTGAGTTCACTTATCAAGTCGTTGAACTCTGTTCGGGAAATAACTTCTGTTTGATTTTGGATGGAGGGCCCTACGCCTTGAATTGCTTGCTGGTTGCTAGGTCCAACTTGTTGCACACTAGTAGTCTCATGGACATCCGCATTGTGATAGACTGATCGGGTATGTGGTCTTCCCATAGTAGAGTTATCGGTTGGAACTCTGAATAGATTCAACGGGCGTCCAATGAATAAGTCGGTTCTCCTTCGGGGGATTTTTCAATCCAATAACTACAAAGTAGATCCTATCGACCTGAGAATTCAAGTTCTCAGTGAAAGCACCAAAATTTAGCACCAGAATTGGTCACTAGCACCCTTATGTAGAGTTATGTAGAGAGATTAATAAAGAAAATAAATTCAAACAGAGGATAGTGTGCTAAATTAAACGTATGAAACAAGAACACAAAATTTATAGTGGTTCGGTGTAACTACCTACGTCCACTTCGAGGTTAATCTTTATTGCTTTTCTCACTAACCGATTACAGATACAATCCGTACACCAACTATTTGATTACAATTGTTAAACAAAAAAGATAATTCTTGAATGATTTGAATGTTGCAGAGTCTCTACGGTGTTCTCAAAAAAGGTCCCTTTCACTGTGCCCCTGCCTCTCTATTTATAGACAAAGATGGGTTGGACTTCCCTGGTGGGTCTAATAGTTAGATAGTTTAGCCCAAAATGAGTGAACTTTTTGTGGCGAACCACAAATGCTGATCGGCAAATGTCGAGCGCTTCCTTAATGCCGAAAGAGGCGATGTGTTGCGTGAAGAGCACAAGCCGAACGAGAACCGTTGCCGGTCGAGGGAAGATGCCGAACGAGGCTAAAATGCTGAATGAGCTTCATGTCGGTAGAGATTGAATGCCAAACGACTCTAACATGCCGAACGGCCCTCAATGCCGAACGAGGTCTAGATCCGAGCAGTGTGGAATGCCGAACGACTCTGACACACCGAATGGCCCTTAATGCCGAACGAGGTTTGGATGCCGAGCAGTGTGGAATGTCGAAAGACCATGCTGTGCTGAATGGCCCTCAATGTCGGGCGATATACAATACTGAATGGCCCTCAATGCTGAACGACCATAGATGCCGAACGGCCTAGTCGTGCCAATTGGGGACAGATGCCGAACGAAGTCTCTTCATCAAGTCTTTGGTTGCCCGGTCAAGCCGCTGGGTAACAGAGGGTGGCTCACGGCGGCTGAATTTTAGGAGCAAGAGACTCAAATAGAGCAGCAATGCAAATCTCAACAATAATTGGTTGCCATCAAAAAGGAGAAAGTTGAAGCAACAAAGTCCTCTAAGAGCTCTAGCAGATCTTGGAAGCGCAAAACTAAAAGGGGGAACTTCCGAGAAAATTAAAGAGCAGGAAGAGGACATTAACACCGAGGAAATAGTTGACATTATCAGCAGCAATACCACTCCCGAGGCGAAGTAGAAACTTCAAATGGAAAGCATTAACGGGAATGGAGGAAAAGGCGTTGAGAAGCTTGGACGGTGGTTAATGTGATTTCGAGTCTTTTTGTGTTGTTTTTTTCAAGTGCAGAGTCTACACTCACTTCTTTTGTTGCGTTACTTGTACCTTTTTTCCTTTTGTTGGCCGGTATTGTATGGGGAAAACCCCTACATTTTGACCTTGTATAGAAAAATTTATAAGTAATATACTGCTAACATTTTGGCTATAACTTTGCTTATCTGTGTTTTGTGTACTTATGTCTACTTTACTTCTATTTTATTTTACCTAATCATGTGACTACTATCGAAATACTTTGTTTGAAGTAACATAACTTGTGCAGTGATTTTGTTTTTGTGTCTTTCTATTTGAGTACCGGTGTATGCCCTTAGCTCACAGGGCTGTTTACTTCGAACACTTGATAAATGATGGGTAACTTATAGTTCGAATAGTCTGCATACCAAAACTTCGAATAAAACTAAGTTACGATTTGATTTTTTGCAAGTTTTACAACTTTATTGTACAGTCTATGGTGTGTAACGTATGCATGTTGGAGACATGCATAAAAATGTAAATTAAGTGTAGAATATATAGTTATAAGATTAACTATTAAAGAATTCAAAAACACTCTTCGTGTAAATGAATAATTTTTGGTAATTTTTGGAAATTAAACCACTTTTCACTCCTCAAGAACGTGAGTAAACACCTATGCACATTACTTCCTAGAAATTTTGCAATCTTCGAACATGCGCTTCATTGCCTAGATCATGCACATTGTATGAGCTAACTATAGATAATTAAACATTTTCCACATTAAATGCCATAACTAATCATTGGGTGTCAGCACTTGGAGTTTTCTATTGGTTTGTAGCACATCGATTTTGTTGGATTCATGGCCGTTACTCCCAATAATGGGATTTGGTTGATCCTCGCAATTGTTGCGATGAATAATTTTCCTAGTATTGCCGGGGCAATTCTAGTATTTAAAAATGTGTGCGGCTTTTGATACTTCTCAATAGTTCCTATCTTCGGGCAAGGTGAAGAGTTTATGTTTTAAGAGCGTGATTTCACAGCTCAAAAAATTAGTGCGTGGCTTATGGGATGCTCAGCTTTTGATGCTTCTCAATGTTACCTATATTCGAGCAATAGTGAGTAGTTTATGTTTTAAGAGCGTGATTTCATGGCTCAAAAGGTTAATGTGCGACTTATGGAATGCGCAGCTTTTGATGCTTCTCAACATTGCCCATCTTCAGGAAATTGTGAGGAGTTTGTATTTTAAGAGCGTGATTTCACAGCTCAAAATTTTAGTGTGTGGCTTATAGGATGCGTGGCTTTTGATGATTCTCAATTTTGCCTATCTTCGGGTAATTGTGAGGAAATTGTGTTTTAAGAGCATGATTTCATGGCTCAAAAAGTTAGTATGTGGCTTAAGGGATGCATGGCATTTTATTCGAGCCTTCCCTATATTGCTGAGGCAATGCCGGTTCTTAGAAGGCAGGGATTGGGTTCCGTCGATCCAATGGTTTGAGTTGATTTGTTTCTGTCGTCCCGGTAGGTAAGTGGGGTGTACTTGAGCATGATTTCGCTTTCTCAGGTAGCAATTGAACGGTTTTGAGTCGATTTAACCTCGTCGACTCAGTAGATTACTATTATGAATATAGCTTTGTTGGTTCAAAAAGAAATTTAATTTTATTAAGAAAAGTTGGGCAAGTTTTTTCCTATTTATAATGCCCACGACATCCCTAGAGGGCTTATTTACTAAAATAAGAAGTATATAAGGTAGTTTTCATGTGAAGTAGCAGCGTAGCAATTCGCTGATCCACTCTTTGGGAATTTGAATTCTGTCGACGGTTGTTAGTTTGAAAGTTCATTCCCATAGCTTTTGATTGATCACATACAGTCCTTCCCAGTTTGGCTCGAAGGCTCCCGGCATGGGATAGACTCATTTGAGGATGAGGTCTCCCACTTCGAAGGTTTTATTGTAAACTTTGGAGTTGAAGTATCGCGCGAACCTTTTTTGGTGGGCAGCGGTCCTAAACTCCGCTTCTTCCCTCCCTTCATCAATCATATCCAGTGATTCGATTTGGAGCTACTCATTTTGCTTCTGATTAAAAATTTTCCTTCGATGAGAGGGGACTTCTAGTTCGACGGGAATCATTGCTTTTGATACATATGCCAAGGCGAATGGAGTGTGACTGGTTGCTGCTTTGTGAGTTGTCCTGTAAGCCCATAGTGCAAGTGGAAGTTCATCAACCAAGTTCGCTTTTTCTTTAGTTAGTCGCTTCTTGATGGTGGACTTGATAATCACATTTATTGCCTCCACTTACCCATTTTCTTGCAGATGAGCGACTACGGAAAAGTTCTTCTCAATTTGAAAGCGTTTGTAGAAGTCTTTGAACTCAACGCTTTCGAATTGGGTCCGCTATCGGTGATGATTTTATATGGCACACCAAACCTGCAAATAATGTTTTTAATAACAAAATTAATGACTTTCTTTGTGGTAATGGTGGCCAGCGGTTTTTTTTTTGGCCCATCTCGTGAAATAGTCAACAACAACTATAGCTTATTTGGCCCATACTTTAGCTATTGGCAATACGCCGATCAAGTCAATTCCCCATATCGCAAAAGGCCATGGGCTGACCATCCGCATTAACTCTGTTGAAGGAGTTCTTTTAGTTTTGTCGAATCTTTGGCAATGATCATGTCGTCTGGCGTAGTCTGCCATCGCGGTTTATTATTGGGCAGAAGTACTCGTACCGGAGAACTTTCTTTGCAAGGGTCTGTCCCCCAGTATGGTCTTCGCATTCACCTTCAAGCACTTCCTTCAGGATCCATCGAGCTTCGACTTTGATCACACGTCTAAGAATGGGGTGGAGAATCCCCTTTGGTAGAGTATTCCATCCTGCATTACGAATCATGGTGCCTTTCGAAAAAGCTTTTTCCATTGATTTTGGTCAGTTGAAAGGGTCCTCGTAAGTAATTAGTCCTTGATTGGTGTCATCCATATTTCTGGTTCAGCGATGGTCTCGAGAATCCAATCGACATCCATTTCTTCTATACTCGGGGGAGTCAGAGTCTCAACCGGGACTAGTCCAATGATTGAGCTTCTTCGGATCTTTCTAGTAAAGCATAGTAGTCAGCCTTGGTGATTTGCTCCCATGAAATGTGAGTTATGATATAATGTTCGATGTCACTCAGCAACTCTTGTAGTTTAAATGGATATGGGGCAAGGTTCTCCCCTCGAGCCTGGTACTCACCTTTTACTTTGCAAACAACAAGTTGGGAGTTGCTGTAGATATAGACGGACTTTATTCTGAGTTCTTTCAAACCTTTCGGTCCTGCTATCAATGCTCCATATTCCGCTTCGTCATTTTTTGTGGGGAATTCCAAGCATATGGCATAGCAAATGGATCGTCCTTCAAGGCTTTCAAGCACTTACCCCGCCCTCGAACAGAGGTTGTTAGTAACACCATCAACAAAGAGTTTCCATTGCATCCCCACTTCCGACAGTGTTTCTTTTTCATTATCCCATATGGTAAACTCGATGATGAAATCTGCCGGCACTTGCCTATTGATAGCCTTTCTTGAATGGTAAGTAAATCATATTGGCTCAGTTCAATGTTCCACTAGAGAAGTTGATAGGAAGTTTCGGGTCAGTATAGTACTTTCTTCAGAGGCTGATCAGTCGGTACTTTGATCAAGTGTGCTTGGATATATGGTCGTAACTTCCTAGACGCAATTAAGAGCCAATATGCTAACTTTTCCAGCTTTGGCCAATTCTTCTCAGCTCCGGTAAACCACACGCTAATGTAGTATACAGGTCATTGGATTTTTGCTTCTTCATGCAAAAGAGCAGCGCTCAACGCATGAGGTGAGATTGCTAGGTAAATGAATTAGTCCTATCTGTCCACTGGCTTTGATAGGATTGGTGGGGATTCCATATGTCGCAACAATTCTTCAAATGCAGTTTGACATGCCTCACTCCATTTAAAGTTTTTCTTTTCTTTCTTTAACGTATAAAAATATGTTATGCACTTGTCGGTGGCTTTCGAGATAAGTCGGCTTAATGTTGCGACCTTCCCATTCAAGCTTTGCAATTCTTTCTTGTTCTTCAGGGCTTGAACTTCTCACAGGGCAGTTATTTGGTCTAGATTTGCTTCAGTGCCCCCCAGCACTTACTATGATTCCTAAGAACTTTCGGGAGGCTACTACGAAGTGACATTTGAGTGGATTGAGTTTCATTCCATACTGCTGAAATATTTCAAACATTTTAGTGAAATTATCCAGGTGATTGGCAGCTGCTCGCGATTTGACCATGTTAGTCCTTGAGACGATGGTTTTGATGACAATAACCTTAGAATAAGATTATAAAATATAAATACTAACATTATAGTTTAGATATATATGTATATGCAGGATTTAACCATGCAGGTACCAAGAATGAAGATTGTACGGTATAGAGATTCAAGATATCAAGATTGAAGACTAATGAGTATCAAGAACATCAAGATTATCAAGAGTTGAAGATTTCAAGAGTAAGTAATTTAATTAGGAATTTTGTTAAAACTCCAAGAAAAGCACTGGCATCTTAAAATCCAATTTATTCGTGGAATGGAATCCACTTCGAGCCTATTAATGGGATGGAACCCTAAGTAGGATGGAACCTACGAAAAATCTAGTGGAACATCGTTTTGTATCCGCTAACCTTTTATTCAAAATGATTTTACAAAATTATATCTTGTTTTCAAAATGTTTTCAAAACCTTCCTTTTAAAAGAATAAAAAAACATCTATCCCGATTTTAAATATTTTTAGCCTCAAAATAAACTTTATCTTCAAAATCAAATTATCCTTAGTTTTAAACTATCTTTTAATAATGATATATTTAACTTTTAATATTTATACTTAGATTTAAATATAAAATTTTATATATACCAAAATATTATTCTCTATATTTATTTAAGTATTCTAACTATAGTTAAGTATATTTATAAAAGTTTAAAATAGTTTTAGTATAAGATAAAAATTATTTTCAAAGAAAAAAAACACCAAAAGTTCCTTTGGGATGTCGACATACCCAAGTTACCCATATGGACATAGTGTCAGTTGATTTCAAAATTTTGAATTTCAAAAGAAGTGTCTGTTCGTCATATCCCTTCACGAATAGACATGGCTGTTGTTGTTCTATAAATAAAAGTTATTTTCAATGAACTTATGTTCATATTTTTCTGGTTTTCACTCCTCTTCTTCTCCCACATTTCCTTACACATACTCTTACCATTACTTTGTCGAAATCAACATTGAATCTAACTAGATCATTAATGGTTTGATTCTCTATCACTATCTCAACAAGATCATCGGTGCTATTCAGAGTTATAGACTTCTTCGTAATCATTTCTGTGAGAAAAGGTGTGATTGTAGCCTTGGAAATCAATCAAGTGAGAATAGGTGTGGTTATAGCCCTGGAAATCAATTGGGTGAACTTGTTGCCCGTTAAATCAAGTATCTCTACCCAGAGGATTGTGAATTTGGAGGGTGTACCTCGTAGCCTTGAAATCGAGGGTGTAATTGTAAAGATTGCTTTTGAAAGGAAATCTGCACTTGTGTGCGGGACTGGATGCAGGGTAACTCCGAACCAGTATAAAATCCAGTGTGTTCTTTTCTTTACCGCTTTTACTTTATTTCTGCATCTATGTTTGTTTCTGTGATCATATCTGTGTTTGAATATTGCATACATTTGTGTTTAAATTAACAAAAACTCTAAAATATTTAGTAATTTCTTAAAACACCATTCACCCCCATCTAGTGTTTATCCTAGCCTTAAGATCCGTAATCCACATTTCTAACAGACCAATATGCCATCCACGTAAACCTTCATGGTTTTACCGATTTGACGCTTTAACATGATATTTACCGATCTTTAGTCGGTTGCCCCAGCAATTTTTAAACAAAATGGATTATCCTATAGGTGGTGTTTTCTTAATCAGGTTCGTGCATTAGGATCTGGTTGTACCCTAAGTATTTGTCCATAAATGATAGTAATTCATGCCTCACCATCCCATCCACAAGCTAGTCAATTCTGGGCAGAGGGAAGCTACCTTTCGGGCAAGCTTTATTTAAGTCCGAGCAGTAGATACAGGTTCGCCACTTTCCATTGGATTTTTTTACTAAGCCTGAGTTAGATACCTATTCGAGTTAAGTTGCATCACAGATAAAACTGTTGGCCATTAGCTTGTCCACCTCTTCTCTTAACGTCTTGGACCATTTAGGGCCCAGGCTGCGTCTCTCTTGCTCTACTGGGGTGAATTTGAGGTCAATGTTGAGTGTGTGGCATGCGATTTCTAGTGATACCCCATAAATATTGGAATGCGTCCAAGAGGAAAAAAAATCCAAATTGGTGCGAAGAAATTTCATAAGTTACACTCGCATCTTGTTTCCGAGATGCAATCCAATTTTCAAGACTCTTATTGGGTCATCCATATCGACTGGGGCAGACACCGCCAATTCTATCGGTGCTTTCCTATCCTCCCCTGAACTCTTATTTCTAAGATCCAATGTCTTGTCGAATCGATCATGGTCCCGAGCTAGGAGTGGTTCTGTAGTTGCTATTCAGAAGGTTCACGAATGTGGAGAGTTCTCCCTATATCCTTCCCCTTTTCCCTTCTTTCAGATTTGCGTAACTCTATAATGTAACATTCTCTGGCGGCGCATTAGTCTCCTTTGACCACCCCGATTCCGTTTTCCATTGGGAACTTCATGGTAAGGCACCATTGGGCCAGAGCAACTCTGAAATCTGCTAAGGTGGGTCATCCCAAGAAGGTGTTGTACGCTGAAGTTTCATCCATAATTACGAAAGTCTAAATGAGGGTGACTCTTCGATCACTCTCTTTGAGTACCACTGGCAAGCAATCGTCCCTTTGGGTTGTTTGGGTTCTCCAGTAAATCGTTGAATTTTTATTTGGCATGCAAACAAGCTTTTCATGCCAATCTTCATTTGGTCAAAGGTGTGTTTGAAAAGAATGTTGACCGAACTACCACTGTCAACCAATACTCATCGGAGTACAACAGATTCGATTCATGTTGTCACCATCATTAGATCAAGGATTAGAGCTTCGATCCCTACAGTATCTTGGCTTTTGAATACAATATCGTCATTCAAATTTTTCTGCTGCTTGGTTGGAGCTCCATCTTTGATTGTGAGACATGATTCCTTCGTAGCATGCTTTAATGAACTTGCATACCGCTCCATCTCTCTCCACTTCTTTGTGCAGGATGCGAGCCTCTAGATATCGTTCCAATAATGAGTCTCTGGTCAGTTCTCTTTGATCTCTCTTCACTTGTTCTGGCTTGGTTTCTTTGATTCTTAGAGGCTTGAGGAGCCACGGGCTTGTCAGGATTCTATGATTTTTTCCCATATTGGTGAAGCTTGTTTTCCCTAATTAGCTCTTCGATCAAGTTCTTTTGGTAGCGGCATTTGTTTATGTTGTGATCATGCATCTCGTGAAAGAGGAAGAACTTCCCTGAGCACTTTTTTTGTTCGGTTGCTTCCTTCTTAGGAGGTTTCTTATATTCCTTAGTCCCGTGTGTAGCGAGATAGCTGTTTTCTGGAGTGTCATTGAGAGGCTGTAATTTTTCGGCCTGAATCCTTTAAGGTGTTTATTGTTTCTAGTTCTTTTATTGGAATTTTGATTCTTCCTCTTTTGATTTCCATCCTTCCCCGTGGTTCCTTCAGCAGTCTCGAAAGCATTTGTATTCCGATTCATTGCCATGTCACTCTACCTAACATTCACTGGTTACATGCCAATAGACTTCCTCTCTAGCTCTATGCCTCTTCCTATCTCAAGTATTAGCTTGCTTTACGATTGAAGTCCTTCAGTGCAGCGGGTTTCTTCATTCAGATTCACTTTCTGAATATAGTTTTGGGGTGAATGTCTCAGACCAAAGCCATGAAAACCATGTCCTCGTTTATATTGCTCACCTCTATCGCTGCGGTCTTGAACCGGTTCATGAAAGACTTCGGCGATTCGTTTCATCCTTATTTCGGATAGGGACATCACATTTAAGTTGCGTGGTGTAGAGCTTGAACTGATCGAGGAATCTTGTAGCTAGTTGGTCGAAGGTAGAGATGGATTTCTTCAGAAGCCTAGTGAGCTACATGGAAGCGGCCCCTTCCAGGAAAATGGAAAAACATCTACACCGAATAGCTTCTGAAGCATTTGCTCTTTCCATGTATCAACTATACTTGTTCAAACAAAATTTTTAGGTCTTTTGTCCCATCATAAGATGGAATAGTTGGCATCATGAACATTCCCGAATATCACTCATTACAGATTCCGTCAGTAAAGGGATTCTGACTTGGTGCGTATCCCCATTCATCATCTCTCATGTTTTTATTTTCGTCCATCAGTCCCTTGACCATATCTACGATAAATTCCTCTGGTGTCTGGTAGTCCTAGGGACGACCGTCATTCATTACACCAAGCGTTTGGCTTCGTAAATGGTCTTGGTGACTGACTGAAGCCTAGGCTCTCTTTTCTTTGGGAGAATCATTCTCTCGTGATCCCGTTGGCTTGCGGTTGACCTGACTGGGGCAGGCTTGACATTTTTAGCATTATCGAATTCATTGGCATTTTCTTCCAACTTATCATTATTAAATTGTTCTCCATCTGAGTCGACTATGGCTATATCCTCCCGTGGGGTTTTCGTCCCTTGATTTAGGTTCAAAGTTGGCTGCCTTGCGGCAAGCAGAGTACTTGTATTTCCTTCTGCATTGATTCCCATAGTTCATTTTCTCACTCTTCTTTAAGGCTGCTTCCCGTTTCTTCTATCTAGACCTGAAACGGAAGAATATTCTTGCTCTATGATAGCCGCGGGTTTAGCCTTAGCTCTTGGAGCAGGTTTTGATTGTAAGGTTAAGAGAGCAATGAGCTTACCCATCAGAGTTCTCTGAATGCTTCCCTTTTTTGGTTGATTACGTCAACCATTTTTTTCAACTCTTCTCTTGTAACGACTTTGCGTTTATTGGAAGATGCTGGAACTTGATCTCCTATGTTGGCACCATTTAATTCAGTTTGCCGATGATTCATATCCTCTTTAGCTATCACTGCCTCTATGGATCTTCCAGAGACAGTTCTCTTCCTTCACAGAGCCATTGATTCCAAGCATCAGATTTTTCAAGCAAAATTTGAGGATCTAACTTCTGGACCTATCTGATCCAAAGTAGATAGCTAGATCTGAACCCTGTGTCAGCCTTCTCAGTGAAAGCACCAAAACGTTAACTCAAAAAATGGATCAACATCCAGGATTGCATGTGAAAACACTGGCTCTGTTCTTATAGAGTAATAATATAGAGAATAAATGTAAAAGAGCAAAAATAGAAAGAAGGCAAGGAGATTTTTATAGTGGTTTGGCTACTAATGAAGCCTACGTCCACTTTATAGTTTTTATTATTGACTGATTACTATTACAAAGTTAGTTGGCTTACAAAGCTCTTGAATATCCTTAGTTAGATCAAGTCCTCAGTGTTTAGAGTTCATTGGAGAATCACAGTGAACCCTTTGGATGAACGTTGTGAGGAAGGAGGGGAGTGAAGAAAGCTTTTTGCAGAATTTCAGCGACCAATCCGGAAAATCCCATTTATGTTGCAGGTAGGATTGTATTTATAGAGATTGGGGAGCTACTAGGCCAGGTTTGCTTGCCACACGCTTGCAAATCAACAAAGGAAAGCACACTGGAGGTCACGCCATGACCCGAGCTAAAAGGAAGGATTGCTAATAATCCATAGGATTGGTTTGAAGTCGAGCTGACAACTTAGCCTTCTCCCCTCACCTTGCTCTATGAGGATCACATGACTGGCACAGCAGTATGAATTACGAGCGATCTATGATATATGGATCGCCAGCGATCCATATACTTATCCTAATTTTGGACTTTACCTTCTGAATAGCTTTCGTAGTCTTGCACCGACTTTTTCACAAACTCCCGAGCTAATAGCATGGATCGTCGGTGATCCTTGCCCTTAGAGTATTTTTCTTTCCTTTTACAAGACACTTTTTAGCTCCTTGTTCTAGTCCTTTCGGTTGGCTTTTGAGCTATTCTGACTCGATCAAGTTGTTCCGACTTCTATTGGATTCAGTTGGATTAAAGACCCAGATAACAACAACATTACTCCTTTATAGAATTTCAACATCCTTCATATTTTTTGAGTTGCGGTATCTCTTGCTTGCACAAGCTTGAAAATCCTTGCTAGAGTCAAAGTTCGTCATTCCTTCAAAATTCACCATACCTATAGAAGCTCAACATCCCCAGTATGTAACTAGATGCTTAATGTCTTTTAGTAGTGTGACATCCTCCATTTATTGCATGTTCCACAACACTTATTATTATAGAAATTCGATATCTTTCCTTCACGTTTGTTAGTTTTTCTCTTTTTAGGCTCAATGGCTCCTGATATCTATAAGTTCCTACCGTTTTTATATCCTCGTCAACCCCTCTAGTTATTGAGGCTCGATACCTTTTTTACTTTATATTCTCGACAACCCTTATGGTTGTTGAGGCTCGACACTACCCCCTCTTTGTGTTCAAGTTCAATATCCCCTATACTTGCCATCCACTTAAAGTTTGATACTCTCAGAGGTTCAGTAACTATTTGAGCATTTGATGCCATATTTATTGTAGAAGTTTGACATCTTCTTATTATTGCTTGAAGCTCGCTATCCTTTTTTAAATTTGAGTGCTTAATGACTTGGATTTCTTCAGATTCGACACTCCATGTTGATGCCAAACCTGATACGTTCTCTTGTAGGTGCTAGATATGTATGATTGTAGCAACATTTAACCCCCTATGTGTAGAAGAAGCAAATTGTACTTTAGTATAATTTAACTTTTCAAGTTGTCGCCTATTGGTATTTTGTTTCGATCTCGTTCATTCATTTGAATAGGTATCAACATTTCCCGCTGCTTCTCCTTTCTCTTATACATATCCATCTTCCTTTCCTTTAGAAGCTATGCCTACAACTAAACTCAAAACAATAATTATAATTTTCCTTTTTTAATCTTGAAATTTCAAATAAAGGCTTTTGATTCCTACACTATCCAAACTAAATGTAGGGTACGATTTCTATTTTCAATGGATTTGAGTATGAAAGAGGTGGTTTTTGGTTTTGAAATTAGGATTTTGATAAACGAGTTGTCGTGAATCATTTAGGTTTTACTTAGCAATTGGATTCAAATATACTCATTATTTTAGGAATTTGGTGTTTGGACTCGGATGTTTCTTGTAATACATAATCTTAATGATTAACAAAACACTGATAATTAATGAAGTTTGACAATTATTATAGGCTCGATAACCTTATGAAAATTAGACAATTACTAGAGTTTTGATAATTGTTAGAAAATAGACATCTACTTAGAGATTTGATACCCTATAGGGGCTTGCTAACTAGTTATAAGCTCAATATTCATTTAGAGAGCCATAAACTTAATAAAAACTCATCATCCATCAACTAGTTTCAAATTCGACATCCATTTAGGATTGTTAAATAATTATGAAATTCGGTATCTCTTATGAACTCAACATCTAATCATAGACCCAATAACTAATTGAGAATTTGTATCAGGTATAAACACATTAACTATTTTGACACCTGGTTTTTGAACTCGATAACAAATTATAATTCGACATTTGGTTATGAACTCAATAACACATTGTAGGCTCGATATCTTTTTATGAAATCGATAAATTCTTATTAAATCATTGGACAATTACAAACTTGAAATCCTATTAGAGAGTTGTCAACTAGTTTTGAATCCGACAATTACTTATAGGATAGTCAACTAGTAATAAATTTAAATATCTTTTGTAGGCTCGTCATCTAGCCATGAGCAAGAACCTTCAACACGTTATGAATTTACTAAGTATCTATAGGTTTGACACCTTATTATAAGCTCGATAACTGGTTATGAGTTTGGTATTTTATTATGAACTCGACAATTAATTAAGGAATCTACAATTAGGTATGAAATGGCTAACTATTTATAAGTTCAACACCTTCTTTTGGACTTAATAGCTAGTTACAAGTTTAACACTATGTTATATATTTATTTATACTCAAATTTAAAGAACTAAATTTTCTTTTAATATCTTATTAAGTACTTTAAACGTTTATATAATATATGATACTTCCATGGTTCCTTAACGATACTGTTTGACAGGAAAATGGCTGTTACGAAAACTAATAAAGGTTCTAAATCTTCTTCTGCCCTTGAAAAAGAGGATTATAGACTTGTTTAATCTTGGATAACCACTCAAGGTGAGGTGGATGTTATTCTACGATAGTTTGGCATTTCTAATGTAGAGGCCATAGCGATCGGCCAATCTAGAAGAATAAATAATCCTTTAGAAGATTTCTTTGCCTTCACCACGATCCATATTTAGCATTCGAGTTACCTTCCTCTCTCGGAACTCTTTACTAGATTCTTGGATCACTTTAGGGGTTTGTCCAATTCAATTGATGCCCAACTCTTATACATATCTAAGCTGCATTGAAATACTGGCTAAGAAGCTAATCTTCCCTTACTCAATGCTAAAACTCTTCATTAGTTGGTAAATCCTGTTAAAGAAATGAAGCAACCGACAGGTTCTATATATTGCCTTATTCCTAACTCGAAGAGCTTAGTCATTAAATTGATCAAAGGTGCTTAGGACTAGGAAGATCGGTTCTTTTATGTTAAGAGCCGTACTCCTAGAGTCCAGGGATCCTTCTCTACTCCTAATAAGACTTATCGAATTTTCTCCAGTGTTCATACTGTATTCTGCCACTTTCTTATATATTGGTAATTATTTTTTTAGAACTTACTACTAAGGGGACAAATCCTTCCACCGCTAGTACAATCGGTACTTTAAGCTTGGCATCTCAAACTATTAGAGATAGGTGTAAAATCTTGACTGAAGCTAACCTCAGAAAGTACTCATTGACACTGGAGAATCATAAGTGCTCAGGAAGCCCCAAATGGTCAAGAGGGATGCTCACAGAAGACATGCTTTAATTGTTGGTAACCAAAATTCTTTTTCTTCTCATTTCCCCATTCAGTTTAATTCCTCTGATAATTTCTTAATACGACCTGATAGAATTTTCTATACCGTCATCTTATGGTTCTTTCCTTGACTTAGGTTTAATTCATATCACCCTGATTGCTAAGCCTAAGAAAGTTAAAACTTCTACCTCTTCTTCATCTATGACTACTAAACTGCCCTATTATGGATTTTATTACTGATGCTCTTAATACTATTATGAGTTGCAAGAGAAAGATGGATTTTGGCGATTTGTCTAGCATTCTAATTCCTACTCCGATTAAAATAGCGAAACCCGAATAAGTTCAATCGCTTAATGTTACTACTAAGGAATTGAATGTCATTTCGGTCACACTCAAAAAAGACTCTGATTTTGTTGATTTAAGCTTCTAGAACAAGATCCTCAGGTCCAGGAAGAAGTTTCTCATTGTTCAAGTCCAATTATAGACATTATGAATCCTTTATCCACAACTGTCTTTCAATGCTTGTCTAACAGTTTGGTTGATTCCTCCTCCTCCCTAATCTTAGTCTTATGAGGCTCTGGCTCAATCCATTCCTTTAATTTTTGATGATTTTGTCCTCTTGGTCATCCAGTTTGCAAATGCGGCTTCTCTTATGCCATTGCAGCCTTCTATCTTTACTAATGATCATCTCTGCATCCTCTTTCAACAGCTTCCTATGGTATGTATCTTTAAATGTCCGTCTAACACAAAATTTGGGTTCCCTATATTTTGTTGATCAAAAATTTTATACATTTTAGGTGGTCAAACACATACTTTTCCAATAAAAAGCTTCTCATGAATCAGTTAGTGAAGCCCCAAATTTCAAAGAATAGATTACATTAATAACCTATAAAATAGGTCTCTTAAGGGCCCGATTGTTGAAATCACCATGAAGAAAGATGAGATCACAACTGAAAAGAATTAACTTGCCTTCAACTTGGATGAGGAGAGAAAAATGAGGCTAACTGCTAAGGAGTTGGTGAAATCCCTAGAAGGGGAACTTAAGCAAACCAAAATTAACAATACCTAAATGCTTGTAAAAATTACCACCCTGAAGGACTATTTGGAAAGCAAGGAGGTTGCTCTTGTCTATGCAAATCATATTGTTAACAATGCTAAAAAGAAAGTCTCCTTCTTTATAGCACAAGCCCTTCCTAAGATAAGATAGAAGTGTTATAAGGGAGTCCTCTTCATCGCATATTACGACAATATAAACAATTATCCAGAGTTGGACTTTTCATTTCTACCAACGTTGAAAGACAAATTCAAGAGGAAGTTTGACCTTAAACAAGGGAGAGTTCCTAGGTGTTTGCAAGATTAATTCCCAAAAGAGGAAACTGTCAATCTTTAGGAATTATTATCTTTTGGTGATCCTCTGCCTGATGAATACATGGATGATGATAGAAGAGGGGAACATAATGAAAACTATGGCGATGATGATGAAGATAAAGAAAATGATGACAACTATTTTAGGAAATATGGGGGTGATGATGATAAAGACCCTGAGGGATAGGAAGCAGCAATAATGGGTCAAGTGGTCATAACTTGCGCTCGTCTGCTCATGATGACGAATTCTTCGATAATCCTAATCTATCGCATGCTTCTTAGTATGACACTACTTCACTCGACATTCATGTCACTGGCCACGATGGTACAGAGCCAGGTGAAGAGAAGATTGAGGCTTCTCCCTTATGCCCCTGCTATGTAGGTATAAAGCTTATCATCTTTAAATGCTTACAAGTATCTGTTGCTTTTAATTAATAAATCTACTATTTTAGCTAATAAGAAGAAGCAAACATCATTTTGAAATTCTACACGAGAAGAGCGAGAAGAATGTGTTGCGACTAAATAAAGAAATTGGTTGAAGACCACAACAGATTGTCTAAAAGTGTAGGCATCTTCTTATTTATATTAATAGATTAAGAGATTTCAAAGAAAAGTAGGTGGCCTAGCTCTTGAAAAGATTATGCCTTCGTTGGGAACGAGTTTTATAGGAGAACGTGGAGTTAACTACACTCTTTTAGATGCTTAAAAATAAGGATGCTTTAATAGAATTCCTCTACAAAGCCTATTCATGGAATCCTTTTATTGAATTTTCATTTCTAGGGAAGGAAAATGGAGGTTTACTTAAGCATCTTCATAATAGGTATTCGAATGATCATGGAATCGATCCCCATCCTTGGGAATACTAGAATATCCCTAGGATCGCGACCGTCCCACTTTCCCACAACACCCATCCTCCTGAGAAGGTTAAGTTTAACAAAGAGAGATTCATTTTTGAATTTTACAAAGGGTCCATATTATATGAACCTAAATAATTTCATTGTTGTATTATGCATTGTATAATCATCATAAATTTTAGTGTTTCTATTTTTATGACTTAGTTTGTTTTTCTTAAAATGCATTGGTTATGGAAACATTGGGCATTCACATTTCGAAAGACCTTTTAAATAAATTATTAAGATAAAAAGAGATTTTAAAGAGAAAACATTATCCCTCAAAAACTTTCGACTTGTAAACTATTTCTTTCTTAGGAAACCTGAAGAAGTTTACACACAACTTCCCCACTTATGTTTTGATTTCTTAGGGTGATAAAAAAGATAGTTTACTTAAGGAAATCTAATCTAATTATGCTAAACTGTTATGTGATGATTCTAGTCCCCTTGTGGAGAAATGGGATTATCAGCAGTTTCTCCCAATTACTACTCCTCTAGGGTTTTAACACCTCATTTGGCTTTAATTTCTCTATGTCTGTGGGTTCACTCGGAAAAGCTCAAACTGCTACTTATAATCTTAGGAATTGAATGTATAAAACTTGAATTTAATGTAATTTGAACTTGTTTTTGTTTGTAAACCCTGTTGTTATTAATAAAAGAGCATATTTATTGTGGATTAATTTTATTTTATTTATTTTTGATAGGAAAGTCAATTAATGCTTTCATCCAGTGATCCTAACTTCTCTACTCGACTAGATAAACTTAAGGCTGGATTAATGTTGGAGATTAGAAAAATGCCCTTCTCAAGATGCTTCAGTTACACCTTGTTTGAACAACCTAGAAGTTTTTAAATGATATAATAAATATTACAAGTTGAGGTCAACATTAAGTAGTTGAATGAAATGACCTTGAGTTTGTAGGAGAAAATCAAAGAGAAAGATAAAGAGATTAAAGAGCCAAAAGAAAAAACATAGCTACAACTCGTCAATCCAGACCTCCTGACCAAAGGATCGAAGTTGATGCAGAAATTTGGTCGAAGGTATCATAAAATTAAAAACCTTGAGGCTGACAGGCTAAAATGTCAAATGTCACGCTAATCTCTTAAGCTTATTGCAAGCAAAGGCAAATCCAGCCTTCCCACTCCTACCCCATAAGGACAGCTAGGTTTATGTCCTCGGTTGGCAAAAAACTTTTTTCTTTCTTGGAAAACTTGCCTTGGGTTTGGATGATGGAGAGATGCTAGATGGTGCTGAGAATACAAATATGAACGTACCTAGTTTAAAAGGAAAATGGGATGAAAACGTTTCAGAACGTCTCAATAAGTACCAAAGTTGGGTTGAGGAGTTGGGACGCAAGAAATATGCTTTGGGAAAAAGTTCAAGAGTTTAAAAGGAGCAAATATGACGTTCCATCATGCATTAAAAATTCAAATTAGCTCCATTAATTCAAACATCATCTGAAAGAAGGAGAAGAAACTTAAAGAACTACTGGATATAGCAATTCGTCATATTACCGAACCTTCTTCGGTCGTTGATGTCTTAGTGGAAAAGTAGAAGATCTTGAATCTCAATTGAAAATAACCGAGGTGATACTGCTTGAAAGCTCTCGATTGGATTTACTTGTAGATTATTTACTTAAAATAATTATAGCCTCCGGGTTAAAATTTAACTATTCTTTCTCAGGTATAGAAATGAATCGAAGGGTGAGTAGAATAGGAGATGTAAGATATAGATGCTATCAAAACTTCTTTTTATATGGTTATGCTAAACATCTTAAGAACATTGAAGGCCCTCCTCTTTTGCTTAGAGTTGCCCCTATTTCAAGTGAAGATCATCCATGCCTTCTCAAGGTTGAAGGAAAAGGAAAAAAAAGGTATACCAATAATATTCGCTCCCTTAACCTCCTCCTTAGGAAGATTAGGATAATTTTTATTGACATTTGTAATTACTGTATGTAAATTTAGTAAATAATTTTATACTTGAATAGTTGATATTTTAAATGAACCTTGTATTTCCCTTTCTTATTCTGGTCTCCCATCTTAACTCTTTGAGCTTGTTTGAGATTTATAACTTTATCTAGAATTTTAATTTGATTCTATACGATCTATGGTCTTTGATAGAATTTTTGCTTTTTTGCTTCTTCAACGAAAGGTTTTAGAGGCCTTAATTTGAGAGTTGCTTATCGAATGTTATAATACTTGTTTGCCACCTTCCTTGATGAGAGTTTCCCTTTTTACTGGAAAATCATAAAATAATTATGTTTTTTCATAATTTTGAGAAATTACTTCTTTCTCAAATCAATCATTTTGTTTAGTAAATGCCAATGAAATTTATGAAAAAGTCTTCTTCTTTAAAACATTGAATGTTTGGTTTTGAAATTTATCTTTTGGAATAATTATTGAATCGGTAGAATTTCATACGAATCAGATTAATTTGTTTCCTTGTTTTTCTTGGTTGAATGATTTCATAAATTGATCATCGTTGCTTCAATTTCCTTTCCTTTGTCTGGGTTTCTTGGATGGCTATTCAATGACTTTTCTTTGTCACGTGAGATTTATAAGCATGGAAAGTTACTTATCAGTCTAATAGAAGGCTAGAAATCCATTCGAAAAGAAGACCATAAATTCAATTAATAAGAACACATTAATCCATCTGATAAGATTCACATTTCAACTAATAGGGGACTAGAAAATTCGATCAATAAAAGAGACTCCTATTATTCGATAGAATATTTTCGATAAATATGTTCAGAATTTCTTATATATTCATATTTGACATTGAGACCCTTGGTTTTGGATAATAGATAGTTCTTTTTGTTCCTTCGAAGGCCACTTTAATTTTAGCTTGGAGTTAGATTGGCCGTATGTAATTACACTTTCGCTTAGAAAATTGCTTTGATCCATTCTGAAGACGAAATTAAAATTGCCCAATTGATCTCTCATGCCCCTTATTACCATTTAGGAAATGATTTAGGCTTTTAATCTCTTTTGCCTTTATTACCTTGTAGGTAATAATTTAGGCTTTGAATCTCTTTCACCCCTTGTTACTTTATAGGTAATGATTTAGGCTTTAATTTAGCCCCTTATTACCTTATAGGTAATGGTTTAGGTTGGTCCGTGTGTTTGGTTAGCCATCTTAGGCAGAACCAAAGTCTTACCCATTCTCCCTCTAGAAGGCGCTCTGGTCAGGCCTTATAAGTGATATCGAAATTTGGTTGGTGCTTTGGCCAGGTCATCTTAGATAGGATAAAGGCTTACTCCATCCTTTCTCTAGGATGCGCTTCAACCAAGCCATATAGGTGGGATCGAAGTCTTGCACTGCTCAAGCCAGCCATATAGGCGGATACATAGGCTTACTTTGACCTCCCTCTAGGAGGTGCTTTGACCAAGCCCTTATGGTAGGATCAAAGGCTTTTCCTTTGTTTTATAAGTCCTTTCTATGAAGTATTTTCTTTTACTAAGCACTTTATCTTTGTAGACACATTTGATATTTTGCTCAAATTCTATAAACAATTCTTGGAGTTCTTCTTTTTCCAAGAAATTCTCAATCATCCTTTTAAGGGCTGGGTAACGGTTAGTTTCGTCTCATACATTCAGTGGTATTAGTTATAAGCACCCCTAAGATTTCTTTCATTTTTTTACCGCTTCTTCTTTGAAGGTCAATAGTCCAACCTCTCTTTTGTTAGAAGACAAATGTTTACATTGGAGATGGTAAGGGAACGGGCTCTTGTAGATCGAAAATTCTTAGAGGATTGTGTCTTTGGTCCCTATTCGGCTTTCTTATAACAATGGATAGGCTCTTCAATCCCAATGGCAAGTTTTCTTTTTAAAAATTCTTGAGTTTTTCTTGATGCAGGAGAGCGAACGATTACTCCCTTCCAATTTTGGACAAACTTATCAAAATCCTATATTATTTTGTTTTTTAAGATAGTTTCTTTAGCTTGGATCTAATGGTTTTTCTCATTTCCAAGAACGGGTTTCTCCTTTTCTTATTTTCTTTTCCTAAAGTAGGATAATTGGCAAAGACCAGGGTTGATCCTATGTGGAACAGATTTATGCTTTAATTATCTATATCATAAGAAGTTACTTGTCTTTTTAGCTAGAGTTACCAGTGCCAATTATCTTAACACTTGTTCCTCATAGAATTGAAATTTGTAGGTCACTTGATAAGTTGACTTGGGAAAGTAAGGCTTGGAGGATCCTTGTTTGGAGGAATTCATTATATGGTTTTAACAGATTATGCAGGATATGGAAAGTCCTTGATAGGAATATATTGGATATGGAGAGTTATAAAGGTCCTCTATAGGGATATGCAGGAAATTAAAACTCCCTAGAGTCCTCGCTAGGGATATGCAGGAAATTGAAAGTCCCTAAAGTCCTCTGTAGGAATATGCAAGGAATCAAAAGTTTGTACCATCCTTCTAGTGCCAAAATGTTAGTAAATTTCTTCGCTAACCAAAATATGCAAGGCAAATCAAGGTTGGTTTGGATAAGGGCTTAAATTGCCTTATGCAAGCTTGGAAGTATATGCAAGTTCAAGTTTAGGTCCAAGTCTAAAGATCAATGTCCATTATCCAAATCCAAATACAAATAAGAATCGTATGCATGTCAAAAGTTTAATGATAGTCGAATATTCTTATCTCATACAAGTATGCTATGCAAAGTTAATTATTAAAGCCCTTATATGCAGAAGTCCAAAAATTACAATCAGCTCTAAAATCCCTAAATCAATTTAAGATTTACAGTTTTAAACCTTGAGAAATGGGAAAGAAAGAATCGTCCCCCTTTTGATGTCGATGAGGGGCCTATTTATAGGGGCACAACCATGCGAGATGGTTGACACCTGTTATGGCATGGGATCTAAGGATTCTGATAAAGCTACCTTGATTTTTGTGGTAAAACTATACATATGTATTTATTCCTTGAATTTAATCTATACTGATTACAGTTTCACCTTTTATTATACATTCATATTATACAAGATTAATTCTTGTATAACATTTCATAATTTCAATTAACCTATATAATAACCTTATACACAATTTCATACTAATTATGTTAATTAAATCTTATTTAATTAGTTTAATTAATAATAAACATGTTAATTAATTTTATTTTTATTCATTTTAAACATTTTAAATTGAATATGTATACTATAACATTGATAGTACTACACATATATCTTTATACATGTATATTGTATTATTTATTTATTAATATTTAAGTAATTTATTTAATTAAAATTATTTAATTAATTTTAGTTAATTTTAAAAATTATATATAGTACTTACCTTAAATATTTTAAGATAATTTTACATATATTAATATATATTATTTAGTTTAATTAATTAACTTTTAATAAATCATTTATTTAACTAATCCAATCAATTATTTTTAAATTTTTAAAATTAATTATTTAATTTAAAAAATGATTTTGAAAATATTTTATAACATTTATTAAAATACTATTTATTTTAACTTAACCTTTTAAATTTAAATATTATTTACAATTTCAAACCAGAATTGTAAAATTAACCCAATGCCCAAATTCTATTTAGGACTTTGTATTAGGGATAACCTTTCGGCTTACCTCGCCTTTCGGCCAGACCGGTAGCCAAGTAGAGCATGGTATTTAATTACCCAATAACCTAACATTCGACATTAGTTTTTAAACACCATACTAAATGGGTAAACTTTAATAATTTGACCCTAATGTTGTTAATTCTTACCACATAAGCTATTGGGATGCGATACCTTTGATAAAACGGGCCAGTACATAATAGGTTAATTGGGTGAATTTAAAATTATTTTCCATTTTAGATCTTAGTAGGTCTATAAAGTTTAAATTAAATTAAATTCAATCGGAATAATTTTAAATAAAATATTTATTCTATTTAATTAATTAATACAAAGATTTGACTTGATTATATATATAATGTATAATGTATATGAGTATAAAATATATATATTTACTGCATGTGTAATATATCATGCATAAATAGTTTAATTTGCACGTACGTAAGTGCAATTTACACTATAACAGGAACATTAGCCCCTTTATATGCGTATCTGCTATCTATAGTTAATTTACTATTATATACATATGTGCATGTATATACACATGCATAAATAAATATATATACGTGTGTATTCATGTATGTATATACATATAACATGTGTGTGTGTATAATTCAAATTTGTTGACCAACTCAAATAATTCAACTTAATATTTTAAACATCTTAACATAAATTTAAAACATATTTAGATTTTGAATAAAAATCTATTAGAAATTTAAGATTCAAATTTCAAATATTGATATTTTTAAATATATGTATATGTAATATTTTTAAAACATTCAAAATATCTAATTTATTCATAAAATCTCAATTAGTAAATATAAACAATAATATGCTTAAAAATATTATTTTTTTAGCTGAAACCTTCTTAAGAAATTAATTTTTTATTTTACAAATTTATAAAAATAATATAATATCTGTACTAATTTTATATAATTTTATAAACTATAATTTCCATATGAATCAATGTTTATAAGAAAAGGTGTGTGCATAAATATTTATATTTAGTGTATAATAATTTAAAAGGTTATAAAGTACATTTATGAGATATTATTAGTTTCTAAATTAATTATATGAGATGAGGACACGCATGCATACATACATGCATATGTATGTATGTATGTATGTATGTATGTATATATGTGTACTACTACAAAATTCATATTTTAATTTAAAATTATATTAAAATTTTTATTAATTTTAAGTTATTATAAGTAACTGAAAATAAATACATATATATTATGTATATATAATTATTTTGGTTTACAAGTATGCAAGTGTATGTGTATGCATATGTAAATCTAATAAAAAAAATATAAATTCATGATAAAGCAAGGATCTAATCTCACATGTATATCAATACAGATAAATGAATGCAAACATAACAAAATAAATTAGAGATAGCCAACATAATAACCTTTAATGTGCACCTGGAATGTGAATCCAAAACTCTTTAAATCAAATTTTTGCTCTTCCAGAAATATAGCTAACTGAAGAGATTATCACACCTTTAAAATAGATTTTAACTCGATTTAATGTTATTTGGAAATGAAGAGAGGGTAGTCCTAGTTCTTGCGAGCAATATACATAAGGGGGAGGCAAAAGTCGAATGAAAATAGATGGGGATGGGTGGTTTATATAGGCAATAAGAAAGTGTAAAAAGAGGGGATCAAGATCTTTTTGTTTACCTCATGTCCTCACCAATTCAAACCATATATTTCTAACAAATATCTCAATCCCACCTTCCTTGTGTGATCGGTGACCATTATGGACTAACGAACCATATACGTTTCCAAAACCAATCAATATTTATACATTTTAATCCAATTTAAATATTTATATATATCGTATATCGATACATACAATTATTAACTTTTATGTACGTGATATTAAACACTAATTAAAACAATTTAATGAAATTAATAATTAGTATTTCATAAATATTAATTAATTTAAAATAATTATAATTTAGTTAAATCATGTGGTATTTCAGGGTATTTAATATTACGGCTGTTTTACTTGTAGTTGTAAATTCAATCAATGATTAATATTAAAAGTCTGAATACTAATGTTCACATGTAATCTTAGCCAATAATATAATAGTTTGGCCGAATTCATCGCTTACACATTTTGGTATAAACCCTGTTTTACTATTCTAAGCAGTCCCTGGCAGTGATGATTATTTACACCAATTCTATTTGTCAAAATTTTAGCATGTTAGGATTTATGGAATTTGGTATTGGTAAAAATTCAAAAATTGTCCACAATCAACTTTTATAGTCCAAATGCAAAGTCCTTAGTTGAATAATGATAATTATTATTAAGAAAACTATTGCAGCCAAAGACTTTAACTTTGAGCTCACTATGGTTCACCAAGATACCGACCTCATATAACCAAGGAGATGAATTCTTTATTGAATAATGTTTCATTTTCAATGCTTCAATTTAGACCTTGCTATAGTCATTCGATGAACGACGTACCATGATTTAACTATATTCAAAGTGGAGTCTCCATATTAAAGTTCAAAGGTATTCTTAAGTTGAGAGAACTACATAATATCATCACTTTGATATTCTTTGTTTGACCTTAGGTATCTTAACCAATAGAAAACTATTAAGTGATTCATTTCATGGCTATCTAACAACTATCAGCATGTAAACCCTTGGTGTGCCTAATAGCTTTGAGCAATGTACTATCCAACATATGGATGGTGTTACGTACTCTAGTCTCAACAATTGTATCAATATCCGATCTCGGTAAATCTTGACTATGGATATTTAAAATAATATATTATTTTCATTATGGTAAATTTCCTACAATTACAATACATTGTATTCACTATGACAAAATACATCATTTTTAGATTTTCTATTAAATATGCTGAAATTAGGCCAGCACTCAGTAGGTAAATGGGTAAATTTCGAAAAATTTATTGCATTTTAGATCTTATTGGACCTATGTAGTCTAAATTTAATTAGATCTGGTTTAAATAATTTTAAATGAGATAAATATTTTGTTTTATTTGTAAACAATGTTTTATTTTATGTTGTATGTATATTAATATGACATGCATATCGTATACATGTTTATATACCCCCACATGCAACCTATACGGTATACATGATTTAACATACCCGTATGTGAATGGTGAGATTTACACTGCAACAGATATATTAGTCCCTCCATATACATATGTGATATACAATATATATATATATATATGTGAGTGTGTGTGTGTGTATTCTTATAAAATATAATATTATACTTGTAAAATATTTATATAAATATTTGTGTGTGTATGTTATCCAGCCTTATGACCAAGCCATATTTAGATGAGCTAGAATAGTCAAACAGTATAATGACCAAGTAGGAATCCAGAGCGATAACCCCCAGAATCAGATATCAAATGCAATCAAGAGATGGAGTTCATAAGCTTGCCAATATCCTCCAAGAGCGGGCTACACACCAACCACCACACTTGTTAAATCCAAGGAGCCAAGGTAAAACCAAAGTCATGGATCAATATCAATCCCTAATCACAGATCGATAGTGATCCCTTAAAGCTCCTCGAATCATCACTCGCCTGATGCCATGCAAATATGGAACAATTACAAGATAATCTATGCCATCATGGACTGGTACACAAGCCCATCTCAACTCAAATGATCAACAAAAAAGTCAAGTGATTTTGTGATTTTGTCCTACCTTTTAACCAAAGAATTCACTCAAGCTCAAGCATTTAGCAATGCAATCAAAACATCGAATACGAAGATGCAAGTCAACCAAACATCCGAAAGAGGAAAATCAAGATCCAAAAAGCAAGTTCATGGATCGATACTGATCCCAAAGCATAGAACAGTACCGATCTTTGAATATTGGTGAGCCGACAATAATCTCTTAGAAATGGCTCCTTCAAGACATGGAGAATGTGGGCAAGAATAAGGGTGAGTGTTTGGTTGGTTCAGTTTGTTCGATGATGAAAATTTCCAAACTGAACTAAAACCAATGAAAATAAAAACCAAACCAACAAAATTAAGTTTAGTTGGTTTGGTTAGTTATCCGTTTTAACCGAAACAAAAACTATTCATATTTTATGTTTGGAATATTCATTATACCTTAAAATAAAACACAAATGTATAATTAAAGTGTTTTTATATAGTATTCTTATGCTTTATAATAGTAATTTTGTCACATAAATGGTAAATAAAATCTATTTGCACTATTAAATTAATCTGAAAATATCATTATAACATTAGTAAATTTGATAATATAATAAATGTTCGATTAATTTGGTTAAACCGATAACTGAACTAATTTTTTGATTAATCGATATTATAAACCTATCTAGTATCAAAACCAAACGACCGAAATAAACTGCTTTGGTCGGTTTATTTGGTTTAACCAAAGATTGCTCACTCCTGGAAAAAAACGTCCATGAGAGATTTCCATCGACTTGTAGATGTAAATAGAGGAGGAGGGCATTGATTGAGGGATCTTGTTTAAGAAAATTTCATATTCCTTATGTATTCATATGGATCATTACCGATCCATATGAACAACTTGGTAAAAACTCGAAACAATCTTCGACAAAATTTAAGTCGACTTAGGCCTCCGATTAGCTGAACAACTGTAATTGCTCTATGTTCTTATATTCCTCGCTCTAAATTTATTTTCTTCAATTTATTCTCTACCGGTACTCTTGGGGTCTTTGTGTCAGCTTTTAGTATAAATATTTTGGTGCTTTCACTGATAGTGTATCGATCTTAGGCAATTTGGATCTATTTTTTACTTTTGGATTGCTCCGATGTATGAGGTTGATCCATCGGTTTTATTGCTGTAATCCATGATGACTCATACTTTTGGAGAATCTGTCATAGGATCAATTAAAATTATGTTTTCACGAAAGGAGAAATCTGCCTACTTAGGCCTATTAACAATGTTAAGAATGCTAGTTCTCAACATGTTGAAGAAGTCGCTCAACCTAATACTGCTAAAGTTCAGATTCCTCGAATATGATAATAAGAGTTGAGATGGACCAGATGATGAAGTGATAAGGTGTGTGAAAGTCAGGATGGGTTAAGGATGCAGATAAAGCAAAGGCTTGACTTGCTGAACTTGTTAGCCTATAGTTGCAAAAGGAGCAAGAGAAACTTATCGCCTTCTGATTCAAAAGAGAACAGTTCTCCATCATTTGCTAAAAAACACAGAGATGGGAAACAGAAAATGAAGTGAAAGAAAACCGCCACTTCGAAGGATAGGATGAACATTACTCGGAATGAAGGAGTATGGATTGATACCGATCTACGTATAGGAAATGGTACCGAACCTTGTCGCCATGACTTAGGCATTGGAGGCACTATTGGCTTGAATGATAATGTAGGTACTGATGCTAGTCATGTCGCTGGCGACCAGAATGTTTTAGTTCAGGCGCATGTTGTTGGTCCACCGCATGGAAACAATAGAAATAGGTCTACTGGACAAACGGATCTCTCAAATTCATAGGAACCCATGTATCGTGGAGCTAACCGAGACCGTTTGCAGAACCAAACACTGGGGGCGGACCATGATTACCGTTGTTCAGTACATCGGTTTAAGCCAAAATCTTTGGCTGATATAGTAAAGAAGTTAGTAAGTGAATACCAATATAGAAACAACAATGAATGGGGTTCTTCTTCCAATAGGAACCCATTCACTAAGGAAATATTACATGAGGAGTGTGCCCAAAGGTTCATTATGCCGACGATACCGTCTTATAGTAGGACGATGGATCCGAGGTAGCATTTGATGAAGTACGAATGACATATGGACATTACAAGGGTGATGGACGGGGTCAGGTGCCATTATTTCCTGATTTTTCTTGAAGATGTGGCTACGATATGGTTTACCCGGCTTTCGTCGAGATACATCTCGTCATTTAATCAGTTGGAGAAGAAGTTCCTTGAGCAGTTTTGTTTGCATACCACTCGACCGAAGGATTTGATGTCGTTATTGGGCCTTTTCCAGGGTACCGAAGAGTCAGTGAAGGACTTATTGAGAATATTTAATACAACGGTGATCGAAATAAGTAACGCTAAGGAAGATATAGTGTTGATGGCTTTTATGAGGGATTCACCTAGATTTCGATTTTGGAAGATGGCCAAAAAATGAAACCCCACTGACTATGGACATTTTTTACAGAAAGTTAGCATAGTTATTGCACTTGGAAGAGGCAAGCACGACCATTAGGAAGGTCGATGGTGACCAGTCGACTAAAGTAATTCAAAATAATGTGGTTGTGAAGCAATCTGGCAAAGGTTACAGGAATGTAGTTGTAAATGTGGGGAATAAAGATAATAACCAAAAGAGAAATAATCAAGGTGATGGAGGTAGAAATCTTGATTTCAAGAAACATTCGAAATACAAAAATTATACACCACTAAATAGTTTGGTTGAGAATATATACCTTATGATGTGGGGTACTGAGCAATATAAGAAGTCGACTTCGACGTTGACTGAAAGGGTGAAAAGTTATGGGAAATTTTGTCGCTTCTACGAGGTTTATGGTAATAACACAAATAAATAAAGACATCTGTGAGATGTGATTGAGGACTTGATCTAGAAGAAGAAGTTTCGACAATATGTGAAAGCTCCACAGGATAGCAGGCAAGAGAATGTTCAACCCTAGGCACAACTGCTCTAATGAAATCAAGCTGGGGTTAGTGGTGACGAGCCTAGGAAGCTTGGAACTAAACTTATGATTAACCCAATAATCGATGTACCTCATCCAACTAAGAAGATTTGGAATGAGATGGAAAGGTATGGAAGTTCTCTGAAACATGTGGTACAAGAGGGTTGATTTGCCGTCGAAGATAGAGCTTTAGTAAATCAAATAAAAACTGTGAAAGATGATATTGTATTCAGGAGTCGAGTTGCAAATAGGATTGAAGTGCCTACACTTAATTCCCTAGTGATAACAACCATAATTAGGCCAGCAAAAGTGAAGAAAGCGCTTGTTGATTGTGGAAGTTCGGTAAACACTCTATTTAAGAGAGCCTACAATTAAATAATGATGGATGGTCAATATCTGAATCTATGTAAATTCAGAATTAAAGGATTTACCAGAGAGGCTGCAGAGCCTGTGAGATGTGTAGACTTACTTGTGGTTTTAGGAGAAGGTGACCGTAAGAGTGTGCAGATTGTGACCTTTGTTGTGATGGATATTTTTTTGGCCTATAATGCATTTTTGGGCCGACCAGCCCATGCTAGCTTCTAGGTGGCCCTAGCTCTGTGGTTCCTGACAATGAAATTTCCTATGAAAAAATTGAATAGGGGTCATTCAAGGTGATCAAAACCAGGGATGATAATTCTATATCGCCAAGTCGAGGGAAGCAAGGCGATGTGTGAAAGGAAAAGATGTAGAGCAGATTCTCTACATCAAGGTGATGGATGCATAGTAACCACCACCTAAGCCTAGGATTAATAAGCATGGTAGGTTTCACAAAGCTATGGACCCGAGGAAAGAGCCAGAAGATGTTAGGGTATCCCCAGCCGAGTTGATGTTCTGCATCTCGGTCAGTAAGGATGATCGTACACAGGTCCTGATAATCGATTCTCAACTCGGTATGAAAATAAAGAATGAACTGAAGGGTTTTCTCTGCGAAAACCTAGATGTGTTAGAATGGACACACCTTGATATATTTGAAGTATCAACGAAGATAGCATGTCATGCAGTGAATGTGAACCCCAAGTGTCTCCTTATGAAATAGAAACAACGTAGTCTGGGTCCAGAGCGATCCATTGTGCTGAAAGACAACGATTTCATTCACGACGCTCTATGCCTGGAGTGGGTATCTAATTTGGTCCTGGTCAAGAAATCTAATGAGAAATGGAGGATGTGCATTGACTATTAAGATCTGAATAAAGCATGCCTGAAGGATACTTCCCACTACCAAGGCCCGACCAAATGGTAGATTCAATCGCTGACAATGAGTTGCCATCATTCATGGATGCTTATTATGGATACAATCAAATTCCACTGCATATTCCAGACCAAGAACATACCGACTTCATAACCGACTTGGGACTGTATTGTTACCTAGCCATGTCGTTCAATCTGAAAAACACTAGAGCTACCTACCAGAGATTGATGAATTCTATATTTAGAGAACAGATTGAACGTTCAATGGAGGTCTATATAGATAATATGTTAGTAAAGTCACGATGATCGATAAACCATTTAGAGGACTTGTCCGAATTATTTAGCATTTTCCATGAATATGGGATGAAGCTCAACCCGATGAAATGTTCATTCGAAGTTGCATCAAGGAAGGTTTTGGGCTTTATTGTAAACTCAAAGGGTATTAAGGCCAATCCAGCGAAGATTGAAGCCACGAAGAATGTTAAAGCCCAGAAATGATAAAGGAGGTACAGAATGGAAAAGTAGTTGCGCTAGCCGATTCATCTCAAGGGCTATAGACAAATGCATACCATTCTTCGATTTCCTCAATGTGGGAAAGATAAACATTGACTGGATGCTAGAATACCAAAACTCTTTTCAAGCCTTGGTCAATCATCTGGAGAGACCGCCTATCTTATCAAAGCCTTTGGAAGGAGAGGATATATTTGTTTATCTCACAATATCCGTTCATTACTTTAAGTGCAGCCCTCGCACATGAAGAAACAAAAATCCAAAAGTCGGTATACTTTACGAGCAAGCAATTGACGAGAGCAGAAAGAAATTATCCAAAGTTGGAATAATTAGTCCATTACTTGCTGACTGCATCAAGAAAACTTCGCCCCTATGTACAAGCCTATCCAATTAAGATGCTCACTCACCAGCCCTTATGATGGGTCCTTCAACGACCTGAGACTTCTAGGAGATTGTTAAAATGGAACATCGACCTAAGTCGGTATGATATATCATACCATCCCAGGAGAGCGATCTAAGGCCAGGTGTTAGTCGATTTCTTACTGCTCGAGATAATAAGGGAGAAGATACCATAGGGTGGAGAGATCAATGGAAGTTGTACATTGATGGAGCATGCAATAAACATTGCTCAAGGGTAGGATTTGGTTTTGGTAACCACCGAGGACCAATCAGTTTATTACGCCTTAAAGCTTGAGTTCCCTATAACAAACAATGTAGCCGAGTATAAAGTACTGATCATGGGACTCAAGATAGCAAAAGAACTGGGAGACAAGACCGTGCACATTCACAGTGACTCTCAATTGGTGGTCCGCCAAGCGAGGAAGGAATTTTTAGCAAAGGGCTCAGTTAGCCTCTTATTCAATAAAGTTTCTGGAATTACTCAACGAATTTGAGCAATACACGATAATGCGTATCCCTAAGGAAGAAAACACGAAAGCTGATTCTCTAGCCATGTTAGTTAGCTCCAGGGGTACGCAACTCATTGTTTAGTTCTAGTGGAGGTATTATTAGCTCCAAGAATTAACCATATTGATGTCAACTGATCTTGAAGGCTGAACCTGAGAAAGAGTAATGGATAACTCCAACTAAGGAGTATTTATTGAAGGGAACCCTTTCAGATGGAAGGAGCAAACGAAGGAAACTAGTAATACAGGCCCTGCGGTTTACTGTCCAAGATAGGTTATTATATAGAAGAGGGTTCTCTATTCCCCTATTATGGTGTGTTGCCAATTAAGAAGCCAGAAGGATCCTTGAGGATGTTTAAGAAGTAGCATGTGGCAATCACACCAAGGGGCAAACATTAATGAACAAGATTTTTTGCTGTAGAAACATTTTGTCGATCGTCAACAGAGATGTAGTCAGTTACACCTGGAGGTGTAATTGATGCCAAAGATTCGCAAAATTCCTAGAGCCCTGCCAGTAGAGATTACAAAAATGATCATCCTATGGCCATTTGTGGTATAGGGAATAGACATTATTGGTGTGCTGCCAATGTTGAAGGGCGAGGTGAAGTATGCCATTATTGTGGTCGATTATTTCGTGAAGTGGGTTGAGGAAAGTTGCTCACCGCGAAGAAGGTGATCAATATTATAGTAAAAGACATTATCTATTGATCCAGGATCCCGCAAATAATCATTTCTGACAATGAGACCCAATTTGACAGCACAAAATTCAAAAAATTCTACAATAAGTATAGGATCGAGAAAAGATCTTTTTGCAGTAGTAGATCTATAGGTGAGCGGATAGGTGAAAGCAGCAAACAAAATCATTAAGTCCATTCTAAAAAAGTGATTGACAAATGAAAGTCTATGTAGATCATGCGTGTGTGTGTTATATGACAAGTACATGTCTGATAATATGGATCACACAGAATAATAATGCAGGAAAATTAAAAGAAATCACACCAGAATTTTTATACTGGTTTGGACCTCCCGTTTTACGTCCAGTCCCGAAGCTCCCCTTCGAAATTTCACTAATCAATAACCCTCGCAACGGCCGAAGGAATAGGCTTTTATACAAGAGTATTTCTTTGACAAGTACGTGTTCTAGGTAATACTAATTTTGACTATAAGTACAGTTTCTTCCTATAATCTCCTTGGGTAATGTAAACGTGTATATGCTTGAGAATATAGAAGAGTTTTGATCAAAATGAATATAATTTTGGTTGTATACTTTTAAAGCAAGAAGGCAAAAGTAAGAACTGAGATTTAGAGATAGAGAAGATCAGTTGGATTAAATAATCTCAATCTTTATCTACATATTTATTGTTGTAAAAGGTTACAATAAATCATTGCTTTCATTTCTTTTCTGCTCTAGAGTTGCTTCTGTTCAGATACGAAAAGTTTTGGAGAAGAGACATAGAAGCATCCTTTCATATTTAATAGTTATGCCTTTTAAAAAAAATCCCGAGTCCAATTTCAGATGTCTGGTAAGGAAAGTCCAACATCTGACCTAGTATATTTAAAAAAAATCCAGAAGCAAAACTCAGACGTCTGGTGTTCTGCATCCAGACGTCTGACTTTAGCATTTTTCTATGTTTTTGAAGTTTTGTACATTTGTCTGTATATATACTTAAGGAGATTTTACATAACTATTCTACGACCATATATATACATGTATTAATAACTTAATGCTCATGCTTTGCCTCATGTCTTTAGAATTGTCTTCTTGCTTGTAGTGAATTATCTCTGCATAAAGATATTTGAAATATATATATATATATATATATACATACATACATACATACATACATATATACACGATTGTATAGTTGTTGACATCGAAATTATTGAATAGAGGTTCTAACATTCTCCCCCTTTTTGATGATGAAAACTATAAAATGTAATTTTTTTATTACTATATGAATTTACTCCCTGTGTTGAAGCATTTATGATCTCCCCCTACATATATAAACTCCCCATATTTGAGTCGGACTTGCCGTAGTTGTAAATTCATGAACTTTTGCCTCTTGTCAACATTCAAAACCTTATGATCCAACATTATTCCCCATTTGGATGATGACAACTCCATTCGCTACAAGTGAATCTTTGATAAGGTCTGTTAATATATCTCTCCTCCTGTATATATGCTTGCAACTTTGATATTGTATTCTCCCCCTGAATCTATGCTATATTTATCTTTCAGTTTCTTCCCTTAAATATGTGCTTATATTTCCCTGAAAATAGTAATTGAGCAACATCTTTCTCACCCTTTGTCATCGAAAAAAGGAGAGTTTATATAATGACATAAATTATATTCCATATAAGTGATAACATAAAACAATATAAAACAAAATAACTACTACTTATAATGTAAGATATCGAAAAAAATTAACATTTAAAGCATGTGATACCCAAGGTTCTTTTAATTTCCTAATTTTTAGAAAACCATATCTATTTGGGTGTGTTTAATCTTTATGTATATAGTTTTTATTACAAATCACATTCTTATAATAGTTGGTGATATGAAGTTGTTTATCATGATCAATCATATTAGCTAGAATCCATATCTTAATGCTATTAGTCATTAGCTTAGTACTTGAAAAATTATTTCTACCATTTCTAAAAAAGTATTATTTTGATTGTAAGTGGTTTTAGAACTATCTTTGTTACTAGTATTAACATTAAAAAATTTATACAAGAATGCATATCTAGTAATATTTTTACTCTTAGCTTGTTTATAGTCTAAACCGATTTTATCATTATGAGCTTTAGAATTTGTAACTTAGAAAGATAAGATATCTTTACCTTTGTTAAAATTTATGATTTTTATATTTAATCTTTCAAAATTTGCCTTAGAATCACAAACCTCTTTTTGCAAAATATTATTATTAACTTTTAAAATCTCACATTCTTTAGATAATTCTAAATTCTTTTTAATTAAAGCTTCATTCTCTTTTTCAAGAGACAAAATTAAAGAACTAGAATTGTTTAAATAAAATGTATTTTTATATTGCAAAACATTGATTTCCTCCAAAAGATTATTGTTTTTCTCTTCTAACTGCTCGTTTTCTTTATGTAGGAAATCTTTTTGTAAAACAAGTTCTTCTACCGTATTTTCAAAACATTTAGTTTGTTTTACCATATTTTCCTCTTTTAAATTGGAAATTTCTTGCTCATAATCTTTTAACTTAGCTAAAACAATTCTATTAACTTTATTCAAAGTTTTACAATCTTTTAATAATTCATCATATGCTAACAAAAGATCTTTACATAAAGAATCTAAGCATATCGATTGTGATTTGAGTTTAGCCATGAAGCATTTGTTTGTTTGCTCCTTTGATTCTTCTTTATTGCTCTTTCTCTTCCTATTGCCTTGACTAGATCTCCTTTTGGAAATTTATTCTAAGATGTTGTTACGATCTCTAGAATCCTAGGCTCTGATACCAATTGAAAGTTGTGTGTGTGTGTGATAAGTACATTTCTGATAGTATGGATCATACAGACTAATAATGTAGGAAAATTAAAAGTAATCACACCAGAATATTTATACTGGCTCGTACCTCCTGTCCTACATTCAGTCCTGAAGCTCCTTTTCGGAATTTCACTAATTAATAACCCTCGCTTCGCCCGAAGGAATAGGATTTTATAAAGCGTATTTCTTTGACAAGTGCTTGTTCTAGGTAACATTGATTTTGACTACAAGTACAGTTTTTCCCTATAATCTCCTTGAGTAATGTAAACGTGTAAGTGCTTGAGAATATAGAAGAGTTTTCATCAAAATGAATATAATTTTGGTTATATACTTTGGAAGCAAGAAGGAAAAAGTAAGAAATGAGATTTAGAGATAGAGAAGATCAGTTGGATTAATTAATCTCAATCTTGTTCTACATATTTATAGTTGTAAAAGGTTGCGATAAACCATTGCTTCCATTTCTTTTCTTTTCTAGAGTTGCTCCTATTCAGATACGAATGGAGAACAGATATAGAAGCATTCATTCAAATTTGACAGTTATCCCTTTTGAAAAAAATCCCGAGTCCAGTTTCAGACATCTAGTAAGGAAATTCAGATGTCTGATCTGGTATATTTAAAAAAAATCCAGAAACAAAATTCAGACATCTATTGTTCTCCATCCAGACGTATGAGTTTGGCATTTTTCTATGTTTTTGAAGTTTTGTGCATTTGTGTGTATATATACTTAAGGAGATTTTACATAACTATTCTACGACCATATATATACATACTAATAACTTAATACTCATGCTTTGCTTCACGTCTTCAGAATTGTCGTCTTGCATGTAGTGAATTATCCATGCATAAAGATATTTAAAATATATATATATATACACACACACACACACACACACGATTGCACAGTTGTTGTCGTCGAAACTATAGAATAGAGGTTCTAACAACAAAGGCCAAAGGCAACTGGATCGATGAATTATCGCTGGCACTTTAGGCCTATTGAACGACACACAAATCCACAACTAGTCACACTTCATTCGCTTTGGCATATAAATCGGAGGCCATGATTCTAATTGAGTGAAGTGCAATATCATTGAAAGATCCATTATGACCTAAAAACAATGAGGAACCCCTGCTAAAATCTCTCATTGATCGGTAAGAAGCATGATGAAGCTAATCTGAGAGTCGTTGCTCATCGAAAGCAAGTAGCTTGACATTGCAACACAAAGGAAGGACCCGAACCATCCCAACCTGGGAAGGTCCGTAGGCTATCGAACTTAAGCTTGAAGATGGAACGTTCAAGCTAGCGACTATTAATGGATTTTCACTTCCAATGGCATGGAATAGCGATCATTTATGATATTATTCCACTTTAAATTATCTTGTATATAATTTGTTGATTTCAACGAAACGAGGCATGATCTACTATTATTACGGATATAAAACGTATTGGCTTTGGGAATTGATGAATTTGCATTCTCAATTGCTAAATCTTGCGCTGTGAACAATAGCATAATTAAACGATTCATACTCATATAATACATAAATGCAGGTGCCAAGATATAGGTGCCAATCGAACTTTATGGTTCTTGACTAGACCATGGAATGTAAATTTTCCAAACTTCCGACGTAAGCGCCTGATAACTCCTTTAACCCATAACCTAGCACTACAGTGTAAACACATAAGGGATGAACAAGACAGTCTGCCCTATGAACTTTGCCTGGAGTTAGGCAAATCCAATGATCTGCACCCAATTTAAGGTCAAATCTTATTTGAACGCCCAAAGATAGGTGTCATGCTTTCTTAGCACTACGAATGAGGCTAACGTGATCTACAATCAAAGTAAGGTGAGATCATATCTAAATGTCTGGAGATGGACATTGCAACATCTAGAAATCGACGTCAGGCCGACTTAGCCCTATGAAAAAGGCTTGACTGATCAGTGTTCGGAGTTAGGCAAGATCGGATAAAAAGTCTAAGAAATAGACATATGAAACACTACTTAAGGTGATCAATCCCGATCAATGACTAGAGATAGGCAAAATCAAATGAAAACATCCACGAAATGGATGTTTACATCACCGCTCTGAATGACTAATTTTGGCCGATGCCCTGAGATAGGCTGGACCAAACACGATGCTCAGAGATGGGCATCCACCATTATTCTCCAAAAGTGGAAATAACGTAACTTCAAACATTTTCATTTGTGGGATAGAACTCAACCAAAGATGACAGGATAAGATATTGATTTGGCTAATTGATAGTAGGGAAATAATTCACATATATCTCAATGCCTAAACATATTGACCAAGTCTGAAGAGAAATAAAATTGCCTTTTATTAACAACTTTGAACAAACATAAATTATCGTGGTTGCACCCGCACAAAGTCAGCCCATGAACATAAGTCGCAAGGCTAAAAATAACAAAACTAAAGAGGATAAAAAGAAATAATATGCAATCATGTTTTATTCTTCCTCTTTGTCTCTTTTTTCCCTTCCTTGAAGGAGTATGTGCCACACATGCCATATCTCCTTCTGCTTTTCTCCCTAACTTTATGGTCGTTCGGAAGGTCGCTCCCAGAGGATTCAGAAGGCATATTTTGAACACCTCTTGAGGTAAGAATAGTAACGGAAGCAAAGATAGGGTGGTCGGGCAACAAGATAGACAAGGGAGAGGGTATATCAACATCTTTTTCTTTCTTGATCTCCTTGGCTAGCAGAGCTTCAGTTTGAAGCATCCCTTACATGGTGGGGCCCGAGGAAGGATCAAATACCCCAATTATGGTGATTCCTCCTCTTCCCAAGCCCCATGATCATCATCCTTGGTTTCTTCTTCAAAAGCATGGATCATTTCAACATTGGTACTAAGGCGGTGCTCATGTTAAAAGTCAGAATCAACATTGAGTCAGATACAATAATTGACTTCGTCATAGTAGCATGCATGCCCAGTGTTACGTTCTCTTCTGGCGAAGGTATTATGGAAGGCTAACTTTAAACATGAGAAACATAAAAATAAAGACTAGTGACGTCAAACAGTATCATATGATCCATCTCAAATACGGGCGAGATTAATGATATACCTTTGGGAGATATGGATTCAACATGAGCTGGAGTGCCACTGGAGCCTCCTGATGTGCACTTAAACTATTTTTATTTAAATAAATGTCATAATTGAGTATTTTTACATATTTAAAACCAAATTTCATATACGTCTTCAAGTCATCATTCATATATCAATGTGGAGGTAAAATAGTAATTTTGTGCATGAATCGATTTTGAGAATATTTATTTACGCATCTTCTTTTTAATTATAGGAATTTTCGGATGGAAATAGGAAGGGTCTCTCATGGAAATAAGCATGCAAAGGATGGAAACAAAGGAATGAAGATGGAAGAATTCAAATTCATGCATCATGGAGGACCCCACCTACCTATTTACCTTAATCTACAATTGGAAACTAATGCACAAGTTAGTGGAGGTTAAAATTTCATGCATTCTTGATGATGGATTAATTCAGGACTAGTGATTACTTAGTGGCCATACTTCCTAAGGGGTATTTTGGAAAGCCCCAAAAATATGGATTAGGATTTTGTGCGTGTATAAATAGCCCTCTTATGTACATGTAATGGATCTCTTCTCCTTTAATTACTTAGGAAAATAGAATGCAAGTTGTAGCTTCAAATCAAATATGAAATAAAAATGGCTTCCTAAGCCTCTTGTTTTTTTACTTCTTCCTTGTCCTTATTTTATTTTTTTGTTCATTTTTATTTACATGTTCTTTCATTTCATGTCAGTAGCCTAGTTTTACTTTTATGCAACTAGTTTAGATCTTCTTTTATTCTAATTAGTTCTTACCTTCTTTGCTTTTGTTTAAATATTTAAATTTACATGTGTTGATTTGATAACACAATTGAGTAGCCAGTCCCCTTTAATTAAGGGTAATGAAGCTCTCTAAAAATATGTAAATTCAACATAATTTGTGATTTATGGTCTCAACATAATTCATTAAAGTGAATGTTGATGTAAGTTTATAAAATAGAATTTGATAGCTTGTGTTGTAATTACAAATGGGGTATGCTTACTTCACATAAACACAATTTATATCATCATTTGACTAATGGATTTTTGATTTTGAAATTAAAGTAGAATCAAAATTTGATGATCAATGTCACTAATTACAATAGTAAATAGATCATACTTAAAATAGTTTTCACTTTGACTTCATTTTCACGAGAATTGATAAGTGGCTTTGGTTGTTGTATTATAGTTTGATGGTTTAAATTATGTTAATTAATAACATAAATAAACCATACTTATGATAAATACATCGTTAATTCATTTAAAATAAAATAGATATCATAGATTACTTGTTGATTTAAAAAAATATAAAAGTGGATTTGCCTCTAAATTGTTTTTTAATCTCATATTTTCATTCTCTTGTTCTATCTAGTTTTTACAATTTTTAGCTTAAAAATAATCACAACTTCAAATCTTGGTTTAATTTGATTAAATTGAAGAAGAAAAATTAACCTAAACAATTCCCTGTGCATCGACCTATATTCACTATGTACTAAAACTGTACGTCATGTGCTTGCTGTTATTTTTATTTAGAAAAATTCGGCGAGTTTCTTACTCGTAGAAAAACTGTCGTTAAACAAGTTTTTGGTGCGATTGCCGGAGAATTGATTTTATTTTATTTTTATTCTTCGAATTATTTATTGTTTGATTTTATTGTATGTTTGTTTTGTGTGTTACTTTGCATTTAAAAATAATAATAATATATTTTGTGTTGTGTGTTTATTGTGTGATTTGTGTTTTCATTTTGTTGTTTGCTTGTTGTTTTTCTATTGCATTTGCATATTTAAAAATAAATATACGCAAGGTCATTTCAAAAACATAAATATTTTACTACATTCCATTTACATTTTTACATTTACAATTTCCTTTTCTTTCTTTGGTTTACATTTACAAAAAGGAGTACACAGTGCACATACTATTCTGTGCATTTGTGCACCCGTCAACTTCAACATCCACTTCCTCCCCAATACCACTACCTTCATCTTCATTCACATATCAACACTGCAACATTACCATATCAAGCATCTTACCACCTCCAAATCTCCAAACTGCTGCACTCTTCATATTTACAAGCGCTACAAACCCCTTTCCACCGCCACTATACCCTGCACGTTCATAAAAACCATCCCTGTACAAATTGCTTGACACCTTTCGTCTACAAACATCAACACCCTTCACCATTACACTACTCATATACAAATTGCCCATCACATTCATTCATCTTCAACTATTGTTAACATCTTCAACTGTGTGCATCCCTATCTCCACGTAACAACAATCCAAACATCTTCACACAACCACTTCAACCTCCCCAGCATTAGCACCACTGTCCTGAATTTACATCACATTCATCACAACTTCTTCATTCATCACCTCTGTTAATATTGCACTGCCACTCCCTCTATTACAACAGCAACCAGATACTGCTCCTCCTCCACCGTAATATCAATTTGAACCACTGCACTTCCATAACCTGATCTTCCTCATTCATCGACATCACTTACTTAACAAAACACTTAACCACCCTCGTAAACAGTTACAACTACTGTCACTGTGAATATTTGCACACACTCCAGCATATTGTCACATGCTTCCTTCACCAACCACGATTACAAACAGCCACCCCTGAACCACTGTACTCAACCTCCAACTGTACACTCAGCCTACTTCCATCCTTGTCTTCACTCAGCCCACTACTTCCACAAACATACAACAACTACAACATAACACCTCAAACATTCAACATTTCAAACATAACCATTCAAAATTACTGCCTCTGTCTGTCAAACTACATCATCTCCCCAACATATCAAACTTTATTCAACATCCCTACCAAAATGCCTCCACAAACCACCCTGCCTGGCACAAACCCACTTTTACCCCCCATATCAACTATACAATTACTGTCATCCACATTGCTCCTCCTCAAATCATTGCACACTACCATCTTCCAACGGTATCCATACAACCACATCACTTTACTTCTGCTACTTACTCAACACTATAACATCATTTATAACAGCCACTCAAACACTCATACACATCACATACCTCCATTCAACTATACAACTACCACAGTCCATAACTCACAACTTCACCTGCCTCCCAAACTTCCACCACCACTGTGGACATATATGCCACAACCATATCTACCTGATGCTTCATCCCCTACATCACCCTAACCAGTCTGCAATACTATAGCAGCCCACTGCACCTATCACAACTACAAAACCTATACATACCCACTGCCTTTCACCAAACTGCATAACCATTTGCCTATTCACATATCAAACCTACCCCTATGCACCATCACTTGCCTTACTAAATTACAACTAAACTGCACAATTCATTGAACATCAAATACCTACTCACCTAACAGTTCAACTCCCCTCCCCCTTCTGACATCCAACTGCCATCAACTCATGCTCCACTACCTGTTGGGAATTTCGCGGTTCGAGACAAATTTGAATGCAATTGTGACGAAGATAATGTTGTACTTCCGACTTTAAAGATCTATGAAATAGATTCTTTCAAACAATAGTTCAACCCACCAGGTACAAACGGGTTATCGAACTATTGACTTTCAGGATTCAATGAAGCCTTATAACAGCGTAATCGAGTCAAAGTTTGTATGCCTTTGATCCGATCAAGAACACTTTAGTATTTGATATCTGATGATGCAATATGCAAAGAAAGGGATGAAGAAGAAGAAGAAGAAACAAATCTGCAACGATTCAGCATTTGCAACACCTTATAGATGTTACAAAATATAGAGTAATGGAAGTGCAGCGATTAGCAACACTTCCTTGGTGTCGCAAATTTGTGTAGGAAGAGGAAGAAGAATATGAATTCAGAAAAAACTTTCACCAACATTTTCTGGGCGTTGCTATTTATAGATATGAAGAGATATCCATTCGTGAAGGTTTGCGTCCCTTCGTAATGTCTCAAAACCGTTGCTAACAATCGCTCTGTTTGAATTGAAAAGTTGCATCTATTCATTTTGCAGCATTCTGAAAAACGTTACAAAATTCCCGCCCTTATTCAAATTCAGAAATTTCGGTTCTGGGTCCTTAACGGGCTGAAATTTGGTCTGTTACTGTTTACATATGATCCAAAAATATTTTCGGATCTGAACCCGAAACCCGTACCCTACCCGGCCCGGTTCGGTAGGACGGACGGGGCGGCGCGCGTGTGGTGTTGCATGACTTCTCTCCTCACAACAAAGAAAACATGTGGGAGCCCCAAGGCCCCAACATCCACATGAGAAAGCTATATTTATACAAAATTATTGTATAATTTTCTTGCATGTGGCACTATTGTTCTCTTCTTCCTCTTTACTTCTTCTCCTCCAAATCAAAAACCAAAGCCCCAAACCAATTTTTTGAAAATTTTACAACAATCTCCCCCAATTTTCAAAATAAATAAATAGGACGGCTGAATCATTAAAGTGACTTCCTACATACCCAAGTGAGATCTAGCCTATGAAGTTCTAAGATCAAGTTTTGCATCATCGAGAAAACCAACACATAAATAAAATGTATCTTTTGGATTTGAATCTTTACTTAGTGTAAACCATTCAAAACCTTATCGAGATTCTATGGTGAACGAATCTTGAACCAAATATCCCTAATGATAAAACCGGAACAATCACACATATTGATTTCCTTAGGTAAAGTGTTCTGTATTTCTCAGCACGTTAATAGCCATGTGCTTAAATCCTGGTTCATGAGTCTACTTAGAAAGCGGTCTTACTTTCCAAGGAAACGGCCTAATTCCCATACTCATATAGGTAAGTCTCTTAAGGTGTTTCTGCGATACATCTTTAAGGTTTCAAGACTTATTAAGGATGTATATCCATCCTTTGTTCTTACAGAATCCAACACTAAATATTATGGGATTATCGATTTAGTGTTTCGTAATCATTCTCTTAACTTGTTGTTACCCATTGAACTTTGTCTATCATTTCCATGACATAAGTTGGATTTCTGTTAAGAATGATCATCCTTCATTCACAGACCCTAGTCCCATTTCTTGTGACTTTATAGAAACCATTGTCTTTGGAAGACTCTTTGTAAGTGGGTCAGCCAAGTTTTTCTTTATTTCTATATAGTCAACAGTTATAACTCCTCTTTTGAGTAACTGTCTCACCATTTGATGTCTTAGACTCGCATGTCTAGACTTTCCATTATATGTCTTATTAGACATATTGTATATCATTGCTTGATTGTCATAGTTAATCAAGACTGCTGAAGATGGTTTCTTCCATAAAAGGATTTCTATTAATAAATTCCTAAGCCATTCTGCTTCTTTACATGCATCTGCTAATGCAATCAATTCTTACAACATTGTTGAGTCAGAAATACAGGTCTGCTTCTTGGAAGCCCAAGACACAGCAGTGCCTCCTAATGTAAAGATCCATCCAGTCGTAGACTTGGATTTGGATTCTACATTGTTCCAGGTTGCATCACTATATCCTTCCCTCACAGCAGGATCTCCTTTATAAGATAAAGCATATTAAATGGTTCCTTTCAAATAAGATAAAACTTTGGAAATAGCTTTCCAATGTTCGAAACATGGATTACTCGTAAATCGACACAATACACTTATAGCATGTGCGATGTCTGGTCTAGTGCAATGCATAGTATACATAAGACTCCCAATAACACTGGAATACTCTAGTTGAGAGATAGTACGTCCAATGTTCTTTTCTAATTTAATACTAGGATCTAAAGGAGTTGGTGTTGGTTTGTCATTGTAATGCCCATACTTTTGTAGGAATTTCTCTATGTAATGAGATAGAGTTAGTAATAACTCCCCCTCTTTCCTAACAATTTTAATTTCCAAAATTACATCAGCCTCTCCTAGATCTTTCATATCTAATTTAGAAGATATAAACTTTTTAGTTTCATTCACACAGGATATATTGGAACCAAATATTAGCATGTCATCAACGTATAAACATATTATAACAATACCGTTGTTATCTGATTTGCTATAAATTCATTTATCAGCATCATTAACAAGGAATTCATATGACAGTGCAATTTTATCAAATTTCTCATGCCATTGCATGGGAGCTTGCTTCAGGCCATAAAAAGATTTCACTAATTTGCAAACTTTCTTTTCTTGGCCTGGGGTTTTGAAACCTTTAGGTTGTTCCATACATATCACTTCTTCTAAATCTCCATTTAGAAAAGAAGCAATTACATCCATTTGATGTATGACTAAGTTATGAATTGATGCAAGTGCAATTAAACAGCGTATAGAAGATATACAAGCAACTGGAGCATATGTATCAAAGTAATCTACTCCATGTCTTCGCTTATATCCCTAAGCAACTAATCTGGCTTTAAAATTATCAATGGATCCATTTGTATTCAACTTTTTCTTGAATATCCATTTACATCCTATAGGTTTAGCACCAAGAGGTAAATCAGTTAAAACCCAAGCTTGTTTAACAGTATGGAATTCATTTCATCATTGATAGCTTCTTTCCAGAAATTGGAATCTCTGGAACTCATAGCCTTAGAATAAGTTTTTGGATCATCATTGACGTTCATTACATATTTAGTCATATTAAGGACTTCGTCCTTACTGCCTTCTACAAGATATGTAAAGAAGTCAGGACCATAGTCCTTCTCTATTCTCGCTCTTTTACTTCTCCATTGTTCAGTACTATTATCTGGTATTGATACTTTCTTGCTGTTTTGAGTAGGAGCATAATCATCGTCATTGATATCATTTGCCATACTAGGTTATGGACTAGATGATCTCAACGGGATCTCAACGGTTTGATTTTCAAAAAATTCTACATCTACAGATTCTATAAATACTAGGGTGTTAAGAATAAGGAATCTATAAGTTATACTATTAAGTGAATATCCTATAAAAACACATTTAAATGATCTATCCCCTAACTTTGGTCGTTTAGGATCTGGTTTTCTAACATATGCTAAGCAACCCCAAACTTTAAGTCTAGTTAGGTTAGGTTTCCTATTAAACCATAATTCAAAAGGGGAAATATTATTCTTTTTAAGTGGTACTCTATTTAAAATATAACATGCAGATAACATAGCATCACCCCATAGGTTATAAGGTAAATTAGAACTTATGAGCATGGTGTATATGGGGCAGTACATTGGTAAACTATACCTTGTTGTTTACAAAACAAGGTGGATTAATTTGAGAAATATTCAGCACCATGATCTAAATGTAATATTTTGATTTTAACTCCTAATTGTGTTTCGACCTCTGCTTTATAAATTTTGAATTTATCAAAAGCCTCATCTTTAGTTTTCATTAGATATACATATGCATATCTAGTATAATCATCAATGAATGTTATATAGTATTAGTTACCACCATAGGTGATATGATTCTTTAAGTCATCAACATCACTATATACCAAATCAAGCAAACAGTTTTCCTTTCTATGGATTTAAAGGATTTTCGATGTATTTTTGCTTGAACGCATATTTCACATTTAGAGATGGTATTGAAATCACAATCAGAAATTAATCCTAATTTATTCATATTTCTAATGGAATTATAATTAACATGTCCTAATCTATCATGCTATAAATTAATAGAATCAACAATGTAAACAGAAGATTTCTTTATTAGATTCAACTTAATCATGCCGTTATAAGAGTATCCATGTCCAATGAATCTATCATTCTTAGACAGCACTCTTAGACAACACTAGCTTATCGGACTCATACACCATCTTGAATCCTCCTTTGTTAAGAAGGTATCTAGAGACAAAATTCTTACACATATCAGGTACATAAAATACATTGAATAATGTAAGAACTTTTACAGAGGTGAAAGTAAGTTCTATAGCGTCCTTTCCCAGAACTTTGCTTGGAACCTTATTTGCTCCAGTAACTTCGTCGGCTTCTCCTTTACTTTCTTCGTAACTCTTGAAAAGATTACGGTCTTTACAAATGTGAATGGTTGCTCTAGTATCGAACCACCAATCATTAACATTGCGTTAATGGAGTTTGCCTCTTGCACTACAGCCACAAGCGAGTCTTCGACCACATTCACTTTTTGTTGTTTCTTCCGCAGACGGCAGTCTCGGGCATAGTGGTCGGGCCTGTTACAAAAGTAACAAGCGCCTTTCTTTTTGTTGTTGGTTTTGAAATGATTTTTCTTCTTAAACCGTGTCTCATTCTTTGGCTTTAACTTATCAGTAATTTCAACATTATTTGCCTTAGAATGGGACTCAGTTTGCAGATTATCATCTAGATCGCGTTTGCGAGAGTCTTCTTCAATACGAAGATGACGCTGTAAACCGTCTAAATTATAATCCGTTTCTGTATGCTTCATCTTTTTCTTATAACCATTCCAACTATGTGGAAGTCTAGAAATTATAACTCCAACAACAAAAGATTCAGGGAGATCAATTTCAAGATCTTTAAGTTGATTCACCAACAGTAAGATTTTGCTTACTTGTCTAATTATGGACTTACTGGTGGCCATTTTGAAATCCATAAAATTAGAGACAAGAAACTTTTTATTACTTGCCTCGGATATGCGGTACTTATTCTCTAGTGCAGTCCAAAGTGCCTTCGATGTTTACAAGGTCCTATGAGCATTGTAGACTGGGGTAGATAGCGCATTCAGAATATGGCCTCTGCATAGAAAATCATCCTCTTTGCGCTTTGCATGTTTAGCCTTTAGAGCAGCATCATCTTTATCAGTTTCCTCCGGGATTTCTTTCAAGTCATCTTTCAAAATGTAGAACAACATGACGGTGACCGGGAAAAATTTTATCGTCTCTTGCCAACGTGTGAAATTGTCGCCATCAAAACGCTCCAATCGAGTTAGATATTGATTCATAATTTGTAGAGCGCTCGAAGCTTCCATGGTGGAAAATTATTGTCTGAAAATTGTTGGGAATTTTATGGTTCGAGACAAATTTGATGGCAATTGTGACGAAGATAATGATGTACTTCCGAATTTAAGGATCTATAGAATAGATTCTTTCAGACAATAGTTCAACCCACCACGTACAAACGGGTTATCAAACTATCGACTTTCAGGATTCAATGAAGCCTTATAATAGCGTAATGGGATTCAAAGTTTGTACGCCTTTGATCCGACCAAGAACACTTTAGTATTTGATATCTGACGATGCAATATGCAGAGAAAGGGATGAAGAAGAAGAAGGAACAAATCTGCAACGATCCAGCATTACCAACACCTTATAGATGTTACAAAATATAGAGTAATGGAAGTGCGGCGATTAGAAACACTTCTCTGGCATCGCAAATTCTTGTAGGAAAAGGAAGAAGAAGATGAATTCAGAAAAAACTTTCACCAACATTTTCTAGGCGTTGCTATTTATAGATGTGAAGAGGTATCCATTCGCGAAGGGTTGTGTTCCTTCATAACGTCTCAAAACTGTCGCTAACAGTTGCTCCGTTTGAATTGAAACGTTGCGTCTATTCATTTTGCAACGTTCTAAAAACGTTACAAAATTCCCGCCCTTATTCAAATTTAGAAATTTTGGTTCTGGGTCCTTAACGGGCTGAAATTTGGCTCGTTACTGTTTACATATGATCCAAAAATATTTTTGGATCCGAACCCGAAACCCGTACCCAAACCCGACCCGGCCCGGTTCGGTCGGACGGCGGCGGCACGCGTGTGGTGTTGCATGACTTCTCTCCTCACAACAAAACAAACATGTGGGATCCCCACGGCCTCAACATCCACATGAGAAATCTATATTTATACAAAATTATTGTATAATTTTCAAGCATGTGGGACTATTGTTCTCTTTATTTCTTCTCCTCCAAATCAAAAAACAAAGCCCCAAACCAATTTTTTGAAAATTTTATAACACCACCCACTACAGTCTCACCGCCTCACCCAATCGCTACCACTAAGGCTACTGTTCCAGCGCAACTACCAGACCACAACAAACTTTCGAATAAAAACAAACTCCTTCATCGAAACCCAATAGAACAAGTCAGAAGCCTCGAACCCTCACCGCAACCCTATCGGCCACCTTATAACCAAATCTCCAGTTCACCAACCACTCCTATCACCTAAAAATATGCGCCTCCAGTCCATCGCCAACATGCAAAATCAATTGCCCGCTTCCACAAAGGCTACTCCAGTCCGATCTCACAGAACTATTATCACATCTTCAAATAACCTCCTCTTGTATCTCGATCACTGCCACAACCAAGTCACCGCGACCCCCACAGCCTCGACCGTGACTTCACTGAATTCCACCAACCATCGCGACTCCAAATCCGTAATCACCTTGACTTAAACTTTTTTAGGACCGAGAGATTGTGTGTTTTGAGAAATTTGATTTGTTTTGAGAAATTCGAGTTGTTTCTTTGGAAATTCGAATTGTGTTTGGAGAATTTTCGTCTGTGTTTATTATTTATTTTGGATAGTTGGTTTTTATTTAATCCGGCTTTGTTTGTGATAGTGTTGAAGTAAAAAAAGGGTTTTGTTGTGCAAGGTTTTTTTTCTTTCAAAAATTCTAAAAAAAAGACAAGGTAGCTTTTTTCGTTTCCATTTCTACTTTAATAAAAAAAGAGTTTGCTTAATTTGTTTTGTTTACTTTGTTTTTTGTTTTGTTTTCTTCTTAAAAGTATATTTTCTAAATTTGTTTTGTTTCGTTTTAAATTAAATTCCATCCTTATAAAAAAATTAAAAAAATTGTATATATCTTGGTTCACTCCTTTTCAAGTTGCCAAATCAAATTTAAAGGAAGAACTGTTTGCCAAAAATAATCGTTTTGTTTTACTTGCTTGCTTTGAAAAAATCGTTGCTAAATAAAATTGCTAATAATTCTACACTCTCTGGTATCGTGCTCTCATCTCCAATTTTTAGTTGTCTTGCATTGCTCGTTGCTTGCATTTGCATTTATCTGTAAAAAATTCAAAAATTCAAAAACAAAACAAAAATCCATTCGTAGTTGCATTGTTAATTCACATTTAATTTCAGTTTTGCATTCATCTCATCTTGTTTTTATTTTCTAAGGGCAAAACCCTAATCCACAGAAGGTGGGGGATTTCATCATCCTTTCTTTGGTCTACAAATCGCATTCATCGCAGAATTTTGATTAATATAACGGTTAGACTCTTAACCGAAGGGCGTCGCGAGCTCATTTACGGGTCAATTGTATTTTGATAGTTGTCTTCCTTGAATAATTTTATTAGTGTCTAGGCTACGGTAGAGCAATAACTATTTATAAATATTACGTTGATTCATAAATATTATAGTAGTACTTTCACTGAAGGTACTTAAACCTTCGGTTGCATTGCTATGGTGATTCATGGTACATCAATAACTTATGCCCGTTACCTAGCTAAGAAATATTTTTGTTGATTTAAAACAAAGTGCGATTATACAATTTTGCATTAGGATCTACTAAGGTTAGAAATTTGTAATTAAGTCATTTGCATTCATTTAGTTGCATTAGTTCATGCACATATAAGAAATAATCAAAAATCCAAAACCAAAAAGAAAATTATAAAATTTAACTTAACTTATTTTTTTTTAATCCAAAAAAATCCTTTTAAATCCTTTCCTTTGAAATTTTTCAATCAAAATCAAAAAATCCACAGAAAAAAATTCTTAACTTTCTTTTTGAAAAACAAAAATCCAAGAAATATATATATATAATCTTCTTAAAAAAAATAAAAAGAAATTAAAGAATTTTAAAAATTCAAAAAAAAACAAAATTTCTTTTGGTAAATATTCGAAAATTCGAAAATTCACAAACAAAAAAAATACAAAAGAAAAAACATATAAAAAATGAAAAGCCAAAAAAGAAAACAAAAAAAATCAAACTTCTCTTTTGAAAAATAAATTTCTCTTGGTAAATATTTTTCCCCCTTTTAAAAACAAAATATAGAAAAAAAAACAAACAAAAACAATTTTTCACTTCATTTTCCAAATAATGTTTCATTCTCTAAACTCAATTCTAATTTCTTTCTCTTCTTAACATTTAATTGTGCATGAGAACTTGGACGAGTGCACAATAATGAACACTTGGACTCGTAATCCAACAACTAATCGTTTAACTCGAACTAACAATCCTCCTGAAATGGAGAATGAGAATACCAATCGAACTCTTATGGATAGAATTCTTCCTAATAAAGTTTTTATTCCATCTCGCATCACGTTACCCGCCCCAATGGTAACCATTCTGAAATTCACTCGAACCATATTGCCATGCTTTCAAAATTTGGCAATTTTGAACGCTATGACCCATACATTTTCTTAACGAAATTCAAATAAGTTTGTGCAACCATGAAACTCCAACAACTTTTTGATGATGGTATCAAACTTCGATTTATTCCATTTTCTCTTATTAATTATGCTGAATAATGGTTATACGGCTTACCGTCAAACTCGATAAAAACATGGGAAGAATTTGTGAAAGTTTTCTTAAAAAATTCTCCCTTGGAAAAAACATCCAAAATCCGAAATGAAATCATAAATTTTCATCAAATCAGGGGAGAACCATTCAAAAAATATTTTGAAAGATTCAAAAAGCTTTTGATAAAATGTCCACACCATATCTTCGAAAAATTAACGCTTGCCAAATCTTATACGATGGACTCGAAAATAGTTCACGAACCATGCTTGAATCAATGTGCCAAGACAATTTTCTTGCCCAACATCATGATGATGCTTGGCAATTTCTTGAAAATTTATCCGAAAATTCATCCCAATAGAAATGTTCGAATGAAAAATCAATTTACTCACGATCGAGCGTGCACTTGATAAGATCATCTTTGGCCTCCGAAGTTAAAATCGACGCAATGATTAATAAAATCCATAACGCTTCCTCATCCAACCAAACGAACCAAGCTTCCGAACTGATCTATTATAAATGCAACGATCCTAATCATATATCCGAACAGTGCCCCAGTATGGTCAAACAACTCAATGCTTTCGATAAAGTTAAAAATGACATGTTTTCTCCAACATACAATCCTGGTTGGAGAAATCATCCGAATTTTTCTTAGAACCAAAACAATCCCAGTACGAATGTGCTTCGTCCCAATTTTTAAGCATTCCCAAATAATGCTTCGAATCCTCCCTTTCAACCCTATCATTTTCAACCGAATTTTACGGGTCCGTCTCATAATCAACCACAACAATCAATTTTCAACCGAATTCTACTCCCCCTCTCCAAGATGATAAATATTTAAGTTCGCTTGAAAAAAGTCTTGAAACATTGGCTAGTGCAACTACTCAAAGCCTCCAATCGAATAGAAATTTGGAAAATTTATTGTCCTCGTATATGCAAAACACAAGCCAATCAATTGCTAAACTTGAAATGTAAATGAGTCAACTAGCCACATCTGCAACTGAATGCGAACGAGGCACATTCCCAAGCCAGCATGTTCCAAATCCCAGAAATCAAAACGCTAATTCGAGTCAAACCCATGTTGTTCAAGATAGCAATATAACCCAATTGAATGCATTCACAACTCTATGTTCCGGAAAACAATTCGATAATCAAGTCGTAAACCCAAATGATTTACCGAAAACACCTCTCGACACTTCTGAAACAACAAACAAATCTAAACAGGACGTGAAGTTAAATGATGAATCGAATGCCAATCAAAATTCTTCTTCTACTTAGGTAGACTCGCCTACTGAGTATCATGTTCCATTTCCACATCACCTCCGACCTAAGAAACACTCGTACTAGATGGAAAAGACGTTGAAAATTTTTAAACAAGTGAAAGTTAACATCTTGCTTCTTGACATCGTTCAACAAGTCCCAACTTATGCGAAATTTCTTAAGGACTTGTGTACCCAAAAGCGACACACTCAAGTGTCCAAAAAAGTCTTTTTAGCATCTAGTTTGAGTGAAGTCTTGTCCCAATCCATTTCTGTTAAATACAAAGAACCTGGCTACCCCACAATCTCGTGTACAATTGGAGACAAGATGGTTGAAAATGCTCGATAGACTTAGGCGCAAGTGTAAATTTTATTCCATTCTCTGTGTATGAACAATTAGGCATAAATGAGCTCAAACCCACAAAAGTCACACTTTAATTCTTCGATCGTTCCATAAAGAAGCCGGTGGGAGAAATTGAGGACGTGCTCATTAGAGTAGGACAATTCATATTACCTGTTGATTTTATCATTCTCCAAACACAACCTGTGACCAACCTTGCGAGTCAAATCCCTTTGATATTAGCCTGACCATTCTCAGCCACCTCAATGCCTTAATTAATTGTTGCAATGGTTCGATGAATATCTCTTTTGAAAACATGATTTTGGATCTTAACATTTTTAGTCTTGAAAATCAATCGAATGAACCTCACGACTAAATGTTGGAAATTAGTGCAATTCACAAAAACTTTGAAAACGAGACTATTGACCTTAATGATGAACGCAAGGCCGTGTACAAAAAATTGTTCACGGACTCCCCAATGAGATTGAATACACGCTTCATTTTGAATCGCTTCTAGTTGAGTTCGAATCTCAACTTAATTCTTTAATCGAGCAACTCCCAAAGTTGGACCTTAAACCCCTTCCCGATCACCTTAAGTACGCATACTTAGGTGATAATGAAACGTTTCCCATCATACTTTCTACGACTCTCTCTCTTTATCAAGAATCTTTCTTACTTTAATCCTTTCAAAAAAAAGGAAGCATTTGGATGGTCAATCACTAATATAAAAGGAATTAGTCCCGCTCTATTCAACACCACATTCATTTAATCGACAATGCCAAGCCTGTTCCGGACGCACAATGAAGGCTTAATCCAAAAATGAAGGGTGACGTTCGTGAAAAAATTCTCAAACTTCTCGATAACAGAATCATTTACCTAATCCCCAATAGTTCATAGGTTAGCCCAATTCATGTTATACTGAAAAAGTTTAGACATATCGTTGTCAAGAACGATTCTAACAAACTTATTCCAACTCGAACTCAAACGGGTTGGTGTGTTTGCATTGACTATCGAAAATTAAATGCCACAACATGTAAGGATCACTTCCCTATTCCTTTTATTGACCAAATGCTCAAACGTCTAGCTAGTCACGAATTCTATTGCTTTCTTGATGGTTATTCTGGCTATAACAAAATTCAAATCACTCTCGAAGATCTAGAGAAGACAACTTTCATGTGTTCCTTTGGCACCTTTGCATATCGACATATGCCTTTCGTCCTTTGCAATGCTCTTATTACATTTCAAAGATGCTTGGTCAGCATCTTTTCTGATATGATTGAACGATTTCTTGAAGTGTTTATGGACAATTTTTCTATCTTTGGAAACTCTTTTTCTGAGTGTGTACACCATCTTGAACTTGTTCTAAAACAATTGAAGGATAAACACTTAACACTAAATTGGAAAAAATGCCACTTAATGGTCACTCAAGGCATAGTCCTTGGACATTTCGTTCCAAAATAGGCATTGAGGTAGATAAAGCGAAAATTGATGTCATTGCAAATCTACCCATTCTCAAATCTATTAAAGACATTCCCACTCTCCTTAGACACACGGGTTTTTATCGATGCATTTTAAAAGATTTTAGCAATATTGCTCGACCTCATACGACTCTTCTTGGAAAAGACGTTCCATTCCACTAACTCTGATTGTGTCTCTGCATTTGAACATCTCAATAACGAACTCGTTTCTGCTCTTGTAATTTGCTCATTGAATTAGGATATTCCATTTGAAATAATATGTAACGCTTCAAAATTTGCAGTTGGTGTTGTTTTAGGACAACGCATCAACAAGATCCTTCGTTATCTATTATGGTAGTACTCTGAATGATGCTCAACTTAACTACACAACCACTGAAAAAGATATTGTAGTGGTAGTTTTCGCACTTGAAAAGTTCCGACAATACTTGATAGGGTAACACGTTACTATTCACATTGACCATTCCGCTCTTCCATATCTTTTCTCTAAAAAGGACGCCAAATCTCGCTTATCTCATTGGATCCTTTTACTACAAGAATTTGATCTTACAATCAATGAAAAAAAGGATCCGACAATGTTATAGCCGATCACTTATCTTGTCTTCTCAACGCACCATCGCCTTCACTAATCAATGAAAACTTTCCCGATGAACAACTTCTTTCTATTTCTATCGATTCATGGTATGCTGATGTAGTAAACTACTTATTCACTAAAGAAACTCCGTCATCTTTGTCCAATTTGGACAAATGCAAATTCATGTCTCAAGTGAAATATTTTTATTGGGATGAACCACACTTGTTTAAAGTATTGTCCAGACCAAATCATTTAACGATGCATTCCAGATTGCGAAATCAAAAGCATTCTTTCATTCTGTCATGATCAAGCATACGCTGGACATTTCGGTCCTCAAAAAACTACTAAAATGTGCTTCAATGTGGTTTCTATTGGACCACTCTTTTCAATAACTCACTCGAATTTTACAAAATTTACGACCGTTTCTAAATGCTTGGAAGAACTTCTAGACGAAATATGATGCCTCTAAACCCCATTCTTATGATCGAAATCTTTGATATTTGGGGTATCGACTTCATGGGACCTTTTTCCAATTCTTTTGGAAATTAGTATATTCTTCTCACTGTTAGTTACGTTTATAAACAAGTCGAGGTAGTTCTATGTAAAACAAATGACCATAGAATTGTTGTGAAATTCCTTAAAGAAAACATCTTTTCGAGATTCGGCATACCTCTCGCAATAATCAGTGATAATTGCAACGTTCTTTTGAAACTTTAATGAAGAAATACTCGGTAATCCATAAGTTATCCACTCTATATCATCCTCAAACTTGTGGCCAAGTTGAGGTTTTAAATCGTCAAACAAAACAAATCTTGGAGAAAACTGTTACAAAAATCGTAAAGATTGGTCTCTGAAATTGACCGACGTGCTTTGAGCTTACCATACGACTTTTAAAACTAACCTTGGGATGTCCCCATTTTATCTAGCTTACGGGAAAGCTTGCCATTTACCATTTGAAATCAAACACAAAGCATTGTGGGCAATAAAGAACTTAAGCTTTGATCTTGATAAAGATGGCGAAAACCATAAACTACAACTCGACGAACTAGATGAACTTAAGAATGATGCATATGAAAACGAAAATATTTACAAAGAATGAATAAAGGTTTTTTCATGACAAGTCTATCCTAAGAAAAATGTTTTCGCCTAATCAGAAAGTTCTTTTATATGACTCTAGACTTCACTTATTCTCTGGGAAACTAAAATTGAAATGGAACAAACCATTTGTGGTACGAAATGTTTTTCCACACGGTGCCATAGAAATACAAAACCCCAAGGATGGATCAATTTTCAAAGTCAATGATCATCGTTTGAAACCCTTCTTCGAGTTACTGCGTGACCAAGAGGAGGAGCTCATGATTCTTCATGAGCCTAGCTATGTCTAGTAAGAAATGTTAATGTAAGAAATGTTAACCCCTTTTGTAAATATGTACATATTTTTCCCCGTTACAACCATTATATCGTGCACTGAATATGGGGACACGGTTAAAATCAAGTGTAGGGGGGAGTCATCTTTATTTTCAATTTTCATGGTTTATTTGCATTGTCTTTCCAAAACTTTAAAAAAAAATCAAAAACAAATTTTCTTTTGTTTTAACCTTTTGATTTATTTTTGAAGAAACGCTATAGTATAAGTATAAATTTTTGTTACTAAATTAAAATTTTTGAAAATTTATTTGTCTGAACAAAAATAAAAATAAAGTTTGATTTCAAATAACGTGGGATTAATTAGTATATAGGAAGATTCATGGATGATAATTATGAAGCATATCCTAATTGAAAGTCTTTGTTTTATAAGAGTATTTGATTTAAAGTAAATGTGATAATATTTTAAATATTTTAAGTTAAGTGGTGCTAAGATGATATTGTAAAACTCACTTTCTAAAAAAATCTTGTTGTATATATGTATATATTTTATTAACACCTAGAGTCATGTGTTCATACGCAAGTGTGAAAACTCGCCATGCTCTGTACCCTTCTCACATAAGCCCAGAAGGCAGTGCATGATCGGTATATCTGGTCTCAGCTTATCTGTGTTAGGTGTATTTATATAAAAATTCATTCATTAATTATTCCTACAGTCGATAGGTGTACACACTTGTGCGTGCACTCGCATGCTCTTTATTCCCCTCATATAAGCCCGAAAGGCAGTGCATGGGTCATGTATCTGGCCCCAGTTTTTTGAGTTAGGCATATGTAAATATTGTTAATATCAATAAAGTTTTCAAATAAAGAGAGAGTAAGCAATTGAAATCCAAACACTATTTTTACTTATTTGATTTGACTTGTCATTCAAAAGAAATGAAAATACCACTTTGATAAACTTTGAAAATCAACTAAGGATCTGTTTGGGCCAAAAATGGTCACAAACACCCAATCGCATATGAAAGCACCAATTCACAATCGCAGTTCATAGATAGAATATATGAAGAGGATTTAAATATGAAGAACAACAAAAATTAAAAAGAAAGTAGTAAAAAACGAGATTTATAGTGGTTCGGCTAACTCTAGCCAACGTCCACTCCACAAATTTCCTTTTTATTGATCAGAGAATTGATTGCAATTACAATCCAGAGTTTTTTAAACAAAAATGACAGAGAAGCCTTTAGGTCGAAGATAAAGGGAAACAGAATGATAATCCCTTCTTTGAAGCCTCGTCTGCTATATTTATAGGCAAAACCCTAGTTACTGGGCTCCCTCAGTGATATGGTCCTACTAAAAACATAGTCGAGCCCATATACTTCATCAATGCCGACCCTAATATGCTGACCTGGTGTTTCCTAAGGGATGACCTGAAGATAACCCGTCTCTGATTCAAAGCAGAATAGTGGCCGACCCGAAGTAACCTTCGCCTCTTCCAATGTCGACTCCATGTTGAACTTACCAAAGCAGACCCAAGCTTTCTCTAAGGCCGACCCAAGCTTCATCCAATACTGACTAGAGTGCTTTCCCATGCCGATCCCATTGCCTTGCCGACCCAGAATAGAATGCTGATCCCTTTCCTCAGTTGCCGACCCAAAGTCCTCACAGTGCCGACCCGAAGCATGCAGATCCCATACCCAAGCTCCTATGCCAATCCCAAAACTTACTACCGAACCGAAGATACACATGTGCCGACCTAAAATACTCCAATAATATCGACCTCTCTCCAAGTTACAGGTCCCTTTTCTTGCCGACCCAAAGCTAATGGTTGTCGGCATGAAGTTTTAAGCATGTCGACCCTAAGTACTTCAAATATGCTGACCCCGTCTTCATGTTTTCATACTGACCCGATAATATCAATGCCGACCCAAAGCCGGTTTCCTTTTGACTCGAAGCACTCTCCTGCGAACTCGAAGGGAACCCAAAGATGACTCAAAGCAAACTCCAAGCAACCCAAAGCGCCTCAACTTTTTTTGAAACCCATATTCCAAGTAACCCATGTTTCTTGTCCATCGACTATGCCTAATCCCGGCTACATATTCATGTTTACTATTCGTGATTAATCGTCTATATACTATCTAAACCAAGTTCATGACGATCTAGCTTCTATAATCGCGCAATCGATTGGGTTAAATTTTCATGTATGATGCCTTGCCAAAAGGCGGGTAAATAGTTTTCCCTTGAAAACATGCGTTGCGATAGGAAGGTGTGTTTTGTAGTACCATAAGCTTGATGTTCGTAACCTACTGATGACCTATGAAGAGATCGATGATCTTATCTGAGTGTGAATAGTGATTGTTCGAGATCGTATGCCTTTAAGGAGATGTGTGATCATTCATGGTCGAGTGCTGTTCGAGGTAAATTTTGACTATTCTAGGTCGGGTGTCATTTTAGGCTAATTGTAACCACTCATGGTCGGGTGCTGTTCGAGGCGAATTGTGACCGTTCGAGGTCGGGTGCTGTTCGAGGTGAATTGAAACCTTTCAAAGTCAGGTGCCGTTCTAGGCGAATTTTGACAGTTCATGGTTGGGTGCCATTCGAGGTGAATTGTGACCAATCAAGGTCGAGTGTCATTCGAGCCAAATTGTGGTCGTTCGAGGTCGGGTGTCGTTTGAGGCGAATTACAACCATTCGTGGTTAGGTTTCGTAATTACATATATCATATTTTACATTCAGATGAGTCTTATAATTGAAATGTCAAACTAAGAAAATCAAGTCTAGATATAAAGAAGAGAAAAAAAAAAGCAAAACTAAAACATCAAAGTGCAAGCATCTCCACTGTTGTGGTTTATAGTCTTCTCAAAGCATGCCTGAGGGTCATTCGTGATCCTCTACATGTGTATGTGACTTAACTGTTTTATTGTGGAGTTTATTACTTTTCTTCATTATTCTGATCAGTTGATGATAAGCTGGCCCCTTGATCCGTGGCCATCTTCATTTGATGCAGATGGTGGTTGCTTCTGTTCCACCGTCACCGTTCGCCTTTTCACATACTATAATAGCATGTCATTTCGGACATGTCCTTCGATCGCATCCTTCAAGCGCCTGCAAACGTTTGTACTATGGCCACCTAGCTCGTGAAATAGGAAATATTTATCCGATTTCCTTTCATTATTGGTTGGCTCCCTCCTGATTGGCCTTCGGTAGGGAACCTTCCCTCTAGTGTCTCGGTATATTCGTTCTAAAATCCCACTCAACTCCGTATAAGAGATGAGTCTCATTTCATTTCGTGGCCGCCTCGGCTCATCAAAGCCATTATCTATTTTCGCTTCCCTGTATCCTTGTTCGAATCTTTCTCTGGCGGATATTCACCTTTGACTGCATAAACATCAACTTCCTCTCCTAACTCTCTTTCGAATTTCACGTCTTCCTGTCACAGGAACCCTTCTGCCTTATGGTAAAACTCTCCTAGATCCATACGTGGAGCCCTTGTCATTGAATTCTTGAATTCCTGCCATCATTTATGCTGGAAACAGCTGCCATCAAAACCATAGACGAATATGGGTGATCCACTGATGATGCCGCTGCATTAAATGGCATTAAAAAATTCCTCGGAGACACTTTGGTCCTCTGTTTCATTGTTTTCAAACTCATCACATTCTTAGGACTTGAGATATGAACTCTAAATTGTCTCATGAATCTCTCGATCTCGATCCACGTTCCAATGGAGCCACTTTCCAATTGCTTGAACTACGATGCTGCTATATTCGTCACATACAAAGGGAAACCCTGGGCCACGACCTCCTCCAATGCTGCTAGTACTTTCATGTTCCCAATATGCCTTGTTAGATGAACAACAGGATCCCTCCTTCCATCATACGTCTCCAGTGTTGGTAGCTTGAATTCCGATGGATACCTAGCCTACCTAATTGTAGGAGCAAAGGGGATGCTGTTCACATCCTTCAAATCTTTATTCATTAATCCTCCTCTCATGGCCCGTCATACCATTTCTGCCAATCTATCATTATCACCAAGTGGTAGTCTTTGTTCGTTGCCTCCAACCTGCCCCTGAGTTCTCAGGGGAATCTTGAAATTTGCTCTCTCGGACTAGCATTTATTCCTCTATTGATGCCAAATTGCATAGCACCACCTGATATCCTATCTGGAATGGAGCCAACATGATCTGGGGGCGTGCCCCTAGTCCAGGGGTTGTTTTTGATGGCCCCACACTATCATGTATCATGGTTGCTCTATTGCCTGACTTTGGTTCTGAACTTCCTCTGCTCCTGCTGCTCTGGCTTCGTGATCCACATTTCCAGCATTCCCTACATCTCTATTCACTTGAATTTTCCCTCCAGCTTGTCCAACTTGTCGGAGTAGGTTCTACATCACTTTTCATTGGCTTTTCGGATCCCTTCCTGCATAGCACCCATCTTCATCTCCATCTCATCTCTGGTGATGAAAATTGAGGTCTGATTAGCTCCTGAGGAAGCCTACTGACTTTCTTCATGACGGCTCCTCTCCGTTCTCTGTCTTCTTGTTGATTGCTTAGCCATGGCTTCCCAGATCCAATTTCCTAAGCCTCTAAATTCAAAATCCAAGCTTCATAATCCCTGAATGCTAGATTACTAAATGAAAGCGCTAAAATATTTGATTCAAAAATGATCACAAACATCCAATCGCAAATGAAAGCACCAAATTACAGTCACAGTTCATAGATAGAATACATAAAGGGGATATAAATATGAAGAACAACAAAAATTAAAAAGAAAGCAGTAAAAAGACGAGATTTATAGTGGTATGGCTAACTTTGGCATACGTTCACTCTGGAAATTTCCTTTTTATTGATCAAAGAATTGATTGCAATCACAATCTATAATTTTTTAAACAAAAAATGGCGGAGCAACCTTTAGGTAGAAGATGAAGGGAAATAGGATTAGAATCCTTTTTCTAAATCCCCACCTGTTATATTTATGGGCAAAACCCTGGTTACTGGGCTTCCTCGGTTATATGGGCCCATTAAATACATAGTCGAGCCCATATACTTCATCGATGCCGACCACAAGCTCTCAATATGCCGACCGGATGTTGCCCAGGGGATGACCCGAAGAAACCCATCAATGACTCGAAGCTGAATAGTGGCCGACCCGAGCTTTCTCTAAGGCCAACCCGATCTTCGTCCAATACCGACCCAAGTCCTATTCCATGCCGATCTTATAGATTTACCGACCCAAGAATAGAATGCCGATCCCTTTGCTTAGTTGCCGACCTACAGTCTTCACAACATCGACTCGAAGCATGCAGATCTCATACCCAAGCTCCTATGTCGATCCTAAAACCTACTGCCGACCCGAAGATACACATGTGCCAACTTGAAATACTCTAACTATATCGACCTCTCCCCAAGTTTCCGATCCTTTTTTTACCGACTCGAAGCTAAAAGGGTGTAGACCCAGAGTTTTAAGCATGCCGACCCCTAAGTACTTCAAATATGTTGAGCCCATCTCTAATTTTTTATGCCGGCCCGATAGTATCATGCCAACCCGAAGCAGGTGTCCCTCTGACTCAAAGAAACTCTCCAGTGGACTCGAAGCAAACCCAAAGATGACTCAAAGAAAACTCCAAGCAACCTAAAGCACCTCGACTTTTGTCGAAACCCATATTCCAAGTATCCTGCGTTTCTTGTCCATCGACAATGCCGACTCCCGGCCACATATTCATGTTTACTATTCATGATTGATCGTATGTCCATCATCTGAACCAAGTTCGTGACAATACAGCTTTGAGAACCATGCAGTCGATTGGATTAAATCCACTTGTATGTTACCTTGCCAAAAGGCGGGTTAACAGGATCCATTTCATAGTTGTAGTATGTTATCAACCGAAATAACTAGCTAAACTAGAGTCTATTTGTTATGATAACTTAGTTTTTATTCAAAATTTTGACGAGTAAAAGGACTCAAATTTCTTGATAATGACCAGAACTTATATTTAACTTATTCATGTCGATTTGAAAGTAAATTCTTCATTTGTAAATATAAAATTGCATTCATATCATTGTAAATAAAACTTGCATTTAGGAATTTTTCATGTTACAATTAGATTTTGTGGGTAGTATTCGTTGAAAACCCTCATGAGACAAACTTGTCCTACTAGGGACATCTAGAGGTTTAACGGCTTGTTGCATATGCTCAATGCAATCATGTTTCCAATGAAAACGGATTTATCTTAGTTTTTCTTTATTCAGGACGAATAAAAAGATAGGTGTGGGGATATTTGCACATATTTACATCCACGTTTGATCTATTTTTATTTAATAAATGTCATAATTGGGTAATTTTACATGTTTAAAACCAAATTTCAAATATGGATCAACTCATCATTCATACATCAATGTGTGGGTAAAATAGTAAATTTGTGCATGAATTAATTTTGAGAATATTTATTCACAATTTTCTTTTTAATTATAGGAATTTTTGGATGGAAATATGATGGTATGTCATGGAAATATGCATGCAAAAGGACGAAAACAAAGGAATAAATATGGAAATAATTCAAACTCATGCATCATGGAGGACCCCACCTACACACTTACCTTAATCTAAAATTAGAAGCTAATGCATAAGTTAGTGAAGGTTAAAGTTTCAGGCATACTTGACGATGGATTTATTAGTGACTAATGATTTCTTTGTGGCCCACACTTCCTAAGAGGTATTTTGAGAAGCCTCTTAAATTGTGGATTAGGGTTTTGTGCATGTATGAATGGCCCTTTTATGTACATGTAATGGATCTCTTCTCTTTTAATTACTTAGGAAATTATAATGCAAGTTGTAGCTTCAAATCAAATATGAAATAAAATTGGCTTCCTAAGCCTCTTGTTCTTGTACTTCTTCCATGTTCTTATTTTATTTCCTTGTTCATTTTTATTTACATGCTCTTTCATTTCATGTTAGTAGCTTAGTTTTTACTTTTATGCAACTAATTTAGATCTTCTTTTATTCTAATTAGCTCTTACCTTCTTTGCTTTTGTTTAAATCTTGAAATTTACGTGAGTTGATGCGATAACACAAACGAGTAGCTAAACAATTTCAATTTAGAGGTAATGAAGCTCTCTAAAAGAATGTAAATTCAATATAATTTATGATTTATGGTCTCATTTATGTTTCATGATAGTGAATGTTAATTTAAGTTTATAAAATGGAATTTGATAGCCTATGTTGTAATTACAAATGGGCTATGCTTACATCACTTAAACACAATTTACATCGTCATTTTACTAACCGATTTATGATTTTGAAATTAAAGTAGAATCAAAATTGATGATCTAAGTTACTAAATACAATAGTAAATAGATCATACTTAAAATAGGTTTTGCTTTGACTTTATTTTCACGAGAATTGATGAGTGGCTTTGGTTGTTGTATTATAGTTTGATGGTTTAAATTATGTTAATAAATAACATAAATAAACTATACTTATGATAAACACATCGCTAATTCCGTTTAAAATCAAAATAGAGATCATAGATTATCTGTTTGTTGATTTACAAAAATATGAGAGTGAATTTGTCTCTAAATTGTTTTTCAATCTCATATTTTCATTCTCTTGTTCTAGCTAGTTTTTACAATTTCTAGATTAAAAACAATCACAACTTCAAATCTTGGTTTAATTTGATTGAATAGAAAATTTGAAAATCTAAACAATTTCCTGTGGATCCAACCGTACTCGCCATGTTCTAAATTGTACGTCGTGCGCTTAAGGTTATTTTTGTTAAAAAAATTGGCAATTTTCTAACTCATAGAAAAACCATCGTTAAACACCTTCCTTATGAATAGGAGACAAGATGGGAAGCTTTGGGAGAGAAGGCTCATCGAGATTATATTGAGCATTAGATAAAGGTACCGAAGTAGTTGAAACAATGAAAACCATCCTAGCGGTGGAATAATACTAGAACCGAAGAGAGAAGTTACAGTTTTGGAAACTATCGGCTCTGTAGTCAAGGAGCAATAATACAATCGTTGAATTGTGAAGAGCGAATCTAGAACTTTCAACCCAATTCTGTTGAACCTCAATAGACAATCTGGATATAGGATAGTGTACTAGCTTTGAGCGCCTTTATATCTTCGTCGTCCAGGAGGTCGAGCTTTAACACTTCTTCATCGATGCCGACTCCTTCGGAATGCTCTCTCTCTTACCTTATGCTCTCTTCCCAAACCACAGCCAAAACTTTGAGATACCCTTCTTCCAACCAATTTAAGTTAACAAATTTGATGATGTTTGCATTATATTGCACAAGAAGGGGCTCTGGTTCAGTTTTAACTCGACTCTTCGCTACTCTGACCTGCACTTTAATTCCCCTCACTTAGGCTTACGCATCATCTTTCGCTTGACGAGCATCTACAAACTCCTCGCAACAGCCTTGGGCTTGGACAAGGGCATCGTCTTTCTTCTTTTTCTCACTTTCAAACGGTGTTTTCAGCTCCTCTACTTCTTTCTTGAGCCGCTCATTCTCTATGACAAGTACAGATCCTATGACTAGCAGCTTTGATATGCCTTTGTTGATTCTGGCGCTCTAACACTGTGGACTTGGCCAGATCCTCTTCTTGCTTCCTCTCCTTAGCCAACGATGCATTAATATTTTCAACATTCTTGTCAAGGGCGGATACAACGCATTTACCTTATTCTTGTGCTAGTTTCACCCTATTAAGCTCTACCTTTCCTGTAAGAACCTTCAGAGATAGCTTTGGCTATTCTTCTCCATTTGAACTGTTGATCATACACATCATCGACATAGGCCATGACATCGTCCAACACTTCAAAGGAATATCTTTTAATTCAGGCATAAAGACCACATCATTGAAGAATATTTTTGGAAATACATGCCTCAAAGCATCCATGTGAAGGATATAAACTATTTTCATTTCTGGGGTAGTGACGAGGTATGGAATTGCCCTCTTGTTAGCTCTCTAACAAGAAGCTTCAGAAGCCACTAACCTAAACAACTGATCGGGGTTTCATGTCTAAGAGAAGATATTGCTAGTTGTGTTGAGGGGGAGTTGAAACGGTAGTTATCGACATCTCAATGGATGGGACATTGTCGAGTATCGTCGTATACGGATCAATGCTGTGCAATAGAATTGAGCAAGACCTATGCCGTAGGGACAACTCATAGGACTTATAGGTTCTGTCCTGACTACTATGGCCTCAGCCCGAGCGCCTTTCTGGATCAGAATCATGCGATGAACCGTGAGGACGACCAGCCGATACAGGCCTTCTATATTTGTCCCCTTGGCTCTGGATGGTGTCGTACGTATTCCTACGCTCCGTTGTTCTATAAATAAAATGCAAACGAGTTACAAACAATAGGAATGAAACATAGTACAAATAGAATAAGGGTATAGTGTCATGTAAGAGTGAATGTGTCCTAGTGTCCCCCTCATAGACCGTGAACTTGAAATTTGTAAACTGGGGTTATTTCCCCCTGCACGAGTAGTTAACATTTTGTCAGGTGGGTGGATGGGAGATCTAACATCCCCAATGCTAATATTTCCAAGTCCAAAGGAGTAGACTCAATCGGTATACTTCCAAAGGATCCAGAGACAACCCTAGAAGGTGGGATGGGGGTCTCCTCTATTGTGGTAGCTGGTGGAGGTTGTATAGATGTCCTAGATGAGATGATCTTTATCTTTGGTTAGCGAGCTACGAGAAATGCTTGATTATCATCATCTGCATTACTAGAAGACTCATAGCCAATATCGACATCATTATTGTCCCCGTCATTTCTCCATCCTTTTCAACATGTTTGTCTCTTGCTTCTCCACTATCTTCGGCCCCTAGCTTTCTTTAGGATCAATAGCAGAGCTTCGAACTAGGGGCACCTCATAACCCTCATTAACATCAATGATAGCATTATGTTCTTGCAAGAGTCATTAGCATCATCATCATCCTCCTCCATAAATTCTAGAATGTAGCTGACACTACGGCCTTCTTCTAACAAGTTATAAGTGTGTAGATTCTCATCTGTAAGAAGCATTTTCATTCCCTCTCTTTGGGTGAGGCTTAATAAAGATCAAAAAGAGAACTCGCTAAGGTTGCAAAACCAAGCCTTCTCGAATTATCTGTAAAGATAAGGAATAATGATCTAAAAAACCTGAAGCCATAAAATCCACATCATAAAGAAATGATAAAAGTAAGACTTATGTCATGATAGCTACCTTTGAGTAAAGCCAGGTGGGCAGCGAACAAAGAAAAATTCGTCCTTTAAATAAACTAGTTTGTTTCAAAGGTCCGTCACTATGCGACAACCCATGAAAGGTTCTATATAGGTAAGTGAAGGAGATACTTTTCGATGTTCGAAGCTATACAATTAGTGAATCTCCTAAGTGTTGGGTTCAAAGTTCATATTGCGGATGAAGATAATATATATGCTACTTAGGAAGGCGTAACTATTGGGATGTAGTTGGGCCAAAGCTAGTTTCATGAATTGTAGGATTGTACGAATGGAGCGGTTAAATCATGGAACGCAACCGGACATGCAAATACTCGGTTACAAGTTGAGTGTATCCTATAGACAAGAGATGTACTCATTGATGGTGCAATGGAACTAACACATCCTTATATGGAATACCGTGCATCTCGTATATTCTCCTGAGGGGCCCGACATCAAACTTCGAAGTAGGGAAATCCTGAGAATCATCTAAAATTATGTCACTTCCCATATCAATAACAGGGTTACCCCCAACTTTAGGCCCCTCGACTGGCACAAAAGGGGTTATTTCCAAAGGCTATACTTCTTGGTGACCGATTGACTAATGAGTATGCCTAGTAGGTAATGTATATGCTAGATCGAAGGACCTCTGGCCATAGTAAAGAGATGTAAGGAGCATCTATGGTCCATAACTATCAAAGGTTCACACATAAGCAATATCAAGCATATTAAAAGCTATAATCTTCATACTGGAAGAAAGGCCATATAAAGTCAATGTATCAAACCCGACTAGTATCAAAGTATGTTGATCAACCAAGCCCCATACATTGACGAGGAGGAATATAGTGTAGTTAAATTATGTCGTGTGTGTATCTAACTTCTTGTAATTCTGATTTATCATTTGGTAAAAAGATCGGCAAACAATTCATTCAAGCATTGATTTTATATCCAAACTGAACATCATCGTTGACCATCCCAATGGATCGTGCATCGTAGACCACAGCTTGACCAAAGTCAATTACATAGTTCCATTTACAATTTTATGGCAATATTTAGGAAAATTTTCACCAAAAATTTGAACCTTGCAAAAACTCGAGCCTGACTCTAGTAGATCCTCATGTCAACCCAAGATACGGCATCAGGAATTTGAACTCAATTTTTAGTTCGAGAAAGTGGTGCCAAAACTCGAGCAAATCCATGATCTTGCAAAGAAAGGATTATACACTCAAATTTCAGTGAAAATTTCCTAAATGTGGGATCGGCCCCAATCCCAAAGGGAGAAAATAGTGTTCCATCGGCCTTCGACCATGGTCAGCAATTCACAATGATGATGAACGCCACCAATTAGCATCACATACCTGAGGTGATGCTTCATCTTAACTAATTCAACGCGTTAGATCTGATTTTTGAATGGTCGAGGTGATTCACTGCTAGAGGATCGATGTGGAAGCTCTACAGCAGCGATAATGCTCGAAAGAGATGGAGGCGGTATTTCGGGTGGCAAGCTTGAGTTGGAAGTCAACTTGGTAGCGCAAAGTTTGGCAATAGCGGCTATGGAAACCAAATACTCGAAACAAACTAAAATGAAAGAGTGAAGTGGTGGTTCGGTGTATTAGTAATCCCTAAACCAAAAACTTAAGTAGACAATTCACCTAATTCCAAGACGACATGGATCGATACCGATCCATGGCTAATGGGTCGATATCAAACCTAAAAATTATATGTATATATACATATGTATACACATGTATATGAAAATGGTTATATGTGTGTACCTATGTATGTATGCATGTAATGACCCGATATTTTCAACCATTTGCATCCACACATGTTGGACTCAAATTGCTCGAAATATCAGATTGTTAATTTAAATTTGGCAAAACTCAGCATAAAAAGTAAATAAAATAATCACAGAATCACAAACACGGAGTGATATAACAATAATGCAGTGGAAATAAAAGAATAGTAGTTCATGAAGCTACTATATATATAACAGAGTTAAACAAGATACAATAGAAGTCTCGAATACATAGATGTCTAAATACCATAATCAAATAACAAAATCTGAATATCACTGAAGTCAACTGAATAACTGAAAGCTGAATAGATAGATAGATCTTCAAATCGAAGCTCCAACTCCAAAGGTGAGTCTCAAAAGCTGTAATACTCAGTCTAACCCGAGCGTAAAGAACAACAAAAAACACTTGAGTTAGGATTAACATTCTTATATCAATAAATCCAACTCAAGTGAAATACAAGTAACTTAAAGGATGTTTGTGATAACCATCCTCTAAGGTTCCATTAAACAATCCACTATGTTGTAATATACGATATTATAATAATGTCTATAGTAAAGTAAACTATTAAAATAGCGTCAAGGCGTTACCCATTTCCCCCTTAACACGTTTTATATATTCTCATAGTCTATACGGTACCGTAATCTCCCCCGTACTGGGCGTTGTCAGAGGACACTCCACAGGTATGGTACAAAACAAACTCATAGTTGGCTTGATATGGTAGGTGATACGGCACAACTAGGTAATGCCAGGGTAGATATACCAACTACACTTCCGGGCTGGTGGTAACGCATAGCAGCTACTGCTGCCCACCTCGGAACATACTCCCAAATCAAAATCAAGGGTGGCTACCAAATCAATCACAAAATCAGAATATATTATCGAAGGAATGTGCCCGATCGGAGGAATGACCTCACTTGGCCCGTCAATTGCTCCTGTTTTAGCATCCTTAAGCCAACTCACGGGAGTCGGGTCCATGTATATACCTCATATAGGATCGTTGCCAACATCCTTCTTCATTCTGGAATCTCCACTGCGTACACAGTTGTTAAAGTGGTTTTCGGCATTGGAAGGGAGTATGACAATATCCGATCCCGGTCTCTTTAACAACCAATCGTTATTATAATACCACGGTCATTTCAAAATAGTTTATACTTCAAAAACAAAATATCATTGCCATTTCAAAACCATATCAATACGATATCATTTCCATTTCAAATATATCCATTTCCAAAAATCATAGCACTTCAAAGTTATAACACTTTCGGAATTATAAAGCTTTTAAAACCATAACACTTTGGAAATCATAACTTAGAAATCATAACACTTTCCTTTAAACCGATTAGATATTAATGATAATATATATAATAAAATAGTTTGTAAAATAAATTAGTTTATATAAAATAGTTATAAGTTAAAATAGTTTATAATAACATAATTAATATATTGAAATAGTTTTTATGAAAAATAGTTTATGTTAAAATAACTTATATTAAAATATATAAATAGTTTTTAAATATAATTTATAAATACTTTATATAAAAAAATAGTTTCCTCAAATTTCACAAATCGATTCAAATCAACTCGAATTCCAAAATTCAGTTTAATTCAATCTCAATTCATAAATTTCAACTCAATTCAGTTTCTCAATAAACCATTTCAAATTATATTGATTTCAAATATAGATTTTAACCATAAATAAACCATTTTAATTTCAGTATATTTCAAAGCTTTAAATATTCCACATTTTCATAATTAAATTTGATAATTTCATATATATCTTAATCCACTTTACTATTATTTAGTTTTGAAATATTTACTTAATAAATCCATATCATTTAAAAAAAACCTCAAATTTCTAATAACTGAATATTCCTTCAATTTATTTAACTTGAAATATTCATTTAATCACCTTAAACCAAAATCAAGTTATAAAATTGTATCCTTTCAAAAATCTCAAATTCAGTAAGTTTCAAATTGATTTTAATTGAATATAATTCTTAATTAAATACAATTTCAAATAAATTCAAATTTATCAATCCAATCCTAACTTATAAAATCATTTTAAAATCTATTTTAAAATATAATCTTAAATATATACTTAAACATCTTATTAAATATTTATATATTAAATCTATTTATATATTCTAGAAATAATAAAATTATAAATAAATCTTAAATTTAAAATTTCAGAATTAACTTATAACCATATAATTTTCAAACATATAAATTTAAAAGTCTAAATTTTAAAACTTTTATAAAAATACTTTATATATAATATCTTAAAATCAATATTTATTAAAACCATATATTCCTTTCCAAAACTATAGAAATCATTTTCAAATTACTTATAGATAGACCAATGGTGTCTGTATATAATTTTCTATCGTATGGTCAAGTGATACAGATATTTATCATTTCAATCCATAATTTAAATATATATGGGTATACATCATTTCAACTCGCAATCCCACATTCAATTCAATGAAAATCTCTTGGGTTTATCATTTCAACCCATAATGATTTTCTCTTATTCTATAGATCATTCGGGTATGTATCATTTCAATCCATAGGGAATTCTATACTAACAGGAAACTTGCAGTGTGAGAACATATATGATAGTAATATAATAGGCATATAGCATCAATGTAAATAACAGATAATATTGTCAGATGTCACTGGTGAACAGATATAGATAATAGCATCTATATAGCAATGCAAATAACTAACAGCAGCATATTCAATTGTCGTTTCAATTGAAATCAAATTTAATAAATATAATAATGTTAATCATGTGTGATTGCTCACCTTTTAAGGTTAGAGAAGATAGACAACACAACAAGCAATGAATTTGGATTATGAACTTGACGATCGACTAATCCAAATGAAAATCCCCTATCAAAGCATGATGGATTCAAAATCTAAGTACATAGTTGAAAATTTGGAATCGATGAAAACAAGTTAAAAATTTATGTGATAAAAATGGAAACAAAAATTTACATTATATATTGGGGCATTTCACTACAAGGATAAACTTTGCATTCCAATTAGTTTCTAGGACACACATTCACAGAAATTAATTTCAAGGCCAAAATCACCAGAATAATTATTTTTAAGGACAAAGTCAGCAGTCCAATTACTTTCAAGGACATAATTTCATTTGCTTTTAGGCCTTACAAACTAATTATTTTTCATTTTGTCCTTAAAAGTAATTATTTCAGTTGTGTGTTATAGAAACTAATTGCACTTGCTAAAGAGACCCTTGTGGCTAATTTCCACTTATATATTTCTTAGAAATCAATATTAAATTTGAATCACATATATATATTTTAAAACCAACTTTTAAAACAAATATATATATATATATATTACAAAATCACTTTCTTTCTTTCCAAAACACATTTAATAAAATTGAATATCTATATCAAATATATATATAAGCCATGCAAACAAATATCCTTATTATAAAACCAATATTAAATTTAAAACACACACATATTAAAATCAAAGTCCATATATATACACATATATCTCAAAACCAATTCACTTCATTTTATAGTATATACATTTTATAACATACAACACACACACGAAATGTAATTTTTTTTCTTTTTTTTCACATGTATATAATTTAAACCAACCCGTATATATACTATATATATTATAAATTATACATACTAATATATATAAGTTTAGACCTAACGTATAAAATAAAATTCGACAGACCTATATACAAATAAGGGTTGAGATATTATCATCTATATATATAGTACTACACATATTATATTTATAAACATGTGGTAAAAAGCTTCAGACAGATTGAACAAAATAAATGGTATAACTATATTTTAAACATATTATATATATCTCTATTCAAAATTCTACCAACATATATATATATAGATATATATATATATATATATAATATTGTTCTTAATATATATATTGTAACAATGAAAAATACTACCTTTATTATCAACTAACAGATAGATTATAAAATTATTTAAATCAATATATACATATAACTTATGAAATAGAGTATGTATATATATATAATACTATTATAAAATAAATATATACATAACCGATAACATATGCAAAAAATAACACCTTAATATAACAAAGCAGGCATGAATATTCAAAAATCAAATACGTAAATATATATATATATATATATATACATACATACATAAGTATATATACGGTAACAAGAAGAGGAGGAGCGAAGGAGATCGCGGCACTTGCTGGGTGGAGAAACTAGTGGCCGAGCATGGAGAGTGGAAGCGGAAGGGCTGGCTTCGGGTGGAAGTGGCCGAGGTTTTGTCATACGGTGGTGATGGGCTTCGCGTTGCTTGGCAAGGAGGCTGATGGATAGGAGCTCGGGTTGATGGAGGTGGAGATGAGATGGCGGAGAGGTTGATGGCTACGGTCGATGGCCGAGCGAGTGGATGCAAAAGGTGAAGGATCGGTAAAGAAAAAGGGAGCAGATCTAGAAGAATATAAAAGCTTGACGAATGCTACGTATACAATATATAAATATTGTTATATTTTCTTCAAATATAGAACAAATGAAAAGTGGAGCAAATGTAAAGTTGAATGGCAACTTAACCGGTAGAACGTTAAAAGTCAGAAAATGAATTTTGGAGTAAAAGGAAAGTGGCTTTTCAGTTTCACATATTGGTTAAATGAAAGGTCACGGAAGTCAAAAGTTCGAAAACGGTTTCCGATACGGTAATCGTTTCACTGATTCGTGGTGTACCAGACCCTGAAATACACAAGCATATACTACGAAGATCAGCACGACGAGATGAACAAAACGGCATACAGATATCAGTGGTGCGATCATCCTATTAAAAGTTGATAATCGGTACCGAAAATGCTGCTAAAATGCCAAAATTAAGATAAACGAAGCAATAGCGGTCCAAATTTGAAGAAACGAAATATGACGTCTCACTCAGAAAATGGTTTACAAATTTATTGTATAAAAATATTCAGGTTCGGAAAACAATTTATTATCATCAAATATTAACTGATTTGAATTGAAATAGAATTGCACAAGAAAATAAACTTTCATAATCCAATGAAAATTTACCATTTACTATGTTAAACTTGACTTATTCCAAATATTAAATTTCAATTCAAAATTTCATTATTTAAAATTTCACAAAAAATTCAATTAAATACGTTATAAAAATTATTAAAATTTACGGTTCGTTACACTCTCCCCCACTCAAAAATTTTCGTCCCTAAAAAGAAGGTGGGAGAATAGAAACAACCAAAGGAAAATACATTAAAAAACAGAAAGAAACAATTAATTTATACAATATAAATTTCAATTTAAATTAGTTGATATTCAACAAAATTGATTTCAATCCAAGGTATTTCATTCAGTTAATTTAAATTAAATTTTATTAATGCTTGTCACAAAAAGGTTTCCTTCAAAAAAAAATCATTTTACCAATCTCATTTATTTACTTAAGTTAATTTCATTTATAATTCAATCTTACCTATTTATTTATTCACTATCTGTTATTCAATTTATCTCAATTAACATTTCTATAATCATAGATTTAGTGTGGAAGCACTTATTATAATCATTCAAATTTTATTTAAGATTCCTTTAACATCAATTTATATCATATACTACTCAAATACATAGTTAATTTCCAAGTAATTTAGGTAAGTTACTAAAATACAATTAAGTATTATACAAGTAAAATTTCCAAATTTAATTATTTCAAGTTTTAAAATTTTATTCAAAAATTTTGACTTTATTTTATAATTGAAATCATCTTTTAAGAAAATTTAAGAATTAAATTTTCGATTAATCTTCAAACAATTTAGCGATAAATATATATACGCACACACACACACACACACTATATATATATATATATATATATATCAAATCAAATTTATAATCATGTATCTATATATATAAATAAAATCATACTTAAGAACTTCAAATCAATTTATTTTCCAAAACAAAGTGTAGCAAAGCTACTGAATTGTCTCTTCACTCTGAAACTCGAAAATGAATGTCGATGATGCTTCAGTCATCACCGAAATTATTTTCCCGCGACAAAAGGGAAGAGCACTGATTTAAAATTCTTTGAAAACAAATTTCTATTTGAAAACACTTTACATAATATGCATTTTAAAACTTTAAAACCAAAGTTTGGAATTACCGCAAATTTAAATTCTCAAATTCTTAATTTAAATTCATTTGAATTCCAAATCAATTTTTTAAACCACGTTGATAAATTCATTATTTATATATTGGAAAATCAATGCTTTACAAAACAATAGTTGAAAATCTAATACAATCATTTCAAACAACCAATTCATTAACAATTTAATTTCATAAAATTCATACTTATGTATATAATATAATTATACAAAATTTATTTCATTTGCCAATTTGAAAATAATATGGTGTCAGTTTGCTCCATTCAAGTGTTTTGGAATTCCTATCGATAGCGTTGATCAGAGGAATCGATCGAAACCCCAAATCAACTTAACAACTCAAACAACACATTATAAAATATTTTTATATTATTACAAATACACTTCCTCGCTCGATGATTCGAAAATAAATTCCAAAACAAGGATAGAGATTCAAATTAGAGGGACTCAATCGGAGAGAATTCAAGCTAAGAAGATAGGTTTGAATGGGAGACAAATAATTAAATTTCAAAATAGAAGGGTGGATATACCAATATTAATCGCGGGCAACCATAACCGGGTCAACCGTGACTTCAAGAATAAGATCAATGCAGAATTCTAAAGCAAACCGAAATTTGATCGCAAGAGATAGAGTTCTAGCATAGCAAGAGACAGCAGCATCTAAACTAAGGATACAGAAATCTCCGGTGAATCAATGCCTGTTGTAAAGGAGTTCCACCCCTTTACAATTCATATAGTGGAGCTATGGGATGCTTCAGAATCAAGAAGATACGAATAGGAAGAGGAAAGAATGGATTTTGAAACCGATGGGGACGTTCCAAAATTCAAAGGAAGCCGAGTCAAAGAGGAAGGAATTCAAGCTCGAACAAAAGTTATTCTTTAATTAAATTTACTCTATATGCTAATTTTTGCCTAAAACCAGAGCTCTGATACTGTGACAACCCGCCCTTCTACTCACAAAAAGACGTATCATCAATAAGAAAAGAAAGGGATAGAAATAGAAAGAATAGAAAGAAAGAATAACAATATCAGAATCAGAATCACACAGTGGAATGGAACAAAATATAATACCTCACATAACGATTACATAGTTTTACATATATCAGAGTTATACAATATCATACACATGACAGTCATATATACATCTGTCACTACATACATTCCAAAATATAGCATACACTAACTAACATAGCGGAACTAAATAGATATATACGCCTGGTCTTCTGCTCCAAGCTCCTCCAGAAACCAAAATCCAAAACCTTTCACTTGGCTACCCATAAAAATTTGAGTACCCAAGAGTTTATGGAAAAAAATATAAACTCCGGGTCAGACATGGGTCTGGTATGAGTAAATGGTTTAAATTTGTTTAACTTTGAAAAACATTTGAAAATAAAGGTATCACGTAAGACTCCCCACGCATAAATACGGGTAAGTTTTTACCTTACGTTAACCAAAACATTTTATAGGAAATCCAGCGATATTATAATAGTGTCTAGGGTTTTCAAGTAAATATAAAATAGCCGAAATTGTTACATTCATTAAATTCCAGCTAATAGCTACAAAAGTGGGTAATACAAATTAAAACCGTAGGGTCTTGTAGGGAAAATGGTTTCCATCAATGGCAGGGCTACTGGGGTACCGCCTGTCATAGTACGGGGCCTAGATCACCGTACCGAGGATCACTCCCTACCCCCTACAACACAAGGCTAGAACCATTCCTTACTGAACAGTTCCGGATAAGATAACCCCGCGGTTGTAGCTAGCAACCGCCCACACAGCCGAAATAAAAAGGGACATCTAAACCGGGGTATATCTCGTCCTGCTTCGGCATGACCCACCTAACCTTGCTGCACATCCCCTGTTTTATCCATTCCCGGTTGATGAGGCTTGAGGTTACGATTACCTTTATAGAACATATCTCTTAGAATGCTCATCGTCCGTCTGACGATGTTCTGAAAACATTCAATCCATACAAGTTCGTTCCGGGTTCGAACGAAACCGAAGGCATTATCTCATTACACTCATTTTGGAATCACCCTCAGAGTCAACGACAATAACCCTTGCATTCTGAATACCATCTCGATCTCCACTTGAAATATCATGACCTATCGTTTAATTTGGATCAATGTGGTTTTCGGATAATCATAAATGACACCCGATCCCGGTCCCATCGAAATCCAAACGCCATTTTAAAGGTCAAGTTGTTTAACAGTTTTAAAAAGTTAAATTCAACACTTTGAATTTATATAACATTCATCACAGATAAATCATACGCAATCATCATAGGTATATCAAAACATATCATAGAAACATCACAGAATATCACCAAATAAATATCACAAATCAGAGATCCTACATATACAACATTCATAAGCAATCATCTTTATTCTTATTGTAATTAATTCGATTAAAATCAATTACTTGAGAATTAATCACTTAATTAATTAATTATTTATTTATTTCATACAATTTAATTAATTACCGCTTAATCAATTTATTTAAATCTTAATTACTTAATTAATTACCCTTAATTATCAATTAATAACTTAATTAATAATTAATATGGGTTTTTAGGCTAAAGGAAAAAGTTAGAAAAAAATTTAGTTTCAGGGACAAGAAGATTGTTTTTTAGGCTGAAGGACACTTTTTAGTGTAAATCACAGAATGATAGTTGTAACTATCATTTTCAGTTTACACTAAAAAGTGTTCTTCAGGCTAAAAAGCAAACTTGTTGTCCCTTAAACTAAATTTTTTTGCAACTTCTTCCTTGTGCCTATTTACCTGTAATTAATAAACTTAATTACCCATTTATTAACCACTAATTACTTAATTAATCTATTATTAATTCGTAATTAAATTACTTAATTAGTTAACTACTAACCATACATTAATTAACTTTAAGTAGTTAATTACAATTATTTATTTATTACTTAATCATCAATTACCAATCTCTAATTACAATTATAATGTAATTATTCTTAATTACTTTCCAAAATAATTAATTAATATTAATTATTATTCTTAATTAACATTTAAAAGTAATCTTCTTTAAATTTTGAAAATCAATTTATTATTAACTACAAAACTTTAACGTTAATTAACTTTATACTTAACTTAAAGTAATTAGTTAATTAAAATAATTAATTAAGAGTTAAAAACATTGTTAAGCATTACTAAGATAATTAAAATTTGTATAAAAGTTTTCACTTAAATCGTTAAAACACTTATTAAATCTATTGTGCTAAGAACCTGCTGAATCACAAATTGCTCAACTATATTTCCTTTTTTTTTAAATATTGCAATTCTGAAACCCGAGAACTTTCCATGATTTACTCGAGTAATACTTCGAGTCTCACCAGCTTTTCCCCGAGTCACCTCTCTCCCTTTCGTACTCTTCTTCTTAACCCCTTTACTTCTTATTCCAGTAAGTTTAAATTTAAAACTAAGTATAAATTAAGCATCAGGAACCATGTTCACGCACTCGAATGAAACCCGAAGCTACTACCTAATTTACTCGAGCATGACTCGAGACACATACCCACATCGACACTGACTACAACCCTCTTCGCTGTACACGCGCACGACGACGCGACCAAGCTCCGGTGAACCCCAACCCCTCAGGTAAGTCACAAATCACACAAATACTCGAAAACCAAACACGATTCACCTTCTCAAATTCAAAATCGAAAAAGGACAGTTTTCTTGAAAAACTGCAAACACGACCCATCAACTAAAACCATTCACCACCGCCGCACAGACCACCGGAGGCGCTCAGAATTCATCCACACCACGTCAACACTCTAAGCAACCTTCCACCAGAGCCTCGTGATACTCGATCACGTATAGGAGTTGTACTCGTCACATTACAGACATGACCAAAAACTTGAAACCAAACCCTAAAATGAATTCGTCCCATCAATTCGTGCAGTTGAAAAATTATTCAACAATTTTCTCAACGTCACAGATGTTTATACTAGCTTCAAACAAATTTTCAACATTTTAAATTGGTTCGATTGTCAGGAATTTGTAAAAATTCAATTTTAGTTCAAATACAAACTTCTCTCAAAATACTAATCTAATAATCTTCATTTTTGTTTTAAAAATCATATATTGCAGTAAGAATCCAAGCTATGAACTTGAATTGATATTTTACAACAATCAATTTTATCAAATTATCATTTAATACCTGTAAAACAAGATTACAGTGGTTATATTTTACAACATGGTTTAATCAGCTTTTAAAAATCTTAATATAAGTTTAAATATTTTGTTTTGGTTGAAAGCTTAAAACTTAGCAATGATTTGATGAGAATCATTAGAGTTTTTGAACAAAATATGCAACCTGTAACAATTTACAAGAAGTACAGAGCAATCACAGGAATATATTCAAGATCAAAGAATATACAACCATATCATAAACCAATCTCCTGAACTGTTATTTTATTAAACTTAAAGCTTTTAAAATTATTGTTTACTCACTTGAAATTTTTTGAACAGAGAATACTTTTGATGATATGGAAACCTGTATTTGAATCTGTCATGAGTGCTTTCCCGTTTTTGCTTGAATTTGAGTTTAAGCTTTGAAAAATGAAGATGTTTATTATTATTTTTCTGGTTTTCTATGTGTTTTGCTAAACGAACTAAATGGATTAGATGTATACATATATATAGAAGATAATAGGATGCTTAAGGGAGGTTCTAGCTGGTTAAGCTGTTTTCTTTATTTTGTTTTAACTTGACAGATTTTTATTACTGAAAAGTAAAGATTGTTAAATATTTTGAATTGACTAAAATTAGGCTTGAGAAGGTAGCATTAAATGCTAAGGTTCCCTAATATGTTTCCATATTATTATTATGTTTTGGTGTATGTAGATATTTGGCTTGTATATGAAGATATTTTATATAAAAATGTTTGTTTTATTAACTTCTAGCTTGAACTTCAATATACATATTTGTGTCAGGTTTACTTTTATACTTTGGTCTTGTGAATGAAGATATGTTGTATGTAAATATTTGTTTTATTATTTTCTTGCTTACACAATTCATATACATTATTTTTGTTCGATTTCACTTTATACATTTGTGCTTACAAATGTTCAGTTTGTGTTGTATGCATAACATATCTACTTAATCCTTGTTTTCATTTTATTTTATTTTAACTATCAATATTTTAAATTATATTCATAAGTTTACTTACTTATATTTTATAATGTTAGAATTAGATTTTATCTTAAACATTATCATCCACACATATATATTCACCAAATGTTAACAAGAGAAAGCACTTTAATTTAATTATATAAGATAAATTTTATTTTAAACATTATTAAAAGATTTTATTTTAAATTTTCAAATCAAATTTTCCTTTTCAAAATACAAATTTATATAAAGAAATGCAATTATTCCAAAAGTCATATTCATTTTAAAATGATAAGTTTACTTTTATTTAATTGGATTAAATATTCATTAAAATATTATAGCCAAAATCCCAGGTCATTACATTCCACCCCCTTTAAAAGAATTTCATCCTCGAAATTTAAAACAAAAGTTAATTCAAAAGCTTTTATGCCAAGCATTAAAACATACATATCATTCATACGTTAGCAAACACCCAAACAATCTATCCTAACAAACGTCATTAGCTATCTGGACACAAATCCGGATAAGCTTCCCTAAAACTATCCAGAGTTTCCCAGGTGCAACCTCTGGGATCTTCACTCCACTGCACTTTGACGAGCTTCACTACCTTGCTCCTAAGTTGCCTCTCGTCTTGATCAACAATCCAAACTGGATTCTTGACCAGTCAAATTCGGCTTAACCTCCAAATCTTCCTGGACTACTGGTTCTACAACTAATGATGGATCATGAACAAACTTCCTTAGTTGGGATACATGGAATACATTATGAATTCCATACATCCTTTCTGGCAATTCAACTCTGCAAGCTACAGCACCAACTTTTTCAATATCCGAAATGGTCCTATATATCTCGGGGCAAGTTTTCCCATCTTTCCGAATCTAACAGCTCCTTTAATCGGGGAAACTTTGACAAAAACTAAATCATCAATCTCAAATTCCAATTGTCTCCTTCTCTTGTCTGTGTACTTCTTCTGACGGTCTTGAACAGCTCTCATCCTTTACTTGATAAGCACAACTTTAACAGATGCTTCTCGAATCAAATCTGGCCCAAGCACAAGACGATCTTTCGACTCTATCCAACAAGATGGGGATCTACACGGTCTTCCATACAGAGCTTCATAAGGAGCCATCTTAATACTTTCTTGGTAACTATTATTATAAGAGAATTCTACCAGATGAAGATGGTCTTCCCACGATCCACCAAAATCCAAAACACAAGCTCGCAGCATATCCTCTAGAATTCGGTTCAGTCTCTCCGTCTATCCGTCGGTCTGAGGATGATAGGCTGTACTCAATCTCAAACTTGTTCCCATAGCTGATTGCAAAGCCTCCCAAAATTTGCTGGTAAAGATAGGATCATGATCACTTACTAAGCTAACAGGAACAATATGCAATCTGACTATCTCCCTCAAGAAAATCTCTGCAAGAGAAGCTGCAGAACGAGTTGCCTTAACCGGTATAAAATGGGCATTCTTAGTTAACCGATCCACAATAACCCATATTCCATCGTTACCTTTCTTAGTTCTAGGCAAACCGTCGATGAAATCCATCGAAATCATCTCCCATTTCCATTTTAGGATTTCCAAAGGCTGCAAAAAACCCGCTGACTTCTGCTGATTTCCTTTAACTTGCTGACAGATAGCACAACTATTAATGAAAGCAGCTACATCCCTCTTCATGCTCGGCCACCAGAAAACTCTTCTCATATCTTTATACATCTTAGAGATTCCTGGGTGAATATTCAGCCTAGAGCGATGACACTCAGCTAAGACTTCTTGCCTCAATCCATCAATATTAGGCACACATAAATGACCATTAATCCTCAAAACACCTTGATCATCCACCTTGAAATCAGAATACCGACCATCCTTGGTTCCAAGAAATCAGTTCCCCAAAGATCTATCCTCTATTTGCTTACTTATGATTCGTTCCTGGAGAGATGGACCAACTTCCAAAAGAGATAGAACTGCATTCCTGCTTAGAGCATCAGCCACAACATTCGCCCTTCCCAGGCTATACAGAATATCCAAATCATATAATGCCAGAAACTCGACCCATCGCTGCTGCCTCAAATTAAGATCCTTTTGAGAGAAAAGATATTTCAACGGTTTGTGATCCGTGAATAACTCAAACTTCTCTCCTAAGAGATAGTGCCTCCAGATCTTCAAAGAAAAAAAAACAATGGCTAACAATTAAAGATCGTGCGTAGCGTAGTTACTTTCATGTAGCTTTAATTGCTGACTCGCTTACGCAATCACTCTTCCATTCTGCATCAAAACTACTCCCAGACCAACTATACAAGCATCTGTATATACTTCAAATTTTCTTTTCCCATCCGAAATTGCTAGCACTGGTGCACTGGTTAGCCTTGTCTTCAATTCTTGGAAAGCTTCTTCACACTGGGTTATCCATTTGAACTTAGCTGTTTTCCTTGTCAACTTGGTCAGATGTGAATAAATCTTGGAATAGTCCTAAATAAACTTCCTATAGTAGCCAGCTAATCCCAGAAAATTGCGAACTTCTGTCGGTGACTTCGGTTGCTTCCATTCCAGAATAGTCTCCACCTTTGCTGGGCCTACAAAGATACCTTCACCAGAAACAATGTGCCCCAAAAATTTGACTTTCGATTTCCAGAAATGGCACTAGAGAATTTCGCCTTCAAAACATGCCTCCTCAAAGTCTCTAACACTATCCTCAAATGCTGCTTATGCTCTTCTTCAGACTTAGAATAGACCAGAATATCATCGATGAATACCAGAACAAACTTATTCAGTACATCCCGAAAGACTTGGTTCATCAGATCAACGAAGTAAGCAGGAGAGTTGGTTAACCCGAAAGGCATAACCAACCATTCATAAAAACAATTTGGTCCCCTAAATGCAGTCAAGGAAATACTGTCCTCAACTACCCTTAACTGATGAAAACCTGAAGCTAAATCTAGTTGAGAAAAGATAGAAGCTCCATGCAACTGGTCAGAAAGATCATCAATACGAGGAAGCAGATATTTATTTCGGATAGTCACTTTGTTCAATTATCGATAATCCACACAGAACCTTAGCAATGCATCCGACTTAGTGACAAACACCACAGCAGAACCCCAACAAGAAAAACTAGGCCTGATCAACCCCTTCTCCAAAAGATTCTGAGTCTGCTTAACTAACTCCTCTCTCTCTCTAGGAGCCATCCTCCTACTAGGCTGAATCACCGGCACTGCTCCTGGAATCAGATCTATATGAAACTCTATCTCTCGATGCGGAGGCAAACACTTAACTTCCTTGAATACATCAGGGGAATATTGGACCACATCAATATCATCAACCTTCTCTTGAGAAGTCTCAACTCCATGTAAAAGACTACTCAAGTGAATTCCAGAATTATCACACGACACTCTGGCACTCCTACCCAAATCGGTTTCCAAAGAAACTGTTCTCCCATCACAATTCAAAACAGCCTTATATTTATCGAGCCAATCCATCGAAGAAATTGATCCACTCTTCTACTCCTAAAATTACCTCAAGAAAAATTGCTAAGCTAGAAGATCTCCTTAACGGCACACAGAACACTCCAAGCTACATTGCTGACTCAGATGCCCAAGGACTTCCTATCCAAAGCTCTTCAAGAACTTGGACCTCGAACTAAATAGAAACACCCTACTGAGATTAGCCACAACACCGAAGCATACACACTTCCTTAACTTGTTCCAAAGAAACATCTTCGGAGACATCCATAGTCACTGTGTCTCATCACACGGCTACTACATCCTGAGGTATCAAGATATCATGACTTGCTTCCGTCCAACCAATAGATCCAAACCCTAGCTTATCCAAACTTACACTACCCAAAGCTCACTCGAGACAGTAATAGGTCTACAGTCTCGACAGATATACTTCCAACCTCAAATATTCAAACTCCAACCATTGGTAGTCGTGTTACACACACCAGTACCCTATCTACCTTTATAACTTATATTGGAAAACTAAAACAGGTAACCCAACAAATAGGTAGAAATAAATAAATATATATATCAAAATTACAAATACGCTCTCTCAAGAAAGAAATCACTCAAGAGCCTAGGTATTCGCTTAAACTAGAGCTCTAATACCACCTGTGACGACCTGCCCTTCTACTCAAAGAAAGACGTATCATCAATAAGAAAAGAAAGGGATATAAATAGAAAGAATAGAAAGAAAGAATAACGATATCAGAATCTCACAGCGGAATGGAACAAAATATAATACATCACATAACGATTACATACTTTTACATATATCAGAGTTATACAATATCATACACATGACAGTCGTATATACATCTGTCACTACATACATCCCAAAATACAGCATACACTAACTAACACAGCGGAACTAAATAGATATATACGCCTGGTCTTCTGCTCCAAGCTCCTCCAGAAACCAAAATCCAAAACCTATCACTTGGCTACTCATAAAAATTTAAGTACCCAAGAGTTTATGAAAAATAAAATATAAACTCCGGGTCAGACATGGGTCTGGTATGAGTAAACGGTTTAAAGTTATTTAACTTTGAAAAACATTTAAAAATAAAGGTATCATGTAAGACTCTCCACACATAAATACGGGTAAGTTTTTACCTTACGCTAACCAAAACATTTTATAGGAAATCCAGTAATATTATAATAGTGTATAGGGTTTTCTAGTAAATAGAAAATAGCCGAAACTGTTACATTCATTAAATTTCAGCTACTAGCCACAAAAGTGGGTAATACAAATCAAAACCGTAGGGTCTCATAGGAAAATGGGTTTCCATCAATGGCAGGGCTACTGGGATACCATCCGTCACAGTACGGAGCCTATATCACCGTACCGAGGATCACTCCCGACCCCCTACAACACAAGGCCGGAACCATTCCTTACTGAATAGTTTCGAACAAGATAACTCCGCAGTTGTAGCTCACAACCGCCCACACAGCCAAAATAAAAAAGGACATCTAGACAGGGGTATATCTCGTCCTGCTTGGGCATGACTCACCTAACCTTGTTGCACATCCCCTGTTTTAGCCATTCCCAGTTGATGAAGCTTGAGGTTACGATTACCATTATAGAACATATCTCTTAGAATGCTCATCGTTCGCCTAACGATATTCTGAAAGCATTCAATCCATACAAGTTCGTTCCAGGTTTGAACGAAACCGAAGGCATTATCTCATTACACTCATTTTGGAATCACCTCAGAGTCACCGACAATAACCCTTGCATTCTGAAAACCATCTCGATCTCCAATTGAAATTTCACGACCTATCGTTTAATTTGGATCGATGTGGTTTTCGGATAATCATAAATGACACCCGATCCCAGTCTCATCGAAACCAAGCGCCGTTTTAAAGGTCAAGTTGTTTAACAGTTTTAAACTGTAAAATTCAACACTTTGAATTTATATAACATTCATCACAGATAAATCATACACAATCATTTAGATATATCAAAACATATCATAGAAACATCACAGAATATCACCAAATAAACATCACAAATCAGAGATCCTACATATACAACATTCATAAGCAATCATCTTTATTCTTATTGTAATTAATTTGATTAAAATCAATTACTTGAGAATTAATCACTTATTTAATTATTTATTTATTTCATACAATTTAATTAATTACTGCTTAATCAATTTATTTAATCTTAATTACTTAATTAATTACCCATAATTATCAATTAATAAACTTAATTACCTATTTATTAACCACTAATTACTTAATTAATCAATTAATAATTCGCAATTAAATTACTTAATTAGTTAACTACTAACCATACATTAATTAACTTTAAGTAGTTAATTACAGTTATTTATTTATTACTTAATCATCAATTACCAATCTCCAATTACAATTATAATGTAATTATTCTTTATTACTTTCCAAAATAATTAATTAATATTAATTATTCTTCTTAATTAACATTTAAAAGTAATCTTCTTTAAATTTTGAAAATCAATTTATTATCAACTACAAAAATTTAACGTTAATTAACTTTATAATTAACTTAAAGTAATTAGTTAATTAAAATAATTAATTAAGAGTTAAAAACATTGTTAAGCATTACTAAGATAATTAAAACTTATATTAAAGTTTTAACTTAAATCGTTAAAACACTTATTAAATCTACTGTGCTTAAAACCTGCTGAATCACAAATTGCTTAACTATATTTCCTTTTTTTTAATATTACAGTTCTGAAACCCAAGATATTTCCATGATTTACTCGAGTAATACTTCGACTCTTACCAGCTTTTCCCCAAGTCACCTCTCTCCCTCTCGTACTCTTCTTCTTCTCCCCTTTTCTTTTTATTCCAGTAAGTTTAAATTTAAAACTAAGTATAAATTAAGCATCAGGAACCATGTTCATGCACTCGAATGAAACCCGAAGCTACCACCTTATTTACTCGAGCACGACTCGAGACACACACCCACACGACACTAACACTAACCCTCTTCGCCATACATGTGCACGGCGACGCGACCAAGCTCCGACGAACCCCAACCCCTCAGGCAAGTCACAAATCACACAAATACTCGAAAACCAAACACGATACACCTTCTCGAATTCAAAATCGAAAAAGGACAGTTTGCTTGAAAAGCTACAAACACGACCCATCAACTAAAACCACCCGCCACCTCCGCACAGACCACCGGAGGCGCTCAGAATTCATCCATACCACGTCAACACTCTAAGCAACCTTCCACCATAGCCTCGTGACACTCGATCACTTATAGGAGTCGTACTCGTCACGTTACAGACATGACCAAAAACTTGAAACCAAACCCTAAAATGAATTCGACCCATCAATTCGTGCATTTGAAAAATTATTCAACAATTTTCTCAACATCACAGATGTTTATACTAGCTTCAAACAAATTTTCAACATTTTAAATTGGTTCGATTTTCAGGAGTTTGTAAAAATGCAATTTTAGTTCAAATACAAACTGCTCTTAAAATACTAATCTAATCATCTTCATTTTGTTTTAAAAATCATAAATTGCAGTAAGAATCCAAGCTATTAACTTGAATTGATATTTTACAACAATCAATTTTATCAAATTATCTTACAGTGATTATATTTTTACAACATGGTTTAATCAGCTTTTAAAAATCTTCATATAAGTTTAAATATTTTTCTTTGGTTGAAAGCTTAAAACTCAGCAATGATTTGATGAGAATCATTAGATTTTTTGAACAAAATATGCAACCTGTAACAATTTACAGAGAAGTATAGAGCAATCACAGGAATATATTCAAGATCAAAGCATATACAACCGTATCATGAACCAATCTCCTGAACTGTTATTTTATTAAACTTAAAGCTTTTAAAATTCTTGTTTACTCACTTGAAAATCTTTTAAAATAGAATACTTTTGATGATATGGAAACCTGTAGTTGAATCTGTCATGAGTGCTTTCCTGTTTTTGCTTGAATTTGAGTTTAAGCTTTTAAAAATGAAGATGTTTATTATAATTTTTTATGGTTTTCTATGTGTTTTGCTGAACGAACTAAATGTCTTAGATGTATACATATATATAGAAGACAACAGGATGCTTAAGGGAGGTTCTAACTGGTTAAGCTGTTTTCTTTATTTTGTTTTAACTTGACAGATTTTTATTACTGAAAAGTAAAGATTGTTAAATATTTTGAATTGACCAAAATTAGGCTTGAGAAGATAGCATTAAATGCTAAGGTTCCCTAATATGTTTACATATTATTATTATGTTTTGGTGTATGTAGATATTTGGCTTGTATATGAAGATATTTTGTATAAAAATGTTTATTTTATTAACTTCTAGCTCGAACTTCAATATACATATTTGTGTCAGGTTTACTTTTATACTTTGGTCTTGTGAATGAAGATATGTTGTATGTAAATATTTGTTTTATTATTTTCTTGCTTACACAATTCATATACATGTTTTTGTCTGATTTCACTTTATACATTTGTGCTTACAAATGTTTAGTTTATGTGTATGCATACCATATCTACTTAATCCTTGTTTTCATTTTATTTAACTATCAATATTTAAATTATATTCATAAGTTTGCTTACTTATATTTATATTTTATATTGATAGAATTAGATTTTATCTTAAACATTATCATCCATACATATATATTCACCAAATGTTAACAAGAGAAAGCATTTTAATTTAATTATATAAGATAAATTTTATTTTCAACATTATTAAAAGATTTTATTTTAAATTTTCAAATCAAATCTTCCTTTTCAAAATACAAATTTATATAAACAGATGGGAAATATTTCAAAAGTCATATTCATTTTAAAATGATAAGTTTACTTTTATTTCATTGGACTAAATATTCATTAAAATATTATAGCCAAAATCCCGGGTCGTTACAGATACCACATGTAACGACCTGATATTTTCAACCATTCGCATCCACACATGTTGGACTTGAATTGCTCAAAATATCATATCGTTAATTTAAATTTGGCAAAACGCAGCATATACAGTAAATAAATAATCACAAAATCATAGATACAGAGTAATATAACAATAATGCAACGGAAAAAAAGGAATAGTAGTTCATGAAGCTACGATACATATAACAGAGTTAAACAAGATACAATAGAAGTCTCGAATACATAGATGTCTCAATACAATAACAAATAACAAAATTTGAATATCACTGGAGTCAATTGAATAACTGAAAGCTGAATAGATAGATGGATCTTCAAATCGAAGCCCCAACTCCAAAGGTAAGTCTCAAAAGCTGTAATACCCAGTCTGACCCGATTGTAAAGCAAAACACAAAACACTCGAGTTAGGATTAACATCCTTATATCGATAAATCCAACTCAAGTGAAATATCAACTGAAATACAAGTAACTTAAAGGATGTTCGGGATAACCATCCTCTAAGGATCCGTTAAACTATCTACTATGTAGTATACGCTATTATAATAATGTCAATGGTAAAGTAAACTATTAAAATAGAGTTAAGGCACTACCCATTTCCCCTTTGACACATTTTATATATTCTCATAGTCTATATAGTACTGTAATCTACCATGTAGTGGGGGTCATCAGAGGGAATTCCATAGGTATGGTACAAAACAAACTCATAGTGGGCTCGATATGGTAGGTGACACGGCATAACTAGGCAATGCCAGGGTAGATATACCAATTACACTTCCGGGCTGGTGGTAACGCATAGCAGCTACTACCGCCCACCTCGGAACACACTCCCAAATCAAAATCAAGGGTGGCCACCAAATCAATCACGAAGTCAGAATATAGTATTGAAAAAATATGCCCGATCGGAGGAATGACCTCACTTGGCCCATCAATTGCTCTTGTTTTAGCCACCTTAATCCAACTCACGAAAGTCGGGTCCACGTACATACCTCATATAGGATCGTCGCCACTATCCTACTTCATTCTGGAATCTCCACCGCGTACACAGTTGTTAAAGTGGTTTTCCGTATTGGCAGAGAGTATGACAATATCCGATCTCGATCTCTTTAACAACCGATCGTTATTATAACACCACGATCATTTCAAAATAGTTTATACTTCAAAACCAAAATATCATTGCCATTTCAAAACCATATCAATACGATGTCATTTCCATTTCAAATATATCCATTTTCAAAGATCATAGCACTTTAAAATTATAACACTTTCAAAATTATAAAGCTTTTGAAAACATAACGCTTTAGAAATCATAATACTTTGGAAATCATAACATTTTGGAAATAATAACTTAGAAATCATAACATTTTCCTTTAAACCGTTTTGATATTAATGATAGTATATATAATAAAATAGTTTGTAAAATAAAATAGTTTATATAAAATAGTTATAAGTTAAAATAGTTTATAATAAAATAATAGTATATTGAAATAGTTTTTATTAAAAATAGTTTATATTATAATGATTTATATTAAAATATATAAATAGTTTTTTAATATAATTTAAAAATACTTTATATAATAAAATAGTTTCCTCAAATTTCACAAATCGATTAAAATCAACTCGAATTTCAAAATTCAATTTAATTCAATATTAATTCATAAATTTCAAATCAATTCAATTTCTCAATAAACCATTTCAAATTATATCGATTTCAAATATAGATTTTAACCACAAATAAACCATTTCAATTTCAATATATTTCAAAGCTTTAAATATTCCACATTTTCAAAACTAAATTTGATAATTTCATATATATCTAATCCACTTTACTGTTATTTAGTTTTGAAATATTTACTTAATAAATTCAATATCATTTGAATAAAACTCAAATTTCAAATAACTGAATATTCCTTTAATTTATTTAACTTGAAATATTCATTTAATCACCTTAAACAAAAACTGAGTTATAAAATCATATCCTTTCAAAAATCTCAAATTCAATAAGTTTCAAATTGATTTTAATTAAATATAATTCTTTATTAAATACAGTTTCAAATAAGTTCAAATTTATCAATGCAATCTTAACTTATAAAATCATTTTAAAATCTATTTTAAATTATAATCTTAAATAAATACTTAAACATTTTATTAAATTTATTTATATATTAAATCTATTTGCGTATGCTAAAAATAGTAAAATTATAAATAAATTCTTAAATTTAAAATTTCAAAATTAACTTATAACTATACAATTATCAAACATAAAAATTTAAAAATCTAAATTTTAAAACTTTTATAAAAATACATTTATATATTATATCTTAAAATCAATATTTATTAAAACCATATATTCCTTTTCAAAACCGTAGAAATCATTTTAAAAATATTTATATATAGACCGACGGTGCCTGTATATAATTTTCTACCCTATGGTCAAGTGATATAGATATTTATCATTTTAGTCCGTAATTTAAATATATACGAGTATATATCATTTCAACTCGCAATCTCTAATTCAGTTCAATGAAAATCGCTTGGGTTTATCACTTCAACCCATAACAATTTTCTCCCATTCTACAGATCGTTCAGGTATGTATCATTTCAACCCATAGGGAATTCTATACTAATAGGGAACTGCAGAGTGAGAACATGTATGATAATAATATAATAGGCATATATCATCAATGTAAGTAACATATAATAGTGTCAGATGTCATGGGTGAACAAATATAGATAATAGCATCTATATAGCAATGCAAATAACTAACAGCATCATATTTCAATTATCATTTCAATTGAAATCAAATTTAATAAATATAAGAACGTTAATCGTGAGTGATTGCTCACCTTTTAGTTTAGAGAAGACAGACAAAACAACAAGCTATGAATTTCTTGATGATCGACCAATCCAAACGAATATCCCCTAGCAAAGCATGATGGATTCAAAATCTAAGAACAAAGCTGAAAATTTGGAATCGACAAAAACAAGTTTAAAATTTATGTGATAAAAATGGAAACAAAAATATACATTATATATTTCTCAAAAATCAATGTTAAATTTGAATCACATATTTAATATAAGTCTGTATATATTTTAGAACTAACTTTTAAAACAAATCTCTATATATACTATTACAAAATTACTTTCTTTTTTTGTAAAACATATTTAATAAAATCGAATATCTATATCACATACACACACACACACACACACACACACACATATATATATATATATATATATATATATATAAGCCATGCAAACAAATATCCTTATTATAAAACCAACATTAAATTTAAAACACAAACATATTAAAATCAAAGTCTATATATACACATATATCTCAAAACCAATTCACTTTATTTTATAGTGTATACATTTTATAACAAACAACACACATACAAAATGTATTTTTTTTCTTTTTCTTTCACATGTATATAATTTAAACCAACCCGTATATATACTATATATATAAACTATAAATTATACATACTAATATATATATATATAATTTTAAACCTAACGTATAAAATAAAATTGAGGAAGACCTATATACAAATAAGGATTGAGATATTACGGTTTATATATATATATATATATATACTGTACATATTATATCTATAAATATGCTGTAAAAAGCTTCGGACGGATTGAACAAATAAATGGTATAAGTATATTTTAAACATATAATATATATCTCCATTCAAAATTCTACCAGCATATACATATATATAAAATATTGTACCCGATATCTATATACTGTAACAATGAAAAATACTGCCTTTATTATCAACTAACAGATAGATTATAAAATTATTTAAACCAATATATATATATAACTTATGAAACAGAGTATGTATATATATAGTACTATTAGAAAATAAATATATACATAATTGATAACATATCCAAAAAATAACACCTTAATATAACAAAGCAGGCAGAATCGAATGCCGTAGAATCGAATGCCGAAAAACCGAACTGTTAGGGTTAAAGAAGAAGAAGAAGATAGTTTTTTGAACCGGTTAAAATATCGAATTTTCAATTTAAATTTCAGTGCGTTTATTGACCGTACGTGTAAACGATCACTCCAAACACTACGAAAATTAAAATCCGATAATAATACAATGTTGCGGATCCAATGAAACTGGTTTCGTTGAAATCCGAGACTGTATCCCAGAAGGCTACTTTTAAATATCGATTTAATGATAAAATTTCAAAACTGAACAAATCAGTTTCAAATCCAACTCTGAAGCTTTTATTATCTGTAGTATTACCAATATAAATTTTCTAAGCCTTTAAAATATTTTTTAATCAGCTTAAAACTAAAGATTCAAATTTTTACCCAACTTCGATAAATTAAATTCAATAATTTGATTGCCAAATCCATAGTTATATTTGAAATTCAAGCTAAACCATCATTCAAATATTTAAAATCAATTAAAATTTTCATTTTCAATTGTCCAAAATTCAGGGTCGTCACAGAATCTCACATTTATATATTCATTTTCTTTCATTCTAAAGTTTTGAAACTGACTTTTGAGCATGGATATTTTTCTTTGTTTGACCTTGTTGGTTCCTTCGTATGTAACTTTGAGTGTACACCATATTTCATATGCAATATTGCACATGCTAACACGGTTAAACTTATTTTTATCTAAGGCACAAAACAACATATTCATGGTTTTTTCATTAGCTGTGCATCTAATTTCTGTGTATTTGACCAAGTGGAATATTCTTCAGTAGGAACAGTATATTCTGTTTGAGTTATATTCCATGAATCAAAACCATTTGCTTGCATATAAATTCTCATTCGTGTAGTCCAATAGTTATAATTCATGCCATTAAATAGTGGAGGACATGCAGTGGATTGTCCTTCAATGAAGCTAGTGTTAATGCAAGTGCTAGTGTTAGTGTCCATATTATTAGATTATTAAATAACTGTGTTACGGTTATATGATGACCTTGCTTTGATACCAAACAAAAGTTTGCTATGGATCTTGTAATATGGATATATGATAATACATAGTATGATGATGATGATGATACTGTAAATAGTGCGGAATAAAAAGCAGTATAGTAAAATAACACCATAGATTTTTGTACTGGTTCGAAGCACCGTCCTATGTCCAGTCCCAGAATCATTCTGGAATTTAACTAAAACAACAGCCCTTACTTAACCTGGAGGAACAGGTCTATACACCCCTGAGTAGCGGAACAGGGACCTGAGCAGTAGAACAGGATTTCGCCTCAATAGCCGAAGAGGACTTCACTCGCCTGAGCAGCAGAACAAGACTTCAACAATTATAGAAAATAATTTTGACTTATGTGTGTTCTGATAACATGGATTTGTCACCTGTAGTACACCCTTCCTATAATCTTCTCCTTAAGTACAAATATATATTTGAAGTATATGAAGAATAGAAAGGTATAGTATTTCTTTGATGCAGAGTAATTGAAAGTATGATAGCAAATAAATTTCAGAAAGTTAGATCAGAGAATAAGAGAATTCGAGTCTGATCAAGTAATTTGGAATAAAGTTGGAGTTTGTATTTATAAAGGTTAGAAAGCAGCGACTGTTGGTGAAGAGTTTTGATTGAAGTGTTGCGTTCAATCTTTTCGTAGAGGTTCGTATCTCTTCGCCAAAAGTCGTGTCTTTTCAAGAAGTAGCTGTTATAGAAATTCAGTCAACTGAGCCTCAAGGTCAGTCGACTGAATATTCAAAATAATTTTAAATTTAAATTTGTATATTTATGTAACTGTGCATGCTGCATAAAATTCCAAGTGTTAGTCGACTGGATCTTTGGGTCAGTCGACTGACCTGATTAAATTTGTGCAGTAAGCATAGTTTACATAGGTATATTAATTTCTATAACTTTCATACTTTTATAATTTAGTTGTATGCATATATTTGTATAAACTATTTGGGAAATATAATGATTAAATATATATAAGCTAATATAGATGTAATCGAGGACATATTTTAACAATATTGACCTAAGACTTAAAAACAAAATATTATAGTTGATGCATCGGTTTTAAAGTCTCTTCTCCTTGTCCCTTTTTGTCGTAGCAGTCGCCAAATTTGTATGTCTTCGTGATAGTTTCGTGTCATGAATCAAAATCAAGTCTCAACAAAAATGAACATGTATGTATAATCATATATATTTAGTGTTAAAATAATTAAATAATTAAATAAATATATATCTATATAAATATATATAATCGATCGAATTATATTTGATAAAATAGTAATATTTTTTTATTATCAAAATTCATGTGGCTTTAAATTTTTCTGGTTTTTCTACTAGAAGATTTATGAACGAAAATTGGTAAAAAATCAATTTTTTTCGAAAACAAGCACAACGCATATACATACATACATACATACATACATATATATATATATATATATATATATAATTTTAATATTTATGTGTATATATTATAATTATATATACACATACATATTATGTAAAAGTTAGTTTTACATTTAAAATAAATGTAACTGTATACGATTTTAATTTAAATATATATAAATTGTTTTAATTTTTGAAAGTATATTATGTATACAAATTAAAAAAATTATATATAATACATACATACATACATATATATATATTATACACTAAGTATACATATGCATACTTTAAAATCAATTTTGTGTTGATTATTTTAAACTATTAACTAATTCCAAAATTTACAAAAATTGTTGCCATAAAAAATGGTTTTCTCTCAATGGAGAGAGAAACTACTAGGCAATTTACATTTTTCATGGTGATATCTCTATCTTCTCTTTTGCTTGGAACCATTTCCATTTACCAAATCTTATGCTGACCCTTATAAATTCATATCTAGATTCATAGAAATTGAGGAAAGCATAAATTAGCGAAATCACAATTCAATTTTTGAACATCTTATGCTGATTCCTTTCCACTTTCATATAATTCAATTGTGTTTCTTGAGATCTCGCATGCAGGATCTAGTCACCATATGTATCATATGTGATTCATTTGTCGCGTCTAATACACGGTTTATGTAAGATTTTTGCAATCGAAATACGATCTCGAATTTGGAGATTTTTTTTGACATCCCAAAGCAATTCAAAGATATTATCTTTTGGGCATTTTGATACCGGTTTAGCACAAAAAAATATCCTTTGGGGCCTAATGTATATATTATTTTGAGGAATCTGCATATCAAAGTATATTACCATCGTTCGTTTTTGGCTATTTAGGAAAAGGTAAATTTGCAGTGTAATTCAAAATATTAAGTCGTTGCATCAATTCGGGACCGAGATTATATAGGTTGGAACATCAAGATAAGAAAATAATTTACCATCTACCTTGAGAAAATGGGTGTTCACCAAGTGGTTCGAATCCTAAAATTAGCTTTGGGTTAATTTCATAAATCACAGAACACCAGAGTTATGAGCACGATGGTTAACAGATTTTCAATTTCAATGGATGATTTGTGTGCGAGTGCACAATTTCTATGGTGATTAATGTTATCAGTTCCTAAAGACAACTAATATCGACCCGACCATGAACTTGAATAGGATGTGGCATCAGGCCTTACGTACCCCTTTTGTGAAGTTCGATTGTCAACCATAAGTTTGGGTTGCATGTATAGGATTAGTTGTCCTTAGATGGAAGTGAGGGCTATCATCAAGGTTATGTGTTTGGAGAAAAAAGGACCATGCTTTGTTTCATGAAATCAACGGGTTGAAGAGTTTCAATTTGGGCTTGGTATAGTTTAATGTGTTTACTCTGATGTATTTTTTGGATAAAGAAGATTAATTAGCCTTGTATACTTGGGCTATTATTGTGTATTGCTTGTAATTTTTATTTATATATTAAGTAATGAAAGGAAACTATTATCAATATATATATATATATATATATATATATATATATATGTTCTTATACGTTGACCGCATAAAAATATGTGGATTCGTGATATTATATAAATAAATAAAAGCAGTAGACTGGCATGATAAATAAATGTAAATATATATATATATACATATGTATTTATTTATATGAATATAAATTAAATCATTGCCTATCTGTGGCCTAGAAGCAATACCTTGGAATGTTGAATCCATTAACTCTTTGAATTTGTACTCAAACCTTCAGCGAAAGCTACCATTTTGAACGCAGCAACCACACTAATTTATATTTAATTTTGTTTTAGAAGCTTGAAAAATTGTATGGAGGGCAGGGGGCTATACAAGAAATATGATGAGAGGAGGCAAAAACAAGCGTGAAAATAAAGGGATTATGAGTTTTAATTAATAAAAGAGGATAAAAGCTAAAATAGGACTTGGATCCACTTATCTCTCTTGCTATTTCAAAATAAATTTAAATAATGCAACCCATCCTTTCTATCCTGGTGTAGCTGACCATGCTTGCCCTATATAGGCCTCCGATATGCCTTAATCCTAATTAAATAAATATGCATTTAATTTTGATTTAAACACAGACGTATCATATACCGATACATGTGTTTATGAATATATACATACACAATTTAGTATGGATTGTCACAAATGAAATAAAATTTGATAACAATATTTCATAAATATTAATTAACTTAATTAATTTATAATAATTATACTTAATTAAATCGGGTGGTAGTAGGAGTATTCCAAGTTTCGTTTATGTAACTCTTAGATGTAAGTTCGGTCGGTGATTAATATCGAATAATTTAAATATTAACGTTTATACATCACTTAGAAAGTGATATGACATCATAGACAAACTTATTTCTTACATAGCTCTAATCCAATTTTAGTTAATTAAGCATTATCTTGTAGTGATAATCATTTACACCAATTCTCTTCATCAAAACTATATCACATTAGAACTTATGGAATTTGTAATGATCGAAATTCCAATATCATCTATATTCAACTTTATAGATCCAAAAACAATGTCCTTGGTTCAATAACAATAGTTATAATTAACCGAAATGCTCTGGCCAGAGACTTTGACTTCGAGCTGACTTCAGTTGACTGAGATACTGACCCCATATAACTAAGGAAACAGACTCTATCTTGAATAGTGTCTCACTTGGAGTGCTTCCACTCGACCTAATCATAGTCACTTAATGAACGTCATGTCATGGCTTAACTATAATCAAATTAGGGTTTCCACATTGAAGCTTGATGATATTCTTAAGTTGAAAGAATTGTGTAATAATGTCACATCGATATTTTCTATTGGATCCTAATTATATTAACCAAAATAAAACTATCGAGTGAGTCATTTCATAGTTATCCAATAACTATCAAAACATAACCCTTTGGTGCTTTAGCAGCCATAAGTAATACATTGCCAAACATTTAGAGAACGTTACATACTGTAGTCTCAATAGATGTATCGATATCCAGTCTCGATACATCTTAGCTATAAATATTTAAAATGGTATGTTCATTTTACTTCATAATAAATTACTTTAAAATAAATAAATTAATTAATTAATTAATATAACATGTTATATCAAGTATGTAATGGAAAGAAAACACCTTTTATTTCAAACAAGATGAATGTCGGCAATGCATTTTCGCTTGGAAGGTAGTGTTAACATTCCATGATGGTCTGCTATGAAGGAAAGGTAATCATGACCTCTCAAACCTTACACCTCGGGAATGGAAAAAACAAGGTACATGCAGCAGGGCTGTATGGGTTGCTTCCATTAGGGTATTATCATCCCAAGATCTAGTATTGATATCTCTATGTATGCTTCAAGTCCCATTATTGTTGTTGATCATAACCAAGCGGTGATCATATTCAGTACTATCCAGTCAGAGGTAGGCCGATTATGTGGTGGTAGAGGTTGAAAGGTTTTTGATCTCACTGTACATTTTATCTAGAGGTGTACAAATTTTTGGAAGGTAGTCCCTTACCTTGCCATTTGTTAAAAATCCATTCTTCAATAAGTCCTTCGAATTTTGATTGTATACCTATTATTGTTGTTATGTACACACACCACAACTACTATATATTTACTTTAAACCCTTAAGCATTATTATTATATCGTTGGATTTTAAAACAAAAATGTTTTGGTTATCGTAAGATAAGAACCCATATGTGTTTATGTGCGACGAGGTCTTACGAGATACCTTTGATTTTAAAAGGATTTTGTAAGTTATAATAAAATTCCTTGTGACTTGAGTTTCTCACGCTAATTTTACAAACTAACCTGAGCGTTGTTTTCTTATAATACTTGGGTCAAACTAAGCATGTTTACAGATTAGCTTTGGATGCTTTGGTGTTCAGAAGATGAGTTGGATGCCTGAGACATACTTCTGTATTTTCTTTTATTTTCCACTATTTGTTATTATTGTAGATATCAGCAATTGTAAGGGCAGGTTGTTATAGCTGTCTAAGTTGATAGTAGGTTAGTGTACTCTAATGGATGTATGTATATAAAAGTTTTTTTGCTAAGATCGTTGTTATATTATAGATTATTCATTGCTGTAACGAGCTGCTTTTCTTACACCTAAAGACGACACTTAATACATCCTCAGTATTCACGTTCCGTTCATTTAAGTTTCCGAAAGACATGCCAATGGGGGTTAAGGAACAAAAATACGGAACAGAATCTCAACATCGTGATGAAAAATATGTAATATACACAAGATATTTAAAAAAATAGAATAACTTTATTATATACACAACATCAGAATACACCGACCTATTATCAGCCTGGACAGTTATAATTGACTATCCTTACAGTTGCTAATAAATACAAATAGATAACAAAGCAATAAAACAGCGGAAGAATATAAGATACATGAATACATCTTGGACAATCTAGCTCGTCTCCTGAAAGCTCCAAAGGATCCTGCTAAATCTGTTGGAGTGACCAAAGAATTATAGGAAAACAATGCCCGAATCAATCTGGTAAAACCAACATGATAAAAGCTCAAAAAAAATTTATATGGATTACCATATTTGAAAAACCTTTCAAAATAAAAAGTATCTTGTAAGACCATGCCGCACATAAGCACGAACGTGTTTTACCTTAAGCCAACTAAAACATTTTATAATAAAAATCCGGTGATATTATCATAATGTCTAAGTTTAAAATAAATGCGAAATATAGTTAATAAGCTTGCATCTTACTTTTCAACAAAGTTGGACACATCTAAATATGTAAAGGTTCGTATTAGAGAATAGGTACCAATAATGGATGGGAAGGGACTACCTCCCGTGGTAGACCTCTAGAAAAAGTAACTGAGGGCTACAGACACATCTGCTCCTCTGCTACACAGAGCTGGCCTTCCCCTTTAAAATGACAAGTCGAATTACCTCACCCCTTTGATACAGAGGATGCTTTACCTTGCCCTTCGATGCCTGCGCGCAAAACAACTCTAAGGGACAATCTAGAATGGGATGACAGCCCTTAATGGTAGCCAACAATATAGACCACTACATACCTTGTTTTAGCCATTCTTCTGGGTTGTGATTCTTAAGGATACGCTTTTACCTCTTCTACTAACATACCTTCTTGGAATGCTAACACTTCCCTCCAAACATAGATGTAATGCCAGCATTCATCCATTTAAGTTATTCCGGGATCGAACATACATTCAAAATTTATTATCTTCCATTTTGGAATCACACTCAAGAAGAATAGTATAGCTCCATATCATACTTCACCATGAACGTTATTAGTTTGCAGTGGTTTGGATTAATCCGAAAACTGGTGTCTCCAAATGAAACGATAATTTATGACTAAATCAATTATCGTTCTTTGGAAGTATGCAACAAGTTTCAAGTCCTCACCAGGGAACTCAAATATACAATCATACTTCCTAAGCCAAGATAGGTCAAGATTTGATAATTGGTTATTTAACTATCAAACAATTAGATGGCAACAATTATAGATTTAATAACCTCTAGCAACGATTAAGCCTCAAAACTATTCTTCCATTTATTGGAATCTCTTTTCAAAAGTGTTTATCAAAAATATCCATATACTTATCTCACTGATAAAATTATATTGACAAAACATTGTGAAGGGGTTCTCATCTACAAATCATATCAAAGGATAAAAACAAAATATTTTTAAATTGGAGATAGAGATAACCTTAAACAATATTTCTTCGAGTTAAGTATGGAACAAATGTGCATACCATCAAAATGAAGAAGGTCAGCTAAAGGAAATCAAATTTCGAATTTTTTTTATATTTTACTTCTATAAATCCTTTTAACAATTCTCTTTGTACATGATATTTCCTTTGCCCAAAACTCCAAATTATTTTGTAAAACTTCTTTTATAAATATTCAAAATAATTTATAACAATCTTTATAATCTCCAAAATCATTTATAAAACTTCTTTATGTAAAAAAAACTCCTTTAATAAAACTTAATCCATAAAGTTCCCTTGATGAAATCAATTATTTAAAACATCTTTAAATAAACAAGTTATTATTTAAAACATTCTTTATTTAATTATTTTTAGACCATATTAACAGAATATTGATGTTAAACAATCATTTAAAAAGATTAAACTAACTTCAAACATTTAACAAAATAATTGTTCAACTATTTTTTAAATATCATATTTAAAATAATAATAAACTTTAAACTATTTCAAAAAGGATAAAATGGAATATTGTACTTTGCAAAATCAGAAGGAAGCTTAGTGACCGCAATGGTTCAATTATCTGGGTTTAACTTATCCAAGTTATAATATGATAATTACATAACAAGAAGCTTTGTAAAAGGGAATCGTCCAATAACAATCGATCAATATATGGGTAAACGTCGAAGTCAATATAATTGCAAAATGGGAAGTTGTTCTGCCAAATAGATGTCAACATAATTTACTTAGTGAATTATGACAAAACCAATTTATTCTGCCGAAAGATATTAATTATAAGTTAAATTAGTAGAACTATGTTTTATCCTACTGAATGTATGTCATTGGGTTCATATTCAATTAGGGTTACTTAAGGGTAATTGACAGAGAAATCCTTTGGATTTAAATTACTATTTAAAAAAGAGCCTTCTTTAAAAACAAAATCGATCTTTAGAAATAAAGTGGTTTAAAACTTTAAAACCTTTATTTAAAAATTAAATAAAATTTTAAACTCTTTATTATAATAATAATTAAACAATAATTAATAATTGTCCTAAAAATAAATAATTTAATTACGGTTAACCTTTAAATAATTAATTAAACCATATTCAATTATTTATCAATTTAAACCTTTAAGTAATAATTATATAGGATTAAATAACCAATTTCTATTTCTTTTAATTTGTTTCAACCATTAAAATGGAGCCATCTTCTCCCATCCCTCCCGTACCTGTTCCATCCTATCCCGTACCTCCCTCTCCTATTCCACCATCTCCTGTTCTTCCATCCCCTGTTCCACCTCGTACCGTACCATCTCCCACCATCGTGTCAAACTTCCATCCCATCAATGTAAGTTCTCCAAACCTAGCTACCGTCCTTCCTTCTGCCAAGCAAAAACCACCTCCATATCCACCTGGCCCTCCTCCCCTGAACGTTTCATCTCATTCTTCTCTGTTGGGTAAACCTCCTCTACCATCTCCCAATGCCATACCACTCTTCCCCCTCTTGCTGATCCATCTCCTTCCCTACCTGGCCGCTATTAACAAGCTTGGACTTCCTTATTCAAACGCAAACCTCTCAACGGGGGAAGTACAAGCCTGTTGACTTTGTTCCTTCCTTCTCTGACGATGTGCTCGACTTGGTCGACGACGTAGTTCAGGTCGGCTCCTCTGTTTGGAAGGACTACTTGGTGGGGTTTTTCCTTGATAAACCTTTATCTTACTCTTCTGTTGTTGCTAAACTGAAAAATATCTGGAAACTAAAATGTTCTATGCAAGTCAAATCAGATGGAGTGATTTTTCTATTCCTGCTTTCGTCTGAGAAAGATAAAAGTAAAATTTTACTTGGCGACCCCATCATTATGAACAATAATGTGTTTATCATTAGGCCATATGATGCTGTTGTTAGCAATGTTTGTGGATCTGTTTCTACAGTGCCTGTGTGGGTTCATCTTCGCAATATTCCTCTTTTTGCCTGGTCTCACCTTGGCATTAACTGGATAAGTAGTCGAATAGGTAAACTGCTCTGTATGGATGAAAGGACGGAGAGACTTGAAAGATTGGAATTTGAAAATGCATGATTGAAATCAGGCGAAATAAGGAGTTACCTAATGATTTCCTTATTAGCTTGGCTGATGGAGGTGTTCAATGTATTTTTGTAGAGTATTTATGGCAACCACACATTTGTGTTCAGTGCAACTCCTTCGGGCACGATATGGTATCGTGTGACAAGAAGGTTGAAACTGTTACTTCTGTGAATGGCAAGGAAATAGGAAATAAGCACAAGGAAAAGCTTTCAAAAAACAAAGAAAAGACAAATAAGCAAGATCAAACATGGCAAAAGGTGGGGTATAACAGGAAAAAGATGGGATCGAATAGGAGTTTCAGAAGGGTGATTTATAAGGATAATATTCAGGATAGGGTAAAAGAAAGTGAGAGAACAAATGGTACAGAGGAAGAAGTGTTAAAGGAAAATATAGAGATGAATAAAGAGAATAAAGTGAGATCTGATAAGGAAGGAAATCAAAAACAAAATGAGGTGTATGTTTTGGATATTGACAATCCAGAGGTTGCTACTGAGGTCCTTCCTGTGGTTGCTACTGGGTTCAAGTTACCAGTGAGCAACAGTTTTGATATTCTTCAAATAATGGAAGGCAAAAGTGATAATGATAACGCACAAATGCATGAAAATAATAAATTTGGAATGGAACATCCTCAAGAGGCTTATTTTTCGTCTGTTGAAAACTTGCTTGCATCACCAAATTGTGCTACAACTGGGTTAATTGGTACTGTTTCAACACTTATTCAAAGCAATACAACTGATGCTACCTTTTCTGAAGCACCATCTGTCTTTCCAAATATTCTTTGGGAGGAAGACAATGCAGTGAGTATACCAATCATGATCTTATTTCTTCTCTGTCATTGTCTTTAAACTCGGGATATCGATCTTTGACTACCAAATCATCCATCTCTCTTGACACAGTAAATCCAACAATTATCCCCTAGCAAAACTTCACTTCTTCACAACAGCCATCGTCATGTATAGATCCCTACGTGCACAGTGTGCATGTGCACGAAAGACTCGACCTCGTTCGACCCCTTGTAACCTCTAACATCGTCAACCCTCTTCAATCCATCTCCTCGGCATCTAACTTTAGTATCCTGAACAATGCCACTGAAGATTCTTCAACTCTACACACTCCCCCAAAAAAAATCTTGCCATCGCTGATTAGTATCCCACGGTTAGCTATTTCTTCCCCTCAGTTACAAAAATCAAGACTAGCTAAGAATCTATCTCTCTCTCTCTCCTCATAACACCAGTGCCTCGAACATGGTCCTTCGAAGCAAGAAATCTATCACCTCGTATGAAAATTCATCTGCTCAATGATGCAAACCATTGGAGCTTGGAATGTCAGAGGGGCACACCATGAAACCAAACTATCCCAATGCAAAACCATGATATCACAGCATAACTTGTGTATATTAGCCATTCTTGAAACAAAGTTAAATCTTGTCCACTCTATCAGAGCTGCTAAATATATTAACCCAGGGTGGGATGTCATTCACAATCTTGATGAGGCGCCTTATGGTAGAATCCTTATTGTTTTCGACCCTAATTTAATCCTCCTTTTCAAAGTATTCGCTAATTCTCAAATCATTCGCTGCCATGCTAAAAATATCATCACCTCTAGCACTTTCTATATATCAGTTGTCTACGCAGCTAATAATAAAGCTGCTAGAATTTCTTTTCTCCACGACCTACCCATGCTACGTTAAGATACTCATCCATGGATCATTTTTGGTGACTTCAACTGCTGTAACGAGCTTGCTGATAGACTTGGTGGCAATCCGCTCTCAATTAATGAAATTGAACCACTGCGTACTGCAGTTATTGATTCTAACACAGTGGAAATTAAGATTACTGGCATGAGATTCTCATGGAACAACAAACGTAGACATGGGAGAAGGACCTACTATAAAATCGACCATGATTTTGGTAACCACCTTGCCCTCTCCAAATGGCCTACCTTATATAACCACCTTCCTCCTCCGCTCCTTTCTGACCATTCTCCCCAAATCATTCACCTTCGGGAAGATGGCATCAAAAGCATATCAAGTTTCAAATTTTTTAATACTTGGGTTAATGAACCTGATTTTTTTTGACATAGTTAAAGAAGTTTGGGCAAAACCTGTTTATGGTAATCCTATGTCTATTTTGCAGGTAAAGTTGAAAAGTACCAAGCTGGCACTCAAGCAATGGTCAAGAAACAAATTTGGAGAAGGAAATAAACAAAGCACGTACTGGAGGAATAAACTGGTAGAGATTCAAATAAACTTGCAGGATGATCCCCACAATACTACTATTAGCACAATGGAGACATACATATCTTCTTAGTACTACAATGCTCTATCCAGTGAGATTTCAATGTTGAATCAAAAAGCGAGACTTAAATGGAGAACTGATGGTGACAGGAACACTGCTTTCTTCCACGCTAACTTAAAGGCTAAGCATTCCAGAGAAAATATAGTTACCATTCTCGATGACGAAGGTAATGTTCAGAGTTCTAAACAGGGTGTGGACGAGGCTTTCATAAAACACTTCACCAATCTTTTCAACAACTCCGACAACTATGAACCTGACATTAACCTCATCGATCCCACATTCCTTCCCAAGTTGTCTGATGACGAACATGCCTCCTTGAAACTTGTTGTTACTGATGAAGAGATCAAGTCGGTTATGTTATCTCTTAATAGGAAATCAGCGGGTGGTCCAGATGGTTTTAATGATAATTTCTATTTTGCATGTTGGGACATTGTCAAATTGGAAATGTTGCGTGCAGTGAAGAACTTTTTCAAGAATACCAAACTGATACCTTCTTTCAACAACACAACCATTGCTTTGATTCCTAAAGTCAACAATCCTAACACGGTGTCTTCTTTCAGGCCTATCTCGTGCTGTAACACTATCTACAAATGTATCTCTAAAATCATTGCGACCAGGATGAAATCTGTCATGCATAACATTATATCTTCTAACCAAGCTTCTTTTTTGCCAGGACGAAACATCTTAGATAATGTCTTACTGGCTCATGAACTTCTGAATGGTTACAGTAACAAGAACTCTACTCCTAAAGCTATGCTAAAATTGGACATCATGAAGGCTTTCGATATGCTTCGGTGGAAGCCATTGTTAAAGTTATGCAGTGTATGAATTTTCCTGCGAACTTCATTGCTTGGATTGTTGATTGTCTATCCACCGCTCGTTTCTCGGTCAACGTTAATGGTTCCAGTGTGGGATTCTTCGGAAGCAGGCATGGCATCCGTCAAGGGGACCCAATATCGCCTTATATATTCATTCTTGTCATGGAACTTCTCACGCAACTGTTTAAAAATAAATCGACTACAGGGCATATCAAACTCCACCCGAGATGCTCTAACCCGGAGATTCTACCTTTAATGTTCGCTGATGACCTTGTTATTTTCTGTTCCCCGGACAACTCTACAATGCACGCCATTATGCATACTCTTCATGTATTTCATGCAATAACTGGATTATCTGTCAATCTTCTCAAATCTGAAATGATAACTTTTGGCCTCACTACAACCCAAAATAATGCTATTCGGGTTATAACTGGTTTACGGATCAGTAATAACACTATTTCTTATCTTGGGCTTCCCATCACTCTTGCCAAAATAACAGTCAACCAATGTTTACCCTTGTATGAAAAGATCATTTCTAGACTTGAGTCCTGGTCGAGCAAATTGCTGAGCCAAGCTGGAAGAGTTACTCTAACGAAGTCAGTGATCTTCTCCATACAAGTCTATTGGGCTAGAACGTTCATATTACCTCAGAAACTCATCAACGTGATTCATTCAGCTTACATGAGATTTATTTGGACTGGGAAAACTGTGGGTCGATATTTAGCCCCTATTAGTTTCAAGAAATTAGAAAAGCCTATTGCTAATGGAGGCCTTGGAATTATTAACATGCTCCACTGGAATCGGTCAGCTATGGCTCGTCTTATCTACGACTGCATTACTGCTAAAAGTAATATATGGGTTAAATGGTCCATGGTTCACGTGCTGCGTGGCTGCAACTTTTGGAAAATGGCTGCTCCAACTAAGATCAGCTGGACGTGGAGATCTATTTTCAAGCTTAAGGAAGCTATTCTTCCCCTTGTTCGATACCCACTTAATAATAGCAATGTAGTTAGTTTTTGGGACGATCCATGGATAGATAGTGGAGTGATCTTGAGGCGTGTTCTTTCATATGCCGAGTTAGTGCAAACTAGTGTGAGACAGGAAGTGACTGTTCAGAGTTTCATCAACGGTAATACCTTATGTCTTCCTAGGACTTCCAACTTTAGAATCCAACAACTCTGGAATAAGGCGGCTCATTGTGAAATTAAGAATGATAGTGGCTGTTGTGTCCAGTGGGGAAATAATGTTAATAGTTTCAGTATTAAAGAAACTTACTCCTTCCTGTTTGGGGCAGTAGGAGAGAAATGCAAGTTGAGGCGACGAATATGGTGCACTGATAATGTTCAGACAGATAATCTTTTTAACTGGAAAGTTATGAATAGGGCTCTTAATACTAAAATTAAGCTACTAACAGAGGGGTTCTTGTTAATGCCTGCTGTGTCTTCTGCCATCATTCTCCTGAGATGGTTGAGCATTTGTTTTTTGAATGTGCTTATCTGAATGCACTTTGGAAGACTTGGATTAGGATAATTGGTAGAAACTGGAAAGGAGCTAACAATGTTATGCAGTGGAAGTACATCTATGATAACATTGGTGGTAAAGGTGATTTGAATAGACTTTTCTTATACGTCGTCAAAAGATTCATGAAAGTGGTCTGGGACGAAAGAAACTGATGTGTTTTTCGACCGGATAAATGCTTCACGCCAGAACTGTTCGAGAAGCATTTGATGCAGGAGATTAGGCGTGATTTTTGCCATATCTCTTTTGCTTTTGACCCTGGCATCTTCTGTTAGTCTCCCCTTCTAACTTCTGTTTTTGTTGTGTTTTCTTTGTTTTCCCAGTGATTGTTGCACATTGTTTTTCCTTGTATTTCTTGCAAGTTTTTGACTTGTACTTCCTCCTCCTCCGGGTGTAGCAATAATATGGTAGGGGTCCATTTAACCCCGCCGGCTTTGCCAAAAATAATAATTATATATTAATTGACTCAATTAATTAATTAAATAATCCTTGATTAAAACTTAAATAATAAATTAAACCTTTATTTAAAATAATTAAATCATAATTAAGTTTTAATTAAATCTTAACTTACATTTAACTTAATTACTAATTAGTTAATAATTAAACCCTTTTATAAATAAATAATTAGCCTTTAATAATTTATTAAAAATAATAATAATTCTCAAATAATTAATTAAATAATAATTAACCTTTAAAATAATTCTCTCTTTATCAATTCTATCAAATAGCTTTACAGATGTGATCTACTAGGCAATACGAATCTAACGTTGAAATCCGTAGGTCAAACGGATTTAAATTGAGCAAGTTATATGGTTTTCAACTTTAAAACTTGATTTAAAATTAAACACTTCAATTAATTAAAATCCAACCGTACTTGAGCCCAAACCTGACACAACCAAACTATTTTATCTCCTCTATACTTAACTTCTAGGTTCAAAAGCAACTCCTCCCTCCAATACTAAACAAAAGCCTGGAAACCAACATATACATGCACACTGGTGCACATGCATAGCCTACCACCACCGAAAACCAACCCGACACCATCACCACCCAACGATGCACATTGCCTCTCTCTCGTAGACCCTCCACCATAATTAATTGCTGCTCAAATCAAATTCTGGCCATAAGCCGAAGCTTCCAGGAACACCCAAACTGATGATGCCACCTCATTATTAAGCCACAGCCACGCCATACTTATCTACAAACCAACCATACATGCACCAACGTGACCATCCTCTCCTACTCTACCTCCAGGCTAAGCAAAGTCGGACCCGACGTCCCATGTTGCTACCAGATCTTTTGCGTTCGAGACTCACCCGCATCATACTCCCAAACCCTAAACCAAGCTCTGACCACCACCTCACTCCACTTGGGACCGCACAACCGTCGCCAATATCTTCCCCATGTCCCAAGGCTCCTCCAACCACAACTACCTGACCCATCATTAAAAACTTCGCAAAATTTCAAATTAAACCCAATTCTATTCAACTTGCTCTCAAAGCCAAATCCCATGCTTAAAAATCACCTGAATACCACCAAAAATCATGAATCGATGTGATGAACACGATGATACAATCCATTCGCCAAATTAGGATTGTTTAAAATTTCATTTTTATAGCTTGCTTGCTGTAATAAATCAATTTTTGTCATCCCAGTTGACAAAACATTGAACGAACAATTTTAAAAATAAATATGGATCTAAATGAACATCTTTGCAGTTGGCGGCTCAAGTAATATCAAATGGTTTATGAGATACTGATTTTTAAACTCTTAAGATGGTGTATGTTTTGAGTTTGTAAAACAAAAACAGAGAATATAATATAAACATGTAAGTAATTATTTGCATGTACACATCATTAGCTTCCTCACAGTAAGTATGCTCTTAAATCAACCATTTAAACATGCATAATATTTTTAAACAAACTATAACAACAAAGATTCAGCCTTTCTTACCACTTATATTTTTTTAAAGTGTAAACAAGATTAAGATTATTAAGCTCACTTTTATTTTCCTTGCTTTTTGAAATGCTAATCAAATCTTTAAGCTTTTGAATCTTTGAATGAATGAAGCTTCTTTTTGAACTTGAAGTTGAGACTTTTACTTTTAAAAATTTTAAAGGAGGAGAAAATGTAGAAAGGAGCTGAGTAGGGAAAATGGAAATGAAGTATAAGATGAAAGGAGGGTCAATATAAGTATATCATGACATACTTGATGATTAAAATAAGGAAAAACAAAACCCAAATGATATCCTTTCCATTCTTATACCTCATGCCACCATTTTGTCCCCAACCCTCCATTCATTACAACATGCAATAACACATCCATGTACTTAATGTTTCCCAATGGACTTAAACATCTTTTCATGTATCCATAATCGTATTTATATTATATATACTTAAACACACATGTGTATATATAGAGATGTTATATAATTCTGACTTAAACATAAATGTGTGCGTATATTTATATCATAGTGTACATGCTAATATTACAATAATACGACAATTTTTAGTCGATGAAAAGTTGGAAAACGAATTTCGGTCACGTTTTCGATTTTTCTTCGAACTAAACATTATTATAAACAAATTTTAAAAACTATTTCACCATCATTATTTATTATTAAAAAGGGGTTTATTTTAATTATAAAAACCAATATTTGAATATTTAAAATTAATTAAATATTCAAAAATTAAAATGGTGAAATTCAATGTCGTTATAGTTGTGATGTGAGATTCTGTGTTGTTTGATTTCTTTTTGTCTTCTTTCTTCCTCTTTCACCCCAACAGCCTGTCTTTCAGACGACTAAATAATCGACAAACGAATACCTAGGATGTATTTAGTGTTGTCTTTAGTAGTAAGAAAGGTGGATCGTTGCATCTGGTTCAAAGCGCAAGGTTAAGCGAGAATCTTGGCTTTGGTGGGGTAAACTCATTCGAGATAAGGTTAATAGCACCCTAGAATAAGTTTGAGTGTATTAGAGAGCGTATTATTTAGTGGTATAAAAATATTTTATATTGTGTCGATTGATCTGTTGAGCGGTATATGGATCATGGTCAATACGAGCAGCTAACTTTATTGATAGGGGTCCTTAAACAGTTAAACTAGGCCAGCCGGCACGGTATTGTTTTAAAATGGGTAAATGAAATAATTTTACCTAGGTTTATATTTTATGTATAAAAAAATAGTATAGTTATTTTTTATGTATTATTTGTTAAGGAATGATAATATTCTATTATTATCATTAGGTTTTATCAGTTATGCTCATCCAGTTAAGCATTGGCCAGGGTTGAGTGGTTATATAGATAGTTTTCCTCTTGAAAATATGGGTTAGGAGAATAGGAAATTGGGGCAACATTGAAATGAACACCTTGTGAATTAAATTTCACAATTCGACTATAGGGCATTCGATGTTAATGTTGGACCAAGGATTTGATTTAATAAAAGATGTGTATTAAAGTTTGAATATTTAGGAATGATTTTATAGAAGAACATAAAGATTGAGTTATAAGATAGGACGTTAAAATAAAAAGATTTAAGTAGGAAACTTAAGGACCGAAATTTCACTGGTTTGAAAATGGTTTTCAAGGTTTGGAAAGTAATAATAGTACTATTTGGAAGTATTTTGGTTTAAGTATAAAATTTTTGAGAATGAAGATTTTAAGTCAGTAGTATTTTCTTTGGATTGATCGGGTAACGAGTCTTGATTTGTTTTATGATAATTAGAATAATTTTCTAAGAGATAATCAGATGTTTACCGAGGTAAATATTGTAGTGCACTTAGTAAATTATTCTCTTTATCATTGTACGATTGAAACAAGTTCAAATTCGAACGAACCCAAAGCAAGTTGGTAATAAATATTTTGTTGAAAATATGTAAAGTATTATTTCAAAAAGGGAGTTTCGGAATAAAAGAAGTATTTTTAAGTTAACTAGTTCGAGTGGCCCAAAAATAACTAAAAATAGGAAAGAGATGTGTTCATATGGTAAACACTTCTCTTGAGTATTATCCTTCTAGATAAGGGAATGCATGCTACTGTTTAGTAGTACCCAATTCTTTAGTATCATTTTGGTGTTACTCGAGCCATATGTATATTTTCTATGTATTAAATATATAGTATCATTTTAAAAGATTTTTGAAATAAAAACTGGGTATTTGGCTCCAAAATTTTTAGGAGTAAAGATATCTTGATTTAAAATAGTTAATAAATGAAGTTTCAAAATGGAATTAATTTAATCAGAAAGTTTAATAAACTTGGTTTTATTAAACAATGTCCTCTTGAATTTTAATACTTAGGAGGTTAAATAGTATTTAATGTTATTGGGGCGGCTAATAAAAACCTTTACCTTAGAGATGTCCAAGAAAAAGTAGACTCTAGGACTGAGTTTGGATTCCAGCATCCTACTTTTCTTAGCTACTTACCAAGTTGAATAGGTAAGGAGGTTGAATTGGTCAGCTTAGTTTTAAAGACCAAAAATTATTTTCTGCCTATGTATGAATAGTTAAAAGTGAAAAGAATTAAAAATCAAATGTTTTATATAGATACACTCTTAAGATGTAGTATAGTACTATACAAGTTGAACTTTTGTTGGTTTTATGAAATGTTTTTATAAATAATTTTAGTAGAAATTGAGTTGGTATTAGTGAGAACCAATAAAATAAGTGTGTAAGTTGAGCATGGATTATTTCTCCTTTTTAATATAGTTTTGATATAAGATTCGAGTACGTGACTTTACGATGTTTCACACCATTACAAAATTAAGATCTATCACTCAATTTTTGATGGCGAACACATGGCGAAGGTTCTTGATAGAGAACCAAAAATTTTTATCATAGTATATGGCTATAGAAGGAGAACAGATGTTCCTAATAAAAGATCCTGACCGGAGTCTGTAGTATCCCCTTACTTGGAGGCCCAAAACTAACGGCTACGGATGCGGCAGTCATCCATAGTTGTTAATCCACGTCGACCAAATATGACAATGTTAGATACATTGGTACACAGAAACACATGAACATGTAAAAAAATTAGAACATCAAATAAGACCCAAATTCCATTTCAAAACATTTCAAATTCATTACATAATCCTACAATCGTTAACCACGTTTAGAGTAAATATATTTATTATAACGTACGCCAAGAGTGATATATGAAAATGCCCCTATAGTTGATCAGAGTATATGTAGGCAATTAACAACTTTGCCTTTACATCAACAACACAGTGGAATCAAAATAAAAGAGAACTCTAGATAACTATCATGCCCTCTACGCATCTCTGGAGCTTTATTCATCTAAGGAGGAACATGAACATCCGAACTCTCAAACTACTCAAAATCAATTAAGTACCTGAGAGTTTAAGGGGAAAACATAAACTTTCGAGTCAGACATAAAGCCTAGTACGAATAGTAATTTACCATCTCAAACCATTTAGATGTCTAGTGATACCATACTGCTTAGCAGAATGGGTTTTCCTCTCACTAGTATCTTAAAACCTTTATAAAACCATATACTGTGCTCCTGCATCCACAATGGTTAAAATAATTCAAAACAATATGATATGATGATATGCAAAACAAGCGAATCAAATTTGGATTACCCAACCTCATTAATTTTGACTATCTGTCATAGTTATAGTTTCTATGGTTACTATTAACCTAATAGTTTTCATAGGCTGACTAATAACCGATAAAATGTTGACTAATAACCAGTAAAATGTTTAAGGGCTCCCTGTCCAGTTACATAGTTTTCAGGGGATAACTAAGAACCTATTGGCCTCTGCCAATATCTTTACTATTTCTTAGGTTCTCTCTGAACCTATTGGTAACTCCAGTATCTTTTTTCTTATCCTAGTTTTCATAGGTTGATGAAGAACCTATCGAAATCTGTCAATATCTCAATCCAAATATAGTTTTCATGGGCTAACTACAAACCTATTGGCCCTTGCCAATATTAAATCATAGTTTTCATGGGCTAACTATAAACCTGTTTTTCTGACATCTTCATTTATACATAGTTCCCATTGGCATCCTATGAACTTATTAGCTCCTATCAATATCTTTTCCTGTACACAGTTTTCATGGGTTTACTGTGAACCTATTAGCCCCTGCCAATATCTTTGATCAGTTTAGTTTATATTCACTACAGGGTCAACCTAGCTGGTTATTCTTCCCTTCCCCAAATTATCATTATGGATTCATTACAATGTGAATATATATACATATTTGAAGAAGCAAACATAATAACAAAACAATACCACTCCTCTGAATATTTTATCAAGGAAAGATTCTTCTTAAAACCATTTCAAAACTTCTTTACTTAGCCATGGGTTATTCCTTTAAAATTAGATTAGGTTATTTGTTTTGAAAAACTAAGGCTTTCGAAACCTTCAAAACATTTCTTTCGACCTCACTAGATAACGTCCTTCGAAAGCATATAAATCGCTTTTCAAAACATTAGTCCCCTACCTTTCGAAACACTTTAAAGCCCCTATTTCGAAACCTTTCGAATGTAATAAAGTATTACTTATTAACTCTTATAAGCATAGCTTCAAATCCATTGAAAGTGCCACTTTTGAAACCTCTTAAAAGTCTTTGTTATGAAACCATTGGGTTTATATTTAAAAATATCATTTGAATCAAAGTGAATATAAATGAAAGTATCTCTTTAGAAACCATTCTTTATCATATAAAAGTATTGGGGAAACTTGATGGCATCAGAACCATTCCTTTCAAAAACTTCAAAACATTTAAGCCAAAACACCGTAGGATGGCATCGAAACATAATTTCGAAGCCATTGCCTTCGAAACCAATGAACCCTTTCGAAAGCATTTAGGCAGTGGCTTGTCATAGGTTTAAAACAAAAACAACCCCTCGAAAGCATTGATTACTTTAACACACTCGAAAGGTATAAAAAGAGCAGCAGTGTTTCGACTAGGTCGGAACCATCATTTACGAAAGCATTCTTTTATAAACGAGGTCTTAGTCTAAAGCTCTAGTTTTAAATAATGAAAGGCGGCAACAAGTTTTAAATTAACTAGGTATCAACTTGGTCGAAAGCACCCTTCAAAAACAAGGCCGACGCATATCTTTTAAAAGTAAATAATGGCTTCGTCTCTATCGAAAGCAAAGCTTTCGACACTCTGCCTCCCACTTCGTCAATCCATTTTGAACCAATCTCATTGATACCATGTGGATTGGTTTCGACTAGGTTGGTCTTGACTGAGATGAAGCAAAGCTTTGGAGTCGAAAGGCACTTCTAAAGGAAGCGGATCCAACTATTTTGGCTAAAAACAAATTTACACCAATTAAAGCAAATACTTTCTAACTAACTTGCCACATGTAAATATATGGTTGGTTGCCTTAACCTTTCAAATTATTTACCATATAACTGCTGCTTAATTTCATATTTAAACCAAGGTTAATTTAGCAAATAAGCTCTTCCATTAAGCAAAACTAATAATGCCAATAAGTCCTTCTAAAATAATTTAATTTCCATAACAAATCACTTAGGAAAAATCCCCCAAAATTATAGAAATTCACTATCATCATTTTATCTAACATATCAAAATTTCAGACCCAAATTCTCAATATGATTTCTATAACAAATTTCTAAACCCAATTGACCATAGTTTCCTTAAAAAATTCTTAATAATCTTTCCATGATTTGGAAAAATATCAAAATTAAAACCCAACTTCAAAATCATATTTTACATTGCATAAATTTTTTCCATGGCATAAAGATCATTTATAATCAGTTTTGCCCTAAATCTGCATAAATCCTCATTTAAAAAATCCTATTTAAATTAAAAAAATATATAATTCAAGCATATCATCATCCAAATCATCATAAAAACAAATTTAATCTTAAATCCGAAAACATATGATCATAAAAAAATAGAGATGATATAAATTATTGTTCACTTTAATTAAGATAAGGAGATTGAAATGAGATTGAGATTTATTCCCCTTCTTTAATTCCTTGGTTTGACTTGAATTCTCTTTTCTTCATAGCTATGGTCGGATCCCCTTTACGTTTGTGTTTTTCTTTTGCACGTGAATGGGAAAAATGAAAAGTGAATGGAATGAGAATATATATAAGGGTAAAGGGATTATGAGTGGCTAAATCACGTCATGCCCTTATGTAAATTAGTTAACTTGAAAACCATTTTTTAGCCCATTTAGTTAATTAATTGAGCACGGCCTTAATTTTATTTTCATATCTCAATCTCCTTATCATTCTAATTTTTACGTTATTCTATTCAAGTTATCTAATTAAATCTTTCTGAATAATGTTATCAAAAATTAGGAGTGTTACAGGCTCCCATCCTTATAGAATTTGGTCCTTGAAATTCAGTAAGGACTAAATACTAAACACAGCAAACATATGTAATGACTCCTAACAACCATACTAGTCGACCTAACTAGCAGCTATCTATATAAATTTAATATAGAGATACCCTCAAAGCAGATCAGGATAAGTATCTCGAATCATGTCTCCTGCCTCCCAAGTACAGTCCTTCTCGTTTTGGCTCCACTGAACTTTCACCAACTTGATTGTTTTGTTCCTTAGTCTTTTCTCACCTCTCGCTACAACCTGAACAGGTCGTCTAACAAAAGTCAAATTAGGCTCAACTATCAAATCTTCCAACCCTGTCAGAAGAATAATAGTCTCTGGATCATGCACATACTTGCGAAGATGAGACATATGAAATACATTACGGACACATGACATATTGCTCGGCAACTCTACTTTATATGTGAGCTTTCTAATCCTCTCTATAATTTGGAACGGACCAATATATCTCAATGTCAGTTTCCCTGACTTTCCAAACCGTACAACACCCTTCATCGGTGATACCAAAATGAAAACCCAGTCTACAACTCATAACTCTAGATCTTTATGCCTTTTATCTGTGGAACTCTTCTGTCTGAATTGAGCTTCCTTCATTCTTTCTCGGATCAACTCAATCTTCTCTGATGCCTCCCTAACCAAATCTGCATCTAAGACAAATCTGTCTCCTGTCTCTAACTAAAATGCTGGTGATTTGCACGGCCTTTCATACAAAGCTTCAAAAGGCGTCATTCCTATACTAATCTGATAACTATTATTATAGGAAAATTCAACCAAATGCGGATGATCTTCCCAAGATCCACCAAATTCCAATACAAAAGCTCTTAGTAAATCTTTGAGGACCTTGTTGACTCTCTCCGTCTGCCCATCCGTCTGAGGGTGACATGCAGTTCTCATATTCAGCTTAGTGCCTAACATATCCTATGGACTCTTCTAGAATTTGCTAGTGAACAAACCATCTTTGTCACTGACTATTCTAATAGGAACTCCATGAAGTCTAACCATGTTCTTCATGAACAACTTAACTAAAACAGGTGTTGACCTGGTTAAATTAACTGGAATGAAATGGGCACTCTTGGTCAAACTATCCACCATAACCCATATACTTTCATTTCCCCCATTTGATCTTGGCAACTCATCTATAAAATCCATGGATATCGAACCTCGTTTCCAAAATAGAATTTCTAAAGGTTGAAGCAATCCATTTGACTTCTGATGTTCGGCTTTCGTTTGTTGACAGTTTGCACACTGCCTAACCCATAAACTAACATCCCTCTTCATACCTTCCCAACAAATTCTCTTCTTCATATCTTGATACATCTTGGTCCCTCGAGGATGAATCGTAAACTTGGATCGATAACATTCCCCTTGAACTTCTTTTCTCAAGTTATAAACATTTGGAATACACGACTGTTCCTTCTTTCTCAACCATCCTTTCTGGTCAAGACTAAAATCCCTTAGATCAACGATCTCGGTTCCAACCTCAAGCCTTCTGATCTTTTAAGCTAATAATGGATCTTCCTTCTGCTTAGAAGCAGTTCTCTCGATCAACACTGGACGTACTTATAAACATGACATCATGGAAGTACTGTGGCTAGAACTAGAAGTTGATCCTAACTACACACTACAGGTAGTCAAAGCTTTTAAATCCTTCCATTCTGCCAACATAGCTAACACCACATTCTGATGTATTCTTCTAAGAGCGTCTGCTACTTTATTACCTTTTCCTGCCCTATACCAAAACCATAAGCAGTTAAAAACTTCAGCCATCTCTGCTATCTCATAATCAACTCCTTATAAGAGAATAAGTATCTTAAAGACTAATGATTTATGTATAGCTCAAATCTCTCTCGTAAGAGATAATGTCTCCAAATCTTCAACTTGAAGATCACCGTAGCCAACTCCAAATCATGAGTAGGATATGTCACTTCATTCGGTCAAAGCTGTCATGAAGCGTATGCAACCACTTTACCCTTCTACATCAACACAGCTTCTAATCCAATCCACATGCATCAATATACACCACCAACCCATGGTTTCCGTCTGGAACTACTAACACTGGTGCATCGGTCAACAAATGCTTTAACTCAAGAAATGCTTCCTCACATTTATCGGACCAGAAAAACTTCGCCTTCTTTCTGTTTAGCTTAGTCAAAGGCGTTGCTATCCATGGGAAATCCTTGATGAATCTCCGGTAATAGCCAGCAAGTCCAAGAAAAATTCTAATCACAGTCACCATCTCTGGTCTCTTCCAATTATTAACAGCTTCGATTTTATCTGGATCAACTGACAACCCTTTCTATGAAACAACGTGACCAAGAAACTTAACTTCTTTCTTCTAAAAATGATACTAGGAAAACTTTGCCTTTAGCTCATGCTGCCTCAGCGTCTCAAGCATGACTCTAAGATAATCTTCATGCTCTCTTTTATCCTTAGAGTATAAAAAAATGTCATCTATAAATACCAACACGAATCTATCCAAATACTCTCGGAAGACTCAGTTCATCAAATCCACAAAGAAAGAAGGTGCATTTGTTATCCCGAATGGCATACTAACCACTCGTACGAACCGTACATGGTCCGAAATGCTGTCAAAGGAATACTGTCCTCTGCCACTCTTAACTGATGAAAACCTATCGCCAAATCCAACTAGGAAGACACTCTGGCTCCACACTCCAGTAGACCTAAATACTGAACAACACTGATCTGATGACTGGTCAAATAGGTCATCAATTCTCGATGAAGGATACTTATTCTTTATCGTCCTCTCACTCAACTGACGATAGTCGATACATATCCTTAACGACCCATCTAGTTTCTTCACGAATATTGTGGCTGCTCCCCTAGGCAAACTACTTGGTCTAATAAAATTCCTTCTTTCTAGACCTACTACCTACACCTTCAATTCCTTCATCTCAGTCGGTGTCATCCTGTTAGGTGGTCTACTTACAGGTCCAACTCCTGGCACAAGATCTATCTGAAACTCAACAGCTTTTTTTGGTGGTGGTCCTGTGACCGGCTCAAAAACATCTGCATACTCTCTTGCTGCTTGAACCTGGCTTAACTCTTCTCCTGCTTTCATTACACTTAATTAAGCACGGCTACTCCAGTCAGAATTCTCCACTGAGAATATAATTTAGTTATGAATATCAGAGCGTCTTGGTGATATCTCCCCATACTGGCAAAATATCCTAGCCTCATACCTTCTCAACAATCCATACCAAAATGATTCTGAAATCTATGAAATCAAAAACATACAGACTGCATGCACACTTGTGACCTAACAAATCAAGTTCTAACTGGTCACATCTCATCCCTAGAGTTGCATACCCTCTTGGTGGATTCATAGCCCTTAAGGAAGTAACAAGGTATGTTGGTTCTAAGCATAACCTATCAAACAGACACTGGGATATAAATGAATGTGATGCATCGGTATCAAATAGTATCCTAATTGGTATACTCTAAATCAAAAACATACCTTCCATCACAATCTTCCCTTCTTCGGCTACAATTGGCTTAGCAGATGATAGTCCAATAGCAAAAACCTTTCCCTTGTCCGCCCTAACTGGTTCTGGACACTGATTCCCATAATCCCCAAATTAATCACAGTTGAAGCACTTCACATTCTTCTTATCTGCAGCCTTCTTCCCCTTGCCTGTCCAGGACTCATTTGCATAACGACCCTTCTTGTTACATATGTAGCAAACTAGCTCAGCCTTTTCCTTCTTGGCAGCATCTCCCTTGTGGGATCCCTTCTTCTTAAAGAATTTCATTTTTCTTCCCTCAGAACCCTGGGTTTCAACTGGCTTCCCTCTAGCACAAATAACAAGCATCTCCTAATGGCAGATTGCCATCTCCATAACCACATTACAAGGATCACGGATATGTGTCAGGATCGCCCTAGCAAGCTCAAGTCTCTATCCCAAATGAACCTTTCATTTCTCCTGATGTCGAGACAACTCATCAAACTTAGTAGCATACTCGATAATTGACATCTCTTCCTGAACTAGATACATAAAATTTCTCATTAACACTGACTTAGCAACCTCAGATAAAAACCTATGTTCAAATCTCCTTCTGAATTTAGCCTATGTCAACTCTTCCTTCGAAACTCCAGTGGTAACACTATTCCACCAATGAAGTGCTGACCATTGCAACTGTCTAGAGGCCAACCTTCTCTTCTGCTCATCACCTAAACCCAGATCAGCAAATACTCTCTCGTAATATAACATCCAATTCTCTATCTCAGTAACATCTTCTATTCCCATAAATGGCTTCCCACCAAGACTGTGTAATCTATGCTCAGCTTAGCATAATTATTCCCAATTAGAGCCACATGATTAGCTCCTCCAACATTTCCAACCACTCCAGTAACAACTCCTGCTTGCTCCATTGGTTGTGGTGCTTCTCCAAGATTTCCTCTTCTGTTTTCTACTTCCATATCTTCTTTCTTGTAAATCTACATATGAGCCTTAGTAAATATAGAAGAACGATCTAAGAGAGAGGGGAATACATACTTATATACATATATATATACATATATATATATATATCAAATACAGGTACGTTACTATAGCATAATCCCAAACCCTGATCTTATTTTCTAATTCATTGGATTATGTTTCAAAAAAGCTTTTAGGTTTAACTTTTCTTTTAGGTTTTCATAAACCTTGCTCTAATACTAACTTGTAGCATCCCCCTACTTGGAGGCTCAAAACTAATGACTACGGATGCTACAGTCATCTATATTCATTAATCATCGACAACCAAATACGGCAATGTTAGATACATTGATACACAAAAACACATGAATATGGGAAAAAATAGAACATAAAACTAGATCCACATTCCATTTCAAAATATTTCAAATTCATTACATCATCCCATAATCGTTAACCACGTTTAGAGAAAATATATTTATTACAACATACGCCAAGAGTGACATATGAAGATGCCCCCTTGGATGAGCAGAGTATATATAGGCAATCAGTGTCGGCCCGACTATATTGGTTGCCCTAGGCAAAATTGGAGGGAAAATGACAAGGAGGAAAAAAATTGGTAGCTCTGGGAATTGAACCCAAGTTTATAGGATACAATTTAGATATTAGACCACTAAGCTATGTGATGTTTTGTTAATTATTTGCCCTGCTACATTCACAAATAAATATTTTTTAAAAGCATCCGGTACTTTTTGTTGCCCCTCCGTCACCTCCGGCGGCGTTGCCCTAGATGAATGTCTCGGTTGCCTTGCCTTGGGGCCGGCCCTGTAGGCAATTTAACAACTTTGTCTTTACATCAACAACATAGTAGAATCAAAATAAAAGAGAACTCTAGATAACTATCAAGCCTCTTGCACGTCTCCCGAAGCTTATTCGTCTAAAGAGGTACCTGAATACCTCAACTCTCAAACTACTTAAAATCAATTGAGTACCCGAGAATTTAAGAGGAAAACATAAACTTTAAGTCATATATAAAGCTTGGTATGAATAATAATCTACCATCTCAAACCATTCAGATATCTAGTGAGATCACGCAGCTTAGCGAAATGGGTTTTTCCCTCACTAGTGCCTTAAAACCTTTATAAAACCATATATTGTGCTCCTGCATCCACGGTGGTTAAAAAATTAAAAACAATATGATATGATGATATGCAAAATAGGCGAATCAAATCTGGATTATCCATCCTCATTAATTTTGACTATTTGTCACGGTTATAATGTGATGACCCGCCTTTCTAACCACAGAAAGACGTATCATCAATAAGAAAAGAAAGGGATAGAAATAGAAAAGATAGAAAGAAAGAATAACAACATCAGAATCTCACAGCGGAATGGAACAAAATATAATACATCACATAACTATTACATAGTTTTTATATATATCAGAGTTACACAACATCATACAACAGGACAGTCATATACATATCTGTCAATACATACATCCAAAATACAACATACATCAACTACACAGCGGAACTAGATAGATAGATACATACGTCTAGGCTTCTGCTCCAAGCTCCTCAAGAACTCAACAATCCCAAAACCTATCACTTGGCTACTCATAAAAATTTGAGTATCCAAGAGTTTATGAAAAACAAAATATAAACTCCGGGTCAGACATGGGTCTGGTGTGAGTAAACGGGTTAAAGTTGTTTAACTTTGAAAACCATTTGGAAATAAAGGTATCACGTAAGACTTCCTATACGTAAACACGAGTAAATTTTAACTTACGCTAACCAAAACATTTTATAGGAAATCCAGTGATATTATAATAGTATCTAGGGTTTTCAAACAAATAGAAAATAGCCGAAATTGTTACATGATTAAATTCCAGCTACTAGCCATGAAAGTGGGTAATACAAATCAAAACCGTAGGGTCTCGTAGGGAAAATGGGTTTCCATCAATGGCAGGGCTACTGGGGTAACGCTCGTCACAGTATGGGGCCTAGATCACCGTACCGAGGTCACTCCCGACCCCCTACAACTCAGGGCCAGAACCATTCCTTACTGAACAGCCCCGAACAAGATAACCCTGCAGTTGTGGCCAACAACTGCCCACACAGCCGAAATAAAAAGGGACATCTAGACAGGGGTATATCTCATCCTGCTTGGGTGCTACCCACCTAACCTTGTTGCATCTCCCATGTTTTAGCCATTCCCAGTTGATGAGGCTTGAGGCTGCGATTACCTTTAGAGAACATATCTCTTAGAATGCTCACCGCCCGCCTGACGATGTGCTGAAAGCATTCAATCCATACAAGTTCGTTCCGGGTTCGAACGAAACTGAAGGCATTATCTCATTATACTCGTTTTGGAATCACCCTCAGAGTTAACGACAATAACCCTTGCATTCTGAAATACCATCTCGATCTTCACTTGAGTTGCCACGACCTATCGTTTAATTTGGATCGATGTTGGAATATCAAATTGATACTCGATCCCGGTCTCATCGAAATCCAAACGCCATTTTAAAGGCCAAGTTGTTTAATAGTTTAAACAGTTTAATTCAATACTTTGAGTTCACATAACAGTTATCACATATAAATCATTGACAGTCATCATAGATATATCAATGCATATCACAGAGTATCACAGAATATCACCCAATAGATATCACAATCAATCAAACAAAATCATTAATTCATATCAAATTTAGTTTAATTAACTTGACTTAATTAATTACTTAAGAATAAACCATTTTATCCTGCTTAGTTAATCACTAATTAATCAACTTATTAAATTTATTAATTACTTCTTAATTACTCACTTAATTAATTATTTCTTAATTATTAATTAATAACCTTAATTATTAATTAATAAAATTTAATTACCTATGTATAATCACTAATTACTTAATTAATCATTAATTCCAATTAATTAATCACTAATCCTTAATTAATTACTTAATTAGTAAACTACTATTTATTTATTAATTAACTTTAAGTAGTTAATTAAATTCTTAAGTTCAAATTGATTAAACACAAGATTATTAATATCAATCTTTAATTACCAATTTATTTAATCCTAAATTACTTAGTTAATTACAATTATAAATTAATTTACATTCTTAATTAACTTTCCATATAAATTATTAATCTTACATTTGCAAACCTTTCTTAATAACTTTTAAATCAAATCTCAACTTAACTTACCAACATTAATATTAAACTTTGTATAACAAGATAGCTTATAAGTGTTTAGGCTTAACCCCTAAAAAATTGGAACCCGAGGTAAACCATGTGCTTTCTCGAGTTAAAACCCGAGTCCCCCTCCTATTTTCCCGAGTTCCTTCTTCCCCTACCCTTCTTCTTCTACTACTTATCCTTTCTTCTTCTTTTTATTTTAGCTAAGTTAAAAACTGCAGTACCACTCAAACTCACGCACGCACCAGGGTTCGTCTCAAAGAAATCCTCCATCTTACTCGAGTATCACTCGAGTCGATCATCATTTGAAGCCGCTGACACTCATACGTCGTCGTGCATGTGCACGGCGCTTCGCTATCGATCTGACGAACCACTTCACCTCCGGCAAGTCACGAAACAACCTCACTCGAAAGCAATTATCAATTCAACGCGTAAAACTCGAAATGGAAAAAACACCCAGTCGTTTGAACTTCCACTCGAACATACCCAAAGAAAAGTGCCACGACCACTAACGCCGATCACCAGTGGCGACGCAACTCCGGCCACACCTCGACCATATCTTCCTCTACCATCTCCCAGAATCGCGTGCAGCTCGGTCGACCCACGGTGACAAAATCGGCAAGTTTGCAGACCATTGCAACTCGAACCCAAAAACCCTAAACACGACTCGACCTAACAATTTATGCAATAGATAATTTTTTTAGCATTTTTCCTGAATTCGTAAATCATCACACTAGCTTCACAACGAATTTCAACATCTAAAATTCGTTACATCATCAGAAATTGATGAAAAAGCATTTTTGGTTCCTTTATAAACTGCACCTTGTATACTTGGCTAAAAATTATCATTTTTGTTTTAAAAATCCTACTTTTGTATGTTTATTCAAGATATGAAATCAAATCAACAATTTAAAATATTCGAATATTACACATTGATTTCTTTTTACTGCAAATTTGAATATATAGTATCCATGTTCACTGTCAACCTTCAAACCATTTCTAGGCCATGAATTAAGTTTAAAAAATACTTTTTTAGTTAAAATTCCTAAGTTTTAAAATGTTTATATGAAGAAGTATTAGTTTTCTGTACATTTCTTTGCTCAGAAACTAGAAATACTGAAGAACATCACATATTAAAACTTCCAGTGTAACAGAGAACATTATAGAACTTCTCATTTACAGTAAATAGCAAGCACAAGATTTCATGAACTAATTATCAAGATTTAAATTTCAAAGATAGTATGTTTACTTACTTGAAAACAATCTGAACAGAGAACAACTTCCTAATTGAAACACTGCTAGCCTAATCTCCTTTATCTTCCTGCTTGTTTAGTTGAGTTGCAAACTTGAGTTATTGAATGTTTGAGTTTGTAAAGATGATGTTTATTTTTCTTTTCTTTCTCAGGCTTCTATGTTTTGTGAACGAGCTAAAATAAGATGATGTGTACATAGGAACAGCTTTGAGCAGTGGTAGGCTACAACTGGTACAATCTTTACCCTGTTTTGATTACGATTTGTGTTTAACTACTGTTAATTTGAAGTGATATTGTATTTCGGCTGGCCTTATATTTAAAATGAGATGATTTCTTTTGCAATTTGAAATGATAAATGTTGTGCTAGCATTTAATGTATATGTCTTCATATATGTTTACATATAATTATTATTGCTGATATTTATATTTGTGTACAAAGATATTTTGAACATTATGTGAATAATTTGTCTCTTTGCATTGTACATATGTATTACACACCAACATCTTTTCTAACTTATCCTATATGTTTATGTAAAATGATTATAGTTGTTGTTTTGACTTATATATTGGTTTTTGTCAAAGATTTTATTTCTGTCTTGCATACCATATGTATTTATACAAGAACTATCTTATGTTTCTATTTCCATATAAGTTGTTGTTAACATAACTTCTCAATTTTATTTCTATTTGTAATTTAACTTTCAAACGTTTGATTTATAACATTATATTTATATTTATATATTTTATATTTTATATATATATCTTATATTTATATTCAATATTGATAGGATTATTTATTTTAAATATTATTATTTAGATTACATTCATATATGTATGATATTAAATGTCACTAATATAGAACCTTTAATCTAAATGAATAAGACAGATTTTATTATAAATATTTTCGAAAGAATTTTTTTAGATTTTCAAATCAAAATTTTCTTCACAAAACATATATAACTGGAATGCCCAAAAATCTTATTTATTTATAAAATGAAAGCTTGGATTTTATTTAATTAGATTAAATTCTTATTAAAATAATATTGCTAAAATTCCGGGTCGTTACATTCCTCCTCCCTTAAAAGAATTTCATCCCCGAAATTTAAAACAACTATTAACTTAAAAGCTTTTATATTGACAATCCAAACATACATATCATCCATACAATAACAAACAATCGAACAGTCTATCCTAACAAACATCACTAGCTATCTGGACACAAATCCGGATAAGCTTTCCTAAAACTATCCAGAGTTTCCTAGGTACAATCTCTGGGATCCTCGCTCCACTGCACCTTGACGAGCTTCACTACTTTGCTCCTGAGTTGCCTCTCATCTTGATCTACAATCCGAACTGGATTCCAAACCACGGTCAAATTTGGTTCAACCTCTAAATCTTCCTAGACTACTAGTTCTATAACCAGTGATGGGTCATGAATAAATTTCCTTAGATGAGTTACATGAAATACATTATGAATTCCAGATATCCGCTCTGGCAATTCAATTCTGTAAACTACAGCTCCAATTCTTTCCAGCACTCGGAATGGTCCTATAATCTTGGAGCAAGTTTTCCCGTCTTTCTGAATCTTATAGCTCCTTTGATCGGGGAAACTTTGACAAAGACTAAATTTGCGATCTCAAATTCCAATGGTCTTTGCCTTTTATCTACGTATTTCTTCTGACGATCCCGAATAGCTTTCATTCTTTTCTTGATAAGCTCAACTTTCGCAGAAGCTTCTCGAATTAGAGTAGGTCCGAGCACAAGACGATCTTTCGATTCTATCCAATAGGATGGGCATCTACACGGTCTTCCATGTAAAGCTTCATAAGGAGCCATCTTAATACTCGCTTGGTAACTATTATTATAGGAGAATTCCACTAGATGAAGATGGTCTTCCTACGATCCTCCAAAATCCAAAACACAAGCTCGCAGCATATCCTCAAGAATACGATTAAGCCTCTCTGTCTGTCCATCTGTCTGAGGGTGATAGGCTTTACTCAATCTCAAACTCGTTCCCATAGCTAATTGCAGAGCCTTCTAGAATTTTCTGGTGAAAATAGGATCACGGTCACTTACTATACTGACTGGAACACCATGCAATCTGACTATCTCCCTCAAGAAAATCTCTGCCAGAGAAGCTGCAGTACGAGTTGCCTTAACCGGTATAAAATGGGTGCTCTTAGTTAAACGATCCACAATAACCCATATTCTTTCATTTCCTTTCTTAGTTCTAGGCAAACCGTCGATGAAATCCATCGAGATCATTTCCCACTTCCAATCTGGAACTTGCAAAGGCTGCAATAATTCGGCTGACTTCTGTTGATCTCCTTTAACTTGTTGGCAGATGGCACAACTATTCACGAACCTAGCAATCTCTTTCTTCATGCCCGGCCACTAGAAGACTCTACTCATATCTTTATACATCTTTGAGATTCCCAGGTGAATATTTAATTTGGAGCGATGACTCTCTGACAACACCTCCTATTTCAATTCCTTGAAATTCGAAACACAGATCCTCCCGTTGATCCTCAGTGTTCCTTGGCCATCAATTTCAAAACTGGGACACTGACCCTTCCTAACTTTCCTGATGATTCCTCTTAATCTACTATCTGATTCTTGCTTGCGTGAAATCCTTTCCAGAAGAGATGGAACCACCTTCAAAAGAGACATAACTGCATTCCTGCTAAGAGCATCAGCTACAACATTCGTATTTCTCGGGGTATACAGAATATCCAAATCATAGGATGCCAGAAATTCGACCCACCGCTGCTGCCTCAGATTAAGATCCTTTTGAGAGAAAAGATATTTCAACGGCTTGTGATCCGTGAATAACTTGAATTTCTCTCCCAAAAGATAACGTTCCACATCTTCAAAGCAAAAACAATGGCTAATAACTCAAGATCGTGCGTAGCGTAGTTCTTCTCATATGGCTTCAACTGTCGACTCGCATACGCAATTACCCTTCCATTCTGCATCAGAACTGCTTCCAGTCCAACTATACAAGCATTTGTATAAACCTTGAATTTGCTCTTTCCATCCGGAATAGCAAGCACTGGTGCACTGGTTAGTCTCGTCTTCAATTCCTGAAAAGCTTCTTCACACTGGGGTGTCCATTTAAATTTAGCTCCTTTCCTTGTCAGCTTGGTGAGGTGCGAAGAAATCTTGAAATAATCCTTGATAAACTTTATGTAGTAGCTAGCCAATCCCATAAAACTACGAACTTCCATCGATGTCTCCGGCTGCTTCCATTCCAGAATAGTTTCAACCTTCGCTGGATCTACAGAGATACCTTCACCATAAACAATGTGCCCCAAAAATTTAACTTCCGATTTCCAGAAATGGCACTTAGAGAACTTTGCCTTCAAAACATGCCTCCTCAGAGTCTCCGATACAATTCTCAAATGCTGCCTGTGCTCTTCTTCAGATTTAGAGTAGACCAAGATATCATCAATGAAGGCCAGAACAAACTTATTCAATACATCCCTAAAGACTCGGTTCATCGGGTCAACAAAGTAAGCAGGGGAATTGGTTAACCCGAAAGGCATAACCAACCACTCATAGAAACAATTTGGTCCTCTAAATGCAGTCAAGGGAATACTATCCTCAGCTACCCTCAACTGATGGAAACCTGAAGCTAAATCCAGTTGAGAAAAGATAGAAGCCTCATGCAACTGGTCAAAGAGATCATCGATACGAGGAAGAGGATATTTATTCTGAATGGTCACTTTGTTCAATTCCCTATAATCAACACAGAACCTTAGCAATCCATCTGATTTGGTGACAAATACCGCAGCAGAGCCCCAACAAGAAAAACTGGGCCCAATCAACCCCTTCTCCAAAAGATCTTGGGCCACATCGATATCTTCTATCTTCTCTTGAGAAGTCTCAATTCCATGCAAAAGACTACTCAAGTGAATTCCAGAATTATCACACGTCACTCTGGCAGTTCTACCCAAATCAGTTTCCAGCGAAACTGTTCTCTCATCACAATTCAGGACTGCTCTATACTTATCAAGCCAATCCATTCCCAATATAAGGTCAAATCCCTTAAAATTCAATACATAAGGGTCACAAGAAAAACTGTGGGATAGATAAGAAATATTCAAGTCCTTACAGATCGTATCTAATTTGGTTACCCCTCCTATAGGATTGGACACAAAGATGGGACAATCTACAGTACTAGGGATAAGAAAGAACTTCTCTACAGATTCTAGAGAAATAAAACTCAAAGAAGCACCCGAATCAAATAAAACTTTAATATACTTGCCATTTAAAAGTAATGTACCTTCCAATACTCCCTTACCTTTAGATGAGGTAGATGGTGCACCTTCCAAAGCAAACACCTTATTCTGCTGAGCTTTATAAAGTAACGGACAATCCTTGATCATATAACCTGGTTGGTGATAATTGAAGCATAGAGATCTCTGAAACAAAGCTGAACCCAGTCCACTATAATGCGGTTGCTGCTGCAGTTGCTGGAATCCTTTCCTGGGACACTTATTCGCCAAGTGACCTTCTTGTTGACATATATAGCATTTGTGAGGCCCGTTGTCACTTCCAGGCTTCTTCTTGTTCGGCTTTCTCCAATTGGGATTGAACTTCCTCTTATTTGGATTAGCAAAATTCCCTCTCGATGATGCTACTGATGCCACTGATTTCTTGTTCATCAAATTCTCATATCTCAGAGCCATATCAATTAAATCAACAAAAGATCCTTTCAAAAGCACCGTCATCTTTTCATGAAATTCTGGCCTCAATCCTTTTACAAACATTTCGTTCTTTTTAAGGGGAGTATCAATAAGCCCTAGTCCATAGCAAGAAAGTTCATTGAATTTGGTCTCATACACCGCTATAGACATGTTACCCAGCTTCAAATTAAGAAAATCCCGATACAAACGAGTTTTCCCTGCTGTTGGCATAAATTTCTCCTTGAACAGCTCTTTGCATAAAGCGGCAAAACTAACCTGAGGCGATACTGGATCTACAGTCTCACTAGCAGTTTGACTTCGTCCATTATCAGTCGAGGTACTGTCCATACCTCTGCCTCTCCTTCCAAAACTCATGTTGGGCACCTGGACAGGTAACTCAACAAATTTAGATAGGTATATAATTATATGAAAATACAAATACGCACTCTCAAGATAGATATTACTCCAGAGCCTAGGTATTATCTCAACCTGTGCTCTGATACCAACTGTGATGACCCCCCTTTCTAACCACAGAAAGACGTATCATCAATAAGAAAAGAAAGGGATAGAAATAGAAAAGACAGAAAGAACGAATAACAACATCAGAATCTCACAGCATAACGGAAAAAAATATAATACATCACATAACTATTACATAGTTTTTACATATATCAGAGTTACACAACATCATACAACAGGACAGTCATATACATATCTGTTAATACATACATCCAAAATACAACATACATCAACTACACATCGGAAGTAGATAGATAGATACATACGTCTGGGCTTCTGCTCCAAGCTCCTCCAGAACTCAACAATCCCAAAACCTATCACTTGGCTACTCATAAAAATTTGAGTACCCAAGAGTTTATAAAAAACAAAATATAAACTCTGGGTCAGACATGGGTCTGGTGTGAGTAAACGGGTTAAAGTTGTTTAACTCTGAAAACCATTTGGAAATAAAGGTATCATGTAAGACTTCCCACACATAAACACGGGTAAGTTTTTACCTTACGCTAACCAAAACATTTTATAGGAAATCCAGTGATATTATAATAGTGTCTAGGGTTTTCAAGTAAATAGAAAATAGCCGAAATTGTTACATGATTAAATTCCAGCTACTAGCCACGAAAGTGGGTAATATAAATCAAAACCGTAGGGTCTCGTAGGGAAAATGGGTTTCCATCAATGGTAGGGCTACTGGGGTACCGCCCGTCACAGTATGGGGCCTAGATCACCGTACCGAGGATCACTCCGGACCCCCTACAACACAAGGCCGGAACCATTCCTTACTGAGCAGTCCCGAGCAAGATAACCCCGCAGTTGTGGCCAACAACTGCCCACACAGCTGAAATAAAAAGGGACATCTAGACAGGGGTATATCTCATCCTTCTTAGGTGCTACCCACCTAACCTTGCTGCATCTCCCCTGTTTTAGCCATTCTCGGTTGATGAGGCTTGAGGATGTGATTACCTTTAGAGAACATATCTCTTATAATGCTTACCGCCC